>CM065295.1:10000-1210000 GCA_032871835.1 Dipteronia dyeriana
TAAGCTAATCGAATCAGATCAATCAACTTATACAAGGCCAACTATACAATCTTCCTATTTAACGATAATATTCTAACACTCCAATCCGGCGTGCCAGGCCTGTCGGACCGGCCTGGTGGACCGATCCGCAGGTCCGTTCGGCCCAAATTTATTTTTTTTTTTTCAAAAATCCTCCAACGGCTGGAATTTTTTTCTAGCCGTTGGAGGAAAAAAAAACCAAAATCGTCCCTAAAATCTTTTAAATTACATTTTGACCCACAAACCAAATTTTTCTATAAATACTTCCATCCATTTCATTTTCCATTAACTCTCTCTATCATTCTTTCAATCTCTCATTCTCTCAAATCTCAATCTCTAATATATTCTTCAATTCTCTAAACTTTTTCATTCAATTTGGTTATTACTCTCTCTACAAAATTCTCTACATTTTCCACCAACACACCAAATTTTAAAGGTACAATTTTGTTATTACTTTTGGTCTAACATATTCTCATAGTAAATTTATATGTTTATGTTTAGATTTGAGTTACTTAATGAAAACATTATCTATTTAGTTAGTTAGTTTATCAATTTTTGGGTTTTAATGTTAATATTATTTGTTTAGTTTATTAAGATTTTTAAGTTTAGTAGTAATTTTAATATTTGTTATTAATAAATTTAGAAAGTTAATTTGTTTTACTGAAATTACTTTTTGTAATAAGTAAATGATGAATGTTAAGTGTAGTAATTACGTTTGATATTGTTTTTTTTTATAAATTAAAATTTTTCATTTGTAGATTATGTTAGTAAATTTAAGAGTAGTGGTTCAAATCATCAATTTTATGTTAGTATATTATGTTAGTAAATTTATCAATTTTATTTGTAGTAGTGAACTAGTGAATTTAAAATTTTTTGTTAGTAGATTATGATTTTTTTTGTTTATTTAATTTGTTTTTTAAGTAAATTAATTATTGTAAGTGTCGTATTACTTATAGTAATTATTGTTAGTAAATTAAGATTACTGTTAGTAAATATTGATTTTTAATTTGACTATTAACTACTATAGTGCTCATATTTTTATTCAGATAATGGATCCTAACCAGCAGCCTTATTTTCCGGACGGTTTGAATATGCTTAACGATGAATTTGATATTTCAGAACCGACCCATACTCAAGCGGGACCTTCTGGTTCCGGCGTTACACCAACATCACGTCCCAGAAAATTAACATCAGATGTGTGGCAATGGTTCAACATAGTCCAAATGACACTCCCAAACGGGACGTCTGGCCTCAGAGCTAAATGTAAGTTTTGCCATAAGGATTATGCTACAAGTACGGGGGGAACCGGACATTTGAGACGGCATATGCACAAATGTATCCCTGCACATGGACAGGTAGACACTACAACCCAGACACAACTTTAACGGCACCCAGACTGGTCCGTTATGACGTGGCAGTTCTACGCCATGCACTCTAGAGAGTGCTTGGTATGATACATTGCACAAACTGATCAACCGATCAGTATTGGTGAGAGTCCATTTTATAAAGAATTAATCACATCTGCATATAACCCCCAATATGAACCTGTTTCTAGAACCACCACTATAAATGATTTGATACGATTGTTTGAAACTCAAAGGGATGACTTAGTTGCTGAAATACAGCATTTAAGTGTCTCTGTTGCATTAACTTCTGATATTTGGAATGCATGTTTCAAACAGGACTATTTATGTGTCACGGAACACTATTTAGATTCTGATTGGAGGATAACAAAAAGAATTTTTGGTTTTCGTCCTATGGATTTTGCACATACCGCAGAAAACATTTTTAATGTCATAATGGAAGTTTTAGAAACTTATGAAATCACGCATCGCATTCTTTCAATCACATTTGATAATGCATCTGCAAATACTAGCTCTATTGCATTGTTTGTTGCAAGAAATATCCCGCAAGATGGAGGTTATTTCTTCCATCAACGGTGTGCATGCAATATTATAAATTTAGTTATACAGGCTGGTTTAAAGTAGGTAAGCGACCAAATAGATCGCATCAGAGATGCCATTTCTTGGATTTACAGTTCTAATCCTAGATTCAGTGAATTCAAGAGACATTGTAAATTAAACGGTCTCAAACCCCGACGATTCCAAACTGATATGCCGGTAATGTGGAACTCTACTTATTTAATGTTATAAAATTGTTTAGAATATGATACAACCATTACATGTTTTTATAACATGAAATTGACCGAAACAGGACAACTTAGTCCAAAATTACTTACCACAGACGATTGGTATGTGGCAAAGATTTTTGTTCAATTTTTAAAGATTTTTTACAATGCCACTGTAACTCTTTCCGGGGTATATTACCCCACATCTTCCCAGGCAATCCATCAGATAGTGGAAATGTCTGAACTGTTAAACAGTTTTAGAGAAGATGAACATCTAGGCGCTGCAGTTGTTGTCATAGAGACAAAGTTGAAAAAATATTGGGCTAACATTCCCCTACTTTATGCCTTAAGTGCTATAATAGATCCCAGGGTTAAATTATCTAGTTTAGAAGTTTTGCTTGAGTTTATTGGTATTAATTTGTCAATAGATTATTCAGAACAAATTACTGACATTCGAACCAAGTTGTTCGAGAATTTTCATATTTATGAGACCAGGTTTGGCAACATTGACATCCCCCAATCAACACGACCGGAGACAGAGCAAAAACAAACAAGTTGGAGCTTTCTGAAACGACGAAAAAAAGACAAATCAGCAAGTACTTCTTCAGGGCAAAGATCTAGCCCATCTTCTTGTACCGAACTTATTAGGTACCTTGAATCACAGGTCGATGCTATTGAAGACAAGGAAGAGTTTGATTTGTTGTTATGGTGGAAGACCTATACGTACAGATATCCAGTTGTCACACTTAGCACGTGACGTACGGTTATTCCAGTGTCAACGGTGTCTTCAGAACAAGCTTTCAGCACCAGTGGACGCATAATTGAACCAAGAAGAAGTTGTTTGCTCCAGAGATGGTGGAGGTATTAACATGCCTTCGGGATTGGAAGCATGCTAAAAAAAGGTTACAAAATCTAACTGTAGATAAAGAACTTAATCTAAATTTCGACAATCTATATATTGATGACACTTCAGGTAATGGCCAGGGCCAGAACTAGGTTATACTTTTACATATGTATTTATTATTTACTTGTAAGTTGTAAAACAGTTGCACTCTTTTTCCCTTACCAAGTTTTTATCCCACTGGGTTTTTCTTGATAAGGTTTTTAATGAGGCAATCATGTAGATATGTATTACTGAATTCCATAAGTGAAAAATAAATAAATAATTAAAAAATTGTTCGTTCTCTTTATTCATTTCAAATCCTAATAATTGTTCGTTCTCTTCATTCATTTTAAATTCTAAACCCTTAATCATAAACTATAAATCCTAAACCCTATACCCTAAATCCAAAAAAACATAATTTGGAAAAAAAAATTGGACCAAAAAACTAACCCGCCTGACCAGGCCCGCCCGGCAGGCCAGAGGGGCCCGACGGGCCGCCCTGGCACGGCCCGCCTGAGGCAGGCTGGCGTGCCGTGCCGGGCCTGCTTCTCCGGAAACAGGTCGGGCGGGGCCGGCCCGGTACACTGTCGCGTGCCAGGCTTAGCCAGGCCTATTTCCACAAATGGACTGGCCAAGCCATGCCTAATGGGCCGGGCCAGTCCATTTTTACACCACTGCTAGTGAAGCTACATCTGCTCTTTTGGTGTCACAGGATCCAACAAAGCTCGTTTTGGGTTTTGATTAACAAGGACCTGAAATATGTTGGGCCTTGACCGGTGTCATTTCTGACTATTCTAAGGATTGGGGCGAATCAAAAAAATACCCCTTATAAATAATCATAGTTTTTAGATCCGATTTGATATTGGACTCTTTGTTAAAATTTTTGGTAATATTTGGAACTTAGGCCTTTTCATTAAAATAATTACATGGGCCTCGCTTTTTCATTGAAAACTTGTCTTGAAAGACCTTGGGCATAACGGGTCTTTTCATATATATTTCGACATTTTCATTGAAATCATGTTTTGAAAGGCCTGGACATGATGGGCCTGTGGCGGGCTCCCGTATTGCCCTGTCCCAGGGCTGCCCCTGCCTTTGACTTTGCCGATATGATGCAAATCTTGTACGACTCAATGAATGGGTTGTCAATTTGGACTGCAAATCAATTTATACATATTTTTAGTAAACAGAATTTCATCATTTGCTTCCATAATTGTATACTAAGTTTTACCTTCTATATTTATTTCTGTAACCGATATGTTCAGATTTTTTGGTGGATATTATTCTAGATTTAGATTTATTTTGTTCAGATCATGCGACAGATTATTTGAGGTCTGGATTTATTTTTCCTTACTGATTTTATCAAATTTACTTGAAAAGCTGTACCTTTTTCAAAATATATTGTCGTTTCGTAAAAGCTTTTAATAATGAATATATAAATATCCATGATAAATGTAATTATAAATATATAGATCATTGCAATAATATTTATTTACTTGATCTTTATATGTTTTAAAGGTGATTTTAGTTTATAGTTAACTTTTCCATGCATTTTAGTTTTTTTTTTTTTTTTTGCAATTTTATAAAATATAATTCATGATAAATGTATGTAATTATACTAAAGATTAATATGATGTTAAGAATACTTTCAAAAAAATTTCATTATTTTCCATATAATTTTATTGATTACATTTATTAATTTAATTCAATGACATTTTCAACATTTTAATAATATTTAATATTTTCCTTCACAAATTTAATTACATAAAATATTTATTTAATGTTAATAATATATTGAGTTTTTCAATATGTATATGTACTTATATTACTTATTAATATTATTTAATTTCATTTTCAGTAATTCTATATTTTATATTTATTTTAAAGATTTATTAATGTTTAGTAAGTACTATATTGATAAATGTAATTATATTATTTTTAACATAATAATAATAATAATAATAATATGAATTTTTCTATATTTTCATCTAGTTTTATTATTTAGTAAATCAATAATATAAAAGTTTCATTTATTATATAAAATACAAAGAAAAAAAAAACAAAATATTAATTCAAGTCTAGCTCAGATATTATCCCAAATTGCCAACTAACTTTTTGGCTGCATTTGGAAGATTAAAGTGGTCGTGTCAATATTAATTCAAGTACATTTTTTTTTTTTGAATAGTCGGTGTATCAAACTTTCTCCACATATGTACATTTTTAACAATCTTTCAATTGAATAGTCGACTAATAATTGAGTAATTATCACTAATTAATCAGCACTGATCAGAAGGATAATTAAATTAAACACAAAAGTTAGTTGGATACCAGAGTGTAATAATAGAGAAGAACAAAGCCTGTACAGGTTGAGAAAGCATCCACCAGATTGGACTGTTTGCTAAATTCTGAAATTGTAATAGTTACCGTTTTACCTAAAAGTTTTAGCAAGAAATCATCCACCAAATTGGACTGTTAGCTAAATTCTGAAATCGTAATAGTTACCGTTTTACCTAAAAATGTTTTAGCAAGAAATCATCCACCAGATTGGACAGTTAGCTAGATATTGAAATTCTGGTGACCAAATATTGCTAGTTTGCAAAGTATATATCATATTATATGTCTTTCATTCAAACTGTTGATTAATTGATATCATTTATTCATGGATCATCGAGACCCTCTTATTTCCATAGATATTGGAGATGTCCATGGCAACACAACAGCTCTGCTTTTATCTAGTCTGAAATGGCTTCTCTGGACAATAATGTGGCTGCTTTTTATAACATGGCTCGCTTTTATCTTTTGTTTTCCGCTATCCATTGTTAATGTTACCATTGCTGATTTTACTACTCTCACCACCCCAACTTTTCTTGGGATTGAAGGTATCTTTAAGTTTAATTTCCTTGCAATCATCCATTAATTAATTTGATAAGTATTTATAATAAACTTGATTATGCAGGTCTTGTGTTTCTCATATACAGCGGTCCGGTTCTTATCATCGCATTTCTTTCAGTTCCATATCTTCTCATCTCCCAGAAACAGCAACATCAAGAGTACTATATACATTAGATTTCTTTATGTATGTTTATAGTAATGAGATTGCGGATTCGAATTGTGCTGTTTTAACTGCTGTTTGTGTACGTGTACGTAGGATAAAGAAGATGAGTCGTCGGAAATGCCCAAGTTACCACTTATCGACCTTCCCGCTCGTTGTGGAGGGACCCCTTGGTGTTGTTTCGGCCGCTGAGTGTGTGGGAATACTGCTCTTTGTTTCTTATTTTGTTTGGTCCGTTGGAGTTTATGCTGTGGCTGGGGAGGCAGTACTTGTTGGTCTAAAGAGCGATATCTTGTAAGTATGTATCTCTCTCTCTCTCTATATATATATATATGTGTGTGTGTGTGTGTGAGAGACACATTTCATGCATATTGCTCAATATTAATATCAGAAATTGTTGCTGATGATCAGGCCTTTCATGTTTAATATTGCCGGAGTTTCATTGGGGTATATTGGGATATTTTGCTTGGCATTCCTGTTTCTTCCAATAGCAAGGGGGTCGATTCTTCTGCGTCTGATGGATATACCATTTGTACATGCTACAAGGTATCATATATGGCTCGCACATCTCACAGTTGTCTTGTTTCTTCTCCATGGAATTTGCTTTATGGTTGAATGGTCAATCGAGGGTGTTCTTCTAGAAGAGGTATGTCTCACTCATCTGTCTCTCTCTAATAAAATATTCAAAACTAGCGAGTCAAATCTCACCCGTATATATATGTATGTATGCATATGCAGATCTTGAAGTGGAAAAGCAGTGGGGTATCAAATCTTGCTGGAGTTATAAACCTCCCAATTATTGTAATGATGTGGGTGACATCACTTGGTCCAGTGAGGCAACACTATTTCGAAGTGTTCTTGTACACACACCAACTCTACATCATATTTATCATCTTCTTGGCTTTGCATATCGGTGCCATGTATATGAGTATAGTTGCTGCACCTATATTACTTTTCATGCTCGATCGTTTTCTAAGGTTTTGCCAATCAAGAAACAATGCTCGTATACTTTCAACCACATGTTTTCCCCAAGGAATTCTCAAATTGGTCCTCTCCAAACCCAAAAGTAATTGATAACACAACCCTATACTTTTTTATTCGAAAATTAAATAAAGTCGTTTACATTTTTGTTAATTATATATCATGCAAATTAATGTGATTGAGTTTTTTTGCATTCTGTTTAATGGTGCAGATCTTCGATACAACGCTTTAAGTTTTATATTCCTTCGAGTTGGGGAAGTGTCTCGGTTGCAATGGCACCCGTTCAGTGTTTCATCTAGCTCTCTTGATGGTGATCAAACTCATCTTTCAGTTATCATAAAGGCTCTTGGTGGCTGGACAACAAAGATAAATGAAATTTCCTCAAGTATTTGTAGGGCTCATCAATGTCTAGAAGGGTATCAACTTCCGAGAATAACAGCTTTTGTTGAGGGACCTTACGGGCATGAAGTTTCACACCATTTGATGTAAGCATGCAATTTAATCATTGGTATTCAGATTATATATACAATTGTTAAGTCACGTGATCTAATGTTACAGATTGGATTTTGTAACGTTACACGGTGACCTGGACATCCTTTTAAAATAATCAAAATTTACAGGGTTGGGGGCATTTGTTTCCAAAAAATGAATTTTACCCTGTATATAAGCATGCAACTAACTATTTCTATGTTGTTACTTGAATGTGATAGGTACAAAAAACTTGTATTGATAGCTGGTGGCGTTGGGATTGCACCATTTCTAGCCGTAATGAGTGATATTTTTCAGCTTGTGAGGTCGGGAAAACCTTGTCTGTTGCAAGACATATTACTTGTTTGGGCAGTGAAGAAATCGAATGAGCTCTCTCTTCTTTCCACAGTCGACATCAAGTTATTATTTCCTCCAAATCTTGACATTCTTGTTTATATCACTCAAGAATCTAAACCTCTATTAATGGTACGTAATTAAGTCGATCTAGTTATACTTATACCTAGCTAGTTTCAATTTAATTTCAGAATCCAAATACTGAATTAATCTGTTTGTGGTGCAGGAAGAGGGTACAGTAGTGGATGACAAGTCTTTAATAAATTCTTTTGATAGTCCTCCTGTCTCAAATCCAAGCAACATGTCTGGTCTGGTTGGTTCAGGAGATATTACGTGGTGTGGAATGTATCTGGTCTCAACAACAATTGGCTTGATTGTGCTAGTCTGTTTATTGAACGTCTATTACATACACCCTAATGACATTCCATCAGGCTGGTACCAAGGCCTTCTATTTGTAGCATGCATGGTCGCTAGTGTTATCATCTTTGGTGGTTTTGTGGTTGCTTTATGGCATCGTTGGGACGTCAGACAACCTTCCAAACAATCTAATGTCACCACAACACACGACCAGGACCAATTGTGCCGAGATCTTGCTGCTTCAACCAAAGTTCAATACGGTTCAAGACCTGACTTCAAAGGTATCACATTCATATATACTACTACTTTGTTGTGTTATGATTAGTTATAACTACGGATGACTTCATCTTTCCTCTCTTTCACTTCTCTCACCCAAATCATCAAACACCTTACAGGCACCCACACACAAAATCTCTCTAAACATAAATTCTCTATACAAACCCACTTTCTTCACTCAAATTACACACATCAACTGATAAAAAAAAGTTCAACACCGCTGATCAACATCGCCAAACACACACAATTGATAAAAAAAAAGAAGAAGGGAGATTGAGTGAAGGTTTATAGGTTTCTTTTGTGGGGTTGCCATGGAAGGGAAAGAGAGCAAGAAATTACAGAAGATTTTTGCGAAAGAAGTAGAGAAGGGATGGAGGGAGATATGGTTCCAATTAATATCTGAACCAAATCTCCTGTTAACTCCTGAACCAAATTCTTTTAAAAGAAATTATATAAAGATTTTATTTCTACAATTCTACGGTTTCTTTTCATGATAAAATGACCTAATTACCCTTCTAACAAAAAATAACCCCGTTTAAATCTAACGGTCAACCCTTTCTAATACAGTTGAATACAATCTAGTGACGTAAAATTCAATGCGATCTATTCACACTTTTAACAAGGGTTAGGGTGCTTTAGTGCAGTTTTCCCATGTTTGATTAACCTGTAATATTGATACAGATATTTTCAAATCCATATCAGAGAGTTGGGGCAATGTTGATGTGGGAGTTATCGTATGTGGTCCTCCGACGCTCGAGTCAACAGTTGCTGGACGATGCAGGTCACTGAATATCCGGAAACAACCATACCATCCAATCTTTCACTTTCACAGCCACACGTTCAGGCTATAGCAATCTATACATCAGTGCATGTCATCCCCTTTAGTACATTCTCTTATCCCACTGTAAACCAGACAGTGACTAGCTGATATCAACATAAACATTGAACTGGCCATGTAACATTGAATTAGTGTATTAAAGATTGATGTACACCGAACCGTAATTTAACATTGAATTAGTGTAATATTGAACTTACATAAAAATATTGAATTAGCTTGTGCAAATTTGAATTGACATATGTAATTTTATTTATTTATTTATTGATATACCACATGCGTTGGCGGTAACTCCAACTTGGAATATTATTAGAATGAATGAACGCCGTTCACTACCAAAGCACATTGGACGATTGTGAATGACATGTGTTATTGATGAATATTGTTCGATAACGTGTTGGCCCAATAAGCTGACATGGCAAGTCAACAACACCATGTTGACAGAATCATCCAACTCTTCGCCCGATTGAAAGCCTTGTTGAGTAGCCCAATAAGCAGAACCCGGTAAGAATGGCTCGACCAAAAGAAAGTCTCGCCAAAAAAGATTATGTTCGGCCAAAATACCTCAACAATAATGGTCATTCGACTAGCTCTAAATCCAACATGCATTATTAAATGTCCAACGATCAGGCCGAGGTGTGGGGGTCAATAATCACACCTCAACAAGGAAACAAAGCATATCAAGCACAGATGTCAACCATACCAAAAGGAATTAGAGCTCATATCAAGCACAAATGTCAACCACATTTACTATGAGATAACGTAAAGAGAGAAATAAATCATAGTAAATACATAGACCCAAACAAGCAGTATCGCAGTGGGGTACTGCTTGCACATCAAGTCTAGGGTTACAAAATGTGTATAAATATTGTTTATTTTCATTGTAAATATATAAGAAAAGGACTTGGATATAAGGCAACCACGAGAAAAGAGAGAGCAGAGTTGCGTAACCCTTTTTTCCTTATTATAGTGAACGTTTTATGCCGTCACCAATATACTTTTTTTTTTCTTATTTCCTATGTTAATTCACACACACTCTAGTTGGTTTGCTGATTTTTCACCAACTGAAAAATCACCGTCAACAACTGGCGCTAGAATGAGGGGCGAGAATCAAAGGAAAAACTCAAGAACACGAGAAATCTAACAACAAACACCACACAACAACAAGTAGGGATGGAGATGGATCAAACCATGACCAGGACCGAAGCTCTCTATGGGACATGAACTCTGGAAGAGACCAGTTGATAGGGAACCCTGTACATAGGGGATTAGAAACCATCACCAACCAACCGACCTCTGCAGCCCTAGAGACCCTACAACAAATCAGGACAACATCGCAAATGGTCATTAAAGACGCTGCCTTGAATGGAATAACCTTCTTGGCTACCGCAGGAATGACCTCACCATACAAGCTGAACACCCCCATCGTGCCATAAGCCCAAAGGCTACATTTAGAGATAGTAGTCCCGACACCCTACATACCACTAAAGTAGAACAAGGAACCCATATAAAGTCAAGGCAAATCGACGGATGAACCAGACTAGGCAAGCCGTAGGCGATAGAGAAGCAGAGGAGAAGGGCGTAACATGTGGGACAGGTACCAAGCAGACTCCGAGCCTGAGGAGGTTCATAAAGACGCCCATATGTGGAGTAGATCAAGCTCATCGAACGATAATGATTGACCACCCTGTAGAAGACATCGTATAGGAAAATATCCCTTGAGGTTTGACACCCTAAGTGCTCGAACTAAAACGGATATTCATAGGATCCATCAAGGGCTTACCATTTGTCAATGCTTAGAAGCGGACAACGAACTTGAAAGGGAAAATGACATCTGGTTAAAGAAATTTGCCCAAAATGTGGGGGCTTTAGAACGTCGTTAGGAGCCAAAAACCATGTTGGATGATGAGTTCGAAAGCCCCTTCATGGATACCATTCTTCGAACCCGATTCCCGGATAGGTTCGGGATGCCTTATGTCTAGCAGTTCAAAACTGACAAAGGCCCGAAGAAACTTATAAGGCGGTTCCAAAGCGCAATAGCACAATACGCCTAAGACGATCCACTAATGTGTTTAATATTCCCATAGACCCTAAGAGATTTTGGATCTAGGTGGTTCGGGAGGCCTCCCCATGGAACAATAAATAATTTCTGCCAGTTAACCTAAGTTTTCTCACGACAGTTTAAGAGGAATATCCAAAGAAGAAAATCAGTGGCTCATCTTGCCACCCTCAAGCAAGAAAAGAATGAATCACTAAAGGATTACCTCAATAGGGTTTCCTAGAAAGTGTTAGGGATTCACAATCCTAACGATAAGGTTGTGATGATGACTTTTACCATCAACCTACAGAATGGCGGCTCTCCTTCGATTTAAGGAAAAAAAATGCCTGAGTTCATATGCCGACCTAATGGACATGGCAGGCAGTTACACAATGGCAGAAGAGGAAGAACTAGCCCAAGTAGGTAGCTATGTTCACAGAGGCCGTCCGTTGGAAGATGCCAAATCTAAGGGTACCAAAGTAAAAAATCAAAAGAGCAGCCACCAAGATGGTTGTCAGGATGAGAACCGAAGAAATGGTTAGAATGACAAAAATTTCACGGGTTCTACACCAACTATACCCCTCTCGTTAAGAGATAAAAAGAAATCATGGTCATAGTAGAAGACAAAACGTTGGTCAAATACCCACCAAAGTAGTCGACTTACGCCCGTAGAGAGACGCAAGCAAATATTGTAGATTCCGTAGAGAAATCGACCATGACATATCAAATAGTTATCAACTGAAGGACCACATAGAGACACTCTTCAGGGAATGTCACCTTAAATGCCTCATCATCTGGATGACATATAATCAGCAGTGGGACCCCCATCAGATTGACCGGTCAAAGGAAAGCTAGGATAAGAAGAATAGCCCAGTAGAAGTGGAAGTCAAGAGGCGATCAACACAGTTTTTGGAGGGCCCTACATAGGCAAAAGCAATAAAGAAAGAATGGCAGAGGTTTGGGACGCCATTTACACCCTTAAAGAACTAGTTGTGAACTCAATCGAGCCCGATCCTAAATGGATTAAGGCAGGATGGGACCCAATCATTTTTACTGAAGCAGATTGACATGGGGTTGACGTAAGGCCAATTTATGTGATCGTTATAACGGCTAGGATCAGGCACCGTGACGTCCATCCGATACTAATCGATAACGGAAGCTCAACAAATATTCTGAATGCTTAGGTTTTCAATCAACTGGGGCTAAATAGGAAAGATCTACAACAACTGCATGTGCCGCGTAGAGGATTCGGTACGTAGAGGTCAGGTGTCGGGAACTGTCATGCTGCCCTTAGAAATTGGACTTTAATGCCAAAAAGTGACACTCTTAAACTTTGTGATGGTTAACACATAACTAGTCATACAACGCCTTGCCGGGCAGACCATTCCTGAACTAGACTAAAGTAGTAACTACTTCCTATGCCCGAGAATGACAGAAATGGCTTGGAGAGCAAACTTCACGTTAGACAGAGACAAATTTGAGAACGACGAAAACCAGATGTGCCTGGTTGAAAACAAGTCTTTGGACAAAAGGGAAGTCGGGAAGAAAACCTCGATCAAGACAAACTTCAAGCTGGAAGCTACATCAGCCTCATGAAGGCTCAAAAGTTTTACTCTTAGGAACAATTATTTTTTGGAAATTAGTTTTATATTCTTTCTTATAATTTTTTGTAATTATTTCTTTTTGACTGCATCATCAGATCAATAAATAAAATTCCTGAGAGAATTCAGAATTATTAGGCTAATGGAAGTATTCAAAAAACAAACTCTTAATTATCTTTGTTACCAAAGAAACTTGCAGTGCCAACACTGGTCACAGTGGGTGAATGTGCTCGAGAGACTAAGAAGCAAAGTCTTAGTACCTAGCGCGCCTGCCAAAATAACTAGGTGCACATAAAACTCTGTCAGCAATTTAACCACCCCAAAAATACCGACTCGATTGGAAAAACTCTCCGGTCCTCCATCGGACAAACCCGATGAGATGTGTCTAATCATGTTAGCTTAAAAACTAACGATTCAGCAAACCCTTGCAAAAAGGTAAATCCGGGCGACGCCCTTGGTGACTTGTTTACATGGGAAAACAGGTTTAAATAGGATAAGAATCTAGAGCACCCATTCGCCAAAGTTCAAAACTATCAGAGAATATCCTGGACAAATGGCCAGGACACCGATCAAAAATTCATCACGGGTTTAAGCATCTAAAGTCAAGACCAACCAAAAACAGACTAAGAACCAGCTCAAGTAAAGGATCAGAACGACAACATAGGTTGGTCACAGATAAACCAACCGGGAAAGGTCCAGGCGATAATAGAGGATGCACGAAGAAAGGCCGAACCCAAATTGGAACTGTCTCGAGTGTTGGCTAAAGTCACTTAGAAATAAAACCGAATAATCAGTCTGAATCCCATAAATGAGGAAAACAACTCAATGAATAAATGCATCAATAAATGGAAAGTAGAAATATATGTTTATTCATAAAAATGGGGCTCGGTAAAGAGCCAAAGCTAAATACAAAAATAAAATAAAATTGAATAAAGCTTGGTTGGCTAATCTTTGTTGACATGCCCTCAGGGTCGGCTCCCGCTACATTCACTCATGTCAGACACCACACTGTATTCCCTCAACAGACTTTCATTCGAGGACCAGACTCTTTTGTTTATCTCATCCTTCGCCTAGGAAGCGTAGTTCTTATCGAACACGGGTCCAACGTCCGGCTTCTTGCCACTAAGTTCGCTCTTCTCACTCGTATAAAAGATATAGAGAGCATTCTCTGAGGGCTTTTTGAGATGTATAAGGTGAGGTTCCTTTCCCACACTTAGACAATAGGCACGTTGGTCTCTCATCTAAGCTTTGAGAGATACTAGAGACTTTCTCATGTGCGCTTTAATAGACAATTTTCGTTGGTCTCTAGCCCTCTCGGTCGTCAGATTCTTCACCTTGACGAACTCGCCCAAGAAAGCCAAGTCCCACTGAAATTCACGAAGAAGAAGGTCATCAAAAGAATGAGACCTCTTGAAACGATCCATAGATTGAACCTCTAGCTTCGATCAGGCCTCATTCGAAAGCACTTCCACAGTAAGCGACTAACGATTCAAGTCCTCAATCCTCCGCTTGTAGGCTAACTTGGCTTCATTACGATTTCGTTCAGCTTGAAGCATAAGTTCCTACATATCAGCTAAGAGATCTTTGCTGACCGAGCCTCCTCCTAAACAACTGAAGCCTTTTGCTCAGCGTCAAGTTGAGCAGTGAGATACTTATCCGTAAACTCTTGGTTTACCTCTAGTTTTTCTCTACATACCCACTCAGTTAAAACCTGTTTTTCTTCTCTTTCCTTGAGCTAAAGCCTTTAGGTGAATGATTTTTTCTGCTTGGGTGCAATTCTTCTGGAACGATTCAGGAAGTTTAAAAATCATCTACAAAATAGAATATAATTTTAAAATTAGAAGACACAACGAGTCGAGAAAACAAAAGGGAGAAAAAGACTTACATAAGCACCAATATTATAAAATTATCAAGCCTTTTGGAAAAGTCACAAATCTTCAGATGACTTCAACAATCTTCCCCGTTGTATGCTCATCCAAAGGCCATAGCTTTCAGCATATCGCAAGGGGTGAGAGACCCACCCAACAAACCATAAGAGGTACTTGGGCCAACTACAGCTGGTCGAGGGCTGGAAAGAGTAGCCACCCTCACAATTTGACGGGAACGTCATGGTTCTCCCGTTAAAAAGATATTTATAAGTTCAACCTCACGGGTGCTAGTGACAAATAACTAGTGTAGCAACAAGTAAGAGGATCGTTCCCATAGAGAGGTGGTATCCGTCTAACTGCCTCTAGCTAAAGCATTATTGAAAGCGATGTAAATAGAACATGGAAAAGGTGAGAATGATGGGTGTGAAGTCTATGCATAAAGCGAAAGATGTATGTGATATGAATAAACTAAACTAAATTATACTAATGATAGAAATGTAACTGGGTGCTTGCCTTTGTAAATCAATTTCACTATAAAGCAATTAAAATTAGACTACTCCTACAGGCAAAGCACCCTAGCTACGAAAATAAATGTGGCTTGGAGAGATGCAATATAATGGTTACAATAGGTACATAAGTTCACTCAACACACAACCTAGTCATGTTAATAATAAGCATTCAAGCATCATTCAAATGGATTCAAGGGCTAATTCTCTTGATTAAGGATTCCGAAACCAAATCATCTATTATTATGAATCATTTATTGATTAAGGAATACTGAAATAGATTCCCATTACTCAACCAAAATCATGGAATGATCAATTATGTCTAGGTATAGTCCCATTCACATGAACAATACACCAAACAACCTAATCTAGCATAAGCATGCATAAATCAAGTTACCTCTATTCAAGAGTTAACAATAAGATCCGTTCACGATGAACACAAATGTGCTCTTTCACTCAAATCAATTCATACATATCGATTCCCTTTCGTCACCAATATGCAAACAAGAGTGAGATTCTACTTTTATGCTACATCATTTGTTTAATCTATAGTCTCATTTATGCAAAACATATCAATTTCTACTCATTCACCAACATACATGTCAAGATAATAGAGATATAGCATAAGTTCAAATAATAGAGTCAAGATCCAAGTTAAATCTAAGTAAATACCATATATAACAAGACAAGTGTTGGTTTACAAATATTCCCTATTGGGGATAACACATCAAAGAAATAAGACATAAAACAAAGAGAAGAGTTTAGAGATAACCAAAATCTCTATTTCGTTTGCTCTCATTTCTCCTTGAAACTTCTTCCAATATGGATGGATGAAGTTTAGAGGTGGTGGTTGTAAGACATCCATGGAGGAGAACCCTCAATGAAAGTCTTTGAAGCTGTTTTCTCTCTTTTGTGGTGCTGAGGAACAAGATAAGGTGTTGGTGTCTATGTGATAGTATGAAGAGTATTGATAAAGACCAACAAGGTGGTATATTTATAGTGTTTGAAGGCCAGGGCATTAATTGGATGTGAAAAGTCAAGTTTGCCCCTAAAATATCTTTATTTGAAGTGGATAAGGTTCTGTCGACATAAATCTGCGTGTTGTAACTCACATGTTGAAGTTGCAGATCTGGAGCTGCTAGTTGTAAATCGCAGATTTCAATGGCAGTGGAATTTTGGGCAGCTTCTGCAAGGAAGACCTATGAGTTGGAACTCAGAGATCTGGTAGCCGCTTTGTTTTCGCTAGCTTGAACTCGCAGTCTGAAGCAGCTGTCTTCTCTGGTGTACATTTACAACTTTGATCTGCGAGTTAGAACTCGCATTCTGAAGTAGCAGATTTGGATCTACTGGCATTAGGTCACAATCTGACTTGACAGTATCTTCTGGGAGACATCTGCGACATTAATCTGCGAGGTAGAATTTGTAGTCTTATCTGAAAATTATCTGTTACTTGGTCATTTTGGTAAATGTCGCAGTTTGAAGTAGCAATTCTCTCTAGAATATTTACGACTTGAATCTGCAAGGTAGAACTTGCAGTCCTCTTCTAAAATCCAAATTAAGCTATTTTTCTACCTCTTTGCCATCAAAGCTTTATTTTAAGCTCAAACAACTAAATTTAGGGAAATGAATCTACATAAGGCTTAAACACATTATATACACACAAAAATGCTCAAAAGTGAGGACAAAAGCTTGGAATAAGGAGCCTAAAATAGGTACATAAATGTACCTATCATAGTTCTAAATACCCATTCTAGCATATTTCCCGAAGGAAAGGTAATGGTCTCAAGATTGGCCACTGAAACCTTATCCTAGGAAGATGGTGACGTTCAGAGTCAAGAGGACCAATAGAGGCCCTTTTTTCATCTTCCATAACTCGTTCATATCGTGCCTTAAAGAGAGGAGCAAATGCATTAGCCTCAACCTCTTAGTCACCATCAGAACTTTCAAAGCAAGTTACGGCAGTGGACTGGCTGCCTTTTTTTTTTTGAATGACTGCCCCTAGGGTAAAGATCAGCGGAGGGATCCCTAACTTTTTCCTTCTCTGAGATGAGGGTAGGAACATATTAAGGAACATACCAACGAACATATCGATCTTCGAGAATATCAGCTTTAAAGGAAAAGTTGCCAACTTACCCTTTCCCTTTACGATCGGCTGCAAGGGCACTCGACACGCCCTTTTCCTTAGCCTAGGAAGGCTCCTCAGCAACCTCATCATCGAAGGAATCCTCATCCTTGCTATCCTCTTAACCTTATGGGGGTGCAATCCCACTTTCCATTTGACTAACGATATCTTTGTAGCTGGCCTTCACGACAGCTTTCGCCCTGCTATCCTGTGCATCGCAGACCATATCTACGTCAAACACTGAAGGAAGAAAAGTTAGCAATAAAGTGTATGAGCACCCGGAACACATGAAGTTACTAATTAAACAGACAGAACACTTACATCATTTGTATCTAGAGAAAAGTGGAGGGAAAAGCCCAACTCTGATCATTTTCTTCTCATCAAAAAGGTAATGACTCTACATCTTCTGAAGATCGGACGACTATTAAGGTAAGGTTAATTTTATCATTTTCTCCCAAGGATTGAGGTACTCTAATCCAGGACTCGAGGGAAAAGAAAAATCGAGGAATCTACACCTTGCCAAACTTCTTATCAGATATGCAGCAACTTCCTGACCCTAACCACCTTCAGTAAAGAACCAATTATTCTTCCAATATTTGTTAGAAGAAGGAAAGCCCTAGATAAAGCCTTTTATCTCTTCCTCGGCACCAATATTGACCCCCTTTTAAACTTTAACCCCAATAGGAATTCAATGCTTGGGGGATATGAACATTAAAAAGTATGTGCTGGATTGACCGGACTGTCTGAAAGTGTACAAGTGTCTGATCTTGCGAGGAGTAGGGGGTGGTAAACCCATCCTCTATCAGGTATGCCACAATCACTTTAGTATCCAATAACTATTCGGCACAAGTTCTACGAGGCTAGCAGAGCCTTCATCAGAAAACACACGATGAAAGACTGAAGAGGAAGAGTCATCATAAAGCTCAACATAACATCATAGATATCCACTGCTCCGGGTGGCAGATTTCACATGGATCTATCACCAACTGGGAGAAGTTGAATATCGTTAGGATCACAGTCAAACCTGCTCATGTACTTGCACAATTCGTTCACGCGGCTCATAGTCATAAGCACATGCTTACCTTGTCGAAAACCTAATATGGGCTTCCGTGTGCTCAACTTCAACGTCTGATTTGATAACTATTTAAAAACCAACCACGGTGTCCCTAGGCAGTGTAGGGATCCTCGAAGCACGAGTCCTATGTGCACACCGACTGACTTAGTTCTCGCCATGACAGGATTAACGTCTCTACGAGCAGAAAAGAAAGGGTTAGTTTGAATACTGGTATATGATAGAGAAACATCGACTGGGAGAAAAAAAGTTGGTTTGGAACACGGTTTTGCAGCATCTTTTCAAGAATCTCCACTTTGGTCATGTTTTTGAATTCGATCACCCGCATTATATGGTAAAAAAGATAATGTTTGGTGTTGAACTCTATGAAAAACTCATCGAAGAAAAAGGAAACTCATTGGAAAAAGCAGGTAGTGAGGAAACAGACCACCAAAACAAACAGAGAAAGCTCGAAAATGTGACGCTATAACTCAAAATCTTGGAGGAAAGGATCTAGAAAAAAATAGAGAATGAGAATAAGGCATGACCTTCAATATAGGTGAAGAGAAGAATTTCAAAATCAAACCGTAGAAGTGATGTCACCAGAAAAAAGTAAAGACGTGGGTAATAACATGTGGAAGTGATCGGATTAGGTAATCATTAAAAAAATGGTAGACAAACCCATTTGTGAAAGGAAACATGTCATCTGGAGAGGACTTTAAGCCTTCAAACGTCGCCATCAGAAAATCCACCCGCCAACTTACTCGAACATCTATGATACAATTAAGACATGCCATTATGGTATCGGATTGGTAAAGCATCATAATTGCTACATTAATGAAGATATCGACAAGAAGGGATTCATTTTAAATACCTCTCT
Source organism: Dipteronia dyeriana (assembly GCA_032871835.1). Lineage (NCBI taxonomy): Eukaryota > Viridiplantae > Streptophyta > Magnoliopsida > Sapindales > Sapindaceae > Dipteronia > Dipteronia dyeriana. Next base: position 29,416 of record CM065295.1, read on the forward strand.
CCAATTATACAGCAAGCATACTTGACTCGAATATGCTCCAAGTATGGATCGAAAATTCACAATTGGCTCAGATATTTAAGAGAGTATTGTCATGGGTGAATTTTGTTCAGTGACGTGTCATCCTAATAAGATGTCATGGCATGTCATCAAAACTACATCGACAAAGTCATCCAACCCTTCGCCCAAATTGAAGCCTTGCTAAACGACCAAAAGAATAGAACCTGAAAAGAATGGTTTGCCTAAAAGAAAGTCTCACCAAAAATATTATGGTCTGCCAAAATACCTCAATAATAAGGGTCATTCGGCCAGCTCCAAATCCAATATGCATTATTAAATGTCCAGCGATCACGCTAACATACGAGGGTAACTAATCATACTTCAACTGGGAAACAACCATATCTTCTCCAAAAAGAAATAAAATCTCAAATCAAGCACAAATATCAACCACATTTACTACAAGATAACGTCAAGAGAGAATTAAATCAAAGTAAATAAGTAGACCCAAACAAGTAGAATTGCAATAAGATTCTGCCAGTCAACAGCTTACGCATCAAGTCTAAAGTCACAAAATGTTTATAAATATCATTCATTTTCACTCTAAAGATTTAAGAAAAAGACGTGGACAAAAGACAATCAAGAGAAAAGAGAGAGCAGAGTTGTGTAACTCTGTTTTCCTTATTATAGTCAACGTTTTACGCCGTCACTAGCACCTGTGGTTTTTTCCCTTTCACTAGGGTTTTCCACTTAAACCGGTGTACCTTTTTATGTGTTTTGTATTTCCTTTATTGTTAATTCAAACACGCTCCAGTTTGTTTGCTGATTTTTCACCAAACGAAAAATCACCATCAACAACCTGTAATATTGTATTTATGTAAAATTAAACTAGCATGTATAAGTATATAACATTGATATTTTTTTATAGAGATCTGTTACATACCTCCAACAGATTAAATAAAGGTTTGAATATTTTTTTTCCATATAAAATTCATTAAGGAAAGCAAAATAAAGAAGTAATTTTGTCACTTCAGTGCATAAGTTGACATCAATATAAAATAATTTGGAGGGTGGACAATTTTTTTTATTTGACTTTTATTAGCTATTTTCTCTGTTCATGTTATTAGAGCAAACACATTGCTCTAAGAAAGCCTAAAAACCTATCCTTCTTTTCTCTGCCTCTTGCTTCTGCCTCCGAGGCCATGACAAAGTGCTACAATTGATTAATCCAAATTGCAAAATGCAAATAATGGATAAAGGAAGCTAGGTAGGTAGATAGTTACAAATTGGATTTGGATCCTCCTTCTTATTGTTAGATTTTAGCTTGTATTCTCAAGTAAACACAATGTGAACCAAACAATACTTAAATGATGTGAAACATTCTAGAGACGTGATAAACATTTGCAAGTTGGAGTTGGTGTTTGAGGGAGATTTGAAGGCTAAGAAGAACTAAAGAAACGAAGACTGAAAAGTTACGGTATGCCTAGCACTGTCCCTAGCGTTGTGCCTTGCACAACAGTCTAGGGAGCGGTTTCCATCAATGAAGAAACCATTGTGCCTTGCGTTGTACATTGAATAGCGGTAAAGACGGCGGTCCAATGCTAGATAATCACATTGAGGGAAACGTTGTGCTATATATAGCGGTACCTATGGCAGAGACTTGTGCGGAACGGAAAATCTTCAGCAGAAAAGGAAGTTATTTCTTTTTGGGAAGTTTATGTGTTTAAAGGAAAATAATTTCTCTTTACAAGATGGCTTGTGTATAAAAGAAAATAGTATTTATGTTAAACAAGAAAGTCTTATACATATCGAAGATGGATTTCCTAATTTTAGGCTTAAACTATATGTAATTAGTATTAAATAGAAACTTGTAACTAGGTTATTTGTGTGGAGTAAAAAAAATCTGTAACATCAAAGAGTGGTGAGATCCAAGGGAGATCGTAAGAAATATATCTGGGGAGATCTGAGGAATATCAGTGGATCAAGTTAGAGATCCGTTGGTGATATTCGGGAGAGACCTAGGGGATATTTTTTTGGGGGGGGGGGGGGTGGTTCTTCGTGAGAATCTTGTGAATCTTGTGAACGTTGTAAGCTAAGAGTCATGATGTAAAGCTCGGTTATGAGCTTGGGGACTTCATAGTTTTGGGTTGAGGTGTACATGAGAGAGAATCATGGAGTATATGCTTGTAACAATTTATCATATAGTGAAACTTTCTCTTTCGTTCTGACGGTCCATGGTTTTTTCTCTGATTTAGGGTTTTTCATGAATATCTTATGTTGTGTAATTGTTTATTTTCTCTTATCTTATTTTTTCTATCATAGGCGTTTATTGCTATGAGTTATAGCCAAATATTAGGCATGTTGTTTCACATTCATCGGTTAAAATTCTGAACACTTATCTTATTTTTTTCCTGACCTCACATGATCTCATGATACATAAGCATTGTAATGAATGTATGATTAAGATGTGATTGATGAGAGTATCCAAATCCATCCAAATTCGATGTCAAAATAATGTTGTATCATTAAAGCATCTCCAATACAACAATGGATTGTGAAAAAAAATTATATACTAAATAGGACAAATAGACATTTTGTTTAAATATATCTCTCTAATGTTGTTGTTACTACTAAATATCAAGCTGATATTGTAAAAATAATAATATACACTGTCAAGTTGAATGTCTATTTTCAGAGACTCCGTTAAACAGCTATATTGTAAACCAATTAAATAGTTATACTTTAGGTCAACTAAGCATTTGAAGATTATATTATATTTCTTAATTTTAAAAGTGGGTAGATTATATTATTTTTAACTAGTTTAGATGTATGGAAACTTTTACTTCAAAATTAATAAATTAACTAGGTGTCTTCCATTTTTATTGTCTCATTAGGCGATAACGACGCTACATAAAAAATCTCTAACCGTTGTTCGCATGATCCTCTCTTTGTTCCATCTCATTCTGCTCACTTGTTTTGTATTGTGTGCCTGCATATATAGAGCTCTCCACAATACTTTTTTTTTTTCATGATGAGTTGCGGAAATCATAAGTTGTTCAATTCCAACTTTCAACTTTCAAGCCACTGTTTGGGATGATTTCTGAGAACTAATGAATGCAGAAGTGACGTGCCTAATATACGTTTATAAATCATAGCAATTAATAACGTCTATATTATAAAAATAGATGAGAGAATATAAACCAACCACAACACGAGATATACGTGGAAAACCTAAATCGAGTAAAAAACTACAAGCCGTCAGGACGACAGAGAAAGTTCCACTATATGATAAATTGTTACAACCATATATTTTAGGATTCTCTTTCACACCCAAAACCCAAACCATGCTCACAAGATCCTCACCAAGAACCTCCAATATCCCCTAGGTCTCCCCTGCATATCACCCACGGATCTCTTACTTGATCCACTGATATTCCCTTTGATCTCTCCTCGGATTTCTCACGGGTCTCTCACCCGGATCTCTCTACTCTCTCCACTCTCTGATGTTACATAGTGTTTCTTAACTCCACGCAAAATAACCTAATTACAAGGTCTATTTATACTAGTTACATGGAGTTTAAGATAAAAGAAAACCCTACCCCTAAACGTACAAGAATTTCTTGTTCAACATAAATACTATTTCGTATTTATGACAAGTCTTTTTGTTAAGGAGAAATCCTTTTCTTTCAAGTACAAGATTTTCTATTCTTCATGAAGACAAACTATTTTCTTTTCTGATTAGCACAAGAACTTCCAGAATAAAAAATCTTTCCTATTTTTGCCCAACATTCCTGATCTGGACAAAATACGCCGTTTCCGCGGTATGGGTCACGGTGTGCACCCCGCTTTCTATACAACGGAAAGCCAATGGAGATGACCGCTCAGAATACCGCGGTTTACTCCTTTGCCTCCGTCGTGCTCTACACCGCGTTTGATCTCCAAGAAACGATCGCTCTCTATGTTGCGGTCCATGCACCTACCCGCACTGCGGTCCACGCCGTGATTCCTTCCAGATTTCGTTTCTTCAGTTCTTCTTTGTCTTCAAACCTCCCTCAAACACCATCTTCAACTTCCAAACGTTATCCCACGTCTCCAGAAAGTTCCACATCAATTGAGTCTCGTTTGGTTAACATTGGGTTCACTTGAGAATACGAACCAAAACCTAACAACCACACTATATTTTTATATCTGAGCAAGAGCACCATCTATTTGATTAAAATAAAATAATTAACAACATTAATTTGAAGTACGTACAAAAAAGAAGAAGTTAATTGAAGAGGAGATGTTGGATCTCAATCGGCTAGATGTGAATTAATAAAAAAATGGAAAGATAAAAAACTGAATGACAAGTGGAATCTTCATGTTTATGAATTAGGAAAGTTTGATTGACCAGTAGATAACACTTAACATTCACATTTTTCATTTAGATATATAATCTTTTACTTTAACCTTTTTGACCTGCTAATTAAAATATCAGATGATACCTACAATATTTACTTCATCAATATTATTTTATTTTTATTTTTATTTTTATTTTTTTGCATTTCATTCAGATGTCGTTGGTTTTTCATAGACCACAAGTGATGGAGGATTCTGATCCTGAATACTTGGTTATAAATATCTGTATATGTACAGATATATCCAGCTCTAAAAGGAAGAGATCTCCTTCCTGGTTATTTTTTATTGAAGAAGTACATCCTAGTTGATGATCATGATCATGAACAACCTCTTCTCATTGCAAATCATCTTCGCCAATATGTAGTTTATACAAGTGGTCTCTTTTTGTCTTTGATTAAATGGGTTCTAATAATTGTAATGTGGGTTGTATACTTGTATTCATTTCATGGATTCTTCTAAGATTAATGGGATTTATTAAGAAGAGCCATTTACCAGTACCACCAAGACACCAAGGCATATATCGCCGTGGTTATCTCATGTTATTGAAAAATAATTACTAAACTAAAAATGATTTGAAAAAACATAAATTTAGAGTCAGTTTGGTAAGGTTGTATCTTTTAAATAATTACTTATTACCTGTTTGGTTAACATTAATGCTAATAGAATTAAAAAAAAAAAAAAATCATTGCAACTATGTGCTAACACTACTGCATGACTCAAAAGGCAAGATAATTTCATAACATTTAATTCAAAGGACAAATATTTAAAAATAAAATATCTATATAACTTTTTTTATATATAATTCACATTACCAATATGTCTATATTGTTATGAAATAATTGAATTTCACCATCTAGAGAATAATTTGTAATTAATTCTCTTGATCTCCTTTCCTATTGCAATATAGGACAATTACTTCTCTTGATCTTATTTCTTATTTCTTATTTCATTGTAGATTTAATTCTCTCTATGCCTATATAAAGGCTTATTGTGTAAATATTATATACACAAAATAATTCCTAGAATTGATTTCCTCTCATTCTCTTCTCCTGGTTTGTATTATTATTTTCTTTGCTTTTATTCTTTGATTTATAACACGTTATCAACACAAATATTTTTCTTTTATTATTTGATCTCTTCTTCTTCCTTTCTTATTATTAATAGTAAATGTTTGCAACAAGAAGATTGCATTCGAAAAGAAGAACCGGAAGTTCTAGAATCGAAAAAAAAGAACCAGAAGTTCTTGATTCGAAAAAAAAAAACGGAAAATCTTGCTTCGAAAAAAAAAACCATAAGTTCTTGAATCGAAAAAAAAACCAGAAGTTCTTGATTCGAAAATAAAAGAAATGGAAATTCTTGGTTCAAAAAGAAGAACCAGAAGTTCTTGAATTGGAAAAAAAAATCAGAAGTTCTTGAATCGAAAAAAAAAAACCAGAAGTCCTTGATTCGAAAAAAAAAATGAAAACGAGAAGTTCTTGATTAAAAAAACAATCAGAACCAGAAGTTCATGATAAAAAAAAAATCAGAACCGGAAGTTCTTGATTCAAAGAAAAAAAATCAGAAGCCGAAGTTCTTGATTCGAATTTCATCAAAACCTGAAGTTTTGTATTCCAATTCAATCATAACCTAAAGTTCTAGATTCCAATTCAATTAATCAGAATCCGAAGTTCTGGATTTCAATTTAAATCTTCAACCTGAAGTTCTAAATTTTCAACATTATTTAGAACCCGAAGTTCTAAATCCTTGAAATTATTTAGAACTCGAAGTTCTAAATCATAAAAATTATTTAGAACTTGAAGTTCTAAATCCTTCAACTTATTTAGAACCCGAAGTTTTAAATCTTTAAAATTCTTTAGAACCTGAAGTTCTAAACCTTTGAAATTCTTTAGAACTTAAAGTTCTAAATCTTGAAATTATTTAGAATCTGAAGTTCTAAATCTTGAAATTATTTAGAACTTGAAATTCTAAATCCATGAAATTATTTAGAACCTGAAGTTACAAATCATGCAAATTATTTAGAACCTAAAATTCTAAATTAGATTTCTCTTTCCGAGAATATAGATGAACAATCTAGTTTCAAAATAGAAACTGGGGAAATATGTTTGGTCGACAGTGGAGCAATACAAACTATTTTTCGAGATTGAAAATACTTCTCGAATTTAACCTGATCAAAGTCAAGGTAAACATTATATCTGGTCCTGTAGACCTAATAGAAGACTTCGGAAGAGCCATAATTATATTAACAAATGGTACAAAATGTTGCTTTATATTCTAGCAGATCCAGAAGAAATCTGCTTAGGTTCAAAGATATATGCAACAATGTATATCATATTGAGACTATAAGTGAGGAAAATAAAGTACCTATTTATTATATACATATCTCGAGCCAGAAGCTCATTTTAGAAAACCTCAATACTTATTCATTTGGATTATATTATATAAATATAAAACTAGTTGAAACCTATACGATTATGAACCAGAAGTTCACAAATTCAAAAGCACAGTTACGTTGGCATGATCATCTCGGTCATTTAGGATCTACTATAATGTGTAGGATAATTGAGAATTCTTATGGATATCCATTAAAGAATCAGAAGTTTCAATTGTCCAATGAAAATGTGTACCGTTTGTTCACAAGGAAAGTTAGTGATCAGACCATCAATTATAAAGGTTGATTTTGAATCTCCATCTTTTTTACAGTAAATTCAAGGAGACATATGTCGGCTCATCCACCCAGCGGGTGGACCATTTAGATACTTTTTGGTATTGATTGACGCATCTGCACGATGGTCATATATTTGCTTATTATCTACACGTAATACTGTCTTTTCTAGATTGTTGACGCTGGTTATTAGACTTCGAACACATTTTCCGGATTATCCACTTAAAACCATACGAAGAACAGTGTATTTGGTTGTGTCGATGACAATATGTTTAATGCTAACATAAACACATACTGAATATGTGTGTTGTGTACGAGTGCAAGAAACACAGTGAAAAGAAAAATCAAAGAAATACATATTGTGGGGACTTGTAGTTTTGAAAGGTTCTAAATTCATGATCACCTTACAATTGATGATACGACCAGTAGATGATTATGTTTCAGCCATAAAATTCGAATTTCTCGGTGAACGGTATGTAATCCGAAGAATGCTTTGCATTATATATAAAATACCAATAATATTTTTTTTTCTTTTATAAAGTATACATATCACCTTCATTAATTGGTATGTATTCATGGTTTACTTTGACGTCTTTAAATTTGTTATGCATATTGCACTTGAAAGTGATTATGTGGGGATACTATATTTTTATTTCGTACCCGAACAAAATCATTTATCTTGCCTGATTAGATTGATTGATATCATTCTCTGAAGTGAATGTTAAGTCATCTAATCGTCAAGGTGGATATTTCGATCAATTTAAATTATTATGAAATCGGTGATCATAATAAGAAAATCTAGCCACCAGAAGTGGAACAACACCAAAACAAAGCAAGAAAATGTTTGCTATTGGTGATGAAAATAGTGGTGTACCTGAAGTATACATAAATATGATGTTGATATTTTACTAAGTATATATAAATGCTTCAGGAGAGCTAATTGTATATTACAAAGTGAAAAATAAAATGACATATATGTGACATTTTGTTATTATAGATCATGAAGAATCTATTTAGTTATAAAAGTATACATCATAAATAAATGTTGTGTTATTTTATACTGTCTCATGCCAAAAGAATGCAATTCTATTCTTACAATTGAGTCTATCATATGGAATCCGCAGATTCTTTAGTGAAAGTCCCTGTAGGACAATATGACAGTACAATATATCCTTGAAGAGTGATATGAAAGTATAAATATGTCTGAAAATGACATTTTGATGATGCAAACAAATAAATTCACGTCGTTAGGGGGAGAAAGATACGATTTGAAAAATTAACGATGTGAAATTGCAGTCGACGTGCATCATCTTTATCTTATCCTGATCCTTGTTTGAAATTCAAATGATCATTCACTTACAAATTGCATATTCGAAGGAAATTATTAATTTCCAATACATTAACACGGGTGATTATTCCTGAAGAACAATTTATACAAATTGCAATAAATAAATTATTCGTGGCACACTAGAAGTGTGAAATGTGACTTTTATTTAAAAGATATTATTCTCTGAAGTGAATATGAAAGATCATGATCATGTTAATTACGAATAATGCTCGGGCTATATGTAATCCTCATCATGACTCCCGAAGAGTTAAAAGTCCTTGAAGAGATAAAAACCTTTTTGAAGAGATACAAAGTAATGAAGTGTGATCTCTCTCTCTGAGACTCATAAATTAAAAGGATCTCAATTGCCTATGCAAAGGCAGGTATACTAGAAGTATACAAATATTACAGTTTCCCACTGTACAAATCTTACAGTAGCCATTGAATATGCATATATACTGTAAACAAAAATTGAGATCTTCTATAGTGTTACTCTGCATATTATGAACTTGAACCACAGATTGTGGGTGTCGACATAATACTATTGTCTAAAAGACAGAGGTATAGTCATGGACATATAGTGTATATGCTTGAAGACGTCAAACATTTTTGTTAAAACAATTATTCGTACGAAAATTAAGATAGCGAGATTTAATTTATATCTCGTAATGAAGGGTTTACTGTAGAAACCCAGTATTTGATCATATGCAAATATTTTGTTTCATAATTAATATTTCTATGATCAGAATAATCCTTGAAGGATTCAAAATGCCAGAAGCATATGATTCAAATTCTCGTAACTTATATTCAATAAAGTTACAATGATTTTATATGTTTTGAAGCAATTCGGAAGAATTTGATATGATTGTTTTAGAGAAAACATCATAAAATGGGCATATGAATTAAAGTTCCTATATGCCTCATGTGTATTCATAAACATATGAAATCTGGATTTGCAATTGAAACAATATATGTCGATGACATGAGTTTAAACTGGAGCTTCTGAAACTATTGAGTATTTAAAACAAGAATTTGTGATGAAAGTTTTGGGGAAAACAAAATATTGTTCCGGCCTGAAGATCGAACATATTTTAAATGAATTACTTGTTTCAATCTCAATATGGATGTGTCTTATTCTTTGAGCATCTCTAAGGTTGTCTGATATTTAGATCTTAAGAAAGATCTATTTTGATCTAAAGTTAATGATAAAATGATACTAGGTCGAGAAGTACCATATTTTGTTGGTGTTGTATTATACTTATCACAATGCAGGTATTTCCTTATCTCAATATATGAAGATAATGCTACTTGTATTACACATGTCAGAAGAGGGTACATCAAGGGAGACAGAACCAAGCACATATCATCAAAGTTATTCTACACTCATGAACTTCAAGAAAGTCGACATATTGATGTTAAGCAGATAGGGTCTACAAATAACCTTGAAAATTTATTTATAAAGACCTTACCAACGACAATATTAGAGAAATTGATATATGACATTGGGATGTGTCGACTTATCAAACTACAAGATTGAGAATGAAGAACTTTTCAGGGGGAGACCATTCTTCATTTTGGACATTTGTGCACTGCACTCTTTTTCCCTTGATCAGGTTTTGTCTCACTGGGTTTTCCTGGCAAGGTTTTTAATGAGACAGTATTTAAGCACGTCCAATCTTTTATTAGAAGAATTTCAGAAATTATTGTCTAGGTGGTGTACGTCCAAAGGGGAGTGTTATGAAATAATTGACTTTCACCACCTAAAGAATAATTTGTAATTAATTCTCTTGATCTCCTTTCCTATTTCAATACAGGGCAATTACTTCTCTTGATCTTATTTCTTATTTCATTGTAGAATTAATTTTCCCTATGCATATATAAATGCTTATTGTGTAAACATTATATACACAGAGAAATAATTCATAGAATTGATTTCCTCTCATTCTCCTCTCCTGGTTTGTATTATTATTTTCTATGCTTTTATTCTTTAATTTATAACATATATTGATATTTTTTTTTATCAGGATTAGCTAGCTAGTATGTATTCTTAATAATTATAGATCTACCTCTATTTTATATATTTTGGGAGTAAATAAAAAATGGTATACTAAGGGCCTAAATCCCAGTTTGATTTTTTGTCTGAAGACTGAATAGTGACTGAAAACTGAAAACTGAAAAACATGTTTTTTTCCACTAATATAGGTGATAAGTTTGTTTTTTTAAGTTATAAATATATGAAAATAAATACTTTTACATCTATGTCCTTCTAACTATTATTTGTTATATATTTACATTTTAATATATTAAGAACAACTCTAACATGTAAATTAATTCTAAAATAAATTTATTTAGTTATTAATAATATTTCATACATTATTCTATTTGTTGAATTACGTTAAAAATGAATATAATATTTGATGGTGATATATTCTAAAATTCTTAAGAAATATTAACAAAAATAAAAAATCAACTACTACTTGATTTTGATCCAAATAGCTTAACTAGGAATACCTTCATGGACCACAAATAACTGATAATGTCCTGGTGGCACCACTGCCCCACTGTTTGGTGCATGACCTCTCACAACATGGTTCCAAGAATCGAGCTTTCGAACCATCCCATCTAAAGCCAAAATCAATAGCCTCTCATTCATTGCATGATCATGATTGTCACCATGAAAGAGCCGCAATTGTCACATAAATATTGACACCAACACATAAATATTGTACCAACATGTGTATGATTATGATTGTCACTAGCTCTCAATTCAAATTCTATTGAAATATTTTGATTGTATTCAATCAATACCCATAGATTGATAATAGTGAGAAAATCTGTAGAGAAATTATTGACGATAGTTTTGAAAGTAAAACTTTGTAATAAATGATATTAGATTTATGTGAAGTGAAAAGTGAATTTTCACTTTTCAAAAAAAAAAATGGTTTTAGGGACTCATTAAGGTGGTGTTTGTTTTTTTGTTTGAAATCTAAACATGTCTGAACTGTTCTGAAATATGAATAGGTATGAAATTTGGAGTTTAAACAATACATTTGTTTTTATTTTATTTGAAATTTGAATTAAAAATTTAAGTTGTTTGTTTTTTCAAAACACAACATCTGAAATCTTGTAATTTGACATTCATACCCCTCACTCTTTGATAATAAACTTAAAAGAAATTAAATTGTTTTATTCTATTTAATAAGACATAATTATAAACGATAAATAGAAATAAAATTATTTAATATATTAGAAAGTAAAACGAATTATACTCGACAAATGGTGGATGTTTTTAAATTTAAACTTGTAAAATGTTAAATGTAATTAATATCTATAAATTAGAGTACTTAAAAGACAAAAGTGAAATACAACAAATTAGTAGATTGATCCATACCAAATCCTAACTATTTTCTTTAAATAAAAAACTTATCCACCCGCCACCGCCACAACCATCAACACAAACCCAATTCCAATTCCAAGAATCAACAAGAAGCCGACAGCGCAGTGCCAGGGGAACCAGAAGCAAAGAGAAAGAAACAACAAAGAACAACACCAAGAAGCAAAAACAGAGGAACCAAAACAGTAACGGGCACCCCAAAACAGAGCAACGGCAACCAGAAACTCGTCCTAGCACACAGCAGAAACAAAGAGGTCATCAGGTATCACACAAAAAACACGAAGACCTTCCAACATTGAGGTCATTGCCATCATCAACAACCAAAAACTTTTCAACACAGAATCTTCTTTTTCTTTAAACAATGAAAGTCACGTCTGAAATAGCTCAAAAGCCTCCTAATTCCGATTTAGATTTTGCAGAATGTTATATTTTTTATCATATTTCTGTGAAATGTATCTTTGATGCAAAATAATAATCAAAAGCATGAATTGGTTGACATAAATTAGATTTATATGTGGGTGGCATAATGGGAATTATGTGATTTGTGGTTGGGTATTTTCGGTATGAAAGTTTATAATGATTTCAGACCTACCGACTTCAGATTTCAATAAAAATCCTGACCCTTTCTTTTACACTTTTTTATCATTTTTCAGACATTATATGCATTTAAAAAACAAAAGACAAAGGTCATTTCAAACCATTTCAGATTTTTGATATAAAAAACAAACCGTCGCCTAAATGATTTTAATATTTATAAAATCAAATAAAATAACTAAATGAAACGTATTAAGTGTCATTCAATCTTAAGTTAAAAAGTCAAACATGACCTAATTATTATAATAGAAGACAAAAAAAAATATAACAACAAATAAAAATAGTCATTTAAAATAATTATTAAAAAATTCAAATAATAATAACAAAATATTTATTATTTGAATTTATCTAAACACTATCATATTTTGGGATAAATTTAACCCTCCCTGAACACATATCATTCATACGGAAAGGGGTAATACTCACCCTCTTCAAAGGGGTGAACAAAAATGGACTCTTCTAAGAAGTAGCATCTCACCGTGTTTTTTTTTTAATTTTAATTGGTGCATCAACATGAGCATGACTTAAACTCACGACTCATTGAGTCAACCTCATCTTATCATCAATACAGACTATTATATAACAAATTTTATCAGTTTTATCAAACACCGATCTCTTTCATACCAAAATTATTAAATAATTTGATTTTAACTTATCCAATAAAATAACAAAAACTGCATTTGAATAGCCAATGTGTTTTTATTTTTATTTTATAAAAAATATTTTATATTAAACTATAATGTTATAATATTTTTCTTAAAAGTACAAATTAAAAGAAGTACCATTAAAAAATAAAAATAAAAATAAAAGAGGGAGATAAACGTTTAGTGATAGGACCCACTCCGACTCCTCTTTTGAGTTCGAGGGAGACCCTGTGGACTGTACTTTTTACTAACAAGATAAAAGAATTTCGATTAAAATTCCATAGAAAACGCTTGCTTTTAAACATAAAAACAATATAAGGAAAATATTAAAAATATTGGAGAGTACAAAATGTACATAACTACAAGTCCTTTATTGCCATTTTCGTTCATTACAAAAAATTGTCAAAAAAAATGACCGATCGGACCAAAACTGAGCACTTTTAAAAACTAACTAGTCAAAATCCCGACCAGAAAACCGATCAGGTCGAGCAAGAAACCGACCACGGCCGAGCAAGAAACCGACCACGGTCGAGCAAGAAACCGACCACGGCCGAGCAAGAAATCCGAACACGGCCGACTAGTAAGCCGAGTATGCCGAGTATGCCGAGTATGCCGAGTAGGCCGACCACACCTCAATTTATGTACATGAAAATTTAAATGCATGACTCTTGCACTTCATGATGTCATCGAGTAGCCCACCTCAAAACTGAAGAGTCCGCACAACCGATCAGCTACCTGGAAAAATATTTTTAAAGTAAAAGGATGAGCGCTAACGCCCATTGAGTGAATGAAAACTTTTTAAAAACATAAGTTTTCTTGTGAACAATCTTTTCAATATGCATCAGATTTAACAAACTAAATATTACTGTATCTTGTCAAATAATCCCATAAACATAACATAATTGGGTAGTTGAAGATAATATATCTACAATCACATTTAATAAACTGATGCATAATTCTTTTCTGAACAAGAATAAGATAATTTATAAAATCTTAATATACACCAAATTAGTACCCAGAGATATCTTCAATACGTAAGCCGAATTACTTCGGGCAAACGCAGAGTCTGAAATTACTTACCGGCATATCAGTTTGGAATTGTCGGGGTTTGAGACCGTTTAATTTACAATGTCTCTTGAATTCACTGAATCTAGGATTAGAACTGTAAATCCAAGAAATGGCATCTCTGATGCGATCTATTTGGTCGCTTACCTACTTTAAACCAGCCTGTATAACTAAATTTATAATATGGCATGCACACCGTTGATGGAAGAAATAACCTCCATCTTGCGGGATATTTCTTGCAACAAACAATGCAATAGAGCTAGTATTTGCAGATGCATTATCAAATGTGATTGAAAGAATGCGATGCGTGATTTCATAAGTTTCTAAAACTTCCATTATGACATTAAAAATGTTTTCTGCGGTATGTGCAAAATCCATAGGACGAAAACCAAAAATTCTTTTTGTTATCCTCCAATCAGAATCTAAATAGTGTCCCGTGACACATAAATAGTCCTGTTTGAAACATGCATTCCAAATATCAGAAGTTAATGCAACAGAGACACTTAAATGCTGTATTTCAGCAACTAAGTCATCCCTTTGAGTTTCAAACAATCGTATCAAATCATTTATAGTGGTGGTTCTAGAAACAGGTTCATATTGGGGGTTATATGCAGATGTGATTAATTCTTTATAAAATGGACTCTCACCAATACTGATCGGTTGATCAGTTTGTGCAATGTATCATGCCAAGCACTCTCTAGAGTGCATGGCGTAGAACTGCCACGTCATAACGGACCAGTCTGGGTGCCGTTGAAGCTGTGTCTGGGTTGTAGTATCTACCTGTCCATGTGCAGGCATACATTTGTGCATATGCCGTCTCAAATGTCCGGTTCCCCCCGTACTTGTAGCATAATTCTTATGGCAAAACTTACATTTAGCTCTGAGGTCAGACGCCCCGTTTGGGAGTGTCATTTGGACTATGTTGAAACATTGCCACACATCTGATGTTAATTTTCTGGGACGTGATATTGGTGTAACGCCGGAACCAGAAGGTCCCGCTTGAGTATGGGTCGGTTCTGAAATATCAAATTCATCGTTGAGCATATTCAAACCGTCCGGAAAAGAAGGCTGCTGGTTAAGATCCATTATCTGAATAAAAATATGAGCACTATAGTAGTTAATAGTCAAATTAAAAATCAACATTTACTAACAGTAATCTTAATTTACTAACAATAATTACTATAACTAATACGACACTTACAATAATTTATTTACTTAAAAAACAAATTAAATAAACAAAAAAAATCATAATCTACTAACATAAAATTTTAAATTCACTAGTTCACTACTACAAATAAAATTGATAAATTTACTAACATAATATACTAACATAAAATTGATGATTTGAACCACTACTCTTAAATTTACTATCATAATCTACAAATGAAAAATTTTAATTTATGAAAAAAACAATATCAAACTTAATTACTACACTTAACATTCATCATTTACTTATTACAAAAAGTAATTTCAGTAATACAAATTAACTTTCTAAATTTATTAATAACAAATATTAAAATTACTACTAAACTTAAAAATCTTAATAAACTAAACAAATAATATTAACATTAAAGCCCAAAAATTGATAAACTAACTAACTAAATAGATAATGTTTTCATTAAGTAACTCAAATCTAAACATAAACATATAAATTTACTATGAGAATATGTTAGACCAAAAGTAATAACAAAATTGTACCTTTAAAATTTGGTGTGTTGGTGGAAAACGTAGAGAATTTTGTAGAGAGAGTAATATTAGAGAATTTTGTAGAGAGAGTAATATTAGAGAATTAGAAAAGTTTATAACCAAAATGAATGAAAAAGTTTAGAGAATTGGAGAATATATTAGAGATTGAGATTTGAGAGAATGAGATATTGAAAGAATGATAGAGAGAGTTAATGGAAAATGAAATGGATGGAAGTATTTATAGAAAAATTTGATTTATGGGTCAAAATATAATTTAAAATATTGTAGGGGGGGTTTTGGTAATTTTAATTTCCTCCAACGGCTATAAATCAATTCCAGCCGTTGGAGGTTTTAAAAAAAAAAAAAAAAAAAAATTAGCCGAACGGATCTGCAGACCGGTCCGCCGGGCCGTTCCGACAGGCCTGGCACGCCTGATTGGCCTGCCGGGCGGGCCGGCCTGCCGGGCCTCCTCCCAACGGCCCGGCACAAGGCCCGTCCTGGGCCAGGCCACGGCCTGGCCCTCTTCCTTCACGGACCGTTCCAAGAACGGCCCGTGAACTTCATGGGCCGGTCGGACCGGCCTGTCACCGGCCGGCCCATTTTTACACCACTACCTTAGGCAAAGTGAGACACTGGACGCAATTATACTGTAATATATCTTTTTTAATAAAATTAATTAATTTTATTCAAATGATAAAATTATAATATACAATTTAACAATAAGTGAAATAGATCTAAAAATATAAAGATGAAAGACAATAAAAACATAATTTTAATTAAATAAAATGAAAATTAAAATAGCAGTTGATTTTTAGAAAAATATGTTCCAACAATATTAGAGATTTGAAGTAACACTTAATCTTTCACAATAGCTACAAGAAAAAAAAACTCAATCAATTACTTGACATAGTTAAAACCCTAAAAAGCATCAAACTAATAAAATATAAATAAACATTAAATTTAAAAAGAAAACGTACCTTCTTTTTTCCTTAATTAAACGCAAGAGATTGATTGCAGTTGAAGAAGAATATTGATTGAGATTGATGAAAGAGAAATCTTGATGTAATAGGTGGTTTTGCAATGTAAAAAATAAAATGAAGTTGTAATTAATTATAAAATATATGAAAATGGAGTTTATATATAAAAAAAAATTAATTCCAAATTACCTAATTAATGATAAATAATGAAACGGGTGAAGTTTTCAAAAGAAATTGATGTTTTTGAAACTTAATTTTTTGTTTAAAAAAAAAAAACTCTTTTTAGAGGCCCCCTAAAAAGATGAGGACTCAAATTAATGCTTTGAAATAACTTTTTTCTTTTCATTGTTTTTTTTTTGAGGTCCCCCCAAAGAGAGGAGGCCGTAGGCAAAGGCCTTGATGGCCTTGCCTAGAGGCCGGCACTGCTTTCCTGCAATCACATTTTATCTCTTTTCAATTTTTTTCTTTTTACATATGACCACAAGACACAAGTAGTAATAATGGAGAGGACTCTATAAATTAAATGACTGTATATATCTGTTTGAAGGACAGATATTTTATTTTTGAACGGCGGATTTTTATTCATGTGCCAAGCAAGGCAACAACAACACAAACACAGAGGAAAAGAAACAAAGTAGCAATGGTCACCAACTCTTCAACATACAGCCCACCACCACCAGACCCCTACTTCGCCAACGCCAAGAAACCCAAATGAACTAAGGAGGTCGGCAGATATTCAATCTCCCAAAGGAGGTCCCCATTAACAGTTTCCTAATTATTTTCCATGGAAGAAAATCCAGCTCAAGATTATCATCACCAACAATCTCTTCTAGCAACTCATCATCACCAATATGATTCTACAAGAAAAATAAGTGGTCTCCTTTTGTCTTCTGTGAAATGGGTTCTAATAATTTTAATCTGGGTTGTATTCGTTACATGGGTTGTTCTTATATTCTTGTACCCGCTAAATTCTGTGAATTATTGGGTTAAGGACTTAAGCAACCACACACTTGCAACTTTTCTTGGAATTGAAGGTACGTACAAGTATATACTTCATCTTCTTACTTAATTTTCTGTCGAGATTCGCTTATAATTAATTATAAACCTTATAGGAGCTGTGTTCCTGATTTTTAGCGGCCCGATTCTTGTTATTGCATTTCTGTCCTTCCCATACCTTATCATCTCTCGCAAACAGCAACTTCATCATCATCAGTATGAGTATGTACTTTGATTAAGCTAATTATATTTCTCATGAGGCTACTAGTGTAAGAATATGCAGATAGTTTGTATTTGATAATTCTCCATGATCCTTTTTTTTTTTTTTTAAATGTGTAGAAAGAAGAATAGTGGGAAATATGGTTGGAGTCATCGATTATCGACGTTCCCGGTGCTTGTGGATGGGCCATTTGGAGTTGTTTCTGCCGCTGAAGTTATTGGAATCATATCGTTCATTGTCTTTGTTATTTGGGCTGTTTATGTTTATGCCTTGCGGGATCTCACCATTTTGGATGAAGCTGAATTAACTACTGAAACCAAAATGTAAGTTTCAAGATACTTTGTGTATCCATTTATCAAGTGACTTTAATTTTATTTTTTTTCGTTTATTACATCATTTTGACAATGTCTGTGTACTACAATATGATGATGATCTCAGTTCTTTCATGCTGAAAATATCGGGACTTTCAGTGGGGTTGATAGGGATATTTTGCTTGGCATTCTTGTTTGTTCCAATATCAAGAGGGTCGATTCTTCTAAGGCTCATAGATGTTCCTTTTGGACATGCTGTGAGATATCACATATGGCTAGGACATCTCACTATGATCTTGTTTACTCTCCATGGTCTTCTTTACATAGTTGCATGGACAATGGACGGCACCCTCCTACAAAATGTGAGTTATTCAAACTTAATTATTACAACTTTTTTTTTTCAAATAAAAGACTATATATATATATATATATATATATTAATTAAGTATTATATATTATATAAATTCGGGTTTTTTTTAGAAAGGGGATGCATGACTTTAATTCGTAACCCCGTGGTGTATGTGTGACGGGTTTATCACTGAACCAATCTCATCTTGTTAAAAAATTAAAATAAAAAATAATTCAAATGTGATAGATTGTCTAAAAGGTTGAGATTTGTATCATAACTAATGTTTCCATTAATCTTATTTATTTCTGTATTTTTTTTTCTGGTGAGTTGTCATTTTCATTGATTCCATATAGATAATAGGATGTTTGGGATTATTGAACAATATTCACCCCAAATCTAAATGGGAGTGGATTGGGAATGGGGTGGGGAAGCCCATTTCCCCTATTTTCCCAAACACACATATATATTAAAAATATATATATATATATATTAAATGCAAAGATTTTAGTTTAAATATTGTATAATTAAAATATATTTAATTATTTAACTCAACTTTAATTATTTAAGCACTTGTATTTAATTATTTTGAATTATATTTTAATATTATTTATCTTGAATTGGATGTTTGGATTATTATGTAATTGTATTTATATTTATTTTTAATTTTAACTGAAATTGGTTTAACGGGAAATATTAATGAAACATGGTGAAACGAGAGGTTACGGATTGGTGGATTCCGAATTAAATATTGGGCAAATGAGTAGAGGAGCCTCCCCAAAAGTCAAAACACCTCTATCCCCAATTTTCCCCAAATGGAGTTTGTGGGGAAGAGGTGGTGGGTGGTTGGTGGGTGGGGGTGGATTAATTTCCCCCATGAAAAACGAAATTGTAGAGGGATTTGAAGTAAGGAAATAATTAAGTGACTGAATCGATTTGAAATAGGAGAATCAGATGAAAAAGAGGAATTGACAGATGAGGAAAACAAAAACATAAATCTGAAAAAAAAAAAAACATTGATTTAGGAAAACTTCCAAAAATAAGTCTCGATCGAGTCAAATACTTAAAATATCTCGCTTAGGGATGATAATTTGATCCACACCTGCGGACATCCGTCCGAACCCGACTCTATAGGGTCGAGTGTATATGGTGAATTTACTATCTGTGGACCCGCGAACACCGTTTAATAAAAAATCCGGTGAGTTCACAGGCGGGTGCGGGTTGAAAAATACTTGTATAAAAATATATGTAGACATTTGAATTATTTGTGGTCGTTTTATTTTTATAATTATTATTGTTTTGTAATGTATTAAGTAGGGAATTAGAAATGAAAATTTAATTCAATTAAGTATCAGATAGATGATTACATGTGGAAATTTATAAATCACAAATCGTGGGTTCGAGGGCGGGCGTCGGTGAGGAAAAATTTCTCGGTTGAGGGTTTGGATTTTACAAAATCCATCCGAACCCGATTCGCTACCATCCCTAATCTCGCTCAAAGAAAAAATAAATCTCAACGGAAGGAAATGATTCTTGACCAAGGGTTTGAGAAGATAGCACGACTTGTTATGATTGTGTGTAAAGAGTATTTTTGTTATAAATATATTTTTAGTGCTATATATTAAAATTTAAGAGAAAAAATATAAAAATTGGAATAAAAATGAGAGGAAAAAATGGAAATCTGTCTTTCATTTAATGATGTGAAAAAAAGCTTAAATATGGAAAACAATGGAAACATGTTTAAATTTTCTCATTTTTTTGACGGACTCACAAGTTAAATCATTGATTTTATTTTCATTTTTGTAATAAAAAGATCATTTTTAACTAATATTTTAAGATTAAGAGATCCATTTACCTACAAATATTTTTGAACATAGCATAATAATAATAATAATAATAATAGTTGATAATTTGTAATTATAAAATGATGAATATATAATCATATTGATTGTTATAATTCTCTTAAAATTAATAAAATGTACGTATTATTTATTATAAAGATTTTTTAATTAAAAAAAGACATAAATCAATTAAGGGTTCACAAATTTATTAGCACATTTTTAATGATGAATTTTAAGAGTATCACTCGTTTAATAACTTAAGTTTAAATGACATCTAAAATAAGTTCCTTCCAAAAATTCCCCCAACGGTAATCAGTTTTTCATTATTTTTATTTTTATTTTTTTACTTTTCTAGAATCAATCTCCATTGGAGGTCTGTTCGTTCAACCTTGATCCGATTGAGTGTGAAATCTACCTCTATCGGAGGTCAAAGTCGTTTAACCTTTGTTGGAGGTCTGTTAGACCTTCATGGATCGACCGTCGGACGGAGAAAAGGAAAAAAAAAAGGAAAATTCTATTTTAGTCCAATAAATCTCAAAAACTATAAAATAAGTTTTAAAAATACTCAATAAGTCTGATAAACTACCTGAAAAGTCTCAGAAATTACTTGAAAAAACTCATAAACCTCCTACAAAGTCTTAAAATTGTTTAAAATGTCTCGAAAACTACATGAAAAGTCTCGGAAACACCTATTGGAAACTACTTTAAAAGTCTCGAAAACTACCTTAAAAGACTTGAAAACAACTTGTAAAGTCTCGAAAGTTAAGTGAAATGTCTCGAAAATACCTGTAAAGTCTAGGAAACCACCTGAAAAATCTCGAAAATTACATGAAACATCTAGAAAACTACCAGAAAAGTTTCACAAATGAATTTTTCTATATATACATAAAGGTGTAAGTTTGGGCACGGCCTGCCGGGCCTGTGTTCCAAAACAAGTCGGGCCTGGCACGCCATGCCCATTGGGCGTGCCGTGCCAGGCCCGGCCTGTTTTGGAAAACAGGGTCCGGCACGGCACGTGGGCACGAGACCATGGCAGGCGGTGCCGACTGGCCGAGCCGTGCTGGCCCGTGTGCCCGGCTAGACGGTCCAAACGGGCCGGCCCACTTAATTTTTTTATTATTTTTTTATATATATAACTGGGCCCACTGTGCCGGCCCGCCGTGCAGACTGTTGGCCCTGGCACACCGGCCAGGCGTGCCGAGCCGGGCCGGCACTGCGTGCCTCGGTTGGAGGCCCGGCACGGCCTGTAATTATGGGCCGTGCCTGGCACGGCCCGCCTCCAGACGGGCCGTGCTAGGCATGGCCTGCCTTCCTTGGCAGGCCGAAGCGGCCGGCCCATCTTGGGCCAGCCCATATTTACACCACTATATATATATACATATATAATAATAATAATAATAATAATAATAATAATAATAATTGAAAAACTGAAATATATATATATGGATATTTTGCGTTGCATTTTTGTTTTTTTCCAATATCAAGGGGATCAATTCTTCTAAGGCTCGTAGATGTTCATTTTGGACATGCTATGAGATATCACGCACAGCTCGGACATCTCACTATGATCTTCTCTACTACCCATGGTCTTCTTTACATAATTGCATGGAGAATGGACAGCACCATACAAAATGTGAGTTACTTTATTCAAACTTTTTACATTGATCATCTAAATGGTTACAAGCTACCACCGTATTCTAAATTTGTGTTTTTAAGAATTTATTTTAGAGTTTCAATCTTTTACAAGCTACCACCGTATTCTAAATTTGTGTTTTTAAGAATTTATTTTAGAGTTTCAAAGATTGAAACTCTAAATTTGGAGTGCTAAATTTGAAACCTTGAATTTTCGAATAACATTTTATATTCCAATTTTACCCTTATACCCATAATTATAAACAAATATTTGACATTTATATCATCTATACTTTTTAATTAAATTCAATTGATATATAATAAATTTTAATTTATAGATTTTTTTTTCATTAGAAAGTTCTCATCTATATCTTTAAAATGAGACTAATATTAAATATTTTTAGTTATATTTTTATTTATCAATACTTGTTAAAAAATAACATAATACTCCAAAAACAATAGCAACGTTAAAGAATATGTAAGGATTTGAATAACACAAAACAACATACATAAGCGCATAATTAATTTGTATCGCAACCTAAACATGTTTCTATATCATGATTTATCAATCCCTAAATATATATTATTAACTAATATCAATTCAAGAGAAAAGTGGAGATAATCGATAGCGGAAGCGTACCTGAATCCATTACCGGAGGTTAGTGGACGGGTTGTGATCTTCCAAATTATCACAACCTTTTTGAATCATTTGGTATTCTATTTTACTCTATTAATGGGGATACATACAAAACAGAAGTATCGTGTAATTTGAGGACCATAACCCTATATATATATATATATATATATATATATATATATATATATAATAATAATAATCAAATTATTATATGTTTTGTTATTTCTAATTCGGCCCCTCATCAAATTAGAAATAACACTCTTGTATCTACACATTAATTCCATAACAGTTATACCCTTACGCCTTAAAACTTTAAATCTTAATCAGACCACTTTAATTTAGGTTTAACTAAAATATAGCATAACACATTTAATATTTACATATGTGGCCCCACATGTTAGAATTTTCCAACAATCTCCCACTGAGCCAATATGTAACTTTACAAATGTGTATGACTTTATGAACTCCAAAATTTTACTATCACAATTTTAGGGTGTATCCGAACAATCTCGTCCATTGATTATGCTGACATAGGATCAAAACGGTTTTCGTCACATTTAGCGTGATTAAACCCATCAATTGTCACGTATACCAATATAACCAAATGGTATAGATCAATCATGGATGCGTAGCATGGAAATTACACGCAATGTGATCTATACGTGTCTATTCCAACTAGTCCTACTTTATTCCTTATTGAGATCAATACTTAATACAATGTAACAGAGTCAAATAAACTAAATACTTTATTTCTGATCAAAAAAATATCCAAATACATAAATGCATAAATATGTCCATACAACAATAATACAAAATGATACAAACTCTAACTATAATGTGATATCCTCACACAAAATAACACCCATATGAGTAGTGTGCTCATGAAAGACCTTGGGTGGTAATCCTTTTATAAGCGGATCCACTATCATGGAGTTTGTCCCAATGTGCTCTATGGATATATATTCACTCTGCACTCTCTCTTTCACAACTAGGAACTTATTGCCAATATGCTTTGACCTAGATAAGCTCTTGTTGTTGTTAGAATATAGCATTGCTGACTTATTGTCACAATATAGTTTGAGTGGTCTTTCAACACCCTCCAGAATGCGTAACTCAGTGACAAAATTCCATTGACATATTCCATGGTTGGATGCCTCATAGCATGCTACAAACTATGTGGCCATGGTGGAAGAAGCTATGAGTGTCTATTTGGCACTACTCTAGGAAATAGCTTCACCAGCCAACAAGTATATGTAGCCTGATGTGGATCTCCTACTGTCTTGGCATCCATCATAATCGGAGTCGGAATATCATATGATCTCAAACTGATCTGATCTCCTATATGTGAGCATGTAATCTTTTGTTCTCTTCAAATACCTCATAACCCGCTTAGCTACTTTCCAATAATCCATCCCAGGATTACTTAAATATCTACCTAACATACCAACAATGTACGTAATTTTCGAACACGTACACACCTGAGCATACATTAGACTTCCTACAGCTGATGCATAGGGAATCAGTTGCATTTCCTTCACTTCAATGCTATTTTTAGGGCACTGGCTAATATTGAACTTGTCTCCTTTAGCGACAGGGGTGTCACATGGTTTGATGTCCTGCATTCCAAACATTTTGAGCACTTTATCAATATAGCTCTTTCGTGATAATCCAAGAATACCTCGAGAGCGATCTCGTTGTATCTGGATCCCTAATACAAAGGAGGTGTCACCAAGATCTTTCATCTCAATATTCTTTGATAGAAATCTCTTGGTTTTGTGCAACATGCCTATATCATTTGTGGCAAGCAATATGTCATTGACATACAAAACCATGAATATGTGCTTACTCCCACTGAATCAGTGATACACATAATTATCAACAGTGTTTATCTCAAAACCAAACGAGATAATCACTTGATGAAACTTGTGATACCATTGACGAAAAGCTTGCTTGAGCCCATAGATGGACTTTGTCAATTTGCAAACCATATTCTTTGGGTCTCCCGATTCAAAGTTTTGTGGTTGTACCATATAAGTTGTTTCGTCAATGTCACCATTGAGAAATGCCGTCTTGACATCCATTTGATGAAGCTCAATGTCAAAATGTACAACAAGTGTCATGATTGTCCTAAAAGAGTCTTTCGTTCAAACTGAAGAGAAAGTCTCTTTATAGTCAATCTCTTTCTTTTGAGTAAAGTCTTTAGCTATAAGACGAGCCTTATACCTCTCCACATTACCTTTCAATTTTTTTTTGGTTTTAAATATCCATTTACAACCGCTGGGCTTCGCACCTTCTGGTAATGGGACAAGTTCCTAAACCTTATTGTCTTGCATAGACTTATACTCCTAATTCACGGCATCAATCTACTTTTGAGAGTTGGAACCCTGCATGGCTCGATAGATGTTGTTTGGATCATTTTCCGTCATTCCAATATCTTCCTCAAGTTCTTGGAGAAATACTTAAAAATCATCCGGAATAACATTCTCTAGTGGATCACCTTAATGGCATTGGTTCTTGATGTTGTTGAGTTTGTTCCTCAGAAACAATAACCTCATCTTGAACGGGAGGGTGTTCAGTATTGTCTGGTTGAGGATCTAGATTCATTTTTTAATCAATGATAGGTATATAAACCAATACATCGTCCAAAGCAATAGTGGGAATCGAAATTGATTCCTCCTCAAAGACAATATCTCTAACCTTATTTCTCCATCCAAATTCAACATCTTCAAAAAATGTTACAGTTCCCGCCTCAAAAAATTGAACTAAGTATGGGATCATAAAACTTATAGCCCCTAAATCGCTCAGAGTAACTAATGAAGTAGTTGCTTACAGTTTTAGAGTCTAATTTCTTTTCATATGGCCTATAAGGCCTCGATACAACTGGACATCCTCAAATGTGAAAATGCTTTAGACTCGGCTTTCTGCATGTCCAAAGCTTATAAGGTATTTTTTGCAACTGCTTTAGTTGACACTCGGTTCAGAATATAATCTGCTATTTCTTTTGAGCTGGACTCTTAGCAGCTTCATTATTCTTTCTCCTTTTACCCTTATTCTTAGATGTGCTAGCCAAATGAGCACATTTAATCTCATCTTGCTTCAATCTATCTTTTTCTTGCACACAGTAAGAAATCAGCTCATTAAGAGTCCATTTCTCTTTTTGATAGTTGTAACTGACCTTAAACTGGCTGTATTATGCTGGAAGTGATATTAATACCAAATGCATGAGCAAGTCATCAGACAGCTCGAGCTTCAGTGCCTTAAGCTTAGAATCAATATAAGACATTTCCATAATGTACTCCCTAATGTTCCTTTTGCCTTTGTACTTCATAGAAATCAAGCTTTGCAAATGCATGCTTGTTTCTGCCTTATCATTTTTCTCAAAATGCTTTTCAATTTCGGCTAGGAACTCTTTGGCTTTGGATATCTTTTCAGATACCGCAACCCTAAATGCTTCCGAAATGTCGCGCTTGATGATCATAAGACTCATGCGATTTGAGTGATCCCACTTCTCAAAGTTCTTCCTATCATCAGGAGAACTTTCATCCGTAAGAGAAGCGGGTTGCTTCATCCGAAGTGTAAGGTCTAGATCCATGTAGTTGAGTACAATTTATTTGTTCTTCTTCCAATCCTTAAAGTTGGTATTAGCAGATATAGTAGAAACACTAGCCTTAAAGAGAACAAAACAAACAAACATACTCACATTAATAACCAAATACAATAATCAACAAATTCAAATAATGGTAAATCTCATCTCAAGATACCTAGCACAACATTAATATCAAGTATTTGGACATAAATATTAATTGTAAGTAGTACTCCTTTTGTAGTGATCAAACATTGGCAATAATTCATGTCAAACAATAAATCTATCTTTGGATTGACTTATTATTCACATGTAAAACCTTATAATCGTCACATGTTTATCACCATAGATGTGTGTGCAATTCAGTCAAGTATTAACCTTCCTTTGGGCCGGCTAATACGCGCATGAATTTATACACACACGTGGTACTCTTCTTGTAGTGATCAAACATTGACAATAATTTATGTTAAATAATAAATCTATCTTTAGATCGACTTATTATTCACATGTAAAATCTTATATCGTCACATGTTTATCGCCAGAGATTTGGTGCAATTCAGCCAAGTAATAACCTTCCTTTGGACTGGCTAATTCCTGCATGAATTTACACACACGCAAACAACCAACATCCCTCATGAACAATCTACAAAAGAGATGTCACTTTGGCGACATCTTGTTTCAATTAGCTCATTTAGAATGATAAACCATTTTATTTAAACATAAAAGATATACCAAATAATGGTAGGTCTCATCTCAAGATACCTATCACAACATTAATATCAAGTCTTTGGACAGTAATATTAATTGTATATGGTACTCTTGTTGTAGTGATCAAACATTGACAATAATTCATGTCTATCTTTGAATCGACTTATTATTCACATGTAAAGCCTTATAATCATCACATGTTTACCACCATATGTGTATGTGCAATTCGGCCAAGTATTAACATTCCTTTGGTCCGGTAAATACCCGTATGAATTTACATATACACGAACATCTAACATCCTTCATAAACAATCTACACAAGAGAGGTCACTTTAGCGACATCTTGTTTCAATTAGTCCATTTAGAATGATGGACTACTTTATTTAACTATAAAAGATATACCACAAAATATTTGAATTTGAGTTGATCCATAAAATAAATAAATAAAAATTATTTTATTTTATCAAAATTACAAATTTGCCATTGATTTTATAAAATTACAGAATTGCCCCTTAAGTTTCAATAATTACAAATCAAATCCTATATTTTGTGAAAATAAATCTGACCTATTATTTTTTTAATAATTAAAATTTAGCCCCAAATCTTTTAAAATTTATTAAGTGACCCGTATCTTTTCATTAATTATAAATCTGCCCCCAAAACTTTTTCATAATTGTAAACAGACCCATTAAGTTTTGGTAATTATAAATCGGTCTCGAAACTTTATCAAAATCACATAATGACTCATAAAATTTACAAAACAGTCCCTCAAGAATATCAAATTCTCCAAAAGTGCCTCAAAGCAAAGCAAAGCCAAGAAACCCTAGGTTTCTTGCCACCGCTGCTTGAATCCTCCACGCTGTCACAACAAGGCAACGACGAACGACAGGCATGCAACAGACCCCCCGCAACCGCGAATCGCAAGCGACGATCAATGATCAACGCCCAAACCGATCGAGTGAATCAGCGGCTGATATAGGCCTGATCTGGACCAGTGGTGTGATCGACGCATGTCCGTCTGGATCTTCACCGTAATCGCACGGTTTTGATCCCAAAACTCACCTAAAAAACTCACCAAGTGGTGTTGACTGAGAAAGATGATGGGTTTTGGGTGACTTAACCAGAGTTGGGTCTGGGTCGAAACCTAACGACTCAAGAGCATACCCGAAACCCAAAATCTAGTGAGTCTGATCTCTACCTAAATTTTTTAGTTTTTTTTTAATTATTATTTCTTTAAAACAAAACTCAAACACAGAAGATCAAAACCCAAATCCATCATAGAACTCACAAAATCAAACTCAAACATAAGATTTTGTTTATGGATTCAATATACATATCAGACAATACATATATATCAAACACAGGGAAACAAAATCTAGTTTTTTTTTTAAACCAAAAAACCAAATCTTAAATCCTCAAGAATCGATTAAGGGTGGCTCTGATACCACTTGTAAGGATTTGAATAACAAAAAACAACATGCATAGGTACATAATTAACCTGAATCGTAACCTAAACATGTTTCTATATCATGATTAATCAAACCGTAAATTTATATTACTAACCCATATCAATTCAAGAAAAAAATGGAGATAATTGATAGCGGAAGTGTACCTGAATCTATTGTCGGAGGTTGGTGGACGGGTTGTGATCTTCCAAATTATCATGACCTTTTTGAACCCTCCAGTGTTCTATTTTGCTCTATTGATGGGGATACAGACAAAACAAAAGTATCGTGTAATTTGGAGACCAAAACCCTGTTTATATATAATAATCAAATTATTATATGTTTTGTTATTTCTCAAATTAGAAATAGCACACTGGTATCTACACATTAATTCCATGACAATTATACTCTTACGCCTTAAAACTTTAAATCTTAATCAGACCACTTTAATTCTGGCTTAACCAAAAGATAGTATAATACATTTAATATTTATATGTGTGGCCTTACATGTTGGAATTTTCCACCAGAACAAACATAAGATAACCCATTAATATTATATTTTTGAGGTTAAAAATTAGGTAGAGAATTTTTTGAATGAAAATAGTAGATAAAAATGTGAGATATATTTTGTTTTTATTAGTGCATAAATATGAGAAAATTTAGTTGATAAAACAAAAGTTAAAAATAATGAAAATTTTATGCACTAATAAAACCATTATATTTCTACAAAAAGTAAAAAAAAAATGTAATTAAAATAATATTTGTTAAATTTTAATTGAAAAATAAAATTACATAAAAATAATTTATTGTAAAAGAAAAAAAACAATTAAAATATAAGTTATTTGAAGATAGAAGAAATATAATAGAGATTGGGATTTGTGATAAACTAGAGAGAGAGAGTGTTGTAGGA
Organism: Dipteronia dyeriana; assembly: GCA_032871835.1. NCBI lineage: Eukaryota > Viridiplantae > Streptophyta > Magnoliopsida > Sapindales > Sapindaceae > Dipteronia > Dipteronia dyeriana. The sequence goes on from CM065295.1 coordinate 58,786, forward strand.
ATAAACAAATTTTAGAGAAGGAATATTGATGGAATATTCACTTTTAGAACTTGGAAGAGAGAGAGAGTAATTGTATGGGATACTATAAAAGCTTGTAAACTTTTGTTTCGTTAGTAATATTTATTCTTTTGTGTCTGTATGTGAATATAGGTCTCAAGATAAAACTACATAAATTTCTTCGGTCAGTTATTTTCTCTACCGATTGAGTTTCCGTTAATTTGTCTCTTCGAGACACACTTCAGCGAAACACTTTAAATAGATTAAAAATTATCTTACGATGGTAGCTCCCTTTATAATAAGTGGAAATATATTGATATAACTCTTTTTAAATCAGAGTTTGTGAGGAGATAAAATAACTTTAATTTCAGTAGTACCAAAGTATAGTAACTGATAAAAATACTGATTTTTACTTCACCTTTTTCCCTTTTTTTCTTCTTCTTCTTTTATCTCTCTTGCCAGTCACTCTCTCACTTAAACTCGAGAAAAATGAACATGTAAAGAGATTTGAAGTGATTGAGGTGATTTGAAATGTTGGAATGAGATGAAAAAAAACGTAAGAATTCGTTCGTGTTTGTGTCAGAATAGTATTTCTACTAGAAACACATTTTAGATGTTATTAAGGGTTATTGAGTTGATGTTAGTACCATAAAATCAACACATTGAAATTAAAATGACTTTTGAGATGACTCTTCATATCTAAATATTGAGAGAATCAAATTTCTTAGACAGTTCATTTTCTTAGACATTGGGAAAATTAGAGGTCGTTTGGTATCGTTTCCTAAGAGGTGGTTAGGGTTTCCCGAGATGTAAAATCATGGGATTCTGTTCAATAGGTGTTTGCTAGAAAGAAAAAAAAACAAAAACTTTAGAAATGGTGAGATGCATTTAAAGCGCTAAGGGTGAGGTCGTTAGAGTAACTCCAATGTGCAGCACCAATCTTTACAACAATTAATGAATATTTTTATACCGATTTTTTTTCACTTCAATGTTCCATAACAAATTTTACACTAAAAGAGCATCATAAAAGAATATTCTTCTAATATTTATTATAAAATTTTAATATAATTAATAAGTAAATTAAATATATATATATATATATCAATATTGTTATCAATTTAAAGATCTCAACGAGAAGTTTTCAATATATTTGTTTGGAATACATATTATTTTAATTAAGTATAAAAACGTTAAAATTAGAAATTAAAAAAAATTAAAGAATTTGATTTGATTGATTTGACTATTTAAAAAAACTCACACTCACGGGCATCCGTCTGAACCCGACCATATTAGATCGGGTTTGGATGTGCAAAATCTAAACTCATTGTGGGTGTGGGTTTGAAACAAAATCTGCACCCGAACCCGTGAACTCATTTAATTTAAAAATAATTTAATATTAAATGTACAGAAAATAAAATGCTAAACTTTAAATGGAAGCTTGAAAAAAAATAGGAATTAAATAAATACATTCAATCGTTTCAAGTTTTAAATGGCTCACTCCTTATTTATATATAAAGGCCATTTTAACGATGGTTGAGAGCATACTTGAAACGAGATGAATATCATTATCTCTATTTTTCTCTATTATTATAAAGTTCCTTTTAATCTTTTTTTTTAAGAGATTATTTATAAGTAAAAATTATTATAATAATAACTTTGTTTTTGTTTAAAGGGTTTGTGGATGGATATGGATGTCCTCAAAACTTGTTAGGGAAATTTAAACCCAAACTCGTTTAATTTTACGGATTCATATACCGTGTTTGGGTGGCAAAATCCCTTACGGGTTTGTATATGGGTTTGACAAAACTCACCCGCATCGAACCCTTTACTAGCCCTACCTGTGAATAGTGCCACCGTTCATTTGCTCTATCAAATTGTATGGGGAATTGCACTTTGCCCCAACCTGGCTCCTTGGTTGGAAATGGCCTCTTTAGAGGGGCCCACATGTTTAGTTTTCATTTGCACTGGGTTTTTTTTTTTTTTTTTTTTTTACCTACCCTATTTAATATTTTGGTTAATCAAAATTCAATATAAAAAAATGGGACAAATTGCAATCAATCTTTCTAAAGCTTGAGGTTTGGTATTTTACAACCAAAAATAACTTTATCATTGATTTACAATAAAACTGTTAGTTAAAGAAGGTAATTTAATCATTGACCAGATTTAGTCGCTATAAATATTAAAATGATCCTGAATAAAAAAACATTCTGATTTTAAAAATATATAAATATATGTAAACAATTTTGGATCTCTATCGTAAAAAAAATGAAAATTACAAATTATAATAAAAACATGGAGACACAAGTTGTATCACCATATTTTTCTTCAAATTCAAAATTTTCAATCTCTTCAGATAATTTTTACTTCTTCCATATGGAGCCCCCAATTACACTAGATCTACGGTGATGGTTGTAAGACCTTGATTGTTTAATGGAGGTCTGATATCCTTATATACAATTGTCTGTTTTTTTGTTTTATTTTTATTTTAAAAAATTAGTTTAATTTCTAACCAAAATGAACGGTGAAGATTTAAAGCTTTTAAATCTGTTCTTTTATAATAAATAAAGAGGCTTGAAAGAACAAAACTACCTTTATCTATGTTAAGTTTGACTAACTTTAATTAATTGTGGGAAGGTCATTGTAAATTATATATAAAGTTATTTCTTGTTGGTAAATGTCAAACGTCAGGGAGTTTGGATGCAATTTGCTCTAAAAGATATTCTAATTAATCAATAATACTTAACCACACATAATAATAATAATAATAGTTCTCAATAAATTATATATATATATATATAAATAAAAACTAATTATATATTTTATATAATAGTTAATTACTTATAATTTTAAAATGACAGAAAAAAATATTATTATTTTTAACTTTTAATTAATTTTAATTGTTTTTGGTTATAACATATATATATATATATATATATATATATATATATATATATATATATATAAATACAATTAATATTATTTTTACTCTTACCATATATTGAAAATTGATATAAGATTTTCTTTTTTAGAATACTATTTTTTTTAATAAGTCAGAAATTTAGAATATATTTTTCAATCATTAATACCATACTTGTTTTTAGTATTTCCAACCTCTAAAAGCATAAAACTCAGTTTCTCATTTTTAAATAAAAATACATACAATAAAAAATAGCAAAAAAAAAGGCATTACCGAACATGCCCTTAATTGTTTAGAACTATTCTATGTTTTTATTAGTAGGTTGGTTGGTATGTATTTAATTTTTAGTGCTCGTTTGATTGAGTTTTCTACTGACACAAAAGGTCTACGAACGTCTATATAAATTTGAGAGTTGTTTGGTTGAGCTTTTAAGAATGTCTATTTTTAATTGAGTAGAGACTAGTAGAGTTTAAACTTGTACTAGACAAAAGATCATGGGGAGGTACTTCTCCAAATAGATATTTTAAAAAAAAAATCTATCAACCAAACAATTATATATTTTTTTTTTCAAAAACTCTATTTCTAATAGATTTACTACAAGTAAATCTTTTACCAATAGAGATTTTTCAAAATTCCAACCAAACAAACTCTTAATGTCTCTAGATCCATAGCTTTTTGTCACGGGGTGAGAATTTCATCTAGGCACACCCGTGCGACACTTAGGCAACTTCCGTGGGAACGTTGCTAAGTAAGCCTTGTAAGAGGGATACTCAGGCAAGTTCTTGGACGAACGTTGCCGAGTGTGAAGATGCGGAAGCGATTTAGAGTGAGGAGAGTCGGGAGAGGGTCGAAATGGGAAGCCTAGAGGCAGAGGATCGGTGGACTTGCGAAGGAAGACCACGATGCTCTGGATCACTAGAATGCTCACAAATATTCTCAAAGGAAGAGTTGTATTAATGTAAGAATTCTAGGATGGTTTACAAATGAGAGGGGTTGGCTATTTATAGGTGAGCCACCTCCTTAAGGAATGTTCTAGACTAATCTAGTCTAATAGTGGAGATTAAGTCTCCAGAATATTCTACACCTAACTAGAATACTCTACATGTATTTACATGCCTTTACAAGGTTCTAGATTATTCTACACATATCTAGCTTAGTACAAAAATGGTGTAGAGATGGTTGAGTTGCTAGAGACTTCCAGAAGCTTGACCAATGTTGGAATTGTGGAGAGGTCTCTAGAATCTTCCAGGAGCTGGGCAGAGTAAGGGCCTTTGTTGGACTCTTGGGCTTGTAAGCTTGCGGCCCGTGACATCCTCCCCCACCTAAGTTCGCAACGTCCTCGTTGCGTGGGTGCTGAGTATGTTGGAGTTAGCCACAAGTTGGTTCATTCATTCGAAAGGTCTTCGGCTTGGGAAACCTCCCTTGAGAGACCGAATTAGAGTCTCGCATCCTTAACTCGACGCAAGTGGGCTGGCTAGGTTTCGAAGGTGATCCAGCATCTCGGATGCCTTCTCTCGGTGCCTTCGATCGCTTCCCATGGCTTGCGCACTTCTTGCTCCTTCGAACGCCTACGGTAGGCTGGTTCTGTGGAGAAGTGGGAGAACTAGATGACACCTCAAGTTTTACGGTGGGCTGCATCCTGCATGGCTCGGGCAGGGATTCCTCTTGGATGGAGAGTGTCTTGGACTTGCTTTGCTTGTTGTGGGAACGTTGGTCACCACGAACAAGCATTTGGATTTCGAATCGAGCAACTTCGCTATCAGAGAACGTGGCTTGTGCTAGCTGTGATTGCTCTATGGTGGCAACTTCGCTATCGGAGTGCATGACTCGTGCTAGCTGTGATTGCCTAGTAACGAGCTCCGAACCCTGCTGCTTGGAACCGACCTGCTCTGATACCACTTGTCACGGGGTGAGAATTTCATCTAGGCACACCCGTGCGGCACTTAGGCAACTTCCGTGGGAACGTTGCTAAGTAAGCCTTGTAAGAGGGACACTCGGGCAAGTTCTTGGATGAACGTTGCCGAGTGTGAAGATGCGGAAGCGATTTAGAGTGAGGAGAGTCGGGAGAGGGTCGAAATGGGAAGACCAGAGGCAGAGGATCGGTGGACTTGCGAAGGAAGACCACGATGCTCTGGATCACTAGAATGCTCACAAATATTCTCAAAGGAAGAGTTGTATTAATGTAAGAATTCTAGGATGGTTTACAAATGAGAGGGGTTGGCTATTTATAGGTGAGCCACCTCCTTAAGGAATGTTCTAGACTAATCTAGTCTAATAGTGGAGATTAAGTCTCCAGAATATTCTACACCTAACTAGAATACTCTACATGTATTTACATGCCTTTACAAGGTTCTAGATTATTCTACACATATCTAGCTTAGTACAAAAATGGTGTAGAGTTGAGTTGCTAGAGACTTCCAGAAGCTTGACCAATGTTGGAATTGTGGAGAGGTCTCTAGAATCTTCCAGGAGCTGGGCAGAGTAAGGGCCTTCGTTGGACTCCTGGGCTTGTAAGCTTGCGGCCCGTGACATTTTGCTGCTTTACTTTTATATTTAATCAGTTGTGAGTGAGCCTGTAATTGTGTGTGTTTCCACCATAAGCTTTCTTCTTCAAGCTGTTTCCATCTATTCTTTATTCGGTTTGTTTTTCTTTTTGAGTGGTTGTTGATCTTGGGCTAACATTATTACTGGTAGTTTTTTCTCAATTTTTTCACACAAAAGGTGCTAGAAATTTTGAGAACTTTGATTTATGAAGAGATCGAGGTGTTTACTTTCCGTTAATTAACCTATCAATTGGGTCACCTAAACATAAAAAAAATAAAAAACTTTGGTTGTGTCAAATAGGCTTGACGGTTTGTTCTCGACCATCAAATTAACTAAAGGTCTGGCCAACATCCAAGTGCCAGTTGAATCGTCTTGGTTTGAAAATCCATATATGAAGGCGTGAAGCTAGAAAAGTTGGAAATAAATTGACATGACCGGAAAAGGTAAAAGGTAAAAGGTAAGAGAAGGGTATATATAATGTATTAATAATAATTATTTCAAAATAATAGTTCATGGGCATAACTTGTCTTAATAAAAAAAAACTTGGAGGGGTTGATTGTTTTTTTGATCATAAGATTATTATCTTTTATATATTAAATTAAGATAAATCAGTTTATTTTTTCGATTTAAAAGTTTTTTTTTTTTTTTACTTTTATCTTATTAAAAAATGATACAGTAGAGTTTTTTTAGAAAATTTCTATAAATGTTCTATAACAATTCATACATTCACAATTTTATCCTAAGTAATAAAATACTAAAAATCAATTTTTCAAAAATTCCCAATTTTAAAGAAACCCTAATACTACCTAATCAATTTTATATTAGTAATAAGTGATCTAAAATAATAATAATAATAATAACAAATATTATCGTAATATTTTAATTTATATGACTTATCCAAATATCTTATCTAATAAATTAAGTTCTTATAAAATTTTAGAAAAAAAAACAAATAATGCCTAAGGCTCGGCCCCAAGCCACAAGTTCGACTAGGCCTAAAAATTAGGCATATAATTTTACCTAAAACATGGTTTAACTTGTTCTTGTGATACAGATATTGGAGTGGGCTGAGAGTGGCGTCGCCATTCTTGCTGGATTTATTGGCCTCGCAGCTGGTTTATTGATTTGGGTGACATCGGTTCCTCCAGTGAGGAAACACTATTTCGAAGTGTTCTATTACACACACCATTTATACATAATCTTTGTCATCTTCTTGGCTATGCATATAGGTGTTATCTTTTTCAGTATAGTTGCTGGATCGATATTTCTCTTCATGCTTGATCGATTTCTTAGATTTTGCCAATCTCGAAACACTGTTGATGTTGTCTCTGCTACATGCTTTCCTAGTGGGATTCTGAAGTTGGTCCTCTCCAAACCCAAAAGTAACATTATTTGCAATCCCTATATATGTTGTTTTTCTCAAATCTCAATCGCTAGATGAATATATGAGTTTTTTCTTATTGGACGTATATATATTGCAGATCTCCAATACAATGCTCTTAGTTTTATATTCCTTCGAGTTAAGGAAGTATCGCGATTGCAATGGCATCCTTTCAGTGTTTCATCTAGCTCTCTAGATGGTGATCAAATTCATCTTTCTGTTTTCATAAGGGCTCTTGGTGGATGGACAACAAAGATAAACGAAAATTTCTCAACTATTTCTAGGGCTGATGAATCATTAGCAGATCAGCTACATCTCCATCCTTATATTAATGTTGAGGGGCCTTATGGACATGAAATACCACACCATTTGATGTAAGTAAATTGTTATATATTCACATCACTTGTATAAATAGGCATACATACATCTGACTAATTAATCATTTTTTGCTCCCTCTTAATATCAGGTATGAAAAAATAATATTGATAGCAGGTGGCGTTGGAATTGCACCCTTTCTAGCTGTATTGAGTGATATTTTTCATCATATGAATCAAGGGAAACCTTGCCTATTGAAAGATATTTTACTTGTTTGGGCTGTGAAAACATCAAATGATCTATCTCTTCTTTTCACGGCCAACATGAACTTAATTCATTCAAATCTCTCCAACAAAGTTAATCTTGAATTTCTTGTTTATATCACTCAAGAATCTGAACCTCCATTGGTAAGTCTGATTGTACTTTCAATGTGTGTGTGTGTGTATATATATATCTGCAATTAACTGACGATCAAAATCAGATTACTTAGTTGTTTTTGACTGAATGCAGGAGGAGAGTAGACTTGATAACAAAGCTATAAAATCTTTTGCTTTTCCTTTAGCCAACAGATCAAGAAACATGTTGTCTGGTTTGGTTGGTGCAGGAAATAATACAATGTGGCCTGGAATTTATCTTGTCACAACAACAATAGGTTTTCTTATTTTGGTGGGATCATTGAACACGTTTTACATAAACCCTAATAACAAACCCACAGGGTGGTTTCATGGAATTCTGTATCTAGCATGCATGGCTGCTAGTGTTTTCATCTTTGGGGGTTCTGTGATTGGTTTATGGCATCTTTGGGAATCCAAATTTTCACAAATGATCAGTTGTGATCAGGATTATTTCTGTCAACACTACTATGATCCTGAAACTGAAACTCGCCAGGATTTATGTGAGTTTCTTGCTTCTTCAACAACCATTCGATATGGTACCAGACCCAACTTCAAAGGTACGCGCGCGCGCGCACACACACACACACATATATATATATATATATATATATATATATATATATATATATATATATATATAGTGGAAATTGTGAGATATATCACATTTTTATGTGTGTTGTAACGATGTCACTGTTTAATAACTTAAGTTTAAAAGGCACCTATTATGGTGAACCATCCAAATTACCCTTAAATAATCTATTTTTATTCTCATTGTGCTTTTATCTACACTTTGAAAACGATAACACCTCTCTCCAAAATAGTTGTCTGAAAATCGATCTACAACTCATCTCTCTCCAAAAAACTTGTCTCTCTCCAGATTCTGTTAAAAAAAATAACATATATTTGTGATCTTCTTTTATATATTATCATATATTTCTGTGTGGTTTAACAATGTATCCATTCATTATGATTTGTTGTCCCAATCTTTGTATGAACATATATAAACATTTAGTTTTCAGATTCTGTTCGAGATTTTTTTTAAATACTTCGAGTCTTTTTTATTAGTGTCCGAGCTATTTTGATATGATTCTGAGTTTTTTATACTCTTTCGAGTTTTTTTGATTTGTCTTCAAGTTTTTTTGTCAGAAAAGCTCTAATTAAGTAAACAAAAGCTCGGGCACTTGACAAAAAAACTTGGGCACTTGGTAAAAAAGCTCGATTCGAGTTTTTTTGCCAAGTGTCCAAGTTTTTTTTAATGGATTCGAGATTTTTTACCAAGTGCCCGAGTTTTTTTTTAACTTGCCCGAGCTTTTTTTTAACTTGACAAAAAGGCTCGAATCAAGTAAAAAAAAGCTCGGACACTTGGCAAAAAAGCTCGATTCGAGCTTTTTTGCCAAGTGCCCGAGCTTTTTTGCACTTGATTCGAGACTTTTTGTCAAGTGCCCCAGTTTTTTTTTTAACTTGGTAAAAAGTCTCGAATCAAGTGCAAAAAAGCTCGAGCACTTGGTAAAAAATCTCGATTCGAGCTTTTTTTTTTCAAGTGCACGAGCTTTTTTGTCAAGTGCCCGAGCTTTTTTGTACTTGATTCGAGACTTTTTGCCAAGTTAAAAAGCTCGGGCACTTGATAAAAAGTCTCGAATCAAGTACAAAAAAGCTCGGGCACTTGACAGAAAAGCTCGGGTACCTGGTAAAAAAGCTCGATTCGAGTTTTTTTACCAAGTGCTAGAGCTTTTTTTTAACTTGGCAAAAAGTCTCGAATCAAGTAAAAAAAAGCTCGGACACTTGGCAAAAAAGCTCGAACCCTTACCAAAAAAGCTCGAGACTTTTACAAAAGGCTCTGAGCCTTTTGTAATTATATTACGAACATATTAAGTACTGACTACAAAAAAAAAAGCTCCGAGGGCGCTGCCTCCTGCCCCCCTGCGAGCTGACCGAATGCGTCTGCGTAGCGTCTGAGTTTCAATGAAACTTTCTCTCTCTATTTCATAACTCTCACTGTAAAAAAATGAATCAAATATTCTGATGAAACAACTATTGGGGGCATTTTTGTCCGTTCACCATAATATGTGTCTTTTAAACATAAGTCATAAAAGCAGTGATAGTGTTGAAACGCTACCTCCAAAAAGTGTTATTTAATTTTTGAGCCCTATATATATATATATATATATAGTCTCTATTGCACACTGATATTTAATTTATGGGACTACTGGATGTATCAGCAGCCCTTTCTTTTCATGTAAATTTGATTTTTTATTTTTTATTTTCTGAATTATTTGCAGATATATTAGAGTCGATACATGGGCATGTTACTGTGGGAGTGATAGTATGCGGTCCTCCAAGTCTGGAATCAAATGTTGCTAATCAATGCAGGTCACGGAACTTGAGAAGAGAAATTCATAGTACAATCTTTCATTTTCACACCCATAACTTCCATTTGTAGCTACGTACATAGCCAAAAAAATAATTAATTAATTAGTTGTTCCAATTACACATCATTATTTTTCAAATAAATTCAGTCTGTAACAACCTATTTGAATGTTTAATGGATGTGTGAAAAATATGTTTAGCATCTTGTAACAATATTAATAAAGAGTTAAATTTGTTATTTCTAGTAGAAGTTTAATATATTTAATTATTTTTTGAACTAAGATTTCTCCTGATTGAGTTTATGGCTCTGTAACTGTATGTGCATAAATTAGAGATCAAATATACAGCATATAGAAGACAAGTTGCAAATCTAAAATACAAAAACAGAAAAGCAAAGAATTAAAGGTGTTTGATAGAGTTAACAAGGTGTTTGACAAAATGAGTTGTTGAAGTTTAAGGGATCCTTTGACCTTTGATGTAATGCGGAAGTGCTGTTGTGATCTTCTGATCAAACCTTCAGAGTTCAGACCATGCTTCATGATGAAGCAGATCATTTCCATCTTGGTGATCAACAGATGGTGATTGGTCACAGCCCACTTGATCACCTTTGTAAGCTAGAGCTAACAAATTAAGCTCGCTTCTTGCCTTTGATAACTTCTGGCTGTATTGTTAACTAACTCATCAAACCTCAAGTACAATTGTCTTGGACTTTGTTTCGGTCCATATGAGGAATTCTTAGAGTTAATAGACTTTTTCCTCATTTCCTTTGTTTATAAACCCATCGAGTTGAGCCATATCCTATTTACCATGTAAGAAGGCAGTTTTACATCCAACTGTTTCAGCTCCAAACCAAACTAAGTAACTAGTGCCAAAAGAATCCAGATTGAAGTCTGTTTCATCAAAGGACCATTAACCATAAATATCATTAAAATCTATACCTTCTCTCTGAGTGAAACCCTTTGTTACTAATCTATTCTCAACACATGATATTCCTCCTTTTTCTGAAAATCCACTTGCATCCAAAAATTTTCTTATTATCTAATTTGTCAACCAAAATCCAAGTGTGATTCTTTTGTAGCGATACCATCTCCTCTTTCATAGCTTAATAGCTTCATGAAATATTTTAGGCTCATTTTCGTCAAAGCAAAAGATATGAGATCAACGTGTCCAAACCTGATTAGAGCTTGTAATGGGCCAAACACAGACCTTCGGCCCAATAGTGAAGCCCACAATTAAAGAAGGGATAACAACGTGTCTCAAGCTCATTCGAGCACCATAAAAAGACCCAAATAAGGACCAAAATAACAAAATCGAGCATTTCCGACGTGACTATTTATGTTGTTACAAATGTGGACAATATTGATGGTTTATTCGGCTATTTTCGACGGTATAAAAAGTGCTGTCGAAAATGTGGACTATTTTTTATTGTTATTAGGTCGTCAGAAATATTGTATTACATTTTCCTCATTTCTGACAGTATAAAGATTATTTTTTACGGTCATTGGGTCGTCGAAAATGTTGTATTACGTTTTTACTCATTTCCAACGGTACTTTTTATACCGTTGGAAATGGGAACAATACTGACGACTTATTTGACTATTTTCGACGGTCATTAGGCCATTAGAAATGTGGTATTACATTTTTACTCATTTACGACGGTACTAATATGAACGTCGGAAAAGACACCATTACCAACAACAATTAGCACTGTCGAAAATAGTTTGTCACTAATGGACATTTTTTTATATTGTGATGTGGTATATGAGGAGTCAACATCTCATCACTCATAATATAATTTCCTGATTTATATGTTTATATATTTACACCTTGGTTTCTGCCAATGCTAATGCTCCGATTACATATAATATGTGATATATATGCCTAGTTAACATCTTTTATCAGAAGAAAAGAAAAATATATACATACATATATATATATATATATATATGTTGTATGTAAATTTTACTAAGCATACACGTCATTGACAGGAAGGAAAAAATAGCCAGGTGGATGCCCAAATGGGCATCCGGGAAATATCCTATAAGGCATCATTAAATAGAGGAAAGCCCGAGTAAGCATATACTTAATAAAACCTACTCGGGATCAGCTAACAACACTCGGGACTGATAACACTTCCACTCGGGCTCAAACGGTACTACTCGGGACCATCAGGTATTACTCACTCAGGAATAAATACGACCCGAGTAAGAACTTGATGCTTATTTCATACGGATTGTCATTAAATACGTAACGATATCCATCATGAATGAATCCCAAATGGAATAGAGTATTAAATTAGAAGAGTCCATAATCAGGAAATAACTTGATTTCTTTACGAAGACTACATTCTTATAAGAAAACAAGTCCAAATTGAACTGCACTACTAGGATCCCACTCGATTTCCATGAGACTCCGAAATAGGAAAGAAAACGAATCGACCTCAAGAAAGTAACCGAATCACAATTAAATACAAAGATCCTGTATTACTTGTACAAGGCAGATTAGGGTTCTATAAACATATAAATAGACCCATAATCTCGTCCAAAAAATATATAGGCAATATAGCATACAGCAATCACAGGAAATACAGAGAGAAAAAAGAGAGATCGAGAGCTTGTAAAAAATCTTATTCTCTTAGTGGATTTTGGCTTGGTTGATCTTTCAACCACCTGTGGATGTTTCTCCGGCCATCGGAGTTTTACCACGTAAAATTTGTCTTTGTTACTATCTCTGCATCTCTTTCTCTTTAAATCAATAGCCGAAATCCAATCCTTGTTGGCTTTTCTGGCATAATCCAGAAATCGACGTCAACAATTGGAGCTAGAAGGAGGGGTCGAACCTCTGAACTTGTTAAAAAGCAATGACGGGAAGCAGAAGTAGTTCAGGGAATGGCCAAAAATCACCAGGCGATTTCCATATTGGCAATACATCACAAGATCCTGCAGCAACACAGAAAACCAGCCTGCGCACCTGGCGGGGATCCAGCAAGTTCCTCCAACTAGCAGAGATCTTACGCTGCGTTTCCAAGAGGCCATACAACAATTGGTGACGGACGCAGCAAGGGAAGGGATTGATCTACTGGCCGTAGGAGCACATACTCCCAATCCTCCACCCGCAAGGCTCCGTTCGATGGTGGTAGGGCCATGAATAACTATACCAGAAACCAGAAGAAACTCTTCCCCAATCAATCCAGCTGGACAGAAAACACTAGAAGAGGAAAATCACCAGAGGCTGGATCGCAATCAAACAATACGAGTCAGACATCGTAAATACGATCGGTGCAGAGAACGATCATCATCAGAAGACAGTGATCAACACCATCGTAAACGTCATCATGGAGTGTCACGAGGGTTCCGACATCAGAGCGAAGAATCTGAGGAAAGAATGACAGTTACCCAACGGTTCAACCGTCAAGGAAGTCCGGTGGGGGACAGAGATGTCACAATCAAGAGCCTAACTCGAGAAGTAGAGAATAACAAGTGACAGATAGAGGCACTAGTCAGACGTTACGGCTGTAACGATCTATCCGACGATGACTCCGACAGTCCATTTACCAAGGAGATTTTGCAGACCCCTTTCCCAGAAAGATTCAGGATGCCGAATGTGGAGCAATTTAAAAAGATACAGATCCAAAGGAGCACGTTAGACGATATAAAAGTGCCATGACTCAATATGCCCGCAGTGACCCCCTATTGTGTCTCAACTTTTCGCAAACACTGGGGGACACAGGCTCAAGATGGTTCGGAAGGCTACCCCCGGTAAGCATCAGAAATTTCAGAGAGTTAAGCAGGAGCTTCTCAAGGCAATTCCTGAGCAACGTTCACAGAAAGAAGTCGGTGGCTTACCTCTCTCAAATAAAATAGGGGAAGGACGAGTCATTAAAAAAATACTTGGGTCGGTTTGGCCAAGCAGTATCAGAAATTGGCAGCGCTAATGATGAAGCAATTATTACTGCCTTCACCAATAACTTGTAGAATGGACGACTATCCTTCGATTTGAGAAGAGCACGACTGACAAGGTATGCCGACATGATGGATATGGCGGGAGGATACGCTCTGGCTGAGGAAGAAGAGTTAGCTACATGAGGAAGCTATATGCATAGAGGAAAGCCCGAACAGAAAATACCGAATCCAATGGGCAGAATCAAAAGGAAAAACGGAAAGGGAACGGTTAGGAGAAAAACAAGGATGAGGGTAATGGGCCCAACGCCGAACGGTCCACAGAGAAATACCAAGGCAGATATACCAATTACACCCCTCTTCGAAAGAAACAAGAAGAAATTCTAGCCATCTTGAAAGAAAAGAATATGGTGCAAGAACCGCGGCGACAATCACAGTTCGACCGGAGAGATACAACCAAGTATTGGAGGTTTCATAAAGAAACCGGGCATGAAACTTGTAAGTGTTTTCAGCTCAGAGATTACATAGAAACTCTTATTCGGGAAGGGCACCTGCAGGATGTAATCTTGAAAAAAGACGAGAGACCAGAAACTAAGAAAGTCAAGGTTGATCACAACCCTAGTCAAAACCAAAGAACCATCCCTGAAGCCAATCAAGTAATACATACAATTTTCGGAGGACCTTCTACTGGGAGAAGCAACCGAGAACGAACTCAGGAAATCCGAGAAGCAGTAGAAGCAAGGAATGACTTCGACATAAACTCGGTTGAACTAGACCCGAAAAGGGTAAAGGAAGGATGAGACCCAATAGTCTTTACAGAGGTAGATTCCCATGGCGTCGATGTTCGACCTAATGACGCTTTGGTTATAAGTGCCCGGATTGGCCATAGGGAAGTCCGGAGAATTTTAATAGATAATGGGAGCTCAACAGACATCCTAAGCGTGGCCGTATACGACCAGCTAAGACTAGACCGAAAAGATTTACATCCTTTCCATACTCCATTAAAAGGATTTGGGGGAATAGAGGTCAAGTCACTCAGGACGGTAAAACTACCTGTGAAGATCGGAACGGCACCATGCCAGAGGACTGTCCTGCTCGACTTCGTGGTAGTTGACTTGGATAATTGGCCGTATAATGCGTTATTGGGCCGGCCATTCCTGAATAAAACAAGGGCCGTGACGGCCACTTACGCATTAATGATCAAGTTCCCAACAGAACAAGGGGTTGGGATAGTAAAGGGATCCCAAGAGATGGCCCGAAGAGCAAACCTGTGGGTATACAGAGACAAGCATGATGCCGAACAAGTGTGCACCAAAATGCAGCCAAATCAGTGTGAAGAATCCTTGTCATTCAAATTGGATCCAAGGGAAGGCTCGAATGAATACAAGACAGAATTGGTTGAAATACTACTCGAAGAAGACAAACCGGACAAGAAAATCAGGATTGCGGCCAACTTGGAAGGAAAAGTCAAGCGAGACTTGACCAATCTGCTTAGAGAGTACAAATATGTATTCGCTTGGAGTCACGAAGATATGATCGGGATAGATGCCCGAGTAATATCCCACCACCTCACAGTTAGCCCGAATGCCAAACCAGTAATACAATAGAGAAGATCGTTCAATCCTGAAAGAAGTCAAGCAATCAAACAAGAGGTGGAAAAGCTACTAGCGACTGGATCAATCAGAGAAGTCAGCTACCCTCAGTGGGTCGCCAACGTAGTCCTTATCCAGAAGAAAAATGGACAATGGAGGATGTTCGTAGATTTCACGGATCTAAACAAGGCATGTCCAAAGGATAGCATCCCACTTCCAAGAATAGATCAGCTGGTGGATGCCATAGCAGGTCATGAACTGCTCAGCTTTATGGACGCTTACTCGGGATACAATCAGATCCGGATGAACAAAGCTGATGAAGAAAAAACAGCTTTCACAACGGATCAGGGTTTATATTGCTACACAGTAATGCCCTTCGGTTTAAAAAATGCAGGAGCTACGTACCAAAGGTTGGTCAACAAAATCTTCACTCGGCAAATAGGAAGGAACATGGAGGTATACATTGATGACATGCTGACTAAAAGCGTCTCAGCATATGAGCATGCCCGCGACCTCCGAGAGACATTTGATGTTTTGAGAAGATACCAGATGAAATTAAACCCAAATAAATGTTTATTCGGAGTCCATTCGGGAAGATTCTTGGGTTTTCAATTCCCTCAAAGAGGAATCGAAGTTAATCTCGAGAAGGTCCAGGCTTTGCAAGAAATGACCTCACCTAAAACATTGAAAGAGGTACAGCGTTTAACATGGTGTTTAGCCTCCTTGGGAAGATTCATCTCAAGGGCTACAGACAGGTGCGCACCTTTCTTCAAGATAATCAAAAAAGGGAAAGGCCTGGAGTGGAATAAAGAGTGTGAGCAGGCATTCTTAAAAATAAAAGAGTACTTGGGGCAAGCTCTCATCATCTCAAAACAGTATAAAGGAGAAATACTTCAGCTGTATCTGTCAATAACCGAGCTTGCAACAAGTTCAGTCTTAGTTAGAACAGAAGATGGAGTGCAGAAACCAGTGTATTATACTAGCAAGGCACTCGTACCGGCCGAGACCAGGTACTCAAAGGCAGAGAAGATAGCCTTAGCATTGGTTTCAGCAGCAAAAAAGCTGAGACCATATTTTCAGGCCCATACGATCCAGGTTCTCACCAATTGCCCATTAAGACAAATCTTACAAAAACCAGAGATATCAGGAAGACTTACTAAATGGGCAATCGAGTTAAGTGAATTCGATATTCATTATGTCCCCAGAACCTCCCTCAAAGGATAAGTGGTGGCAGACTTCATAGCCGAGTTCACAGAACCAAACCTGGAAGCAAAAAGACTATTGGATAAAATTTTCCCATGGAAACTATATGTTGATGGTTCTTCAAACACTCATGGCAGCGGGGCATGGATCGTAGTTCGCACCCCAGAAGGAGATGATGTTGAATGTGCCATGAGATTTGATTTCAAAGCAACCAATAATCAAGCCGAATACGAGGCATTGTTAGCTGGACTCAGAGTCTGCATAGCTCTTGGGGCAAATGAAGTTGAGATATTCAACGATTCACAGGTAGTTGTCAACCAGGTTATGAACGAGTACCAGGCCAAAGATGAAGGAATGATTGCCTACCGTGACATTGTAAAACAGCTCCTCCAAAAATTTAAAGAATACAAGATCGCTCAGATCCCTAGAAAAGAAAATGAAAAGGCAGACGCTTTATCTAAATTAGCGTCAGCAACAACCTCAATCGGACCAAAGACCATTCCAGTTGCACACCTCTTTAAACCGAGTACAACTGAACCTAAGCATTTGAAAATTTCAGAAATCCGAACACCGCAAGACGGTTGGATGGTCCAGCTGAGAAGGTTCCTGGAAGAAGGCGTGCTCCCGGAAGATCCAGTATTAGCAAAGCGTATCAGGTATTGATCGGCTATATATACCATGATCGGAGGAGAATTATACAGAAGGGGGTTCTCCCGAGCTCTCCAGAGATGTGTACCGGAGGAAGATGCACATCGAATACTTCAAGAGATCCACGGAGGGGTTTGCGGAAACCACACTGGAGGTAGAAGCCTGACGCATAAGGTACTCAGACAAGGCTATTACTGGCCTACGCTTTTCTCAGATACACAACAGTGGTCGGAAAGTTGCAATACCTGTCAAAGGATTGCTAACGATATTCGACAACCCAAAGAAAAACTCAGAAACCTCACTGCTCCATGGCCATTCACCATGTGGGGCCTAGACCTGATCGGTCCAATGCCAGCTGGGACATGGGGTGGAGCAAAGCATGCCATAGTAGCTGTCGATTATTTCACAAAATGGGCAGAAGCTGAAGCGCTGGTGCATATCACGGTAGCCAACACCACAAATTTTGTAAAGAAAAACATACTTTATAGGTTTGGAGTTCCGGACACTATAATCACCGACAATGGCACTCAGTTTGATAACCAAAAGTTTAAACAGTTGTGCGAGAAGTATCATATTGCTAACTACTATGCGACACCAGCTCACCCTCAAACAAATGGGCAAGTAGAAACAGTAAATAAAATTATCAAGCACACCATTAAAGCAAAGTTAGATGACAAAAAAGGAAGCTGGGTTGAAAAGCTTCCTAAAGTATTATAGGCATATCAGACGACAGCAAGGACTTCAACAGGAGAAACTCCATTCACCCTAGCGTTCAGAACAGAAGCAGTCATCCCCATAAAAACATCGTATGCATCTCCACGGGTCAGGCTTTACGATGAAGAACAGAATGTTGATACGCTACTACAAAGTTTGGATGAGCTAGAAGAAAAAAGGAAAAAGTCCCGAATAAGAAATACAGCATATCAACAAAGAGTGGCTCGCCACTACAATTTTTGTGTTCGGATCAGGAAATTCCAGCTAGGAGGCCTGGTGCTCAGGAAGGTGTCGTTGAACACAAAAAATAGAGCCGCAGGATCCTTGACTGACAAATGGGAAGGTCCATACAAGATCGAGGGGATAGCTGGCCATGGAGCCTATTGGATTGCTCGACCCAATGGAGGGGTGTTACCCCGACCATGCAATGCCCAATATCTGAAGATTTTCTATCCTTAATATATATATATAGTTATATTAAATATTCTATTCTTTTATTGGTACGATAAATAAAATTGTAGTTTAAATCTGTCGAATTTTTACAGTAATAAATAAAATTACTCGTAATTTTTGAAAAGATAGCATCTAGTTCGGGATTTCCAAAAAAGGGATATGATAATAAGATCATATGGAAGCAGAGCATGATAATAAGAACATGCAAATAGAATTCTCAAGACCATCGAATCCCGAATGGGCGGAGAAGCTCGTAGGAGCATGCCAGCCGAGCAAGGTCAAAATGACCTTCGCAAAAAGTCAAACCGATGCACCAGACTTTGGAAAAATGCTCGGGACACTATCGGGAGAAATTCTGGTGAAATGCGTAGCGGTGTTGAAGCACCTTTTAAAAAAAAAGAGCTCAACGATTCGGCAAACCCTTGCGCATAAAAACTAGGGAGACGTCCTTGGTATTGCGTAAGGACTCGAACGTATGATCATGGTGATCCTTGATGTAACATTCGGGTAGCAACCGGGTATGAAACACAAGTGAAAAACTTCTGTCTCAAGATGACTCCGTTAATAATAAAGAAGCCAGTTTAATAAGATACTTGGCAATTGAAGTCATTCGGGTAACAACCGGTTTAATAAGATACTCGGTTAAGTTACCTGAACAACGAAGAATCCAGATTAACAAGATACTTGGCAATTAAAGTTATTCGGGTAACAACCGATTTAATAAGATACTCGGTTAAGTTACCCGAACATCGAAGCCAGTTTAATAAGATACTTGGCAATTGAAGTTATTCGGGTAACAACCGGTTTAATAAGATACTCGGTTAAGTTACCCGAACATCGAAGAAGCCAGATTAATAAGATACTTGGCAATTGAAGTTATTCTGGTAACAACCGGTTTAATAAGATACTCGGTTAAGTTACCCGAACATCAAAGAAGCCAGTTAAATAAGATACTTGGCAATTGAAGTTATTCGGGTAACAACAGGTTTAATAAGATACTCGGTTAAGTTACCCGAACATCAAAGAAGCCAGTTTAATAAGATACTTGGCAATTGAAGTTATTCGGGTAACAACCGGTTTAATAAGATACTCGGTTAAGTTACCCGAACATCGAAAAAGCCAGTTTAATAAGATACTAGGCAATTGAAGTTATTCGGGTAACAAACGGTTTAATAAGATACTCGGTTAAGTTACCCGAACATCAAAGAAGCCAGTTAAATAAGATACTTGGCAATTGAAGTTATTCGGGTAACAACAGGTTTAATAAGATACTCGGTTAAGTTACCCGAACATCAAAGAAGCCAGTTTAATAAGATACTTGGCAATTGAAGTTATTCGGGTAACAACCGGTTTAATAAGATACTCGGTTAAGTTACCCGAACATCGAAAAAGCCAGTTTAATAAGATACTAGGCAATTGAAGTTATTCGGGTAACAACCAGTTTAATAAGATACTCGGTTAAGTTACCCGAACATCAATGAAGCCAGTTAAATAAAAAATTGGTAATTGAAGTTATTCGGGTAACAACCGGTTTAATAAGATACTTGGTTAAATTACCCGACCATCAGCTTGTTTAATACAACACTCGGTAGCAATCAGCAAAAAATAGACCAAAACCATTCAACTCATAACAAAATTGAATTTTATTGCTCTTAAAAGAATGGTTACAGTTCAAAGAATGGTTCTTTACAAGTAAAAAATAAAGAATCAGAATCTTCTACAAATCTACAAAATTAAGGTTGCGAGGATTTCGAGCCTTTGCCAATACTCGGATCTGGCACCATCTCGTATTCACGAAGCAGGCTCTCATTGGACGGCCAAGTAATATCGTCGACAGTATCATCCCTCCATTGGCTGTAATCTTCACCCGGGACTGGCCAGACATCCGGGACTACACCCTCAACCGACTCTTAACTTGCGTAAAAGGTTGAGAGAGAGTGCTCGGATGGAATCTCTAAATGCATAGGATGGGGCTTTTTACCTTGACTACGGCTGTAGGCTCTCCATTCCTTTATCTGAATCCGAAGAGATTCCAAGGACTGGTCCACATGGTGTTTGATTGACAACTCCCAATTAGCACGGGCTTTCTCGGTCACCCTATTCTTGACTTTGAAGAATTCACCGGCCGAAACTAGCCCACGTTGAAATTCCCGAAGAAGTAGGGCATCGTAAGCAGGGGATCTTTTAAAACGATCCACCCCTTGGACTTTCAGCTCCAACCTGGCCTCTCGGGAAAAGGATTCAACTGTCAGCGCTTGGCGATCCAAATCTTTAAGTTTTTGGACATACGCCGACTTCGCCGGCTCGGCCTCCTGCTCGGCCTTAAGCATGGATTCTTCAGCAGAAGAAAGAAGATTTTGAAGCGATGCAACCTTCTCCCCTGCCAAAGATGCCTTGTCCTCTGCTTCAACCTGTTTTTCCAGGCAGTGGTCAGCAAATATCTGTACAGAGCCGACCTCCTGCTGATAAGCCTGCTCATCTCGAGCACGACCCTCCTCACTCGCCTTCAGTTGAGCCTCCAGACGCCTTATCCGAACAGCTTGACATTGCTGCGTCTGAACAAGCTCAGCAAATTAGGCCACCATCTGCAAAAGAATATACTTAGAAATCCTACAAAAGCAAAATAATAAACTGAGTCAGAATTAACTGAGTCAGATTTAACTTACATAAGATGCGCCGTTGAAAATGTTTTGGAGATGTTCGGTTAGTGAACCATCTCTAAAACTGCTCCAGCGGTCCTCCTCGATATAAGCCCGATCGGAGGACATCTCCTGTAGCATATCCTGGGGAGAAAGGAATAAAGGCACCCCAGAGGGTTCAGCTCCCAGATTTCCAAACTCGGGGGCAGGAGAAGCCCTGTTCGGCTCTAAGGATGGAGAAGGTACCCCCGAAGGTTCAACCCACATATCTCCAACTTCGGGAGTAGAAGAAGCTCTACTCGGTTCAAAAGTGGCTGCATCTACTGATGCTCCAGCACCAACACTCGGGGCAATCTCATCCGCAACGTCTTCATCGCTGGAGTCAATGAATGAGACTATCGGAGGAACTTTGAGAGGACGAGACGGAGAACTGACGGCCTTTCGCTTCTCACCCAGAGAACGGTGGAAGTTAAGATCAACAAAAGAATCTTCTAACGGATCGTCCCGAAAAGACTCGAAGAACTAGGCACCGGCGGGCACTTGATCCGTCAAGACGTTACCACCATCGCCAGCTTTAAACCGTCCAACAGGCTCTTCACCTGAACCCTCATACTGCCTTTCCATATTTTCAGGCAGTTGGGTGTCAATCGGCTCACCTTGGCCACTTCGACCAGTGAAATCTTGAGTAGAAGGGTAAGCACCCCGATCAACGCACTCGGGAGTTTCCTCAGCGATACCAGTTTCCTCATCAGGCTCGGGTGGAGCAATACCCTCATCGCCCTGACGGAAAGCTTTCTTTCTACTCGCTTGTAGAAATGCCTTCACCTGGAGAGCCTGAAGATCGCTGACAACGTCCGTATCGAACACTAAAAAAAATATTAGAAAAGGAAATGGAAAAGCAGAGAAATACAACAGAGGGCGCCGAGTTACTTACAACGCCTGTGATGGCCCGAAATCTGTTTGAAGAAGCCGAGCTTTATCAAGTCATCCTCTTTGAAAAGATAGCTCTTGCTCCTCTTTTTCAGAGTACGAACAGCTGCCTGAGTCAGCCGCTTCAGCTCTAAATCACTATAGTTGATTGTTTTCTTGTTCCACACTTCGGGGGAACAGAAGAAACGGGGAACACTCAGCAGTGTTTGGGAATCCCCAGATCGAACAGTGATGTCGAGCCCGAGAGTTCCTCCAGCAAAAAACCAACTGTTCTTCTAGAACTTGTTGGATGTGGGGAATCCCCATATAAAGCCCTTCTTTTTCGGGTCATCAGAAGCATCGACCCCTCGATTCACCTTCGCTTCTTTGGGGACCCAACCGTCCGAAGGAGTAGACGCAAGAAAATAAGTCCCCGTTCTGCTAACCTGCCTCAGCGTAAAGAAGTGCCTGATTCATTCGGGGAAGGCGGCCAAAGGTTCATTCGACTGAACATGTGCCACATACACATCAAGGCTTTCTAACTATTCAGGGCCAACTGAGCTGGGGCTATCCCTGCCTCAGCCAAAAACCAGGCAATAAAAGGCTGAAGGGGAAGTGTGACGCCGCAGCAAAGCATCGATCCGTAAATCGAGACTATGCCCTCAGGAGGATTCCATACGGCTCTATCCCCCGTAGGAACCAAAGTGATCGAGTCTGGCAAGTCGAATCGGGAGCGATATTTTTCTATCTCAGCTGGCCCGACCACGTTCGGCTCAGTATCAAAGCCACTCGGGCGAGTGTCAGAAAACAAAAGACGAGACGCCCTGTATACTTTATCAACGTCACCCTAGTTAACAGTCTGTTTCCTGGTCTGAAAGCTGCTCGAGCCGTGCTTGTATACCTTACTTGTGCTCTGATGTTTACCCATCCTTCGAGAAGATACCCTGTGATCAGAAATATCAGAATCAGAACTAGATGGAGAACTCAATACAGGGATGAAAGTGACATTAGGGTGAAGCCCAGAAACATCAACCTCTAAAAGTGGAGGTTCATCTATCGGGATATCCCCCAGTAATCGTTTAATGCAAGATACTAACTGGAAATCCCCACGCTCTAATGCATCAAAAGCGATTTTAAAGAGACGATGGCGGGAAGATGTCCCCGTTAAAACTAACCTTGAATTGAGACTGATGCAAGATCTTCAAGCGGAGAATCGCGAACTTCTGGATAAAGAAATCTGAGTTTAAAGAGATTTCTGCTGAATTTTTGAGAATAAACCAACAATGTCTCTCAGCGAAGAATTTAAAGATGAGACGGCATGAAACCCTAGGATTTCAAAGCGGGGAAAAATTTATGACGAAACTCGATGACGTGGGCGGCGCTTGGGTAAACGTAAAAATCATTTCTCATAAATGATATTGACAAACGAAG
The DNA here is from genome assembly GCA_032871835.1 of Dipteronia dyeriana. Lineage (NCBI taxonomy): Eukaryota > Viridiplantae > Streptophyta > Magnoliopsida > Sapindales > Sapindaceae > Dipteronia > Dipteronia dyeriana. Next base: position 82,190 of record CM065295.1, read on the forward strand.
AGATGAGGGACGCGTGTCAAGACAGGAAGTAGCCTTCAACCATCAAAACTTTAAAACGTCGCTATCATTTAAGATCTTGCGTGATAAAGCGAATCGAAATTACAGAGTCACCATTAAAACGCGTCATTATGACAAGACGACTATTCTGACGAAAGAAAATCAAGATGATTAAAATATTCTTGCCCGAAATAAAATCTTCTCGGCAAAAATATTTTAAGAGGGTATTGTTCTATGTAAATTTTACCAAGCATACACGTCATTGACGGGAAGGAAAAAATAGCCAGTGGATGCCCAAATGGGCATCCGGGAAATATCCTATAAGGCATCATTAAAGAGAAGAAAGCCCGAATAAGCATATAATGAATAAAACCTACTCGGGATCAGCTAACAGCACTCGGGACTGATAACACTTCCACTCGGGCGTAAACGGTACTACTCGGGACCATCAGGTATTACTCACTCAGGAATAAATACGACCCGAGTAAGAACTTGGTGCTTATTTTATACGGATTGTCATTAAATACGTAACGATATCCATCAGGAAGGAATCCCAAATGGAATAGAGTATTAAATTAGAAGAGTCCCCAATCAGGAAATAACTTGATTTCTTTACGAAGACTACATTCTTATAAGGAAACAAGTCCAAATTGAACTGCACTACTAGGATCCCACTCGATTTCCATGAGACTCCGAAATAGGAAAGAAGACGAATCGACCTCAAGAAAGTAACCGAATCACAATTAAATACAAAGATCCTGTATTACTTGTACAAGGCAGATTAGGGTTCTATAAACATATAAATAGACCCATAATCTCGTCCAAAAAATATTTAGGCAATATAGCATACAGCAATCACAAGAAATACAGAGAGAAAAAAGAGAGATCGAGAGCTTGTAAAAAATCTTATTCTCTAAGTGGATTTTTGCTTGGTTGATCTTTCAACCACCCGTGGATGTTTCTCTGGCCATCAGAGTTTTACCACGTAAAATTTGTCTTTGTTACTCTCTCTGCATCTCTTTCTCCTTAAATCAATAGCCGAAATCCAATCCTTGTTGGCTTTTCTGGCATAATCCAGAAATCGAAGTCAACAATATATATATATATATATATATATATATATATATATATATGTATATATATGTTCAAGTAAGTATACACTGATATAATTTCATCAGAGCGTTGGATGTGGACTATTAGATTTACATACTTTGACTCAGAGTGTATGCGCTTGTTAAAGCTTCACCATAATCGGTGGTCCACATGCAACGCGCTGATGTAACTTACATCAGTGCGCACCGACTAGAACATGTCCATGTATATATATACAGATATGTTCAAGTCAGTGCGCACTGATATAATTTCATTAGAGTGTTGGATGTGGACCATTAGATTTACACTTTACAAAAAAAAATGTCTATTAGTGACAAACTATTTTCAACAACGCTAATTACCGTCGGAAATAGTACCTTTTCCGACGGCCATATTAGAGCCGTCGGATATGAGTCAAAATATAATACCACAATTCTGATTGTCAAATAACCGTCGAAAATAGTCTTTATGTCGTCAAAAATATGGAAAAATTAATACAATATTTCCGATGGTATGTTTTGTGCCGTCAAAAATAGTCTACATTTCCGACGGTATTTTTTGTGCCGTCGGAAATAGTCCACATTTTCGACGGTATTTTTTATGCTGTCAGAAATGATCTAATTTAATTCAAATTAGTTTTAAGAGCAATTACGCTTCAAAAATGTAGTATTATTTTCTATATTATTTGTTATGGCATTGTCATTGAAAAAAATAATTAATTTTTTATTATAATATTAATTAATAAATTATAATGGAATGTATTTGATAATTTATCCACTAAAAAAATGTGACTTGTAGATCAATATTTTAAAAGTATCATTATATATGTTATTTTTTATTTATCACTATTTTTTTTAGCGAAATCACTCTGTCAAATTTTTCGCCAAATGTTTTGATTTAATTTTGAATTTTTCAAATAATATGTCATAGATAATGTAAAAAAAAAAAAAAATTTATGGTGATCACTATAAGAAAATTAGACAATATGGACTCGACTTTATGAACAAAACAATGTGACTAATAAAAAGACTACTTTATGTGTATATCTAATTAAATTAAATAAATATAAAATATAACAAAATTATTAGTAATTACAAGAATAATTAGTTATTTATAATTAAGTTTAATGACACTACTATATCATATTTTTTGAAAAAAAACTCTATTAATTTTAATTAATATCTATTTGTTTATCATACAAAGTAATTATAAATTTTACTGAACTTAGTTTAAATTGTTAATTTTTTTAGTAAAATGTTGATTATAAAAAATAAAACCAATAAGGATATAATATATGTATCTTATTTCATGATAAAGTAGAAAAATGTAATTTCCTATCAGATAAAAGAAATATTTTAATAAAAATATTATTTTCTAAAACAATATCAATAGTTATATTTAAATATTGTACAAAAAAACATATTTAATTAACATATTAATAGCTTATATATAAATAGTATGCAAAAATATCAGATATAAAGTTATAGCAAAACAGTAAGAGTAACATTTACTATCTATCAGTGAGGTCACGGGTTCAAGCCACATGAAATACATAGAATTAGCTGGGTGGCGCGTGTCATTTTTTTTTCATTAAACTTTTTCCGACGGCCAATCCCCGTCAGAAATAAAGATAAGCCGTCGGAAATACTAGTAAACTTGACCGCCTCTGATTACTATTACCGACGATATTTTTATTTTTTCTGACGGCATTGACCATCGGAATTGGTCATATTTGTGACAGCTCGTCGGTAAATTGTTATTTGCGACAAGCGTATTTGTAACGGCCTCCGACGACCATTTTCCGTCGGAAAAGTGTATTTCCGATGGGAAATCGTATTTTTCGACGGTATTTAACCGTCGTAAAAGACTATTTTTTTGTAGTAACATACTTTGACTCAAAATATATGCACTTGTCAAAGTTTCACCATAATCGGTGGTCCACATACAACACACTGATGTAAGTTATATCATAGCGCACTGACCATAATAGTATATATATAAAAGACAATAAGTGGAAGAAAATCTATAGTACACCATGCAGGGGCAGAGGTGTTTGAATTCTAGCAAGGGTTGTAGACATGGCTAAATTTTTGGAAAAAAATTGTTAATTTATAGGAGAATTATATAAATTATGGTATTGGCAACAACTTGATTTATACAATAATCACCTATGATGAAGACAATTGTTTAATTTATGGGATTTATAATGCATATTTTTAAGATTCAAATTATGATTTTCATTTGTTTTTCCTACTCCTATATAAGGGAGCTTAGTAGCCATTGGATGGCAGACTGGAGTTGATGAATAAAATGTAGTTATGAAATTCTATTAATTGCTTTCTCGGTATGCTAGTGAATCAATGAGTAAACAATGTGTTAATAGTCTTGGATATTCTCAGATTCAATAGGTTTGATCACCCATACCGGCGCTGCATCACGAACCAACTCTATCTTGTCAAGTTTTTCAATATTGTATATGTATAAGGGGCGGACCCACCTTTGGCTAGGTGGTGTCTGTGCCCCACCATATTTAAAAAAAATGATTTTATATTTAATATAAATATATACATTAGAAATAACATTTAGAATAATTTAAATCTCTCAGCATAGCTAGTATTACACTACCATTCCATATTGATGGTTTTTGGTTCAATTCCTATTACTAGCATTTTTCAAGCAAAACAAATAAATTTTTAATGTCTTTTTTATATATATACTCTTTCTAATTCCTTTCTCAAATTTTCTTCTTCAACAATAAAACAATTTATTTTCATTTTTCCTGTTATTGTCAACTTCTTAACGACCCGTAATTTATGGTTATTTTTTCAGTTTTATTTATTAGTAAATTACATTATTTTTTTAAAAAAATCTTATTTCTATTAGTTTTAGTTTGATATATCTAACACATCTAATCAATAAACCCTAAAATCTCAAACATTAATAAAATAGTCAATCTATTATTATGATTCATTTTATTTTATCCTTAGTAATTTTTTTATTTAATAATTTGAAGTTATTTATAATCAATAAATCAATAATTTACCGATAATTAGAAGAATAAAAAAATCAAAAAGATGTCTAGTAATATTTATTAATCAATTATTTTTATATAAATTTAAAGTGAATTCACTCCTCTGCCATAACATATCCTCCGACATAATCTACCATGCTTGCATACATGGTCTCCCCCTTCTGCCTCAAACTTAGCGACAAGTGGTTGTGTTGTAGACTGTTAATAAATACGGATACTACCACATCATCATTGAGATCCTGTACTTCCGACACTTTTTGTGAGAACCTAGTTAGGTAATCCTTCAACTTCTCGTCCTTCCTTTACTTTAAGGTTGACAAGGCTGATATGGATTTTCTTCGCTGGATGCATAGAACTCTAATTCTTGATGTACAAGTAAGAAAAATTTCAATAATTAAATGAAACTCTAACTTATTGGAGGTGTTATACTTCTTCCTTGTTTTGCATTGATTGTGTTTCGACTGTATTAGATCTCTAGCCTAATTTGGACTTTGATATCTATAGGAAAATTTACTTCCTCATCAAAGTATACTTCTAGACACCTTACTTAAGTAAGGCTCATTCTCTGTGTGTTTCAGTCGTAACTTTATTAAATCTGAGTGTTGTCCAAGTGTCACGCAACTGACCGTTTGTTACACCCGACTAGATTAACTTCCCCCGATCGACGGTTTTACCCGATCATAACCTTTCCCCTGACCATCTTGACAATCCCGATCGGGTATTCTTATCCAATCGTTTGCATTGTCTTGGTCAGGGGGTTTGATGGGTTATCTTTGGCCAACTTGGGTTAGTTCGATCTGGTTGACTTTTGGTGACGTGGAGCCCCCGACTCTTGTCTTTTGCTGACCTGTCATATCGTCCAAATAATGCCAATAACAATACCTTCTTAAACATACAAGACCGAGTTTCTCGTTTCAAATGGAACCTGTTCGGCGAAGTGTGTTTAATTTATTCTTTTTTCTTGTCCTATAGCTCATTAATGCACGTTAAATGTTTAACAGCTAAGCATTGACCGCTTTTTGAATTTTGAACGGCACGTGATTTTTAGGTTTCGTGCACCTACTTTCACTATCGCCTGGTGACATTTGCGTGCTCTGATGATGTCACCTGATTAACACTGAAAAATGTATGTTTACTAAGGGATAATATCATCAATTTACACTTCCAATATGATTAATTCCCCAACTTAGACATAATTTCGTTCGCTCGCTTAAATAAATGTGTTGTGTAGTAATCAGTGTATTTTTCTTTGTATTTCAGAGGTAATTCGATCAATTCAGAATTATGGAGAATTTAGATGGCAAAACAAACATCGTTTTCAAGTTTAGAACGTCAAAACCTTAGGAAGGCCATGAAGGGTTTTTTTATAATTTTGACTATTCACTGTTCACAGTTGACTTTCACTGTTCCTGATGATGTGACACATTCCTATTGGCCCAAACTGCGAGTGCACCATACATGCGACTGCAGAGAATCACATTCTAGAAGTCGGTGCACTGTTCATAGTTGACTTTCTAGAAGATTATTGACCGATGATGCGGCACATTTCTATTGGCCTAAATTGTGAGTGCACCGTACATGTGCTGCAGAGAATCATATTATAGAAGCCGATGCATTGTTCACTATTGACTTTCACGGATGCGTTTACTGTTCACTGATCACTGTTCACTGTTCACTAATGACGTGGTAAAATCTAAACGCTCCATTCTAAATTCATCAGATGGTCAATTTTCATCCGTATTTTGTATAAATATGGGACCTCTCCTCCCTTATTTGCCTATTCTGAATCCAAATATGATATTAGATTTGTGAAATTCTCTTTTTTTTTTTTTCAAATTCTCAGTTTAAATAAAATAACTATTTTCTAGTTAAATTATGTCTGGCTAATTTTATATAGATGGAGCCAAATGTGATACTGTTGGTATAGAAAATATGATCCAATTTTGGTAAGTTTATTATTTTTTTACTTTCTCCCTCCTGATCTTTGTGGAATTTTTGACTCAGTGTAGACAGATATATATTGTCTAGCACAGTGGGTACTTTTACCCATATCCATCAGAGAGTGGTTTCACCCCTCTGATTTTTGTGGAGTTTTGACTCACTGTAGACAGACAGATTTTGTCTAGCACAGTGGGTACTTTTACCCATATCTATCAGAGAGTGGTCAGTGGAGTGGAATACCCTTCCATTAATCTGGACTAAATATTAATAATTGGATCATAATCGAATTACCAACAGTGGATCCCTTAGCCCCAGTTTTAATTTTAATTGATTTACAATTTATAACAAGCTTAGTAATTAATCTAGACAATTAATTCTACAAGGACTAGTGGACAACCTCCATGTGGTTCGATCCGGTCTTACTTGTTAATTTATTACTTTGACACTCTTATATTTGGGAGTAGGAACACTTCTTTAGGACGTGTCAAGTTTTTGACGTCGTTGTTGGGGAGGTAAATCCGCATTTTCTTTGAAGAAGTAATTTATTTTTAATTTTATTTTAGTTTTGCTATTTTTTTTTCTATCTTCTTTGTTCTTATTTTGTATTCAGTTTTGCATCACTCATCTCAATCATAAACTTCATCCACTTAAAAAAAAAACACTTGTAATCATTAATCACATTTTTACATTTTAGTCCTTCAACTTTTTATTTGCATTTTAGCTTAGATCTAGTTTGAATTTGCATATAGGTCATTTTATTTTTTATTTTTGCATACCAGTCCCTATAATTATCATATTTTCACTTTAGTCCCTATATTTATAATTATTTATACTTTTACCCCAATACTTGTGCATATTTACATTTACACCCCTAGAATTTTGCATCTTGTTATTTTTATCACTTTTTATTTTATTTTTTTCCTTTTTTTGTGTATTTCACCTTCATTAACCCTCGTTAAATTTGCATGAGATGTTGGTCTCGAACATCTAGTGGTAGATTAATTAGGAGATCACATTCACCCACATTCACCAACAACATGGCTGAAAACCCACTTAGACATCCAGCAGAAAACCAATCCGAGAACCTTTTAGACAACCTTGACAACGTGTCTCAACACAGCAACCGTCCGCCTTATGTTGACCATGATCAACACATTAACCCAAATCCACCTAGAACTCTTAGAGACTACATGAACCCCATACGTACTGGAGTACCTTCATGCATAGCTTTCCCACCAAATGCAGCACACTTCCATTTTAAACCGGGAATCATTCAACTTTTACCAATTTTCACGGTCTTGAATCTGAAAACCCATATTTGCATCTTAGAGAGTTTGAGGATGTCTGTAACACTTGTACTGACCAAAATGTTAGTATGGATATAATCAGGCTTAAGTTTTTCCCTTTTTCCTTAAAAGATAAAGCTAAAACTTGGTTACAAAACCTTAGGTCAGGATCAATCCAAACTTGGAATGACATGCAACAACAGTTCTTAAAGAAATTTTTCCCACCTCATAGAACAAACTCTCTTAAGAGGCAAATCATTTCATTTACCAAAAACCTAGGGAAACACTTTACCAATGTTGGGATAGGTTCAAAGAGTTGTTAAATGTCTGTCCACATCACGTTTTGAAACATGGAGGATAGTGTCACATTTCTATGAGGGACTCATACCTCAAAGTAGACAAGTCATTGAAATGGTGTGTAATGGGGAGTTCAGTGACAAAAATCCTGAAGAAGCACTTGAATATCTTGACCATATCGCTGAAAATGCTCAAAATTAGGACACCATTGGTTCCTATGAGTCCATGAGCAAACCACAACCATCTCCATCTAGTGGAAGTATTTACAATCTTAGAGAAGACCATGATCTTCAAGCTAGATTTGCATCCCTAGCTAGGAAAGTTAAAGCTTTAGAAACTAAAAAGAGTGAACATGTAAAATCTGTACAAGAAATTGCATGCCATGTATGTGATTCTGATGATCATATCACTCATAGTTGTCCAATTTTACCAGCTTTAAAAGATTGCCTTCATGAATAAGCCAATGTTGTGCACGCTCTCAACAAGCCAAATTCCAACCCATACTTACAAACCTACATTCCTGGTTGGAGAAATCATCCTAACTTTAGTTGGAGGAACAACAATCAAGCTCAGTCTTCACAACCACCAGGTCCATCACATCCACAAACACACCAGAATTTCCAAAACCCTCAAGGTTATACGCCTTATGTCCCACCATCTAGGAAAAACCTTAAAGACACATTGCAATCATTCATTGAGAAGCAAGAATCCATTAACAGCCAAACTGCACAAACCTTGACAGATGTTAAAGATACTTTGACAAAGATTGCTTCTACACTCACCACACACGAAAAAGGTAAGTTTAGATCTCAACCACAACCAAATCTCAAGAGTCAGTCAAGTTCCTATGATAATAACCAACGCCCAAATCAAGTCAAATCAATTATCACTCTTCGTAGTGGTAAGGTCATCGAAAAACCTATTCTTGAATATGGTAAAAATGATGAGGAGTCATTTTCCAAGGGTAAGGAAGGGGTTGATAAGATCACTGTTGATGAAGAAATAATTGAATCCCCACATACACTCTCATATCCTCAGGCTCTTAAAAATTCACAGAAAATGAAGCATCCCCTAGAGATTTTTGAAATTTTCAAACAGGTAAAGATCAATATCCCTTTGTTGGACGCAATCAAACAGGCACCTTCCTATGCCATTTTTTTTTAAGGATCCGTGCACTGTGAAAATGAAGCATCAGGTAAGAAAGAAAGCATTTATGGTTGAACAGGTAAGTTCCATTCTTTCCAATAAAAATGTTTTGAAATATAAAAATCCTGGCAGTCCCACTATTTACTATATAATTGGTAACTGTAAAATTGAGTATGCTTTACTTGACCTAGGTGCTAGTGTAAATGTGCTCCCATACTCATTTTATCAGCGGCTTAAACTTGGTAAGTTAAAACGGACTTCAACCATATTTTGTCTTGCTGATAGGTCAATTAAAAAACCAAAAGGAATATTGGAAAATGTGTTAGTACAAGCCAATAAATTTATCTACCCAGTAGATTTTATTGTCTTGGAAACACAACCTGTTGTTAATGAGCACAAATCAATTCTTGTTATATTGGGCCGACCATTTTTAGCTACTGCTAATGCCTTGATTAATTGCAGGAATTGAATAATGAGTATGTCTTTTGGAAATATGGAAATTAAGCTTAATGTTTTCAACATGTCTAAGGAACCATTTGATGATGAAAATGAAGATGAAGATGTAGATATTATTGAAACCATTATTGAAGATCATGTTCAAAAGGATTCTTTTAACTCATCTGAAGTTTGTTTGATTAATTCACCTAAGTCAAGCATGCATTCACATCTTGATGATTGTTTGCAGAATGTCGAAGAAGAAGGAGACACTTCATATTTTGAAGAATTGAAACAGAAAGATGACGTGCCAGAAGAAAAAGCACCTCAACTGGATTTGAAGTCCTTACCATAAGGACTTAAATATGCTTACCTTAGAGACGACCAGACCTACCCAGTGATAATCTCTTCTAACCTCACAGAAGAGCAAGAAGGTAAGTTGTTACATGTTTTAAAGAAAAATAAGAATGCAATTGGTTGGACTTTGAAAGATTTGAAAGGTATTGACCCTTTGATTTGTTCACATTGAATAAATTTAGAGGAAAATGTTAAAACATATCGACAACCCCAAAGAAGACTTAACCCACACATGAAAGAAGTTGTCAAGACTAAAGTTCTTAAATTACTTGACGTGGGAATTATCTACCCTATCTCTGATAGTAAGTGGGTGATTCCTACACAAGTTGTGCCAAAAAAATCTGGAATCAATGTTGTTAAAAATGAAAAGAGTGAGTTAATTCCAACTCGTGTTCCATATAGTTAGCGCATATGCATTGATTATAGAAAATTAAATGATGCCACTAGAAAATATCATTTTCCCCTTCTATTCCTTGACCGAATTTTAGAAAGAGTAGCAGGACATCCCTACTACTGCTTTCTTGATGGGTATTCAGGATACTATCAAATTCTCATTGCATTAGAAGACCAAGAAATGACCACATTCACATGTCCCTTTGGAACCTTTGCATTTAGAAGAATGCCATTTGGTTTGTGTAATGCTCCGGCCACATTTGAACGATGCATGCTAAGCATTTTTAGTGACATGATTGAACATTGTTTAGAGGTCTTAATGGATGATTTAACTGTGTTTGTGAATTCTTTTGATAATTGCCTTAATAACTTGGATAGAGTCTTGAAACGTTGCATAGAAAAAAGACTTGTGCTTAACTGGGAAAAATGTCATTATATGATCACATCTGGAATTGTTTTGGGACATGTTGTGTCATCTAAAGGAATCGAGGTTGATAAGGCAAAAATTAAAGTCATTTCGAAGTTACCACCACCACAAACAGTCAAAGATGTGTGGTCATTTTTAGGGTATGCAGGATTTTATAGGAGGTTTATTAAAGATTTCAGTGTCATTTCTAAACCACTTTGTAACCTCTTACTAAAAGATGTAAAATTTGAATGGACACAAGAGTGTGGAGAGTCTTTTAAAAAGATAGTTGACCTTTTAACGTCTGCTCCTATCATGCAATCCCCTGATTGGTCATTGCCTTTTGAATTGATGTGTGATGCGAGTGATTTTGCTGTTGGAGCTGTCTTAGGATAAAGAAGAGAAGGTAAGCCTTTTGTGATTTGTTACGCAAGTAAAACTTTGAATTGTGCACAAATGAATTACACCACCACTGAGAAAGAATTACTTGATGTGATATTTGCATTGGATAAATTTCGGTCATACTTGATTGGCGCTTCAACCATTGTTTTTACTGATCACACTGCTTTGAAGTATTTAATGTCTAAATAAAATGCAAAGCCAAGATTGATTCACTGGATTTTGTTGCTACAAGAATTCAATCTCACAATCAAGGACAAAAAGGGTGCTGAAAATGTCGTTGCAGACCATTTATTATGACTCACCGCTGAGTCGTCATTTGATAAAGCACCCATCAATGATTCTTTTATTGAATATCTTTTATTCTCTATCATAACTTTGCCTTGGTATGCTGACATTGATAATTATCTTGCAACAAGAATGATGCCACTCGATTGGAATGCACAGGACAAAAAGAAATTTTTGACGAGATAAAACGTTTTTACTGGGATGACCCGTACTTATTCAAGTGTCGTCCTGATCAAATTGTTCGACGGTGTATTCCAGGTAATAAGGTAAGTAGGTCTTTGAATTTTGTCATTCTGAAGCATGTGGTGGTCATTTTTCGTCAAAGAAAACGGCTGCAAAAATTTTACAGTGTGGATTTTATTGGCCCACTTGTTTAAAGACGCATATGCATTCTTTAAAACCTGTGAAAATTGTCAAAAGTTAGGATCCATTTCCGAACGAAACATGATGCCTTTAAACCCCATTCTTGTCATTGAAATATTTGATTGTTGGGGAGTTGATTTAACGGGTCCATTTCCACCGTCATTTGGATTTTTGTACATTTTGGTTGCCGTTGATTATGTGTCAAAATGGGTTGAGGCAATTCCTTGTCGAAATAATGATCACAAAACAGTGATTAAATTTTTACAGGAAAATCTTTTGAGTCGATTTGGAATCCCTCGAGCCATTATCAGTGATGGAGGCAAACACTTTTGTAACAAACTTTTTGAGTCTTTAATGAAGAAATATGGAGTTACACACAAAATTGCCACACCATACCACCCTCAAACAAGTGGTCAAGTTGAGTTAGCAAATAGGGAGATAAAACATATCTAGCAGAAAACAGTTAACCCTGATCGAAAAGATTTGTCTCTTAGACTAAATGATGCACTTTGGGCTTACCGCACTGCATTCAAAACATCTTTGGGTATGTCTCCTTATCGTTTAGTTTATGGAAAACCTTGTCACTTACCTGTTGAACTTTCGAAAAAAGCATATTGGGAAATTAAAGCTTTCAATTCTAACATAAATGATGCTTGTGAATTGCGCAAGTTGCAAATAAATGAACTTGAAGAATTAAGAAATGATGCATATGAAAATGTAAAATTCTTAAAGAAAAATCTAAAACCTTTCATGAAAGATGAATTTTAAGAAGATCATTTGAAGTTGGTCAAAAGGTTTTGCTTTATAATTCTCGACTTCATTTATTTCCTGGCAAATTGAAATAAAAATGGAGTGGTCCATTTGTTGTGAAACACGTGTATCCATATGGTGCCCTTGACATTGGGAATCCTAGGAATGATATTGTGTTTAAAGTAAATAGACAACGTGTGAAACCTTTCTTAAAAAATATAGATTTTCTAAAAGACTATGCCGTTCTTTCTGACCCTTGTTACAAATGTGAGAAAACAAATCTTTTGCTTTTGACTTTATTTGTGTTTGTAGTTATTATTTTTGTTTTTGTACACTTTTACATTTTGAATTTTTACAGGATTAATTTCTAGGTTCAGTTTTTGCTTGGTGTGTTTTGCTATATAACCCTGGTTAATTGGCGGATAACGGTACTTCGTGACAATTCAAGTCGGTTTAATTCAGTTTCCCAAATAACTGATCCCCAAAACAATGCATGGATGAAATTTTCACAAACCTGCGAAAACATTTTCCATCATTGCCCCAAAATGCTCTGAAAAAGATTTACAAAACACGACCCCGAAAGATTACGCTCATTGATGATAAACAAAATTCCTGTTGAAATTCGCTGGTTGATCGAAGCTAAGGTACATCTAGCAGGTAAGTCTGCTAATTCATTTATATCTTACATGCTTGGTTTTGGAAGAAGTAACCTTGCAAAAAAATGAAGAGCTAAGAAATTAGGGGTTACTTGTCACAAATGTGCACGTACAACTTGCAACACACGTTGTCGTTCTTTAGGAATGGTGTCTAATAATCGGGAAGATAAAATTTTATTCATTAGGCATGGTTTGCGTAGGGAGTCATTGGATAATATCCTAACGACTCTTGATGCACATCCTAGTGGATATGTGTAAATGGCAATTGACCGATTATGGTCACAATTTCAAAAAGAACATGCATAATATAGTCTTGGGAATCTGACTAAAAGACCCTGTTTGCCAATTTATAAGAAAATTGGATGGGAAGCATATCCTCGACCCATAGAGGGCGTTGAATCCATTTCTGGACATAAAACCAGAGGAAGATGTGAGCCACAATCACAACTACCAGTAAATATCCTTTTGTTGTTATTATCTTTTTCCTTCTGCATTTAATGTCTTTTGTAATTATTGTTGTTTACTTTTGATTTTGAACCATTTGGATCTAATATCATTGACAAATACGCCGCCCTATACATATAGGTGTATTATTGTGTTAGCTTTTCGGGATCTATAAGTACAAGCATTTGTTTTTCTTTTTTGCTTTAAGCACTCATAAACATTCAAAATAAAATTTCAGAGAGTGCATTAATAGTGTCACCTTCAACTAAACTATTCACAAACATTTGTATGTGGTGGCACCAATTATGGGAAATATAGATAGTTTGTTGATGCTGCAACTCATCTTCGTAAGGTTTTGGCTGAGCGAAAAATACACCTAGTGTATAGAGGAGGTAACTTGGGATTAATGGGGCGTGTTTCACGAGCTGCACGAGACAGAGGTAGTCAAGTTCTGGGTATTGTCCCAAAACCTATGGTCGCAGCAGACATCATCGAAAAGACAAACGGCCAAGAGCTAGTTGTTTTAGGTATGCGTGAAAGATTGACTACTATGTTACATCATCCTGATGTGTTTATAGCTTTGCCAGGTGGTTTTGGAACCTTAAGAAATCTTTACAATGGCATCCTGGGCGTAACTACACATCCAAGAGAAACCCATCGGTTTGTTGAATGTTAATAAATTTTATGATGGTTTGCTTTCATTTCTTGATCATGCTTAGAAAAATTATTACATTCCACCTTCAATCCGAAAATTCTTTATCTCTGCTTCAAGTTCTCGTGAGCTTATTGACCTGTTACAAGCATTTAATTATGAGCCATATCCCTCAATCTCCAAAATAGATTGGTTCATTAATGAAGAGAACAAGAAATGTAGAATTGATCTGAATCTCAGTTTGTGATTGTCCCATGGTTTTTATGCATTTTATTTTCCTTTAGTTTGTATTTCTTTTGTTGTTTTATTAGATTTTGTTGTCTTTCATGTTGTTCAGGTGATATCTTCTAAACCTTACCTCTTTCTAAAGACATAGGGGACAATGTCTCGTTCTGGTTGGGGGGAGGGGATAGTTGATTCAATGACTTTTGTTTTTCAAAAAAAAAAAAACTAACTCCTGACCATTTTTTTTTTGTAAAGATGGTCGAGTAAGGAGATCTTTTAGATACTTCTGAGACACATATTTGTAGTTATGATGCATTTTTTTTCCTCTCTTCTAACTATTCAAATTTATGAACTCTTCATTGTGATATCTTTGACTAATCCTTTTGTTCATTAAGTCATCTTGAGAAATTTTTCAAACTATTCTAGACACACATGCACATTGACACGTGGTTATGTACAGTAAGTTGAGATTTTACAATATTTAGTTCTGAAACACCATTCAATGGTAACAACCGAAGATAGTGGTCTTGTTTAAAAATATATATAGTAATAATAATTATTATTATTATAATTTTGTGTGTTTTGACCAAAACTCGTACTTAGTAGCTGTGCCTCATGCCTCAGTAAGCATAGAGTGTTCACACAATATGGTGGAATCTGGATAAGAATAAAGTGCAGTTTCGTAGCCTCTTTAACTGGAGCAATTAAATCTGAGGGGTGCTTCAACACCTAATGCCCTAAGACCAACTGGTTTAAGAGTCATTGATCCAAAGCTCGTTATACGGGTTAAAGAGAAAGCTTAAGAGAATTGTACTATTACAAAAGAAAAACATCTGCAATCCAAGTAATTAAGCCCGTAGGAGTGTTTTAACACTTAATGCCCAAAAGCCAACTGGTTTGAGATTCATTGAACTAAAGCTCGCTATATGGATTAAATATGGAATGTTTGTTTCCAATTTTGTTATATTAAAAAAAACAAAAAAAAAGAATAAAATTGTTGCCTAAGGAAAAAGCCCTGATGAGATTTCGGAATGAAAATGTTGTTTGATTTCAATTGAATCTCATAGTTATTGTGTTGATCTTTATTGAGCACAATAAAGTTTGATTGATATCTCGATTGATGACTGATTGACAAAGGGTGAGCAAAGAGGTCTGGGAGAGTTTGTTTATTTGATAGTTTTTTTTTAGATTTGAGTTTTTACTATTTTCGCTTTAGTTGCTAAGGACTAACAATAAGCTGGTTGGGGGGGGGGGGGGGGGTGATCAACACTGAAAAATGTATGTTTACTAAGGGATAATATCATCATTTTACACTTCCAATATGATTAATTCCCCAATTTATACATAATTTAGTTCGCTCGCTTAAATAAATGTGTTGTATAGTAATCAGTGTATTTTTCTTTATATTTCAGAGGTAATTCGATCAATTTAGAATTATAGAGACGTCAGATGGTAAAACAAACATCGTTTTCAAGTTTAGAACGTTAAAAACCTTATGAAGGGCATGAAGGGCATTTTTATAATTTTGATTATTCACTGTTCACAGTTGACTTTCACTGTTCCTGATGATGTGGCACATTCTTATTGAGCCAAACTGCGAGTGCACCATACACGCGACTATAGAGAATCACATTCTAGAAGTCAGTGCACTGTTCATAGTTGACTTTCTAGAAGATTATTGACCGATGACGCGACACATTTCTATTGACCTAAATTGTGAGTGCACCGTACACGTGCTGCGGAGAATCATATTCTAGAAGCCGGTGCACTGTTCACTATTGACTTTCACGGATGCATTTACTGTTCACTATTCACTGATGACGTAGTAAAATCTGGACGCTCCATTCTAAATTCATCCGATGGTCAATTTTCATCCGTATTTTGTATAAATAGGGGATCTCTTCTCCCTAATTTGCATATTCTGAATCCAAATCTGATATTAGATTTATGAAATTCTCTCTCTTTTGTTCTCAAATTCTCAGTTTAAATAAAATAGTTATTTCTAGTTAAATTATGTCTAGCTAATTTTATATAGCTGAGGCCAAAGGTGATACTGTTGGTATGGAAAATATGATCCAATTTTGGTAAGTTTATTATTTTTTTACTTTCTCCCCTCTGATCTTTGTGGAGTTTTTGACTCATTGTAGACAGACAGATGTAGCGGACTAGGACACAAGCCCAAGCGGTTATTAGAACAAGCCTTACCCCCGTCTTCACGTCTAACACAGTAGGTACTTTTACCCATATCCATCAGAGAGTGGTTTCTCCCCTCTGATCTTTGTGGAGTTTTGACTCATTGTAGACAGACAGATTTTGTCTAGCACAGTGGGTACTTTTATCCACATCTATCAGAGAGTGGTCAGTGGAGTGGAATACCCTCCCATTAATCTGGACTAAAAATTAATAATTGGATCATAATCGAATTACCAACAGTGGATCCCTTAGCCCTAATTTTAATTTTAATTGATTTACATTTTATAACAAGCTTAGTAATTAATCTAGATAATTAATTCTACAAGGACTAGTGAACAACCTCTCTATGGTTCGATCCGGTCTTACCGGTTAATTTATTACTTTGACACTCTTATACTTGGGAGTAGAAACACTTCTTTAGGACGTGTCATCACTCACTCCTATATATAATTCAAAACTTTTTTTTTCTCTCACGACTTCATAACTTCTTCTACAAAAAACCCTAATATTTTCTTCTTCTCAAAACCTCAAGCTTTGTTTCGTTCCTTTCTTTCTTTACCAACAGTTCGTGTTTCGTTGCTCTCACGGATATTCTAGGTATTGATCCCATTCTCAGTTATCAGTATCTCGAACTTCTTATGTGTGACATCAAGGCTGGCAAAAAAAAAGAATATCGCTAGGCTTGAATCTATTCTTTGGGGTCACTTTCATGCGTATACTCATTCAACCTGTTGCTTTAAATGAAGATTACTCTGTTTCTCGCCCTGAGTTTGTTCCTTCATTTGGTAACCCTAATGCTTCTACTTCTGTTGTTGTTTGCCCAAATATGTCGAAGACAACCAGTTCGAGACAAGCCGCTAGAGTTTCATCCTGGGAAACTACCCGTCTTGCGAGCAATTTGAAGATTATCTCGTAAAAGCTGAAGATGAGGAAAGCCCCAAGAGAACAATGGGCACACATGTTTAGAGGTGGCAAAATGGGTCAGGCCTTGACAGAGTGGCCTTGCTCAGCCTGCTTGGTGGTAAACCCAGACCGGCTCTGCCTGCCAGCTTAACAGGTCAGGCCTAAGCATGTTAAGTTAACAGGCCAGGCCAGGCCTAGGGGTCACGGCCTGCAGGCCAGCCTGCCCTGGGCCGTCAGACCTTTGGGCCCAATTTTTTTTTTAAATGTATTCTATTAGGCCTTAACAGGTCTGCCCATGAGTCGGCCCGTGAGTTGACCCGCTAGCCGACCCGTGAGTTGACCCGCTAGCCGACCCTTGAGTCGGCCTGCGAATCGGCTCACGAGATGGCTAACGGGTCGACCCGTTAAAGCCCGTCAGAATTCAAATTTTTCAAAATTTGAATTTTAAATTTTAAATTTTAAATTTGAATTTATGGGTGGCTTTTGTAAGTATCCAGGAGCCATTGGTGACCATTAGAGGGATTAAAAAATGCCCAAAACTTTTAAAAATTACATTTTTTAAATCTTTTACAATTCATTCCAATTATACCCTAACCTAACATTTTTCTATAAATGCCCCATCACCCTCACCTCATTCCCTACAATTTCTCTACTTCCTTACTCTCTTATTCTCTCTATTCTCTACAATCTCCAACATCTCGCACTCTGTCACTCACTCTATTTCAACTAGTTTGTAATTTAATAAGAAATTACAAAAATATGATTATTCAAAACTAATTAACTGTTGTTCACTTGTTTGAAATGAAAAAAAGAATTCCATATTAAATTATTACAATAATAATTACACGAAATTATTACAATGTATAAAAAATAATATTATATAAATAAAACGTTAAAATATTAAAAATAAATAAAAATAATTTCAAAGTCCGTTGTGCCGGCCCGTTGGGCTCTTAACGGGCCGACCCATTAAAGGCTTGTTGAGCCCTTAACGGGCCAGCCTGTTAAAGGCTCGGCCTGGGCCCGGCTCGGCTCATCTCAAGAAAGGCTGCGGGCCAGGCCAGACCCCCATCCCCACAAACAGACCGGTCTGGCCCGACTTGTCTCCCTACAGGCCGCCCCGTAAAGCAAGCAGGCCTAACCAGTCATGCCGACCTGTTTTGCCACAACTACGCATGTTAAAGCTTACTGCAGATCACCCGTGTGCCTATGATTACGGGATAAATATGGTGACTGATGATGAACATGAGAGATTCAGGGATCGATTTGACCTTTCACGTTCGGTGCAACTGATTTGCAGTGGTGAGCTTGATGTATGGAATCCTTCTCCTGGTGTGGTTGCTATTTATGGGGTCATGTTATCCTTCGGGGTCACCATCCTCATTCAACCCTTCATTGCTCGATTTTTAACAAATACAGGCATTGATTTTGCTTAACTAACCCCTAACTCGTACCGGGAGCTGATCAGCTTATGGCTCCTGTGGAAAAAGATCGGGGATAAGAACCCCCAGACCCTTAGGACCAGAAGATACATAACTTTTTTACCCTAGGCTGATAAGATGCTAGAGGCACCTTTTATCTTCAGTCGACCTCCCTATGGTTTCAATAATAAACCTGCCCTTCCCACTCGTAAGGACCACACGAGCTTTATCTAGGGTTTCCCTTCTTCGAATAAATACTGGAAAAACAGCTGGTTCTTCGTTGGTGTCTATTGGGGAGAGATCGTGGTGTTTGACCCTACCCAATGATAAACCAAGAATAGTGTCCCGAGACACTTTTATAGCTCTGAACTGTGGAGTAAGACTATGTTTGTGATGACTCGGGACCATACAAACACGTTGTCAGGGCGACTCAAACTTCCTGGGAGGTTAGGTACCACCACAATCTGTACATAGAGAAACAGTTGATCAAGTTGAAGCTTTTCCCAGCTATATCTGTTTGTCGTAAGTGCTGTAAGTCCTGACCCCGATATCGTTTATCTTTTGTAATGTGTATTTATTCTTATTATTTTTTACTGGTTTTTCTTTTCAGTGTACGAGATAGACATTGTTGTTGGTGAGCAAGCTGAGAAGGCTAAAAATCTAGACCGGGTTAGTAGGAAAACGATCGTTGATCAAGTGGCTCGGGGAATCGCTCTCCTCGAGTATGACTTAGTGGAGCATATATATGGGTCTGTTCATGACAATTTTGCAGCTCTTTCTGGACAAGCTGAAGTGACCGGTCATGATGCCCTCCTTCCTGAAACAGTAGAAGAGGGTCGCCTAGAGATAGGTCTGCCCGAGCACAGTCTACCCTAGTGGGATTTGGCCGACATAGGTCTAGTAGAAAGAGATCTAGTAGAGATAGGCCCAGTAGGGGGTGGTTCAGTAAAGAGGAATCTTAGAGGGATCCTCCGCCCCTAAGGTCATCCGCAAGCGAATGGAGGTTCCATATGTTGCTGATCTAGTGCCCTCCCGGTCAAGGGTTTACCCTCTCATCCTGGATGAGGATGATCAGGAGACCCTGACTGACTTAATTTTATGGGAGCAACTATCGAAGAAAAGGGGCGATCAAGCGTCTACAGTATCTGTTCATCTCCCACCAGTTTCAGTCAAAACAATTGAACCATCTTTGGAAAGAGCCTGTGATGTGACCGAATCGCAACCGGTATTGCCTTCCTCTCATCTTGAGCCATCTCAGGTTCAAGCTTACCGTCCTTCTGATTAGGCTACTTTTGATCTGCCCACACAGCGCTCAAGGAAGAACTCCATACAGTTCTTCATTCAATGTCAGATAGTTTTCACTTACTCTAACTCCGATGATGGTTGGCTCAACTCGGAGAAGTAGTTCATTGAAGAAGAAATGCTTGATGTCACTAAGAAGCATCCACTTCTTCTAGTGTTTAAATAGAGGTCAGGTGCAACAGTCAAGCTGGCTCGGGATTTAGAGATGAGCCAGTCTAGGGATGTTCCCGTTAGCACACCTTTTGCGTCCCTTCCTTAGGTTGGTGTTTGTGAAGGTCAAGTCCCCAATGGGCGGGGTTTTGAGGCCTCCACAATTGTCCTCCAGGCAAAAGAGGCTATTAGAGCTTTAAAGGTGCAATGTGTTACAGACCTGACCTTTCCAGCAGTACCCTTGACCACCTCTACTTCTGATCATGATAGGTCTACTGTTTTTGCCTCCACAGTTGCTCTTATTTCTGGTTCTTTCTATCTCTCCAATTCGAGCAGCTCTCGCACCGATCCCTTTTCCATGCTTCTAACTATATCGGTCAGTGAGGGTTATATTGGTGTCAGGTATTGGAGGGAGGCCAAAGCTGCTAGTACCTCCAAGTGAATTCGTTTGATCTTCAACAATGGAGTTTTTATAAGTGTTTTCTGTGTTACCTTTCGCCTGTTTGTGTACCAGTTTTCTTAGTTTTCACTTCTTCTTTAGACGATGGAGGAACTGACTCAGGCCTTAGCTGACTAAAATAAGCAGACTATGAAGATATCTCAGTTGAAGAGAACTCTTGCTGAAACAATGACGCTCTCAAGTCATCTTTACCAGTGCATCCAAAGTTAGGCAGTACGAGTGGAAACTGAAGACTCATACTACGACTGGGTCTACTCTGAGGAAAACTATTGTCAATGTTTAGGGAAATACCTCCATAGCTGAGACAACTCTCAGAGAGCTTACCATAAGGAATGCTGAGCTAGAGAATAGGGTCGCAAGGGCAGAGTTACGAAGAACTAAGATTGAGTTTAAGGCCATTCTGGCTGAACTGGTAGCAGATAAACTCAAATAGGAGACCTAGATGACCCAAAACACTCTTACCTCTGCTCAACAAGTAATGCTTGAGACGCAACAAGCATTTGAGGATGCTCGGATCCACTAGAAGCACCTAACAATAGATTTGGAGCAACAACAAGTTAGTATGGAGGTGCTCTAGTAGGAGGTAGATCATCCATTGAAGTCCAGAATGTGGACCGCTACAAGTGGTCTCTAGCCTTTGATGTTGTCATGCTGGGAGAGTTTGAGAGAGCACTGGTCACCGCTCAAGTGTTCTTTGGTGGCAAGGAGAGGTCTACGGGGGAGGCTCGTCTGAAATAGAACAAGACAATCAAGAGGCATAAAGACGAGTCCTTGGAAGCAATATATAACCAAAGGATTAGGTGGAGAGCCTATTGCAAATCTATCAGGAAAGACCCTCAACCTATGCACTTGGAGCTTCCATTTAAATCTTCTCGAGAGGTCTTCCATACCGGTGAAGAGAGTGGCACCCTGATAAAGGGAATTGACGTTTGCCCCTTGCCTGACATAGATTACTCTTCATTTATGATTGATGACCTAAAAGATGACATCAGCAGGTCTAATTTTGGAGACCTGACCATGGATTACTAGGATGATAACCTTCATTGTAGCGGATCCAAACCTGAGGCTTCTTTGAGCACTCCGAATGCTTGACCCTTTAGCCCTGTTCTCTGCCTATGTTGTTCATGTAACCACATTTTTGTAATCTCTTGACTTTATGATATTAATAATACAATTTTTTGTGTACTTAGACAAGTATTTTAGTATGAACTGAACGTTTTGCTATATGATCGGGATTACCCAAGGGCTTGAACTAAATCGAGTAACCAACTTAAAACGGAGTGATCTGCGAACGGTTATAGCCATTCACTATCTTGAACTACGCACATCATACTGTACCATGCTAACTATCTTGGCTATAACCAGATCCTTACGTATGGTGAGGATCATTTCGTAACTTAATCGCCTGTTTTCTGTCATATTGAGTCGAATGACCTATCTTTGACCGAACAATTTATGCCCAGTCGGGGCTATCTACTAATTTTATCTATACGCGCCTAGTGGTACTAACTAATTGTCATGACTTCAACTGAATATTTTCATGTGGTCGGGTTTGTCCAGCGACATTAGTTATTTTTCCTAACTGCACCAGGTGATACAATTTTAACATGACTGATCATCTTTACCTTGTGCTACATAACTTAAATCATATGTTAGTTGTCATGCTAAAATCGATCATCTACTTTTGACCAAGCGTTTTTACTAGTGGTCGTAGTCACGAATCGACTCGAACTAGGTGTGTTGCCTTACACCAAGTAGACTAACTCAATTGAGATCATATTAACGCAACGGGTTTGCGACCGTTTCTTGAGTAGTTGTTCATTTTTTAATCATACTAGGTTTGGGTACACCATCATTAACCAAGCAGCCTTAGCTTGGCCAGGACTGTTTATCAACTAAAACTTTATTAAGTTTAATGTCTCAATCTTCGACCAAGTAACTATATGAGGCGGGGTTCGTGGTGACCTATTTTTAGGCAGCATTAGGTAGACCATTTATGTTAGCCCGATCGATTACTTGAGCCCCCGACCGATTCACTGCTTTATTCTTTTGTCAAGTAGTGTTCTTTTACAGACCATTGACATGGTATCTAGTTTATAGACACTTATCTTTTATCTGTCAACTAAGTCATTGAGACGTCTTCCAATAGTCTGTTGTTCAAGTTTCATTGCAATAGAGTGGCTTATATCATACTATCTTTACGAGTGCTTAAATTTTATTAGCATTTGTTTCTATAATAGATATTTTGTTTCCCATTCAACTCTCGGCGCACCCCATCAGGTTCTTATGGCCTGAAGGCGCCCTAACAGTGTTTCATTACACCCATTTAATTTTGGTGAGTGTACACTGCCTTTACGACATGTGTTTTTAGCCCTCTCACTAGGCCTTCTTTATGTCCCTATTGAAACTGAGAGATTTCTTGGTGTCCCGGGATCGCTTTTGTAAACGAAAGCAAATTTAAAACACATTTCTTGACTTCTTGAAATTATTCCCTCAAGGGGATTTTTTTTTAATGCTAAAAGTAAACATCAACAAATTAGCTAACAAGGTAAACTGATTTTTAAGCTAAACTAGGCGAACTTATTTCTAAACTACAAAGAAATATTTAAAAAATGAGAAACCCCTAGGGGTAGAACATCTTCAAATATTGAGCATTGCATGGCCTGGGCAGTTCGCCCCCTTTTGATCGGGCAAGGCAGTATGCTCTATAATCGGCCAATCAGACCACTTTGTACGGTCCTTCATATTTATCTATCAGCGATCCAGCTAATCTCTCCCTTGTATTGGGTGATACCCTCCTCAGAATTAGATCTCCGAGTTGGAATCTCCTGACTTGGACATGTGA
The DNA here is from genome assembly GCA_032871835.1 of Dipteronia dyeriana. NCBI lineage: Eukaryota > Viridiplantae > Streptophyta > Magnoliopsida > Sapindales > Sapindaceae > Dipteronia > Dipteronia dyeriana. Next base: position 105,622 of record CM065295.1, read on the forward strand.
GTTGTAGTACATGGTTGCCCTTTACTAATAAGCAGCGTTCCTTATCCTTAATAGGTCCCTTTTTTCCTCAATCTCGTCTATATTCTGTTCCAACATTTCCACATTCGCCTCGGGGTGAAAGAGTTGTACCCTTGGTGAATTATGAATTACTTCAACTGAGATTACTGCCTCTGTTTCGAATGCTAGTGATTAGGGGATCTTTCCTATTAAAGTCCTCTCTATTGTCCAGTATGCCTACAAGACCTCGTGTAGTTTGTCTGCCCAATATCTTTTCTTAGCATCCAGCTTTGCCTTTAGGGTATGCTTAATTATCTTGTTTACTGCTTCCATCTGGCCATTGGTCTGAGGATGGGCTGGTGTGGCACAATAATTCTTTATACAGAAGTCTTGACATATGTTTATGAAGTTGTCACTGTTGAACTGGGTCCCCGTTAACGATGATTATTGTGTTCGAGATTCCAAATCAATAAATGATATTATTCTTCACAAAACTGGTTATGTTATCCTCAGTTATATGTATCAGTGCTTATGTCTCTACCCACTTTGTCAAGTAGTCTACAACCAAAATGGCATGCTTTGCTCCTCCTTTAGTTACTGTCGACATTAAGACAATCAGATCTAACCCTTATATGGAGAATGTCCAAGGTGGTGTCAAGTTCTTCAACTGCTCGGGGGGCCTCTTAATGTTATTGGCTATCCTCTGACAGCTACCACACTATTCTGCGACTGCCTGAGCATCTTGGGATATGGTCGGCCAGAAGAAACCCTGTCTGAGATTTTTGTGCGCTAGACTTTTATCCCCGGAGTGATTCCCACACACATATCCGTGGATACTTTTAAATATCTATCTACCTTCTATTGGGCAGACACACTTCTATAAGGCCTTTGAAAATCCTCTCCTATACAACTATCCTCCAATTATTGAGTATCTGGTGGCTCTATACATGAGGCATTTTGCTTTAGTCACCTCTACTGGGAACATTCCATCTTCTAGACATTCCTTGATCGGGGTCATTAAGGTGGCCAAATTTCCTTCGATCACGCCTACTTCCGGTACTTTGCCTTCATCTTCGATGCTTGGTCTTTCGAGGTGAGCAACTGGGATAGTCTTTGACCGTATGCTGATAGTAGCAGATGCCAATTTTGATAAAGTGTATGCCTTCTCATTCTTTTCCCTCGGGATCTCAGTAATCTTATAAGCCTTGAATCTCCTAAGAAATATCCTGGTCATCTCTTTATAAACATCCATTTTGCTGTCTTTGGCCTGATACTCATCCAAGATTTGGTTTACCACCACATGTGAGTCACTGAATATCTCCAATTCATCTGCATCTAGTGCGTGCAAACCCTAAGTCCTGCCAAAAGTGCTTCATACTCGGTCATTTTGTTAGTGGCTTTGAAGTCAAATCTGTTGGGATTATGCTCGCTAACAAGAGTGTAATAATGTATTTGACGATCTTTTCATATTAATAAAGTGATTTCTAGCTTAACAAATCTTATAGCATTTATAGTTTAATTATTATAATTGTCAAAAGTAAATAATCATAAGGTCAAAAAACTATAAGAAAAGAAGAATTGTTCATACATCTAGATATGTATGAGGTAGACACAATTTTTTAGTTAGTCTTGAATAATATTCACAACTTAAGATAATAGGTTGGGCGCCTTTATCTTGTCAAAGTTGTAGATTCTTTTGCTAGCATTTGAGTGAGATCAAATGTGTTATAATGAGTCTAAAATCATCAAAGTGTGGTGTCTTTAGGCAAAAGAATCTAGTGCACTGGGTGTATTGAGTTGGATCACAATGAAATAGTTTATCTAGAACCGTCAATAGATAAAAGTTTTCATTTTAAGACAATCGGAGAGTCTATCTCAATTCTGAGATAAATGATGGACTTATGGTTGCAAGTGTTATCATTTGAGCTATCAATGAGTACGATTATATAGCATAGTCTATCCTCGATAGTTTGGTGGTATTCATTTGTTAATCGATAGAGGAATTCATTTATAGATATGAACATCGTGGATCCATTTATTAAATGAGAGTAGAATATCATCATATGGATATTTTGAGGTATTGGATATTAAATCTTAACGTTAAGTTTTCAATAGTGTCTATTGAAACATAGCTTCTGGACAAGTCAAAATATCCAAGTTCAAAATATGGTCATATGAGTAAATATGGTAACTTGGAGAGCTATAGGCGGTCTATGAGCTCTTGGCGATTACTGATATTCTTCACGAGGATACACTTTCTCCAATAAAGTTGTCTAGGGTATGAATGAGTAACATCAACTTATTCTATCTTTATTTAAGAGTTCAATTTTAGTTCTTTATTGGAATGAACTAAAATTAAATAGATCGGACCTAAGTGAATCATTTGTTGATTGTGATTGGGTTGTGTCTATTGGAGCTTAAATTTAAATAGCCCGCCAAGATCCCCAATCCACATGAACTTGCATGAATCACTTGATATATTCTACCGGACCAATTTAGGAGTTCATCTATAATTATATTAAGACATGTGGATTTGTTTCTTTTTGTAAGAACAAGTCTAGTTCACATATGGACTTTTTATTAAGGTCTAATGGATTTAATAAAATAAGAAAAATAATATATTGACCCATATATATGTGTTTGGCAACAAGGCTATTTAAAATAGCTTAATTATATTATTTTTATTTTATTTAATTAAATGAAAATTAATTAATTTGGTAATTAATTAATTATTAAATTAAAATTCAAAATCTTTTTCTAGTAGAAGTAGGTCTCCTGATTTTATACTATTATTGATAGTATAATTAATATTAAAGATTATATTTGATAAGTAGATAAATAAAATGAATTATTTATCTAATCAAATTAGGAAGTCTTTAATATGGTTACAAATACACTATTGAGTTGGATTAGGAGTCTTGGTGTAGGATATAATTCCTTTTAGAAAATGATTCTTAACCACCAAATAAATCCACCTAAGGAAAATATTCTTGCCAACCAAGTAAATCATTTTTAGGAGAGGATTTAAAATCCTAATATATTCTATGAAGAATTTGGCCAGCCCTATATATATATATATATATATATATTTATATATATATATATATATATATAATATAAGAGGATAGAATTCCTTTTAGAAAATGATTCTTAACTACCAAATAAATCCACCTAAGGAAAGGATTCTTGTCAACCAAGTAAGTCATTCTTAAGAGAGGATTTATGATCCTATATATATATATATATATATATATATATATATATATATATATATCTTCAGAATTTCGGCCAGCCCTTAGCTTTTGCAAGAGAGATTTTCGGCCAGCCCTAGTTTTTCAAGAGAATAATTCGGCCACCATAGAATTTTAAGGGAGAAAAATTTGTTTTTGATCTAGACAAAATTCTATCAACTCTAAGAAATAGTATGAGATTCGGCAAAAAAGAAAAGGAAGAAAGAACATTTAGTTTTCGATAGTACACTAGTAGCCTTTACATTAAAAGGTTTTGTGTACAACATCGAATCAAGGTTCACGTGAGTTTCAATCAAATTGATTGATAATTCACAAGTGACCTAACGTTCTTCGTTTTCTTCTTGGAGGGTTATTATAACTAACAAAGAGAAAGATTTTGTGTGTTTCCATCCTCAGGTATACAATTTAAAGAAAGGGAGCTCACACTCCTAGGTGATTCACGTTCATGATTGGATTGGAAGATCTTATGGATTCAATTCGGCGCTTGTTCAATCGTCATGAGAAAAAGGTACGCTACTTTTATATACAGCAATTAATCTAGGGTTAAGGTTCTTGTTATTAAAAAAGGGAAAAAAAATTATTTATTCTGAAACCCTAATTTTATAAATTTTGATTTCTCACACTTCCGCTGTGCGTATTTTCCCTACAAAATCGTAGGGAATATTCTACCTGATCACCTTCTGAAGTGGATATCACTATGCCTGCCCCACTGTTGTACGTGTTAACGATCCATTTACATGTAGTTTCTAGATAAATTATTCCTTCTCTTTCAGCATTCTAATCACCTCGTCATTTGGTTCAGTGAACTCGGTGATCAGGTTGGTTATGGCTTGCCCTTTTTTTTACGGCTCTTGAAAGGTATGCTATGTCGAATTTACTCAAATCCGCTGCTCATTTGGTTAGCCTCCCAGTCATCTCAGGTTTTGATAATCTGCTTCAATGGGCAGTCTGTGTAGACCTCGATCTTGTGAGCTTGAAAATAAGGTCTCAGTTTTCTCGCTGCTGACTAGTGCCAATGCCATCTATTCGGCTGGTGAGTATCTTGTTTCAGCTGGTAGTAAAGCATTGCTTATGTAATACTCTGGCTTTTGTACTCTTTCATCCGACCTGTCCAATAGTGGCCCCGTTGCCACAGCTGTGTCCGACAAGTACAGGTAGAGCACCTCTCATTCCAAGGGTTTAGATAGGATTGGTGCATTACCTAGGTATTCTTTGATCTTTCGGAATGCCCGCTCATGTTAATCGTTCCACTTTACCCCCTTTCCATTCTTGATTGTTCTAAAAAGGGCAAGCATTTGTCTATCGACTTACTAATAAATTAATTCAGGGACTCTAAGTAGCCCGTTAGCCTTTGAATTTCCTTTAGGATTTTTAGGGACCTTATCTTCTCCAATGCCTTTTTTTTCATATTTACTTCGATTCCCCTTTGATAAACATGAAAATCAAGGAATCTTTCTGAAGGCACCCCGAAAACACATTTTTTTTTGATTGAGTTTCATGCCAAACTTTCTTAGCACCCCGAGCATCTCCCTAAGATGTTCTACATGTTTTTTGTATGATGTGCTCTTTTTAAGCATGCCATCCATATATACCTTCATATTTCTGTCGACCTATCGGGCGAACATCTTGTTTACCAGTTCTCTAGTAGGTCACCCCGGTATTATTGAGACCAAAAGGCATAACTTTATAACAGTATAACCCCTGATCAGTTGAATATGAGGTCTTGTCATCATCAGGTTCAAACATTCGGATCTGGTTATAACCCGAGTAAGCATCCATGAAGCTCAATAATTCATGACCGGTTGTTACATCTACTAAAAGGTCGATCCGGGGCAACAGAAAGCTATATTTCAGACATGCCTTAATGAGGTAAGTGAGATCTACAAACATCATCCACTAATCGTTCTTCTTTTCCACTAGCACTACATTGGCAACCCATTCGGGGTACTGCACCTCCGTTATGGATCCTACTGCCAACAGTTTCACTACTTCTTCTTTGATTGCCTTGGGTCTCTCCTGGTTAAACCGTTTTCTCTTCCAGATGACTGGTTTCTGATCTGGATCTACCGCTAAGTAGTGGGAATTATCTTCAGATCGATCCCAAGCATATCTTCGCGTTTCTATACGAACACGTCCTTGTACTCTTTTAACAGATTAATCATTCCATCCCAATTTTTAGGTGTGGGCACTAAGTTACGAACCGAACCGAACAAAAAAAAGGGTCTTCGGTTTGGTTCGTATAATCAATTAGGTTCAAACCGATTTAAAATGTTGAAAACCGAAAAGTTTTCGGTTCAAACCGGTTTGTTTTTCAAAAACCGGTTTGAACCGTTTAAATCGTTTATGTAAGTTAAAAGAAAACCCTAACCTTTTCAACTTTCATGTGTTTTGTACTTCTTTCTCTTAGGCAGTCGACAGTGTTCTCTGACTTCTCAACATCCATTCTGCTCAACATCTCATCTACTCACCTCAACTGATATTTGTCCCTCTACATCTAATATTTTGATCTGCTCATTCAAGGTTTGTCCATTTCTCTTCTTATTTTTCTAATTTTCTTCAACTTTTTCTAATTTTCGTCTTCTTTTTCTAATTTTATTCTTCTTTTTGTTTCACTCACATCCGATCTGCTAGTTCTGTCATCCGATATATTCTTCTTCATCTCCTGTCAAAGCTTCAACTAGACAGTTAAACCTTCAGCTCGTCCGATCTGCTTCAACGAGACAAAGCTTCAAAGGTTGGTTCTTGTCTCTTTGATGAAATGTTCAAGTTTGTAATAGATTAAAGACACCATATATCAATTTTGACTTTTGATTGTTATGGGTTGTAAATTTGTATTTCTTCTCCTTCGATGGTTCAATATAAACTGCCTATTTATAATATATATGGGGAGTGGTTTGAGCAGGGTCTATGGTGTTTGTGGGTTGTTTTTGGGGCTCTGTTTCATTTTTTTTCTCTTTGCAGATATGCTCTGTTTTGTGATTTTTGTTTGTCTTGTGCGTTTGGTTCTTGGTCTCTGGCTGTGTCGATCGTGTGGGGTGGTTGTGTTGTCTTGTGCTTTGTGTTGTCGTTGTTTGTTTTCTCTTTGCCCCAAAGAGCTTCAATAGACTTGTTGCTTTCAATATATATATATATATATCCTTGATCATTCAGTATATATAGGACTCATGCATCCAATATGTGATGATTAATAATTTCAATATAAAATTATCTGGATGATTCAGTCGCTCTTCGGGGGTTTTTACTTTTTTTGATAAAAAATAGATAGGGTTTGATTTGGGAAAATCTTATTTTTAAGGGATTTGGGATTCTAAGTTTGTAACATGGATCGGTGCAAATTTACAAAATTACAAATAATTAATGTTTTTTTTTCATTTTAAATTTTCTCAAATTATCTAAACAACTGCTTCAATGTTTGTGTGCATAGGTTTTAATTCGATAGATTACCAATTTTACGAATTAATCAATATTAACAATTCTACCCCATTCTACTTAAATGTTCAAATAAAAGACAACAAACATAAAACAATAACAACACGCAATATATACGTGGAAACCCTCCAAATGGGAAAAACCACTGGCTTTTTAAAGCGCCACCATTGATCCTCAAAATCCACTATTGAGTAAAAGTTTACAACCTAGGTTGACCGCCCGTCTAACCCTCCAGTTACTAACCCTTTCACTCTACCCAATGGGCCTTAATAGTGATTTTGGATCACTAGCCTTGTGCACTAACTACTTAGCCACAAGCTAAATCAACAATGAAGAAATAATGGCAACCTAAGTGAATATACAAGAATATTCAATATGCAAAAATGATAGGTCAAGACATTCATGCTTATCTAGGATTAATAATGACAATTAAAGCAAATCCTAGATATCACTGTTCTAAATGCAAAGGCAAGAAGAATTAGCTAGAAGGGTAAAATCGTCCTAAATGCTAGCTATCACAAATTAATGCATCTCAACCAACAATCAATACACAAGCATGTCATAAAAGCAATTAAACATACAAGCAAGCAATTAATATGCAATAAAGACTAAAACTCTAGGTATACATGTCTTAGTAATGAAACATAAAGTTTAGAGCATGTAGAGAATACCTAGTCATGAACAAACAAGAAACACATGCTTGAAAGATGCTTGATGATTTGGATTTTAAGAATGGTTGAGTAAAAATGGCTTCTTGGAGCTTCTCTCTCTAAAGAACCTTATCTCTCTCTAAAAAATAGGTTAGGAAGCTCTAAAAACGAGTTGGGAAGGAGATGGTGTATTTATATGAAGCCTAAAGTGAAGCTACGTCGTTTTGGCAAAAACTGACCAAAAGACGCAATGTGCGCTGGTGTGCGTGCGCTGTTCGAGTAGCGCACGACCAGCGACAAACCACTGGACAAGTTAGGCTTGTGAGGTGCGTGTGACGACCAGCGCACCACCAGCGACACACCACTGGAAAGCTGCATTGGTGTTGGCGCTGGTGAGGGCGCTGCTCGAGTGGCGCACAACTCACCACCTTCATACACACACAATACATGCAATAGAAAAGAGGTGAAGGGAATGCATCCTAATGCCTAACATGACATGACATGACATTTTAATCACAAGATGCAATCAATTCAAACAAGCAAGAGATAACAAAATTAGGCACACAAACAAGATAATTAAGCATAAATACAAAGTGATCAAAAACATGCATGAGAGTGAGTGTGTGCCCTAAATCTCTTCAATGAAGGTTTAAGCAAGTGATTTTACCTTTGAAGCTTGAAAGAAGACTTAAGCAATGATGACCTAACCACCTTTACACATTAAATCCCAAATGTGGTTATCAACGAAATGAGCCAATCAAAAACCGAGGATCTTACAATCTCCCCCTTTGGCTATTTCGTGACAAAACCACCACTCACACTTCATCCTCACCAAAAACCAAAAACAATAGACAAAGGTCAACACAATTTTCTACATTACAAAGAGATGCCTAATAAATTAGATCTTCAAGCCATACATCTCTAGTAGAATCAACATCCCTACAAAACAGAACAAATACACTTTCCAAGACAAGTGTATGAGAGAGATCAAGATAAATAAACACAAGCACAATGTGCATGAATTAGAAACAAGAAACATGCAATCAACAATGCACATAGCAAAAACTCCCCCTAGATAGGTCAACTCCCTCGCAATAGGTCAATCTCCTCTTAAATAATGCCAATATCAACTCCCTCTTAATCTAATATTACTCCCCCTTTTTGTCACAAGATAGGCAAATGAGTATTCCCCAACCGGGACGCTGTAGGAAAGAGAGATATTTGCAATGTAATTTCATAATCATATACAACAACTTTATGCATGACAATCAAGAGATAGAGAGAGATTCATGGAAGTTTTATTGATTGGAATTTGTGCGAAAGAATGCCTTGAATGAAATACATGCAACATCAACTTCCAAAAGCATGGTATTTGGCAAAGGAAAATAACACATGAGGTTCCAAGAGAAGTCAAACCAATTTGCACCAAATTGTCAATGGAAAACAAGATATAGTTTAACCAAAAAAAATAAGAGCAACTATCAAACTTTACAAGTTGAACAAGACATGAGTGACTATTGCGCCCTATTAGATTTTTCCGAGTAAGATGCCCGTATGATAGTAGCCTTGATCAATAAGTAAAGAGAGAGAGAGAGAGACTATTGGATTGTGAAATCCTTGAAATGGATACAATATCCTTATTGAATGAAGTCTCAAAAGTCACTTGAACACATATTTGCAATCATTTTGTAAGCATTCAATAAATTCATCATGCATAACACTTTAAGAATGTCAAGATCAAGTTTTCATAAACATAGAGATAAACTTTGGGTCAATCAAATGTACTTCCCAATCAAATTTCTTAGTCTAAAAATACATGTTTGAACACAAATGAGACATGCATTTCAAATAAGGCAAAAACACACTTATTGAATAAAAAGACATATAATAATATATGCATTCAAGATACTCAAGCAATTAATTAAAAAGCATAAAATTGAACAATTATTTGCTTATTAAAATGCAAGTTCGCTCTCTTTGCTTGAGTTCCCCATATGGGGTCAACCACCAAAACCCATCAATGCATATGACAAATCCTAATAGACCTACTAAGAAATTTAAACTTAGTTGAATCTAATGGTTTAGTAAATAAATCCGCTAGTTGATCATTTGTGCCCATATGTTCAAGTGCAATGCATTTGCTCTCAACTAGCTCCCTAATGAAATGATGTCTAATGTCAATATGCTTGGTTCTAGAATGTTGGACAGGATTTTTTGAAATATTGATGGCACTCATGTTGTCATAATAAAGGGTTAGAGTACCTTGCTCAAAGCCATAATCCATAAGCATTTGCTTCATCCAAAGGAGTTGTGTGCAAGCACTCCCAGCTGCTATATAATCGGCCTCGACTGTGGATAATGAGATGGAATTTTGCTTCTTGCAAAACCAAGACACAAGATTGTTCCATAGGAAGAAGCAACCGCCTGATGTACTCTTCCTATCATCACAATTATATGCTCAATCTGTATCACTAAATCTAACTAAACTAGCATTAGTGTCAAAAGAGTACCATATCCCATAGTTGGATGTCCCATTCACATATCGAATGATTCTCTTCACGGAAGAGAGATGAGATTCCTTGGGATTGGCTTGGTACCTAGCACACACACCAACACTAAAAGCTATATTGGGCCTACTAGCAGTCAAGTATAGCAAGATCTCTATCATGCCACGATATAGACTTTGATCCACACTTTTTCCACTAGCATCATTGCTAAGTGTCAAAGTGATACTTATAGGTGTGTCACAATGGTTGGCATTCTCAAGGCCAAATTTCTTCACTAGGTTCTTGGCATATTTAGCTTAGGATATGAAGATCCCAACATGCATTTGCTTGATTTGCAAGCCTAGAAAGTAACTGAGTTTACCAACCATGCTCATTTCAAACTCATGAGTCATGACATCAACAAATTGTTGAACTTTCAAGTTGTTGGTGGAACCAAAAACGATGTCATCAACATAAATTTGAGCTATGAATAACTCATATTTAGTGCACTTGATGAATAAGGTCTTGTCAACACTACCTCTAGAATAGTCATTGTCAACAAGATAAAAAGTGAGGCGCTCATACCAAGCCCTCGGTGCTTGTTTCAACCCATATAGCGCCTTCTTAAGGCGATAAACATGATTGGGGTGGTATGGATCCACAAACCCCTTAGGTTGCTCAACAAACACTTCATATTGCAAGAAGCCATTGAGGAAGGCACTCTTAACATCCATTTGATACAATTTAAACTTGTGAACACATAATATGGATAAGAGAAGCATAATAGACTCTAAATGGGCAACGGGAGCAAAAGTCTCCCAAAGTCGATACCCTCAATTTGAGAGTATCCTTGTGCAACAAGTCTAGCTTTGTTCCGCACAATGTTGCCATCCTCATCTGATTTGTTCCAATAGGCCCACTTAGTACCTATCACATTAATGTTCTTAGGCGTATGAACTAGAGTCCAAATATCATTCCTGTCAAATTGATTTAGCTCTTCTTGCATAGCAAGAACCCAAAATTCATCACTTAAAGCTTCATCAACCTTTTTGGGTTCAATTTGAGAGGTGTAGCAAGTATAACTAATTTGATTTGCTAATTGATGTCTAGTCCTCACACCATCATTCACATTTTCAAGAATGTCACTCTTGTTGTGGAGATGCCTAACCTAAATAGTGGGTTACTTAGAGTCCAAAGTAGGATCTCTATCAAAAGATTGAGTGACCTCTTTTTCAAGCTTTGATTTTTCAGCACTAGACATCTCATCAATATTCACTAAGGTAGAATCATCAACCACAATAATCTCCTCATCATGGTTACTAACCTTAGGCCTACAATCATCTATGACCATATTAGATGATTCCATTACACTTCGTGTCTTCAAATTAAAAACTCTATAGGCCTTATTATTTAGGGCATAGCCAATAAAAATCCCCTCATCACTCTTAGCATCAAATTTGTCAAGTTGATCACGGTTATTTAGAATGTAGCACTTGCTTCCAAATGAGTGGAAGTAGCTAACATTTGGCTTTCTACCCTTCCACAATTCATAGGAGGTTTGTCTAGTTCCGGGCCTAAGGAAAACCCTATTTCATGTATAACAAGCCGTATTGACAACTTCAGCCCAAAGATTCCTAGGCACATTGTTGCTATGCAACATCACATGGGCCATCTCTTGGATGACTCTATTCTTCCTCTATACTATCCCATTTTGTTGAGGAGTTCGATGAGCTGAGAACTCATGGGAAATGCCAAGATTATCACAAAAGTTTTCAAAACTAACATTTTCAAATTCTCTCTCATGATCACTCCTAATTCTCTTAATGCATTTTATATGAGAATCCTTCTCATTTTGAATTTTAGTGCAAAACATTTTAAAAGTTTCAAACGTTTCAGATTTTTCTCTAAGAAAGTAAGTCCAAGTAAATCTAGAAAAATCATCCACACACACAAAAATGTACCTCTTGCCACAGAGACTCTCGGTTTGCATGGGACCCATAAGGTCCATATGAAGAAGCTCTAATGGCTCCTTAGTGGCAAGATACGTATCCTTCTAATGCACACTCTTAGTTTGCTTTCCTTGTTGACAAGGTCCACAAACTCCAGCAATCCTATTTCCAAACTTAGGAAAGCCTCTCACAACTTTCAACCTCTCAAGAACTTTCAAGTCTTTGAAATTCATATGACCTAACCTTTGATGTCATAATTCAACTTGATCACAACTAGACAAATTGCAAGAGATGCCATTAGAATCAAGACAATAACAATTGTCACTTGATCTCTTTCCTTTCAATAGAACTTGTCCATCTTCTCTTAGAATAGAGCAATCAACTTTTCCAAACAAAATCGAAAGCCCTTTATCACTTAAATGTGATATGCTAATGAGATTGGCTTGCAAGCCATCTACATAGAAAGCATTAGGCAAGGAGGGCAAACCGGGGATGGAAATGTTTCCTTTTCCTAGAACCTTCTTACGTGAACCATCACCAAAGGTGACAAATCCACCATCCTCCATCACAAGAGTTTCAAAGAAACTCTTGTTTCTGGTAATGTGTCTAGAACATCCACTATCAAGGTACCAAATGTTAGAGGCTTTCGCCTTCAACACCACTTGGGCCACAAGGCAAACATACTCATTTGTTATAGTCCACCTAGTAGCAACATTGTCATTTCTAGGAGCCTTGGGTTCATTGGCTCTAAAATTCCTAGGTGCACGCATTTTGGCTCTTCTAAGCATATTCTTCTCAATCATGCTTTCAAAACGACACAACTTAATAAATTTAAAACAATTCGGCCTTATGTGACCTTCAACACCACAATAATGACAAATGAGAGTAAAGTAAGAATTCATACCATATCCTTGTGAAAGCATAGAAGACTTCCCTCTCCTTTGAGTTGTCCTTTGAGTTGTCCTTTGAGTTGTCCTTTGATGTTGAGCCGAATCTCTTCCTCGAAAGAACCTTTGTGATTGAGCCAAATTAATTCTCCTTTTTAGTTGTGGATGAAAGATCCTTTGGTGACTTTGAGAGCTCCTTGGAGGTTGTGGTCTTGTTTGATGAGCTCTAGCTTTTGGTGAATGTGTTTTACTTGAGACTTTGTTTGAGCTTGCTTTGATGATTCATCAACCTCATTTGATCTCATTTGTTGGTGTGACTTTTGAACCTCTTTGTCCTCTTGACTCTTGACAAATATGGTCTTCTTCAAGGAAGTGGCATCCTTGCCTTCCACATATCCTAGACCCGTTTTATCACTAGGACTCTTCCCACATGATAGCATCTTGTCAAGTCTCTCGGTTCCGGATGTCATCTTGGCAACCAATTCTTTCGCTTCCCTAAGCTCAATCTTCAAGTTTTCTTCACTCTTCTTAGTGATCACAAGCTCCAACTTCAAACTCTCTTCTAACTCTTTTCCACTCTTTACTTTCTCACTCAAGTGAGTAATCTTGAAAGTCAACTCTAGGTTCTCCTTTTTCAACTCTTGAATCTCTTTCTTCTTTTTCAATCAAGACTTTTCAAAATACTTCATAAAGTCTACATAGTCCATTTCCTCATCAATATCAAATCTAGAGTTGGAAGAGGTACTCTCATCACTAGAGTCACTTATTTCTTCCTTATCACTCACAACTTCATTGCCATTATGAGATGTTGTGAAGGCAATGAAGTTGGCAACTCTATCTTCATCATCTGAAGATTTTTTTTCCTCATCTAAGTCTTCACTGTCACTCCAAGTAGCCACCATTGCCTTCCTCTTTTTCTTCTTCTTCTTCTTCAAATTTACACATTCTGGAGCGATGTGACCAAAACCACTACATTCATAGCATGAATGCCCTTATTGGAGTCACTTTCTTAAGACTTTTCCTTCTTTTTGAAAGGAGTTTTCTTTTTCACTTCCTTTCCCTTGGACCCAAATCCATTCCTCTCAAACTTCATAAATTTCTTGAATATTTTAACTATGAGGGCCATTTCTTCATCTAAGTCCTCCTCCTCTTCTTCAACCTTAGTGGTCTTCAAGGCAATGCTCTTTTGCTTCTTCGGAGGTGTGGGTGAGGTGTTCCATCTTGAATTATATGCTAGAAGTCTTCCAATGACTTCACTTGGCTTCATATCCTTGTACTCACAATTCTCTTCAAGTGCCGTCACCTTTTATTCGAACCTTGACGAAAGTGACCTCATAATTTTTTGCTTGACTCTCCTATCCAAATAGAGATCACCAAGTTGATGGCTTTGGTTAACAATATCCATCAACTTCACTTGGAAGTCATTGAAGCATTCATGCTCCTCCATCCTAATCATCTCAAATTGCATTTGGAGGACTTGGAGCTTTGAGTCCTTGACTACCTCGGTTCCCTCATGTGCCGTTTGAAGAATGTCCCAAGCCTCATTTGCAATCCTAGTGTTTTAGACCAGCTTGTACTGATTATCTTCCACGGCACAAAGAATGGCATGCATAGCCTTGTTGTTCCACTTGGATGCTTCAAACTATTGAGTACTCCAACTAGACTTGGGCTTAGGAACTTCTACACCATCGTCAGTAGTCATTGTTGGAGGAGTATAACCGTCTTCAATAGCCATCCAAGCATGGTCATCTATTTGGCAAAGATAGGCTTCCATCTTGCCCTTCCAAATAGCATAATTCACCCCATTGAGCAAAGGGGGTCTTGTGCTTGAGGCTCCCTAATGACTATTTCCATTTCCACTCATAGTGTTTGAGGGTAATAAATGATATGAAGATGCAAATGTAATGCAACACACAAAATGCAAACAACCAAAATACACAAGGTAAGACACACACAATGCACGGATTACCTAAGTAAATCTAAGCACCGGCTCTGATACCAATTGAAATTCCATAGAAAGTGTTTGTCTATAATTTAGAGGGGGGTGAATAGGTTTTAATTCGATAGATTACCAATTTTACGAATTAATCAATATCAACAATTCTACCCCATTCTACTTAAATGTTCAAATAAAAGACAACAAAAATAAAACAATAACAACACGCAATATATACGTGGAAACCCTCTAAATGGGAAAAACCACTGGCTGTTTAGAACGCCACCCTTGATCCTCAAAATCCACTATTGAGTAAAAGTTTACAACCTATGTTGACCTCCCGTCTAACCCTCTAGTTACTAACCCTTTCACTCTACCCAACGGGCCTCAATAGTGATTTTGGATCACTAGCCTTGTGTACTAACCACTTAGCCATAAGCTAAATCAACAATGAAGAGATCATGGCAACCTAAATGAATATGCAAGAATATTCAATATGCAAAAATGCTAAGTCAAGACATTCATGCTTATCTAGGATTAATAATGACAATTAAAGCAAATCCTAGATATCAATGTTCTAAATGCAAAGGCAAGAAGAATTAGCTAGAAGGGTAAAATCATCCTAAATGCTAGCTATCACAAATTAATGCATCTCAACCAACAATCAATACACAAGCATGTCATAAAAGCAATTAAACATACAAGCAAGCAATTAATATGCAATAAAGACTAAAACTCTAGGTATACATGTCTTAGTAATGAAAACATAAAGTTTAGAACATGTAGAGAATACCTAGTCATGAACAAACAAAAAACCAATGCTTGAAAGATGCTTGATGATTTGGATTTTAAGGATGGTTGAGTAAAAATGGCTTCTTGGAGCTTCTCGCTCTAAAGAACCCTATCTCTCTCTCAAAAATAGGTTAGGAAGCTCTAAAAACGAGTTGGGAAGAAGATAGTGTATTTATATGAAGCTTAAAGTAAAGCTACGTCGTTTTGGCAAAAACTGACCAAAATACGGAATGTGCACTGGTGTGTGTGTGCTGGTCGAGTAGCGCACGACCAACGACAAACCACTGGACAAGTTACGCTGGTGAGGTGCGCATGATGACCAACGCACCACCAGCGACACACCACTGGAAAGCTGCGCTGGTGTTGGCGCTGGTGAGGGCGCTGCTCTAGTGGCGCACAGCTCACCACCTTCACACACACACACACAATACATGCAAGAGAGAAAAGGTGAGGGAATGCATCATAATGCCTAACATGACATGACATTTTAATCACAAGATGCAATCAATTCAAACAAGCAAGAGATAACAAAATTAGGCACACAAACAAGACAATTAAGCACAAATACAAAGTGATCAGAAACATGCATGAGAGTGAGTGTGTGCCCTAAATCTCTTCAATGAAGGTTTAAACAAATGATTTTACCTTTAAAGCTTGAAAGAAGACTTGAGCAATGATTAGCTAACCACCCTTACAAATTAAACCCCAAATGTGGTTATCAACGAAATGAGTCAATCAAAAACCGAGGAACTTACTTTTAATGATATAGATTTTTTCCCGTCTTGCCTGTTTGATACTTTGATCATGGAAAAAAAGTGGATTGTATTTGTTATCTGCTTAATCACATTAATTTATTTCATAATCTCATAGAATTTTTCTTGTCTTGCCTTTAATTGTTTGTATTTAGATAATTTTCGACTTTAATTTATTTTTGTATTCATGATGATCATCTTGCAGCCTTCTAACATGGATACAAGTCTCTTATTTTATTGTCATTACTAATTACCATTTCATTTATGAATGCAGGAAGTTGTAATTATTTTACTGTCATTGTATTTCCTATTTTGTGTTATTTTATTGTTGTTACTAATTAAGTGATTTGAAGGTTTTATTTTAATTGTAATTTTGATTTGGAGTTTGGATTTGGAATTTGGATTGTGATTTTGATTTGGAGTTTGGATTTGGATTTGGATTTAGATTGTAATTATGATTTGATTTAGAGTTTTTATCATTGAAAATTGAACTATATGTCTCATTTATGTACTTGTTGTCTATATGTCTTTGAAATTTGACTTTATTGTCTATTTAATTTGGATTTTTTTGTTTGAATTATAAATTAAATATTATTAGTTAGGTTTGATTTGGGTTTTCTTTTGGCTTAGGCTATTAAAATTTATGAAAATTTTGGCCCAAAATTAGAATCCAACAACCCATCAACTTTAAAAACATACATAAAAAGTCTCATTAAGCTTATCAAACCCATAAGGCCCAAAAATGAAATGAACCGAACTGAACCGAACTGAACCGAACCGATTAAAATCAGTTCAGTTCAGTTCAGTTCGCTTATCATTTCTAATTCGGTTTAAACCGAAATATTTTCCGTTCAGTTCGGTTTTATCTAAAACCGAGATAAAACCGAACCGAACCGAACCGCTCATACCCCTACCAAATTTCCCCGTTAACCAGACCCCAAGTATTATGGTCTGATAGGGGTTACCCTTGTCAATTACAACTTCCTCAGTCGACTCATTTTCTTGGGCCTTCTCATCTCTCGGAGATACTTCCCTCAGGTTCAGGTCGAATTGTAACACCCAAACCATTCAAGCCCAACAAAAGGCCCAAATTGAGAGGCTAAAAAAATGAACATGAAACAGAAAAGTGATCAGGTGAGTAAGCCACCATAGTATATCTTGTTGACAAACAACTGTGTGCTTGGACAACTTTAAGTTGTGTCTATCCATATATATATATATTGGAGAATAAACATGATATTCGAGCAAGAAAGCAGTAGAATCGAGTGGAAGAAAGGAAAGAGAAGGAAGAAAAGGGAAAAGAAGTCAGTGGTGTTTCTCATGATATTTTAGATTTTTGGTTAATTCTTCTTTGAATTCCACGGTTTCTAATTGGATTTTGTGAGATTGTTAGGGAAAGAAAACGAAGTAGGGGAACCTAGTGTACTTGGTCCGAATTAGCTTGAGGGATAAGTTGAGTGAAAAAGTTTTCAGTTTTGTTCTTAACTCAAAAGTTTACAGTTTTGTGTTTTAAATTAGTTGCCTAGAAATCATTTAAGCGTTTTATTTCTTCTTATGATTTATTATGATTATACAGAGAATTGAAAGTATGTTTTTATGCAATATATTAGCACTCAGAATACTAGATATATTACTTTTATTAAATATTGAGAAGAGATTATGATTGATTTCATGAAAGGCACCATGTCTGTACCCTTCCCCAGTTATGGTTATTGTTGGTTTTTGGGGCCGTTCTACACATGTGTATGTTAGATGAGTAGCTCTGCACGTGTATGATAGATGTTAATAGTCTTGAGTCGCTCTGCACGTGTATGACAGAAGTTATTCCCAACTCTACGTATGCGCGAAGTAATTCGGAGTACGTATTGAAGATATCCCTGGGTACAAATTTGGTGCAGATTGAGATTTTATAAATTATATTGTTCTTGATCAGAAAAGAATTGTGCATCAGTTTATTAAATGTGATTATAGATATATTATCTTCAACTACCCAATTATGTTATGTTTATGGGATTATTTGACATGATACAGTAATATCTAGTATGTTATAGTTGATGCATATTGAAAGATTGTTCAGAAGGAAACTTTTAAGTTTAAAAAAAAACCCTTATGTTTTTAAAAGTTTTTCATTCACTCAATGGGTGTTAGCGCTCATCCTTTTACTTAAAAATATTTTTCCAGGTAATTGTTTGGTCGTGCGGACTCTTAAGTTTTGAGGTGGGCCACTCGATGACATCATGAAGTATAAGTCACATATTTTGATTCTCATGTTGTACATATTGAGATGCGTGGTCAGACATGGTCGGAACGTGGTCGGATTTCTTACTCGGCCATGTTCAGTTTTGCTTAGTCGATGGTGTTCGAATTTCCTACTCAGATTTCTACTCGGATTTATGGTCGGTTTTTTTAAAGGGTGGTCGGATTTTGTTTGGTCAGGATTTTGTCTGGTCGAGATTTTGACTGAGTTTTTGTAATGAATGAAAATGGCAATAAAAGACTTGCAGTTATGTACATTTTGTATTCTACATTATATATATATATATATGTGTGTGTGTGTGTGTGTGTGTGTGTGTGTGTGTGTGTGTGTTTAAGAGCAACTATTTGCAATGGAATTTTAGTCGAAACCTCCCTCGTACTCAAGAGAGGAGTCAGGGTGGGTCCTGTCACGATTGGGGTAAGCGTTTCTGCTACAGTCTCTCATTTATCCCGTTTCGGGTCTTCCTCATCTCTTTGGATATATATATGCATTATGCCTGGTTTTGCTCTTTCCCTATATACAGCTAGATTGTCCTTTCTCACCCATTCTTGAGAACTTTTCATGACACATACCTCAGCTTTTGTTGGGAATTTCACAGTCAGTGCATATGTGGCAGTCACAGCTTTCGACTTGTTCAGGAAAGGTTTGTCCAGCAAGGCGTTGTATGGCTAGTTTTTCACATTTGCGATAATAAAATCCAACAATAGTATCTTGGTGTAAGGAAAACTCCCAATCTCTATAGGTAACTTCATTATTCCCAGCGATCTTACTTTTGTTCCCCCAAAGCCTCTCAATAGGACTTTGAGCGACTAGAGGTCTTTTCCTTACAATCTGAGCTGGTAGAATACTTCCACACTCAAGATATCTGTTGAGCTACCATTGTTGATCATCACTCTTCTCACTTCCCTATGACCCATACTTAACTGACACAACAATCTCATTGTTCGACCTTAGCTTCGATCCATGTGTGTCCACCTTGGTGAAGACTATCGGGTCTCATCCTTGCTTGAACTTTTTCTGATCGGGGCCTAGCAGATTTACTTCCAGATTCCTATGAAAGTTTATGGCTTCTCTAACCTCGGTCATTCTCTCTCGGCTGCTACCCCTAGTGTCTGGCCTACCAAATATGACGTTGATTGCCCACTATCTGAATTTCTTATGGGGCTCATTTGGCTTCTATCGCACTCTTTCTTCGGGGTGTCCTTATATTGGTCATCCCCACATCTAAGGACCATATCCTTGAGATGTCCCTCTCTGATCATTTTTTCGATGTATTCCCTCAACTGATAACATTTAGAGGTTTCATGGTCATTCTCCTAGTGAAATCTGCAATATTTAGTGGTGTCTCTCCTTGCAAAGCTCGACTGTCTTGGGGGATTTTTGTACTGATTCTTGTCTTATATCACATTCAAGATCTCATCTTGTCTCCTAGCCAACGAGGTGTATTTGGTGTATTGCCTTTTAAAGTGCTTGTCACCTTTATCTTCATCCTTTCCTTCATCTTTACCCTTTTCCCCGTTGCCTTTCTAGTTCCCTTTGCCATTATTCTTCGAGTTCCCATCTTTGGATTTTTGACTGCTCTCGGGTCGACCCCTATGTATGAACTCTCCACCATAGGCTATCTATTCCTCCTCTGCCATGGCATATCCTCCGACATAATCTATTATGCTTGCGTATGTGGTCGGCCCCTTTTGTCTCAGACTTAGCTTCAAGTGGTTATGATGTAGACTGTTAATAAATGCGGATACTACCGCATCGTCATTAGGATCTTGTACTTCCGAAACTTCTTGTGAGAACCTAGTTAAGTAATCCTTCAACTTCTCGTCCTTCCTTTACTTTAAGGTTGACAATGCTGATATGAATTTCCTTCACTGGATATTTATACATACATAGAACCCTAATTCTTGATATACAAGTAAGAAAAATTTCCGTAATTAAACGAAACTCTAACTTATTGGAGTCGTGTTATCCTTCTTCCTTGTTTTGCGTTGATTGTGTTTCGACTGTATTAGATCTTTTACCTAATCTGTAATTTGATATCAATAAGGAAATTTACTTCCTCATCAAAGTATACTTCCAAACACCTTATTTAAGTAGAGCTCATTCTCTGTGTGTTTGAGTCGTAACTTTATTAAATTTGAGTGTTGTCCACGTGTCACGCAACCGACTACTTGTTGCAACCGACCGCTTGTTACACCCAATCGGATTTACTTACCCCGATTGACGGTTTTACCAGATCACAATCTTTCCCCCAATCATCTTGACAATCCCGATCGGGTCTTCTTATCCGATCGTTTGCATTATCTTGGTCGGGGGGTTTGATGGGTTTTCTTTGATCAACATGGGTTGGTTCGATCTGGTTGATTTTTGGTGATGTGACACCCCCAACTCTTATCTTTTGCTAACGTGTCATATAGTCCAAAAACATTATTTTAATATCATTTTCAATTATTCTATATTTTATATTTATTTTAACGATTTATTAATGTTTAGTAAATACTATAATATATATTGATAAATATTGTAATTATAATATTTTTTAACTTTATATAAAATACATCGAAAAGAAAAAATGATTTAATTGCAGACATTATCCCACTGAACTTTTTGGGTGTATTTGAAGAATTCCCTGTTTCACGTTTTGCTATAAATAATCGTTGCATCAAACTTTCTCAACATATGTACATTTTTAACAACCTTTCATTGTTTATCATGATCTGCCTATAATTAACTGAGTTATCACTAATTAATCATCACTCGTCAGAGGGATAATTAAACTGAAACATACAAGTTAATTAGTTGGAAAACATGAGAGGCAGCTTAATTTAATGGGTCCTAAGTTATTGGAAGTCATCCGTACTTTGGCGGTTAGCAGATCGAGTTCATTGTTATTAGATCGCTGTTGAGTCTAATCAGATTTTTTTTCGATTTCTGATGTTCCCAGACTCTGCAACCAAATGGGTTGTGAGTCATATTCATAATAGTTGTACGGTTTGGCTGAGGAAGACTTTTCGATTTTTGTCCAGAATCATCGTTTTCTTTTAAACATTTCTTACATTTATTCTTTATTAGGAAAAATTCAGTGGGATAAAAACCATAACGAATATATTCATTCATCTGTCGAATCGAAGTAGTATTTATGATGATCTTCTAGATCAAGATAACATATAAACGATGATTAGCAAGATCAAAGTAATAATTACAATGATCTTCTTGATCAAAACAACATATATACGATAATCAACTGGATCAATATAATTTTTATGATGATCTTTATGGATCAAATGATTTTTTGGTGTACTTAGAGAATTGTCTCGTTAAAACCTTATCAGAAAAACTCAATAAGACAAAAACCTGATTAGAAAGAAAAAGAGTACAATGCACAAATGCCCCAATATAATTAATTTACTTCATTTGATATGCTTCCCCTGATGAGACGCTCCCCCTGATAAAAATTCTTTTGAAGCAATCTTCTTGATTGCTAAGCTGAAACATATAGATGTTTATTTCATGAAATAACATCATAAATAATTGGGGGGAAGTATAAGCAAAGACTTACTTTATGGAGTAGTATCCATATGGAATCTTTTTAACATATTCTGATTGATAAACAAGCATTTGATCTACACTCGATCTTCAGGTCGAGACAATATTTTATTTCTTATTTCTTTACGAAGACACATGAGTAT
This sequence comes from Dipteronia dyeriana, assembly GCA_032871835.1. NCBI lineage: Eukaryota > Viridiplantae > Streptophyta > Magnoliopsida > Sapindales > Sapindaceae > Dipteronia > Dipteronia dyeriana. The sequence goes on from CM065295.1 coordinate 127,697, forward strand.
ATAATATGATTTATTATATCCTTATCTTATCGGATATTAACTGAGATGGTTATACCAAATCCGTTGATATTGATTTTAATTCATATAAGGATTAATTTTGTATGTTCATCATATACAGATTACGAGATCTCGATTTATATGCTTTTAGCATTTTAAATCCTTGATGGATTATAAATATCTGCATTAAGTGAATCATATAGATAAATGATTACTGCGTCTAGAAGACGTATTTCAAGCCTTTCAAAGGCAGCCAAATTTATCAAAAATTCGGAACGTAATTGTATTCAATACTTTTGAATACCAAGTTTCTATGAGAAATCTTGTACTACGAGTCGTGCCACATATCTCACAATCTCGTTTTTCTCATTACGTTTCCGTATAAAGACCCATCAGTATCCAATTAGTATGACATCTCAAGGTATCTAGAGTACTATTAGTCTAAATACTTTATGTTTGGCTTATGAAGTCAATTCTTCTTGAATTGCTTCTTTTCATTTAGGTCAATCATTGATTTTGTGAAAATAATAATTCTCATTTATAATTTCAATAGCGCTACTATGTATAAAAATACATCATTGATTGCAGTATTTTTAATCTTAATCAATTTAAAGAAAAGTTCGTTCACTGGGATCAGTGATTCTACTAGTTGAGCACTAATTAGTCTAATTAAATCCTAATCTAAATGCATGAAAACTAAATGACATAATGCTTTTCTTGGGTTGGTATTCTAATTCACTAATATGCAATATCAAATAAACTAAATTACTCACAAGCTCATACGAAAAATATGAATATGAATATGAATATGAATATGAATATGAGGGAATGCTAGAGAATGCTAGGGAACTAATGCAACCTAATTAAACTCCTCAATGTAATCCCTAAGTCTCATTTAAGCATTTAAATCGACTTGATGGGGTTTGTTTCATGAAGCACCTAATCTTTCCTATTACTCACACAAGGTCATGTAATGAGCAATGGTTAGAATTAGTTTTTAATTAAAAACTCTAAACCAAATCACACATAGCATGATCATGCATATGGAAAGTTTCTCAATTATTAGGCTCGTAGTTAAGGACTAAATGGGATGGTCACCCATATCTAACCTTCACATCATAAATTAACTAATCCTAACATAAACATTCATTGAGGTCTCATTTGAATATAAGTGAAGGAATTAGAGCAAGTATTTCAATAAAAGAGACTACCAAAGTATTTAAATAATAATCATTAGACTATATGATTACAAAGAGTTGTTCAACCGGTTTACATTAATCCCCTAACATAGAAATTAGTTACACATCAAGGAAAAGAAATCAAACAAAGAAGAGTTAAAGAAGAAACCAACGTTGGTCATTGAGGTTCCTTGACTTATAAGCTTCCTCTTCTTACTTTCCAAGATTCCAAGATGGATGGATGGAGGAAAATGTCCAAGGATGGCGATGAGGGGTGAAAGTGTCAAAATGTTCGTGTGGCTAATGATACCTTCCCAAAAACTCATAAGGATATTTATATGGGTCCAAAATTAGGTCATGAATCAACCTAGGGACGCGTGCCAACGTACTGTCGCATCATTGATTGTCGCGATTGTCCATGACGGAAACCCAACCGCGACACCTTGCTCCTTCGCTCCGCGTCTTCTCTTTAGGTGACACCTCGAGCAACAATGGCTAAGGAAGTTGTTGTCACCCAGTATGTCGCGGTCTTCTATGACGGAACTTAGACCGCGACATGTCGCTTCCTTGAATGTTCACGCCTGTTCTCCAAGCGACATTTCTGGCGACTTCTAAAACAAGTTGTTGTCGCGGTTTACCATGACGATGCTCCACGACCGCAACAACTCGAGCCTTTTTGTCTAAGCTTCTGATTTCAAGCACTTTTGGATCCCAATTTCACTCAAATTACCAAAATTATACCTCTAATATGAAATCCTGTAAAAACACTCAATCGAGCCATTAAACACTTGATTTTACCGGAGAATTTAGCAACAAGCATAGGAAGGAGGGCTCAAAAACTAGTGTTATCATGGCTCGATCAATCATCAATGATTGTTTCTTTGATTCAACATTTCTCTCATACAAATTATAGAAATTTTCTCAATATATATTCTTATATCTCTGTTGAGATTACTTTCATTTCAATGGATTTAGTCATTTCATAGATTTGTATGATTTATAGAATTTCTATATTCTTGTATCTCTATTGAGATTACTTCCATTTCAATGGATTTAGTCATTTCATATACTTGTGTCTCTTTAGATATATCAGACTCTTATAGAGTTGATTTAGAGAAAGTGGATTTATTTTATAACTCGAGTTTTGTTTACATTAGGATCCTGATAACAATACCTTTCAAAGGTTCATAAGCTTATGATATGCATCAGATAATTTATTTATTTAATTTGCTTTGATTGTTCTACATGAACAATTAGCCGCCTGGGGTTTAGAAGATAACAAATTATAAAATCTTATTACCTCTGATATACTAGGTAACATTAATAATCATCTAATGATCAACTGTCTTTCATATTTGAGAGATACGATGATTGAAATGAGACACATATATATAGAGAGAACCGAACTGATATCTCTAGTTTGTATGTAAGTAACTTTTAATTTACTTTTCTCTTATAGAGATTTCCCACTTGGAAATTAATCAATATGATAATATATAGATTGTGCGTAAAGATATAAACTATCAAAAGTTTAAATGATCTAATAAAAGATTATTCAAAATCAACATTAATCTTATAATGATATAGATGCCTTATCTTATATCATGCAAGAGATGCAAATAAGTAGATATACAACACAATCAAATATCTTAAAATGTGAGTAAGTCCATATATAGAATTTGGTAACTGTATCGAAATAATAAAGTTCTCGTAAATACCTGGAAAAGTATCGAAATAATAAAGTTCTCGTAAATAGTAATATTTTGCTTCAAAAAAGGAAAAAAAAAGGGTTGTTGTTTAAAAAAAACCCAAACTTATATTAAAAAAAAATACAAAGGCCACATGCCCCCATTTGATGCCCTATTCATTTTAGTGTTTTTTTTCTTCTAAAATTCGTTATTGAATTTTTTGTTTGGACAATACCCATTGTTGACGGCGACTTTTGGATCAGTCTCCCGTCACATAATTAGAGTAAAGTAATGGCTAAGTACAAACAAAAGATGATAAGAAAAAAATAAGTAAGACATAGAATTTTACGTGGTGAAACCGCAATACAGGGAAACGTCTACGGTTGCCGACTGCAACAACAAAAATTCACTAGTGAAAAAGAGATTACACACTCAATTACTCTCGTTTTTTCTGAAGAAATTGTCTTCAACCCCTTTTTGGGTGTTTTTTAAGTCTATTTATACATACACAGAACCCTAATTCTTGATGTGCAAGTAAGGAAAGTTTCCGTCATTTAATAGAATTCTAACTTCTTAGAGTCGTGCAATCTTTCGTCCCTGTTTGGGGTTGATCTGTACTTCATTTGTCTTTAGATCTCTTTCCTAATTTGGACTCTAATAACTACAAGGAAGTTTATTTCTTTATCAGAGTATGATTTCAGAAGCCTTATTCAAATCAGACTCTTTTTATAGCGTATTTGAGTCGTGATTATATTGAATCTAGGTGTTGTCCACGTGTCACGCGTCCGATTGTCTATTTTCCCGACCATTCTTGTTTCCCCGATCATTGATTCAACCTGACCCGTGATCCCGACCATCTTGACAACGCGATCGAGTTTTCTACCCGATCAGCTGTGTTTTTGGTCGGGGAGAGCTGGTCGGGTTTGTTTGGCCTTACCAGTTTGACTCGATCTGATCAGACTCTAGTGACGTGGTATTCCCAACCCTAGTCTTTTGCTGACGTGTCATGTTACCTAGAATTTTCCAATAACAACAACAATCGACAACCGTGGACGTTTCCCCTTATTGGGGTTTTACCATGTAAAATCATGTGTCTTACTTATTTATTTATTTTTATCATCTTTTGTTCTATTTTGATTGAATTTAAAAATTGTTCTAGTTGGATTAATTGTTTTAATAGAATTTTTAATTAATTTGGTTTGTAAAAATTGTGACCCAATGAGTCTAGGTAAAAAAATGTGTAAAAAAATCAGGTAAAAATTTGGATTTAAATCTGGGTAAAAAAGTGTTAAAATTTCGGGTTAAAAAAATATGGCTCGAAATTAGGATCTAAATCCGGGTCAAAATATATTAAATTTCTGGTCAAAAAATATGGGACAAAATTCGAATCTAAATCCGGGTTAACATTCGGATCCAATCCGGGTTACAAACTCATACTTCGGTAATAATCAAGGCAAAAGGGTGGGTTTGGGTTTTTATCCTGTTTTTTGTGGGTCTGTTCCAACCCCACGCATATTCATAATTATCATATGTGGGCTGGGTTTAAACCCTTTTAATTTATGAGGGCTTTTTGAGGGTTTGGATCCGGTGCGGGCTTGGGCTCTCAAATTGCCAACCCTATTTATACATAAGGTGGGGTAGGCTTAGCTCCCATTCAAATGTTTGTTTACATAGTCCATTAAACATCCGGCTAGGGTCCATTTACTCTCAAAATTGATTTGGGGTTCTTACATTTTTGGTGTGATTTGATTTTTTGTGTTTTTTTAGAAAGGAGAAACCACAAACCAGTGTCTAAATTTCGGCTCAGAAAATAAGTCAAGGTAAGTACCGTCTTCCCGACTTGATTCAGAGCTTTTTCCGCATAACTCGTGTGTTTATCGTTGACTTGTTGTTGTGTCTTTATTTTACGACTATATCATATCATCTACTTGTCTTATTTGGGTTTCATGCTGGGAATTTTTGGGTATGTAGAAAGAAATTATCTTTTTTTAATCATTTTGTTATAGGAATTGTTTGTGGACTTTGATATTGCGTAGCTGGTGCTTTAGTTTTTCATGTCACTGGTTGCATCATATTTCAGTTGGATTGTTAGTAGTTATATGAGTGTTAGGCCCTCTGATGAGATGAGTTGATGTCTTTCGTTTGAATTCTGTCAGGATTGTTAGATTGAGCTATATATTTAATTCTCATCAAGGTGCTTTCCTATATAGGATGTCTTTCCTTTGCATTTTGTCAGGATTGTTAAATTGTTTCTTGACTTTTTAAGTTATTGAATTGCTACTTGTATTTGAGTAATTCTTGTTTTGATTGTGAGTTTTGGGTCAAATCCAGGGCATAATAGTTCCAGAAGCTTCTAACTCAAATATGCTGAAAATTTAACTTACATTTAAATATATTACATATATAATCTTCTAACTCAAATATGCTGCAAATTTAAATTTAAATATATTACATATATAAACAAACAGTATCCACCAAGACAATCGGTGGTGGCCGCCGTCCGTGGTGAATAAACCCTAGTTGCCATGCCTAGGCTGTTGGGCGCTTAATCGGCACAAGGCGGTGCCTAGGTGCTCTAGGTGAAGCCGATTTGGCCTAGGCGGGGTGGTTGTTTTTTTTATTTTGTTGTTGAAAAAAGGTCAAACCGACGTTGGTTTTTAGTTTTGTTTAATGAACCCCGAAACGACATCGTTTAGGGGTTTTGTTTAATGAATCTCGAAATGACGTCGTTTTGGGATTCATCTAGAAAACCCGAAAGACCTTTTTTTTCTTCTCTTCTCTTCCCTGTTCGATCGACAGTCTTCACTCACGCTGTCCTGCCTCCACAGCTCCTCCAACCAGCAGCTCCTTGTCTTTTCGTCACCGACAAGGAATTACCTAGGTGCTAAGCGCTAGGCTACCACCCGACTAGTTCCTAGCACCTAGCGCTTTCTAGAACATTGGACAATATGAGGCGGTTCTGTACTCACGTGGCGGACACCTCAAATTGAAAATGATAATAATACAAAACAAATACTAAAATAGAATATCATCCATAACATTTAATAATAGTCGTCTCCCTCTAAAATCATTATTATTTACTAATTGTTGTGTTATTTTTTATTTATATATGTAGTTTCAATGTTACTGTGTATTTGAGTTGGTGATTTCAATACAGATGAGTTTTGTGATACGATTACATTGTTTGTGTCTATTTCAGACTTTCTTGTGCGACATCAGTCTCTGGTTTGTTCAATTTTGTTATAATGGTGGTTGTTAAGTTAGCCGGATTTTTGTAGCCAGTGGTGATATAAGTTGCGATCGAGATTGCTCTTGCATAGAAGCAGTACTGAGAGTAAGTGCATTTAGTATTGGTTTTTTTGGTGTTTGATTTTCGTTTTGTTAAAAAAGTTGAATGCAAGTGACCACATTTATGCGTTCATACGGTTCTTTTACTGCTTTAGTCTTTAGAGGACTGAGAAAAGGCATCAATCTCAAATGGTTGTTTTATATTGTGTTGTTGGGACATGATGACATTGGTTATAAGGTTGACACTTTTATAAGCTGATAATTGTACAGAAGCACTTGCAAGCTCTTTCTTCTTAGAAGTCATTTTGTACAATTGCTTTTGCAAAGCTCTTTGAGGCACTGTTGTACTTACTGATGTCATATGTCTTTATAAGAGTGCTTTGTGTGTATTGTTTGTTTATATATTTAAATGCAGGTAAATTTGAAGCATGTTTGAGTTAAAAACTTCAACGTAAATGAATTTTGTGTTGCAGTTGCATTGTGATTATTTGAACATTTTATCAGTGAAATTGATTTCGCTTTTTTTTTTTGGGTCAAATTTTAAGAAAAATGTGTTTGCTTGGAATTGAATTTGGTTTTTAAAAAAAAAAAAATTAAAAAGACCGGATGTTAAGACTACTTATGTCTTGATAAACGTGTTTTTTTGTGGGTATTGTTTCTTTATATATGTAATACACTTAAATGCAGGTTAAATTTCCAGCATGTTTGAGTTAGAAGTGAAATTGATCTCTCTTTTCTTTGTCAAATTTTAAGAAAAATGTCTTGCTTGGAATTGGATTTAGTGTTTTTTTTTTTAGTTTTTGGAAAATTTAAGAGACCTGATAATTAATTTATAACTACTGATGTCATATGTGTCTTGATAAGAGTGCTTTTCTGTAGGTATTGTTTGTTTGTATATGTAATATATTTAAATGCAGGTTAAATTTTTAGCTTGTTTGAGTTAGAAACTTCAACTAAATGAGTTTTGTGATGCGGTTGCATTATTTGTTTTTATTTGAAGATTTTATCAGTGAAATTGATCTCTTTTTTCTATGTCAGGTTTTAAGAAAATGTGTTTACTTGGAATTGGATTCACTCTTTTTTTTCTTTTTTTTTTGGAAAATTGACGAGACCAATTGTTTCTTGATAAAAGTACTTTCGTGTAGGTATTGTTTGTTTATATATGTAATATACTTATATGCAGGTTAAATTTCAGCATGTTTTAGTTAGAAGAAACTTAAACTTAAATGAGTTTTGTGAGTTGGTTGCGTTATTTGTGTAATTGAAGGTTTTATCAGCGAAATTTATCTCACTCTTTTCTTTTTCAAATTTTAAGAAAAATAATCGATCTCTCTTTTCTTTGTCAAATTTTAAGAAAAATAATTGATCTCTCTTTTCTTTGTCAAATTTTAAGAAAAATGTGTTTGCTTGAATTGGATTTAGTGTTTTTTTTTATTTGGAAAATCGAAGAGACCGGATGTTTAATTTATAAGTTATAACTACTGATGTCATATATGTCTTGATAAGGGTGCTTTTCTGTGAGTATTGTTAGTTTATATATGTAATATGTTTAAATATAGGTTAAATTTTCAGCATATGTGAGTTAGAATCTTCAACATAAATTAGTTTTGTGATGCAGTTGAGTCATTTGAAGGTTTAATCGGTGAAGTTGATCTCTTTTTTTGTCAACTTTTAAGAAAAATGTGTTTGCTTGGAATTGGATATAGTGTTCTTTTTTGATGGAAAATTGAAGAGACCGGATGTTTAATTAATAACTAGTGTAGTTTAAATTGAGATTGACAGCCAGAATCACTTATAAGCTCATTCTTCTTAGTAGCATCTGTGAACAGTTGCTTTTGCAAAACACTTCTAGTACTTTTCTAGTTAGTGTTGGTATAAATGTCTTGATAATAGTGCTTTTTGGTTCTCATTTTCAAGACAATACTGCTATTTTACAAATATTTAACGATTACTATGCTTATGTGACATTTATCCAGTTTCAGTGTAAGATGGAGTACAGTTCTGAAGAAGAGTCGGATTTTAGTGATTCTGAGATCACTGAATATGCTGAGAAGCCGTATGAAGATCTAAAGGCCGGCAAGTACAAGGTGAAGATCAATGGCACCTTAAGGTGCCCATTTTGTTCCGGAAAGAAGAAACAAGATTACAAGTTCAAGGATTTACTTCAACATGCGTCTGGAGTGGGTAAAGGATCGTCCAACAGAAGTGCTAAACAAAAGGCCAATCACTTTGCTCTTGCAAAATATTTGGAGAATGATCTAGCTAGTGAAGTGGATCCTAACCAAGTTGCAGTGCAACCACAACCGGCGAAGCAAACTACAGAGCAAGAAGAACTCTATGTGTGGCCTTGGATGGGAATAATAGCTAATATTGTGATGGAGCCCAAAGATAGAGAATCTATGCTTGATAGTGGATACTGGCTGAAGAGGTTTGCTAGATATAAACCTTTGGAGGTTCATATTTTCTGCGATGAACATACTTCAGCTGCACAGGCAATAGTGATGTTTAACTATGATTGGAATGGTTTCATGAATGCAACGGAATTTGAAAAATCATTTGAAACAGAGCATCGGGGTAAGAAAGATTGGAATGCACAAAGAAGACATCCTGGTTCTAATATATATGGCTGGAGTGCACGTGCTGATGATAACGATACTGAAGGACCAATTGGGGAATATATTCGCAAGAAAGGGAAGTTGAGAACAATCTCTGACCTTGTCCAGGAAGCAGCTCAGAATAAAAACCTTATTGTTGAAAACCTTGCTAACAAAATTGATTTAACAAATGAAAATCTTGATGAACTACAATATAAGTACAATGAGAAGAACTTGTCTTTAAGCAGGATGCTAGAAGAGAAAGACAGACTGCACTATGCTTTTGTTGAAGGTTAGTTTCAGTCTCTGTTTCCCCCAGTTCATATGCTCAACATCTATAATTTGCATATATCCCAATTACTTGTAGCTTGAATTTGTAAAGTTGTTTACTTGACTAAGCTTCAGTTCACAATGTACGTCCATGAATACACAAACTATAATTTTGTACTTATTCCCTAGCCATTTGGCTCTTCTCTCTAGGATTTGTGGCTTCTTAGCATATATTGAATCAAAGGTTGTTATTTGAGTTTTGAATGACATTCATCAGCTCATGAAGTGACCATAATATTTACGACATATTATCATATAGCTCAAAATCATCATACATAATATTGTATATGATAAGTTGGTGTTATAATTGTTAGAAACAAGAATGATGCAGCGGAATTCTCGTGAAAATATTCGGAGGATCTTGGAAGAACAAGAGAACTTAAGCCATGAATTGGAGATTAAGAAGAAGAAAATAGATATCTGGAGCAAAGAACTGAACAAGCGTGAAGCATTAACTGAGCGTGAGAGGCAGAAACTTGATGAAGATAGAAGAAAGGTAACACTTTCAGGTCCATTGGATTACTAAAGAAAATAGCCACAAGCATTTTGTTTTTATCAATAGTGATATATAATGCTTGGCAATGACGTCATCATTTTTATATATATATATATTTACTTCAGAATGAGCAGAGAAACAATTCACTTCAGTTGGCTTCTTTGGAGCAGAAAAAGGCTGATGAGAATGTTCTAAGGCTGGTTGAAGAGCAAAAGGTGTGCCACTTGATTGCTTTGACTAAGCTGTCCACTTTTTTAAAAAAATGCAGTTATTAACATTTTAAAACTTGTAGCTATTAATTAATGAAATTTATGAACTTTTCAGAGGGAGAAAGAAGAGGCTTTAAAAAAGATTCTTAAATTAAAAGAGGAGCTGGATGCCAAGCAGAAGTTGGAAATGGAAATTGCAGATCTGAAAGGCAAATTACAGGTGATGAAGCATCTTGGAGATGCAGATGACGCAGCAGTTCAAAAAAAGATGGAAGAAATGAATGATGAGTTGAAAGAGAAAATGGAAGATTTGGGTGCTTTGGAGGATTTAAATACAACTCTTATAACGAAAGAGCGCCAAAGCAATGATGAACTACAAGAAGCACGGAAAGAATTAATACAGGTATCTGTAGTGGAATTACTGGAAAGATAGTTTGTGATAAAAGGGTTTAAGTCTTACCAACCTAGATTGTTTCAAATGTCATTTAGTTGAATATGTGGTGAAGAGCCACAAATCATCTATAAAATGTCTTGTACATATAAAATTATTAAAGCTAAAAAGCAACAGATAATGGGTTTTCGACTGATTAGTTGCAGAAAACTGAGGAGATATCAATAATAGGTATTTAGCCTTTATCTATTGGCTTGGACCGTAAGGTTAAAGTTACTAGCTGCATAGATTTATCATTCATGTAGTCATGATTATTCTTCTGATATATATGTATATTAAAGTAACATGCTTTAGAGTTTGTTGCAAGTTCCCATATAAAGACATTTCTTTTATTAAAGGGATTTCAAGATCTGTTGGGCGCTCGTACGAATATTGGAATAAAGAGAATGGGGGAAATTGATGTCAAGCCATTCCAAAATGCTTGCAAGCAAAAGTACTCACCTGATGAAACAGAGGTCCAGGCCATGACTCAATGCTCCTCGTGGCAGGAGCTTCTAAAGGACCCAAATTGGCACCCGTTCAAGATAATAAATGTTGGAGGGACTCCCGAGGTATGTTGTTTGTATATTATTCTAACCTTATATTGCGATACTTGTGCTAATTACCATGGTCATCACTTAAATTTTACATTTTCTATTGGTATTAATCATATGCCGTGAATCATGATTAGCTTGCAAATGTGTAAACTTTTTCCTACAAAATTTTAATGTGGGATAAAGTTTCTTGTGATAAAAGTGTGTACATGACGATGGATGGTCGAAATTAAGAGTTAAATCTTTTCAATTTTTTGTACTGTGATTGGAAGCAGCCTATATATTTTGTCTTTTTGTGTTTTTTATTTTTAATACTCCAGAACTATATAAAACTGTATATTCTTACCAAAATAGACTTGAATCATTTTCAATTGCGACTATATTTAATGATTCTACATGATGCAGGAAATTATAATTGAAGAAGACGAGAAGGTAAAAAAACTCAAGGAGATGGGAGATGAGATATACTTGGCAGTTATAACTGCTTTGAAAGAATTAAACGAGTACAACCCGAGTGGGAGATATGTCATTTCTGAGCTGTGGAATTTTAAAGAAGGAAGGAAGGCCACACTTAAAGAGGCCATTGCTTATTCCGTGGGTAACATTACAAAGCTCAAGCGCAGGAGAACATGAGTTTGAGGTTTGTATTCATGTTTTCTATTTGTATATTTCATTTCATGTTGTGGTTCATATTCCCGAAAGATATAGTATAAAGAAACAAACACAAAGATGCAAAATTGAAATTGAAATTTGATAAGCTGATGTTTAAATTGCCAGGTTACAAAGGGGGAAAGATGCTGGAAAATATTATGCAAGAAATGAAGTTGGGACGATTTTTCTAGGCTGATTAATTTGTACATGAACAGGGTTTAGATATACCCTTGGTCTCTGCAGCAGTTAAACAGTCGGTTTTACTTTATTTTTATTTTTTTTTCATTTTCGAAGTGAAGTTTTATCTTGATGCTCAGAATATTCTTCGTGACTAAATATGATTTATTGTACTGTTCATTTCAAAACATTTCTTATTGGAAGCGTTGAATGTGAAAGTCTTCAATGAAATGGATGTAGGCTGTAGCATTTCTAGGGTAAAACAATCTTGGGTCTAACACAATTAATAAAAAGTAGAATAATTTCTTAGTGCATGTGTACTATACATTATGCACACATTATCAACCCTCTTACTGTCGAGAATTAAGACTTAATTAGTGATGGAAGTTTTGACCTCCATGAAAATGTTTACACATGGAATTCAGTAGAATATATAAACAAATATCTTATTTTCTTAAATTTTGTGAATTCAATAATTAACACTCGAAGCATAAATTTAGTATTATCGTAACATAAATAGTATCTTAAGATTGTTTTATCCAAGAAATTGGAACTCTACCTTATGAATAAATATGTAATGCAAATTGATATTGTAAAATATGAAATGCATATGTTTCTAAGATAAGAATCTTTAAAGTGAAAATAAATGAAACGCATATAGTGAATGATATGCAGAATATATAGTAAGTAAATTGATTTATTCATTTTGATTTTATTCGGCAATACATGAAAATTTTATTTATTATTTTGTACGGATTTTACCCACGTGACTAGTAAATTGCAAATAAATTAAATGAAATAAGAAATGGACGTCATTCTAAGTTTGAATACAGTAATTATAATAATGTACAGTGATTAAGCCTAACATATAATTATCTAAGATTAATTTCAAAGAATCTAGATATGTTATTTATAAAACTAGAATCATTTGCAATACATGCATAAATTATATTTGCTATATATACATTTGTGTGAAGATGATTGTAATTAAAGTAAACGAAATTTTAATTGAAATCCTCATGATATACGGAGAGGTAAATGATAAGGAAAATAAAAAATCCTTCAACCCTGGCGTTATTGCATATCTAGCAAAATAAACTAGAAATATACATGTGAGACAAATTATAGTCTCAAGTTAGATTCTCTTACCTATGAGGAAGGAATAAAAATAATTGCAAATATATGCAATTATATGTCTCAAGTTAGATTCCCTTATCTATGGGGAAGGAATGAAAATAATTGTAAATATATGCAATTATGTCTTTATGTGAATGATATATTTTATTAGAATCAATGAGAAGTAAGAACTTAATAAATTATTTTCATATGAAAGACATAATCATGTTGCTTGTGTATGTGAATTTGGGTATTGAAATTATCAAAATGATAATGGTATAGTGTTTATCCAATCATACTAAGAAAGAAGTACATTTATATAAATTAAAAACGTCAATAATGATGTGCCTTATAAGCACACAATTTCTACTTTTTTAGGTTGTAACAATATTTAATTCGATACAAGTTATAGTTCGAAGTAGTTTTCGGTTCAATTCAACAACTCTCGATATAAGGTACATACATTCCGAATTTTTCTCCAACAATCTTAAGACACTATTTACCCCCACCAATCGGGTGTTGCACCGGATTATGCAAATATGCCTTCAAGATACAATGAAGCATCAATGTCTAACGTCGTTGTGCACTAACGATATTAGACTGTGAACACCTTTGACGTTTGCAGGCTTGCCAAAATACGAAATTCTATCATTGCGCAGCTGATAGAATATCGGTAATTTTAATACAAGAAAACAATGTGACAACATGTGTTTCTTTAAAAGTGAGAGAATAGAGATGAGAGATCACATGTCAAACTCTCCAAGTTAGCCAAATTCTAGTCTGTCTCAAATGGTGTTAGAATGGACATTTTATAGAGTGGTTTGCATCCATTCATGAAACATTGCAACCTTTGTTACTTTGCACCTATTCACGAAACAATGCAACATTTATTGCTTTACATCCATTCATGAAATGATGTGAGGTTTAAATATAAAATTATGTCTTTTCACTCAATAGGACACATACATATACACCATTTGGAATGGTTGTGACTTTTTATCAACAATTTCTGGAAAGTTGTGTCATTTTCGCTCTAATTCAATTTATTTGAAAATGTTCCAACAGTTTATGGGCTTATGGCTGATAGGAACATAAAGATAAACTAGATTGGTGGAGTATATTTTGGAAGGGGTAAGTGGTAACAAATTTCACACCCAGGAAAATGTTAATGTCAAAAGTTTAAAGCTAAAGGGGTTCCAGATTCAATTTGGAGGTTTCAAGATTAACGGGGATTTGAAGTGTAACAATGATGCAGTTGTTAAATGGAATTTAGGTAGTATTGATGCACGTGTTCCTGAATCAGGATCAGATTTGATCAGATTTGGATCAATGAGAAACAAGTTTGTTTGTTTTTTCTTAATTTATTGAGCAGATGTTTATGTCATGATATCTATATATTTCAAAAATAAAAGAAAAGAACATATTTAGTAATATGTAGGGTTTGTTTACGCGGTATAATTATGAGTAATTATTAATTAGGACCATAATTATTAATTAGGATATTTTTTTTTAATTTTAAGTTGTTTGCGACATTTATAAGAGTGATCAAATTGGTCATTACATTTTTCTTAAGTTTTAAATTAGTCCCTCTAATTTAATTTCATTAATCAATTTTAACTATGTAGTGGTAAAATTATATTTTATTCCTAAATAATATAATAATGACACATGCAAATGTACATTTTTTTTAACACATGATTATTTTTGTTTATTTTTATTGTTGGTTTTGATTTTTGAATAATTTTGACAGCGATACTTGTATAATATTAACAAAAAGAAAAAAAAATTATATAAAAATAGTAAGAGACTAAACTAAAATGAATGATAACTTTGTTTATAAAGTATGTTCATGATTGATATTGTCTTATTAAAATATTTTGAATTTTTTTTAGAAAATTTTAATTAAATAAAGACATAAATGGTGTTTCATTAATAATATTTTTAGATTTTATTACAATTATAATGGTAAATCTAATACATAGGAGACAAAATAACTTTGCTATAATATAACAAATAGATGATATTTATTTACTTTAACTAAAATTGTTAAAGTCAATTGTTATATTTAACACTATAAATTGTTAGAGAGATCAATTTAGTCACTTCTGAAAAGTGAGAGACTAATTTGACACTTGAAAAAAATATAAGGATCAATTTGGTTACTTTTATAAAAGTCGTAAACAATTTGAAAATTTGAAAAAAGTTCGGACCAACTTGGTAATTGCTCTATAATTATTTTTTAAAAATTAATAGGATGTAAATACAAAAAGGGGTGTATATACAATTTTTCAGGGGTGTAAATTACTCCTATCGAGGGTGCAATTTTTCAGAGGTGCAAATTTAATGGGAAATAAATACAAAAAAGGATGTATATATAATTTTTCAGGGGGTGTAAATACCATTACTCCTATTGAAATAAAAATAAGGGGGGTGTATTAGTTCAAAATTTTATTAGACAATTGAGGGAAATAAAGTCTAACCGTATTGGACTGAGACTTTTTAACAAATTAGATAAGTTTGGTGGTATTCGATCAAGACTTTTAAGATTTTTTTAAAAAGTCTATATTGTCTTGTGGTATTTGATCTAGACTTTCAATTTTTTTTTTAAAGTTCATATTGTCATGTGGTATTGGATCTAGACTTTCAAGAGGTAGCAAATTGTCCGGTGGTATTGGATTGAGATCAAGATTTTTAGTATTTTATGACAAAATAGATTTTTCAGACTTTTTAGTGATATTTATAAATAACTTGAATTCAAAATTGTATTGTCATTTCTCTCAATACTTTCTAGACTTTTCTCCCTCACTTAAAATCATTTTCAGCTTCCTCAACCTCCACACACCTATCAAATTTTCATCATAAATTTTCAGTTTTCTCAACTTCCATACCTTATCACATCTTCCATACCCCATCAGATCTTCAGCTTGGACGAGTTGTGGTCCACGGATGAGTGATTGGTGATCGGAGATTGGGGATAGGAGGGTGGAGTAGTGCAACAATTTTACTTCTTTTTTAAAAAAGTTTTTTCATAGAACAGATGTTGAATAATTATTCATAATTGTGACGTCTTTATTATTGTTCATGCTCCTTTGATAGGTGTAAATAATGGTTTATTTATAAATAAATTGTAATGAATAGTGTGAATAAAGATATATTTGTTTTACTAATATATATCAATGTTCTAGTAAGTGTTTGATGCTAGTCGAACGGAGATCCAGTGCCTAGCGCCTAGACCGATTAGTCGGTGATTAATCGGAAAACACAATTATATATAAATTCCAATTATCAAATCCTAAGAAAATTCTTTCCAAATCCACAAATGTCTGATTAGTAAATTATCAATCAAAATCATAAACCAATCAAAATCCCCTGACACCCATCGAAATGCAATCACAAACCAATTCAAATCCAAACATAAACAAGTTAACAAACTAATTGATAAAAATGACAAATTGTAAATTCTAACAAACATCAACAAGTTAACAAACTAATTGATAACAAACTAAAAACTAACAGTTTTAGTATATATTTTCTAAATTTCTTTCATTACATTTGACAATTGCCAAATCAAAGTTTGATTCTTCAATTTATGTCATTGATCATGTACTCAAGCCGAAGAAGCATGGCGTGTCGGTGTCACCAAGTAGCAACTACTAGCTACGTAATTTGTTACCAATCTTTAATTTTACCCAATCAAATTATCCAATTGAAGATGAAGGGAACAAATTGGTTTTGGTTTGTGCCAATCTTTAATTATCCAATTGAAGATGAAGGGAACAAATTGGTTTTGGTTTGTAAGTTGTAAGAACTTAGAAGTAAGGCTTTGAAATTAAAAACAAGGTTTTTTTTTTTTTTTTTTAACTGGCTAGTCTTGGTCGATGGCTTTGACTCTGTCTGGCCGCCTAGCCGATTAGTCGCCGCCTTACACGATTAGTCAGAGATCGTGGAATGAGGCCGATTTTGGCCAATTCTCCTCAATAACCAGCCGTCTAAAGGAATTGAAGCGATTAATCAGCCGTCTAGACCGATTTCTAGAATACTGATATATATATAGTGGTTCTCTAGTAAGGACGTTCTGAAATTATAAATTAAGAGCATTCAATCACAGCCACATATATTGGGTGTAGATATTTGTTAATGTGTAGAGAAAATTGAATACTAGAATCGACTCTTAAAAATCCATATTTATAAAAGTCCAAAAAATCTGGAAATAAAGTCAAGATAATCATAATAGTCTATAAATAAAGTGTAAAGACTCTTTCAGAATTCTAAAAGTCTAGTCTATATAATCCTGATAATCCTAACAGTATAATCCTAAGTATCCTGATAATCCCAATAGTCTTGTAAATCTATAAAATCCTTGCACCCTAAAATTGTCCATTAAAATCACGATCCAATACATCCCCTTAAGTATCGGTTAAATACAAACTTGCCATCATGTGACAGATTGAAATTTATTAGACAAATTTGAGAGGATTGTTACTAAAAATGATAGACCCATGGAGCATAATCTATAATACTTAATTTATATAAAGATAAGGTGGGTTATTGTCCGTTTGAATTAGGTTTTAAATATCCGATTTGGTGGACATGCTCAAAGTTTTGAAAATATTTCTAAAATCCTAACAGAAACAGGATTATATTTGTCCGCTTAATTATTAACTTTTTGGTATTTTTGATACGAAATCCTTGATTACCACCGATACCTTTTGAATTAATACATGAAGTTCATACAGGAACTGAGTAATGGAAAATACTTTGTAAGTTGTCACCTAAGTTGCATGAATACTCTAAATTGGGGAGTGAACTCGTATCATGATATGTATTGGATACACCACTTAATATATCCATTGACCTTCTTTTAAGTTTGATTAGGGATACGTCGAGGATACGGTAAAGATATGTTTAAGATAAAATTTTATTTATTTTAGTTAAAAACATGGTTAGATTATGATTTTATAAAAATGAATGGTTAAAATAAATCTCGGGTTAAGTTTCTATTTTTAAAATTTTGTTTTTTATATTATAAATATATTTATATAGAATATATTTTAAATAATTTATTAGATTATATTTTTTTATGTATAAAATATAAACCCAACCATATCCGTAATATAATTTTTAGAGATTTACTGTGTTCACGCCATATCGGTATTTATACGAGTTGTAATCGAAAAAGGAAAAGAAATAGAATGATAATGATGGCATTGGGTCCTCATGTGATTATGAAGAGAGAGGCTGTAAAGTAAAGTTGAGTTGGGCGCACCAACAATCACAATAACACGATACTCTGTGAAATTACAAAAATGCCCATTTCAAAGGAGTTTGAACTACCAAGAAATACCATGAAAGATGTGAAATTCAAAAACGAGTTCAATTTTATAATAATAAATTAAAGTTGAAAGTTGAATGTTGAAACTAGTTTCGTTTAGTATAGATTATGATTTGTGGAATTGACAAGAGAGATTGAAGAATCAAAGATTTTGTTTTGTTGACAACACAGCACAGATCAATCATCGGTTTAGGGCTAAATCCTCCTCAAAGGTAAAGTAACTCTCAATCTCTCAATCTCTCACGCTTCTTTTTGGCTGAAGCTGTCTGCTCTCTGTTTGATGTTGTATTCTGATTTCAATTTATTATTATTACTATTATGGCAAGTGTATTGACACAAGCAAACTCTGAAACCGACAACAAGTTAGGTCTTTATTCATTCCATCTACTTTTGAAACTAAGCGTGTAAATATGTAATCATAATCATATGGTTGTTGTTGTTTGATATCTACAGTCACAGTCACAGCCTCCTCCTCCTCCTCCTCCTCCTCCTGTTGCTGTCTGAACAGAGACAGAGACAGAGACAGAGATGATGATTTCTTCATCATCTGAGGAATTAGGGCAAAACAATGAGAGTGGTCATGTCAAGGAAGACAGTGAATATGTCAGGCTTGTTATACCCAATGAATCAACAATCCCACCTCAGCAACCTCAAATCCCCCATCAATCTTACAAGTGGATCAAAAATTTAGCATTGTGGATCCTTCTTGTTATAGTTTCTCTCATTTTATTGAAATGGGCAGTCCCTTTTCTTTTCCAGAAGGTATCTCCTATTCTCCTCACCTCTTTTTGTTGCCTTTTTTTTTTTCTTTTAATTTTACTATTTCCATATCTGATTCTTCTATTTCTATTCTACGCTCATTTGTGGATTGATTGTACAAATCGAATTGAACTGTTAAAACTTACTACTGGACCACTCAATGTTACTGTGAAAAAAATTTGATCTTAGCTGTGTTAGATTAGATGTTCTACACTTCTATGTTATTTTGTTTCTTTATATTGTATATAAACTCCAACGATTCAGGAGTACAATCAAAATATGTAAGCTTAGCCTGGGGCCTCGAGGTTGTCTTGACTATTACAAGTCTCTTATATGGAAATTTCATTAAATGACTAATGAATGTGTTAGAAATGAACTATTTTGTGTATTGTTAAATTGAATCTTCATAGAAATGAACTATGAGTTGGAAAAAGAAAAATGATTATGTATAATATTCTAACAAATAAATAGTTGACTCATTTAAAATCACTGCATGCTAATTATTTTATGCACATAAATTTCTCACTAAAGTATATCCCTGCTAATAGGTTCTCTTGCCAATCATGAAATGGGAAGCAACTGCCTTTGGCCGTCCTGTTCTAGCTCTAGTGCTCATTGCTTCTTTGGCCTTGTTCCCTGTGTTGCTAATACCTTCTGGCCCCTCCATGTGGTTGGCTGGTATGATTTTTGGTTACGGCATTGGATTTGTTATAATTATGATTGGAACCACTATTGGAATGGTCCTTCCCTATTCCATTGGACTACTATTCCGTGATCGCATACATGTAAGATTTTCAACTGAAGATGAATTATTAAAGTGTTAAAATTTAGTTATAGTCTACTTGTGCAGTTCCGTGTCTCTGATATATTTCTTGTTGAATTTGCAGCAATGGTTAAAGAGATGGCCCCAGAAAGCTGCAATGCTTAGACTTGCAGGAGAAGGTAGCTGGTTCCATCAATTTCGGGTGGTTGCACTGTTTAGGGTTTCCCCATTTCCGTACACAATTTTCAATTATGCAATTGTGGTGACGAGCATGAGATTTTGGCCTTATCTATGTGGATCAATTGCTGGAATGGTGCCGGAAGCTTTCATTTATATCTACGGGTAATTATTTTATCGGTATAAGAGAAATATACATATATATATATATATATATATATATATATATATATATACCACCACGTGATACGGTTGATAGTATATATTTATGGATGGTCTCATTTGCCATAAATTATTAATTGGATATATGAATTAGTTTTGATTTGGCAGTTACTGATAATATAATTTTATTTGTGCTTGCTTGTGTTTTGCCTTACTTTTGTGTAGTGGTCGTTTAATAAGGACGTTAGCAAATGTGCAGTACGGAAACTATCACTTGACGACAGTGGAAATCATTTACAACATTATTTCTTTTGTAATTGCGGTTGTTACCACTATTGCTTTTACTGTTTATGCAAAAAGGGC
Organism: Dipteronia dyeriana; assembly: GCA_032871835.1. Taxonomy (NCBI): domain Eukaryota; kingdom Viridiplantae; phylum Streptophyta; class Magnoliopsida; order Sapindales; family Sapindaceae; genus Dipteronia; species Dipteronia dyeriana. The sequence goes on from CM065295.1 coordinate 147,961, forward strand.
ATTGAAAGAGTTTGAAAGTGGAGCGGCCATTGGAGAAGATACCTCTGCTTCCAACCAGGGAAGTTTTGAGATGAATAAGCTTCCACCTGAGAGACCCAAGCAGCTCAATCCATCGCCCTCCTCATTATAGCCCGGATAGTTGTTGGAATATATAGATATAATATTATAATAGCACATGTAAAAAGTTAGATACGCTAGAGGGGTTTCAATCCTCCATCTGTGTACCTTTTTATTTTCTTTTCCACTTTATTAGTGCTAGGTTTGATCCATGTAACTGCAAAAATGTAAAACAGATTGTAGAATAAAAAAAAGGGAGTTGTTGATGGTATGTTGTCACTTGTATGAGATGTGATAGACTTGTAAGCAAATTGGATAATGTATATTAATTGTTCCCATGGAGATACATGAAAGTTTGGCATCTTAGTTCTCGGTTACAGAAAGGATATTGAAAATATATGTGAAAATGAGTAACTGAATGGCTGAAGAAGCTTATGGCGACATCGTAGGCCTTTCAGCTACAAAAGGGAGCTGAGTGATTGAAGTTGTTGCTGCTTCAATAACAACAATTTCTTCTGCAACTTGAACATGTTTATATGATTCTCTGGTCATCTTCTTCATCTGTGCCTCAGATGCATCGGAGTCTTCCCCGCCTCTGCCCTTTGATCCTTCAAGCCAACCATCCAAAGATGTTTTCACGAAATCGTCAAACTTGTATTTGCTACCCATCTTCATACAGCAGACAAACATAAACAAAACAGAATGAGAATGAAAATATGAAACTCCTCATAAAGAGTGCATATGTGAAATAAAGAGCACCAGTATATTAACCTGAGTGACAAGAGCATACAAAGGCAAGGTGCTGTAACTGCAGAGAACTTGAACAATCACTCTGCACACATTGCATAAACAAGAAATGTAATGAGAAGTAGCAAAAAGTCATCTGTGATCTTTAGTCAAGGATTTTACCCTATAACAATTCTTGGGATGATGTAGCCCAGTTTTTCCATGATGCATGAACGAAATCCATATGTACACTGCAGTTAATCAACTTGATGAGAGTGGTCTTTATCTGTGTATATATGCCTAGAAAGTTTTGGAAAAATTGGTGGTTAACTAAGTATTTGTGCACATACCCAAATCCAGACAAAGAATGCAATCTCAAATGCATTCTGAAATAAAATGAAGTGGATCAAGTCAAGGACAATGCCAGGGCGACCAAACCAAAAGTATTCATCAGAAGGTTTCACTTTGTCTGTTTGATTCTGTTTTTTGTTCGGATCAACATCTTGAGCCAAGCGGTAGATTATGTGTTCCAGCTTAGCACCCACAAGAAGTAGAAGCTGTATCTCAATTCAACTCAACAAAGTTAGGCTAATGCCATTCCACAACCAATGTAAGTATCATTTTGAATGGAGATAATAGACACTTACAATTAATGGTAAAAATGCTAACCAAAAATATGTGTGCCATCCTGCATTTGAAGTTCATACATGGAACCATTTAGAGACGTTATTCTGACACAATGAAAGCAGATTCTGACAGAAGGAAAGAAAATAATACCTTCCAAATTCAGCAGCAAAAAGATCACAACAAATAGCCACAGGTACCAGCTATCATTAATATTAGTTGACAATATTAGAACACTGAAAGAAAACTGTTTTGTATCTTTGAATGCACTTCAACAAGGAAAATGTACCATGTTTCCAAGGTTACCTTATGCCAACAACTTTTTTAAAATCAGCTTCAACATTCCGCATCACATACTTGTGAAAACTAAAATCCTCATTTTTAGGCCGATGGGCCTAATTGAAATATAAAGAACAAGTTAGTAACATGTATACATATGGCAGTAACATATGAAGAAATTGCTGAGCAACTTAAACCGTTATAAATCCTTGTCGAAGTGCTATGAAGTCTGACTTGGTAACAGAGGTATAAAACTGCTTGAAGAATGATATCTGCAAATAAATAAAACTTATGTAACAATTTTGGTCTCATTTCCTCAGCTCATCTTAATGCGACAGGTAAAGAGAATAAAAATGCATAAAATTTTCTTATCGGATAGATGTGAAACTCACCAGCCAACTTACAACAGCTGATTTTCTCCAATATCCAAATGCTCGTTTACTTAAAAACAAATGATGATGGTGTTTAGGATTGTCCTGGGTTGGAACTACACAGCGAATCAATTTCATATGTCAAACCTTGCAAGAAAAACACTTAATTCTATTACATTGATTGATCAACATATCGGACAACAATATTCATGTTACCCCTATCCAATTTGGATGCTTTAATAGCTGAATCCTCCCAATGCTTCCACTGGTTCATCTACATGAATAGCTGAAAATAGTTCAGTTGTCTAATAGCAGCAAGCAATAATTGATTTGAAACTATTTCGATATCTTTTACCAAATGTCAAGACACTGCAGCTGCATAGAGAAAATTACGTAATTATAGATTAACTGATAATAAGAAGAACCACTTGCTTTACCCTTGCTCCTCCAAGAAACATTGTAATGGCACAGAAGATCACATGCACAACTGCTAACACAAAGATGAAAATGTGCAGCTGGTGCATTGCTTCCAATGATAAGAATGGAACCTTCCCCTGAAAAGAGAAAGAAACAAGTTACTATCAGCTGGATTTATTTCGAATACTATTAGAAAGATGCATATTCAAATTTTCTTTTACATAGAAATTTCCACTTTCTTTTCACATCTACAAGCATCATGTTTTGTTTTAAAGTTATCTACGTGTCAGCCACTGATTGAATGAGGATGGATGCATATATCTATTTACAATTATCTTAGCAGGTAATGAAAAATCATTCATGCAGACAAATTTCTTAGAAACAAAGCTCTATACCACCTTTGAACAAAGTTCTGAGCCACTATCTGAAGATAACAGCTGTCTACGAATGTTATTGGCTCGAACCAAATCATTTGTGTGAGAAACAGTCTCCTTTTTGCAAGGAAGCATGTAGGATGCTAGATAAGATGGAATGCATATGTGGCTAACTGCATCTTGAAAGACTGTTAGTAGAAGGGAAATGAACCCTAGAAGCATCAACTCTGTCAAAAAGGCAACAATTTTGTTAACAAGATTTCTTGAGATACTAGATGAGATTTGATGCACATGTGCCATGTAGCAAGACCAAGCATGAAAGAGAACTGAGACTTTATTGTATAAAACGGCAATTAGTTCATATATAATAAAGAAGAAAGAAATGAAAAAAGTACAAGTGAGAGTAGCAGCGAACCCTCTTTCAATTTTTCCAAGGCTTGGCACAGTGAGTCCTGGTCCTTACTCTTCAAAAACTGAATTATCAAACCAACAAATAGCAAATTCACTATCAGTACTTGAAATCCTTCAATGCAGCCTATCAGTACTTGGACTTCAATGAACAGATGAAGTAATTTTCATAAGAGCATGTAAGACACATGTTAATTTAAAGTGACCAAGAAAACTGCATAAGCTCTTAGCAATAATTCAGCATTTGATATGCTCCAATGCAGCCTATTTTTTCAGGAAAAAAACCTTCTAATCGCTCAAAGGCTTAGAAACTAATCATTTATGCATTTAGAAATTGAATCAAGCTGATGAAAACATCATTTAGATTGAATCCAACCGATGCAGTCTTTGCCTTTGATGAATGGTTACAAATACAAAAAATAATCAAAGCATCAGTCCTTTAAATTTTTATTAAGGCTTAGAATATACACATAGTATATTTGGGGAAGTTCAATTTCAGCTCTGAAATGTAATTGAAGCCAAATGGATTAATATGGATGGTGGCACAGAGTTGCTCCAATATTTCCCAAACCAAAGTACAGAACTGCAAGTGGTAAGGAGAACAAAAGAAACTGGTATGCTACAATAAGTAGGTTGGTTTGATACCTTTCCGAGTTGATGAAGACCACGTTGGGCACAAAAAGAAATGAGAACGATGACAAAGCAGACACCAGCAACCACCCATGTTGGTGTAAATTCCAGAGAGTTTGAGTCCTCCGCCATATCTTGAAATGAATAAGAGAGTTGGCAAAAAATAAGGCAAATGTACTTCAACAAAGGATGAACATATATGATTTCAACATGGAAAAGATAGTTGTGAAGGTGTTGAGAATAATTATGTATAAAAGATGAAGGAAAAGGATATAATCCACATCAAGCAAAGCAGAAAATGAAGCAGCGTATAAGAGAGGAAAGGCACCAAGTTGCCAAAAGGAATCACTTAACGGTTGAATACTATTTTCACATTCCCACATGAGTGATTCATTCTTTTTCACACTCCACCCTATTCCACCCTTAGGCATACAAGCATACAACACAAGAAAAAGAAGTCGAAAATGATCTAAATGGAAAGAATTTTATCCAGCAAGAAAAATACTGTTAAGACATTAAGAGTAATTTATTGTTAAACAATATCAAGCTGTTCAGATTGCCGTGTTTCCAAAGAATACAATATCCATATCATACATATATACTATGTATATCACAAATTACAAAGTAACATGCCCAGATGCACCAATTCGGTTCTCAACCCCGGCACTGATTCTTCAATCTTCACAATTTCTCTCTCTATAAAGTGTTCTCCACTATGCCCGTCTCCCTCATCTCTGCCTTGCGTTTACCTTCAAGGTGATTCATGTTTCAAAAACTACTACTGCAGCAAAATCATCTGGATGACAAGTCACACAACATAATGAAAACAAGACCAAAGTCCCCTTCTCATGGTTTCCAAGGTGCCGGAGGTGGTGGTGGAGTGGGAAACATTGGGGGAACTGCAGAGAATATAGTGTTCTTGTCAATGCCACCCTTTTCGCCTGACAAAGCCACGAGTGCTGCAACTAGACCGGCATTTCCTGCAAGAGTTGGCTCTGTATAATTATAATTGGAACGAACATCCCGGAAACCATCATGCTTATCAGGACCAGCAACCAGGGCTCCAACTAATGTATTTGGGTTTGGCTTTGAAGAGTCCCTCCATTTCCATCCACCTTTACAATTATATTTAATCTTATTCTTAGGGATAGATGCGCCTCTGTGGTGAACATGTTTAGGATAATGAGTGCCAAAACCCACAACATAACTCATTTTCCGAGGATTTTTACCAAGGATGTAATCCATCTGTCAACGAGTGCAGAAAAATTAAGTTATTATAATTTTTAAAAGAACGAGCAGTACCAGAATCCTTAGGTCATTAAATTAAGAAAAAGAAGTACAATCTACCTGGGTCTGGGCGAATTCACGCAAGACTTTAGTTGAATAGAAATTGGGTCCACAGTACCATCCGGGTGTGTCTGCAGCATCAAGATAATCACCGAATAAGGTGGCCAAGTAGGCAGCATTGACAACATATTGGAGAGGCTGAGGCCTTCCATGGTTCAATTGGATCAAGCCTCCTGTTAAAGGTCACCAGAAAAAAATGAAAGTTGGATCCCAAAAAAAATTATTTCACCCCATATAATAACACAACCTGGTCAATTGAACAATACTACCTCTTGTTCTATTCCAGCTCGTGAAAATGGGAAGGTAGGAGCACATGGTTATGCTGGTTTGATTATGAAATGTCCTCAACATCTCTTCATATGGATACCCAGGACTCAAGAACAATCTCAGTCGGCTCAAGAGCAGCTACAATGATACATAAAATATATCAGCAATCAGCAGCCACAGGTATCCCAAGGAAGCTTTACAATTGAACTATATAAATATATTCAACATGCTTTGGATATCATGCCAACCAAAAAATTTAATCACTCAGATCCACTCGACCCCAAAAATTGTTTTAAACAAGTACAAATTATAACATCACGGTCTTATGCAGAGTCATATTCCTTTTCTTTGAACGGATATGCAAATTCATAATCCTGAACAAGTTTAAAGAATAGTTTGGTATCATGAATGTCATGATAGGCACAATACAATGTAAAAGCTGATTGCATTACTAGTTACACAATTTAAGAACACATAGTAAGTGGATGTACAAACTCACCTGAGCACCTGCAAGCTTGTTGTCCCAGCTAAGTACACTATTGTCTAGACTTCCCCAGAAAGCACCGGCATGTTTGGCAAGACCAGTAGTAGTAGCAAGCTGAAGGTAGGAAGAGTTCCCTGTAGCATAATACAGCCAAGCTCCACCCCAAATAAACTCGTCCCAATAACTTGTGGAATTATAGAATATTGCAGCTTCAGCACTAGCACTGTATCTGCCACGCTGTTGCCTTGCAAATGAAAAGAGTGTTTTGGCACCATGCACAAGTTTCTGTGAGTAGGCTTTGTTGTCCTTGAAAACAATGGATGCGGATGCCAAAGCAGCAGCCATTTCAGCAGCAAGATCAGAGCAACTGCTGCATTCTTGGACAGGTCGATCATAATCAATATCCTCAGGACGCATCCAGCAATAATGATCGTTATGAGTTGTACTCCCCCCAGACGTATCCCCTACACCAACCTATCAAAAAAAGAACCAAAAACAATGGATCAGGTTAGCTGCTCCACAAAAGATCCCTCCATATGCACAACATCAACAACAGATTGGGAAATTGATTGCCAATGTAAATATTTATTTGTTTTATTTGAATAAACACAGTCCAAGTAACTAGCGAGTAATTCTGTGAAACTACGATCCAGAGAGGTGAGTTACCTGTGCGACAACCCTAGAAATGGAATCGGCGGAATGATTGAAGGTCTTGAGAAAATAGTCAGTACCCCACTTGATAATGTCCTTAACATGGTTGAGCTCGCCAGCAGTTTCGTATTTGGAACTGTACTCGATGACACTCCAGCTCAACATAGTCATGGCAAATGCTTTAGGGAAGTGAAACTTAATAGCATCTCCGGCATCATAGTATCCCCCAACCAGATCTTTGGTAATACTCGACGAATCCGATTTCCCATCCTGCGTACATGAATTACCTCTCCATGACACATTGTTATGCTTCGGCAACTTCCCAGCTGCAAACCACAACACAACACAATTCAAACACCGCCCACAAACCAGATTACCTCAATAGAACAAAACAGAACATAAAGCACATAAATTTGAGCACTGAACAACAATTCAAACACCACCTACCAACCAAATTATCTCAAAAGAAGAAAACAGTGTAAAGCATACATTTTTGGGTATTGAACAACAATTCAAAGACTTCTCACAAACTAAATTAGCTTCAAAAAAGGAGACGTTTTTTTAGCATAAAACAACAATTCAAAGGCCACCAACAAACGTAATATAACTAAATTAACTAACAAAAACAGGATACTAATGTGTAAAGAAGAGAAAGTTAGTTTACATTTCTGAGCATTGAAGAACATGAGAGCCTTGTGGAGAGCGAGAGTGTAGTTATCAGGAGGAGCATGGGAGTGGTGATGACGTGGCACTGTCTTGACAATAAGAGTGATGAAGCCAGCGATTAAGGCAGCGACAAGGATGGTACCAACTGTCCAAACAAATATCTTGCGGCTGACGATGATACAACCCAGATCCACATACTTCTTCTTCTTCTGCTCAGTAGGACCCAGAAGCCAGCTCTGTTGGGTCTCATCCAAGGGCCTGGAAAGAGCAGCTCTGTCGAAGTCCTGCAGATTCCGGCTCCTGTCGTCGTCGGTGGCGGAGTCAGCCGTGTTGATCTCCAACGGGCCGCCCCATGGATCACGACCGTACATGCTCATACAGATTCAGAGAGAAACAGAGCGATAGATAGAACGATCAAATCTTTCAGAGAGTGTGTGAAGAATGAAGATGATAAAGGAAGCAACTTTGAGGGGTTGTGGATTGTGGGTGAGTGAAGAAAGAGTAAAGAAGCAAATGCATGTGGGTTTGGATTATTTTTTCTAATAATCAATATTATTTATTATTATTATACAGAATTAGGTCCTGTTGTTGACACTAACCAGTAACCAGTCCACTAATTTGACAGGGACACTCTGTCTGTTCTCTATCTGTCTCTCTAGTCTCTACTTGAAATATATTATTATTTTTTTACATGTACAGTACTGTAGACTGTAGTGAAGCGTTTGGTTTGGTTTTGCTAAGTGTGTTTTTAATGTTATCTAGATGTTTTTAACCAGCTCGGTGTTATTTCAGTGATGAAAATCTCCTTCTAACTAACGGTTGGTGAGATTTTTAATTCAACCAAAAACTACGCTTCATTAATAAAATTTCCATTTTCAATTAAAAAAAGAAAAATCCAAACCTCACCTAATTAGAGGTGACCACGGTTCGGTTAAACCGTTCGAAACCGAAACCGTCAGTTACAAAACAGGTTGGAAACCGGTTCCCGACGGTTCAGTTACGGTTATGCAATCTTAAAAACCGCCGGTTTTGAAATATATATAAAAGAACCAATAAAATGCTGACACATGGTAACTTATATGAAAAAAAAAACCGAATCGAACCGAACCGTTCGGTTTCACAAACCGAAACCGAACCGAAAAACTGTTGGTTTGAAAACCGTTCCATTTTAATTACGGTTACTGTTTAATCTTTTCACTGAACCGAAACTGACGGTTCAAAACCGAAATCAAACCGTAGACACCGTTACACCTAATACCACAATCTCAAATGAAGAGAAATAGAGCTCTGTGTCTTTGGTTGGTGTTCTAGTCCCATCTGCCATCAATATGATTCATGAAGATTTTTTACCACAACAGTTGCCACCGACGCTTTTTTCATTAATATTCACACCGTTGTCAGTCAATTTTCAACCAAACATTTGATTTGCCGACACTCTAAGATATGTTATTATTGCTTTCCAACTGTATCTTCTATATCATATGACCCAACCTTTTTCTTTAATTTTTGTTATCATACTATATTTAATTTATACCAAACCTTTACTTGTATCATTGTATATATATATATATATATATATATATATATATATATATATATATATATATGTATGTATGTATCAATGTTTTGATATCGGTTTTCCAACTATTTTTAAGGTTAAAAGTGATTCTGGACCTAAGATAGAGTGTTTGGTAAAATCTTGGGGAAGTTCTTTTGGTCACTTTTATCTTCTCAACTTCTTCCAATTGAGTTTTTAAGAAGTTACAAATATATGCTTTTGGATTTTGACTTCTGCTTTTAGAAAACGTGCTACAGTGATATTAAATGAAATTTTACTAACTTTCCAACTTTATTCTTACCTTTAACGAAATTTAATCAAAAAAATTGGACTTATATTTATGCATACAAAAAAAATGTTACCATAACTGTATAAATTTTTTAGATAATTAATTCAATAAAGTAGAATAAAAATAAAATAAAAAAATTAAGTAGAATTAAATAAAGAAATAAATAAATAAATAAATGATACTAATTAATTAAATTAAAAAAAATAAAAAATGGGATTAATTAATTCAATAAAGTACTATAATTATATAACATTTAACATTAAACACAAATAAACAAGAAAAATGTAAAGTATAGAACATTAGTACAATTTAGATGTCTATGTCATTTTAGTAATTTTACACACTCACAACATTTTTTATTTCATCTTATCAAACATATTGAAATTGCTTTTAGTTCTCACAGCACTTTTGAAAATCAGTTTACCAAACACTCAGTTGATTCTTTCCACGGTAATTCCAAAAGCAATTCCCCCTATAGCAATTTTAAAAACACTTCTCCCTACAACACAACAATACTAAATTGAGCCTAGATTTGTTTTGGCTTTTTTTTATTATTATTATTATTATTATTATTATGGAGATCGGAGACTAAACTTAGACTAGATTATATCTGGTTTTTTTTTTTATGTTTTTTTTTAAGTCACCTTTCTAGACTCAATCTGTATCATGCTATAATAACACACCAAACTTGACTTCAACCCCAACCCATCTACAGCAAACACAACACATGTACATTATGTCTTTCTTGCATTTACAACGATTTCCATTCTACTTGTCGGTTACTTTTTCATTCTCATAATATATACGGTTTAGATATCTACTCTTATAAGTTATAATATGAGATATATACTTTTACATATCATAATATGAGATAACTATTTTTATAATCTGAAAAGAAAACTCTGAACATATGCTTATAAAATGATTACAGTTAAATTTAAGCAATTCACCAATTAGATAATAGGAATGTGCAATACCAGTTTTTCTAAGGGGTGATGTGCACCTTGATTTATATTCTTGTCCTACAAAATTATTACATTGAAATCCAATTATTTGATAACTTAACCAGTTTTATCACTTAATTAAATGTACAACAAAGACTCACACGTACATTAACATTATTCTTACCCTGCAGACCGGAAAACAATTAGAAAAGCATGGTCACAAAAATTGTTCCACATACCATAAATGGAAGTAAACGATTGCATTTATAAACATATTACAAAGTGTCTGATTCATCAATTGAAATCACTAACAAGAATCTTAAAGTTCTTGCTTATATAAGGAGGTCATTTTGGACATGACCACACAATCACACCAATATCAAAGCATTAAGCATCCCCAATCATCTGATTTTGATCTGAAAATTAATACAGAGAGTAAAAATGGAAGTCATATCATGAAAACAACAATAAAATTTCAAGCATAAATGATCAGGCATTCGACCACAAGCAGATAATATTGTGCGTAAAACTAATTAAAAGTGGATAGAAAATGGAATTGCTAATAATTATATGTTTGATCACTACCACAATTTCAACGGATAATAATTAATGACCAAATCAGAGGTTCAAAAGCAATTTCCATGTCGTTTTTGAGTTTATTTTGAAACTGTGTGCAAAATAGAAGCTTATTATATGAATTATATCCTGGTAGCATCATCTGCTTGTGTGAGCAATATTATAATCTTTTATCTTACCTCAATGGTTCAATTCAATCCAATTTCAATTTATGAAACCTTACATGGACAACTATAACAAATATTTAATGATGCATGGTGTTGACACATACAAATTCAATACACATAATTGAATTACATGAATGTTGTTCCTTTGAAGTTTGGTCTGCAACCATAATACATAGTTCTCACACTAAAAAGAGATTCCTAGCATATATGTTTGTCTGCCACAACTTGCTGTTCTAGCAAGTGCATCTGGAACTTATTCCTCTCTTTCTCATCTTTCTGATTGCTTTAGTGGAACTATTCCTTCCCCAACAAATCCATAGAAGAACCACTAAACCAACAACAACAAAAAAATACGAAACACGTACGAAAAGAAAGCCAATTATATTGTAGAGAATCCATGCCATATATATGACATTTCTATTAGAAACTTACAGTTGTTCTTGCATGTTATTAAAAACACCCTTCAGTAGAGGTAGAGATATGAAGATGCAATGATGGGAATTGAGCTGAACTATTATATCCTTATGATTATTATAATAATAAGTACTCTAATAAATATAGAATTGTGATCATACAATTAATGTGAGGCCAGAATCTGAAGAGCATAAAACAATCCACATTGTAAATTTGAGAACCCCTTTGGCCAAGGAGAAAAGTGTGAAGAAGAAGATTCAAAGAAAACATTGTTATAGGCTTATTACCTCTCTCCTCTCTTGTTTGTTTGTTTGTTTGATACCCATCAATGAACTTAACAATGGACTAATATAACAACAATTACAATAATGTGAACAAAAATGGCCAAAATAAGCTTCATAAATACAATAAAAGAAGGGGAAAAAAATCCAAAATTTGTGGAATCCATCAGGGTAGGACATTGATCTCTCTGCACTCAAGATAAGAGAGCCAATAATGTACTTTGTATGCGTTTATATTATTTATTGAAGAACTAATATTGCCTTTATTGGTAATTCTTTTGTTGGGTGAGTTAAATGTGTGTAAACCAATTCTCAAGAAAACAAATAAAACATCAAATGAGACCATGAGAAAAACAATTTATAATTATGAGGATATAGGATAGTAAAAATCAATTCATATATATAATGTACGTATGATTTTTATCCATTAATAATATGTTATTATCCAAATGAATTTTGACAACAGTAGCTGTTGGAATTATTTTCAAAATAAAGCATGTGAGACTTTGATTCTTTATAAAGGATGTGATCATTAATTCAAAATGAAAAGTTACAATGAAAGGTTGTATTGTTTCAAGATTGAAACCATTTATGTAAGGTTGCATTTGTTCATGAAATAATGAAAGTACGTATTATTTCAAGATTGCAACCATTTATGAAATGTTGTATTTGTTCATAAAATAATAAAAAGTTGCAACCATTATGAAAAAGTGCAAATCATATTATAAATTGTCAGACCCTTCATTCATTTTCTAAACAACTGAAATATAGAACATTATATGTTTGTTACTACTCTTTCCTTCCTCATTTTCACATTTTTCTACACAACAAATTTATCATTTCTGTCTTGCATAAATACCAATATTATGTTAAACTGCAGTAACAGATTATTGTTTCTTGGTTGGTTTGCCATCAACAGTGTTCGTGGTTTAAATCATTAGTGCGCGACGATATTAAACAATCAAGGCTTTATTGTATCTTGGAGGCACATTTACATAACCCAGTGCATCACTTAGTTGGTTGGGGGTAAATAGTGTCTTAAGGAAAGTGACTTCTATAACGTGCCTTGAAGCCCACTTTTACTTTTACGGTAGTGATTTTTGTTCTACTTACAACAATTTGGTTCAAACATAATTTCACAGTGACAGTGAACTTCGATAAGAAAGGTACACTATTTCAGTTTTGACACATCATTTCTCTAACAATCTTAAGACACTATTTTCTGCTGCTGCTACTACAATGACGCCTACAAATTCTCTACGAGAGTTCGTTGTGGACTTTGTGAAATTGGATCGTTTTGATGGTGGCAATTTTATTCGTTGGCAAAAGAAGTTGTATTTTCTCCTGTCAACATTGAATGTGGTGTATGTATTGACAACACCGAAGCCGGTCGAACATGATGATGAAACCATGGCACAGGTCCGTCGGCGTCAGAAATGGGAGCAAGATGATTATATCTGTAAGGGTCACATTTGCAATGCAATGTCAGATGCTCTTTTCGATCAATATCACAACGTGGCTACTGTAAAAGAAATTTAAGATTCTCTCGAGACAAAGTATATGGTCGAAGATGCTACAAGTCATGTTAACATTAAACGATTACGTGACATGTTTAGTTTAAATTTGATTCCAATGTTTAATAATGATATGCATGAAAAATGTAAAGTATGTGCACAAACCAAGATCACTAAAACACCATTTCCTAAAATTGATAGAATATCTACTTTATTGCAATTAATACATAGTGATGTATGTGATATGCATAACAACCGTACTAGAGGAGGAAAGAAGTATTTTGTAAACTTTCACTAATGATTACTTTAAGTATTGTTATGCATATTTGTTGTGTTCTAAAGATGAAGTCTTAAATAAATTTAAAATTTATAAGGCTAAAGTAGAGAATGCAAATGATGTTAAGATTAAAACTCATAGAAGTGATAAATGAGGTGAATATCAATTTCCTGATTTTTGTGAAAATGTTTGTATTGTGCATGAAACATCTACTGCATAGACACCGCAACAAAATGGTATAGCAGAGAGAAAGAATAGGACACTCATTGAGATGGTTAATGCAGTGCTCACTAACTCTGGTTTAAGTAAAGGTTTCTAGGGAGAAGCCTTGTTAACTGCATGCCATATTTTAAATAGAGTGCATAATAAGAAAACAAAAATTACGCCATATGAACTTTAGAAGAAAATAAAGCCTAATATTTCTTATCTTAGAGTTTGTGGCTGTAGAGCCATAGTTAGACTTCCAGAACCTATGATAAAGAAATTAGGAGAAAGGGGTATAAAATGCTTATTCATAGGTTATGCAAAACACAGTAAGTCATATAGGTTTTTTGTCATTGAACCTAATAATTCTGTTGAAGTAAATACTGTTATAGAATCTAGAGATGCCATATTTTATGAAACTAGACTCACTGTTATACCTAATAATGTAAATTCTAATACACCTGTAGAGACAGTGACAATATCAAAACGAACTGTCACTGAGGATCCTCCTGAAATACGGAGAAGTAAAAGGGTAAGGAAAGAAAAATCTTTGGTGTATCTCTCTCTCTTTTATCGTATATTTTCTATGTGTTTTTCGTATATGTCTTCGTCCCCCTTTTATAATGAGATTATGGGTCTATTTATATGTACATAGAACCATAATCTTTGTTACATAAATAAGGAAAGGTGATAGTGTTTAATCAAGACTTGTTACTTATTGAAGTCATCTTGGTCTTCTTTCCTGTTTTCAGATATCTTGTGCATTGAATTAGAATCTTCATAGGACTCTAGTTGAATGGTTCGTTTAGAACTTATTTCCTTATCGGTGTGCAATCTTCTAGAAGAATTGAGTTATTGCTTGATTTGGACTTGTTTTCTGTTTAGTGTTTATTCTTTTGGAAGTTTTGAGTTTTTTCTTGAATAGGATTCTCTGACACTGAAGAGGAAATAAGGATTTTTCCTTATTGGAGTGTAATTCTAGATTCCTTGTTTAAGTAAGACAATTATTCTTCGTATTCGAGTCGTAGTTGCTTTTAATGTCTCTCACGTGTTGTCCAATTGACCAATTGACCAATTGTCTAGTCCCGACCAGACTGTTTTTATCCCGATCGGATGGTCCCGACCAAGTCATCTCTACCTGATCGGTTAGTTTCCCCGACTAGGTTATTTGTGCCTGATCGGTTAGCTTCCCCGACCATCTTGGGTAATCTCAACTCTGTCTTGAGATCATCTATTAATTGCATTGAGTTGATCTTCTTTGACTCTAGTAACGTGGCATATCTAATCATGCTGATTTGTCACGCTATAAAAAAAAAACCCCTATAACGACAATCAACTTTGGAAAATTTTGATTCATTCTGTAGTAGTCAATTTGTATTTCCTTAAAAGAAATTGAAGAAGTTGAAAATATATTTAAAATTAAATTTTAAAAGAGAATTTAGGGTTTAAGAAAATTGAAAGAATTTTTAATGATATATATCAACATCAAGAATATCAAATCATTAAAAGAAAACTTTTTTTTTTCACAAGATATTAAAATAGGAAACTAATTAATAATTATTGGTGGGTATACTTACAAACTATTTAGTCTTATTGGTAATTTTATTCAAATGTATTATTGAATTTTAAAAAACATACTAATTTTGGGTGTACAGTTTTTTAGGGATATAAATATCAGCTCTCTAATTCCAATTTCCAACCCAAAAAAGTATTAAATATAACTAATGTTGGGATCTACAAGCACAGTCCGATGCTCCTATTATTGAAGAGAGATGTACAACCATCTCTACTAAGGGACTTTAGTTAAGTTTATTAATGGATACAAATGTATTTATATCAACTTCTTTTGTATGATTTTAGTTTATTGAATTGTTATCAAATATGACTATTTTGATATATGCATATAACTACAAGCAGTGTGTCTACTACATGACTATTTTCATCTGCATATATGCACCAACACAAATATTTTGTTGAAATGCTATCATATATGGACTATCGGTGGAAAAAAAAAAAATAGTCAAATTAATATAGATTAGAGCCCACAAACTTAACGGGACCGAATGATGCAGAGAGGGACTTCAAAACAGTAAAATTAAGACTGAGGAAATTAATTCTAATAAATTCAATTATCTTATTGTACCTTTGATCTTTAGTAGGAAACCAGAAAAAGGTTCCTTAGGGTGTAGACAGTAGACATAAACAGGCAACCGCCAATCAGCCATTATAATCAACGCAACAAAGATGGCAATTTCAATGAACTCAGCTCCGGAAACAATTCTAAACGGTCCATCCACAAGCGAAAAGTGGATATTTTGAAATCTTCTTCCTGTATGTAATCAGAATTTAACGTCACCAAACGACACATTTTATGAATTGAGAATCACTGGTACTAACTACAAACAAAATCACATACTTCAAGATTTTGAAATTTCTGCAGCCAACCAAAAGGGACATTGGACCAAAAAATAAGTAGCAGCATTGATCTCTTAGACAAAACAACCAGGGAAAAATGAGAACAATCCATACAACAAACAATACCCGCATTGCAATCTTGAGAAGCCATTTCACTGATGATACAAACAGAGGTGTCAATAATTTCTGCAACCAGGTTAGGCCGCAAACAATGAACAGGGACTGACATGATTCCTTGTGCTCTAGTGCACCTAACGTGCATGAATACCAAGACATGCTCAAATGGTTATCAGCACATTTGAGAACTCCACCGGAAAGCTATTAGTCTTTGGTGATTTTCAAAATCTTAGAAAGCAACCGAGCATGAAAAGCAATATAAGCCCATCATCAACTATATTCAATTGCATGTAAATAGTGTTAAAACATAGTGCTAATTTCAATTACACATTATACTTCTATTTTTCTTTTGACATATTGGTTGATGTTTCACCATACAACCGGCATATATATATGTACATTCCATCAGATATAGGAACAGCGTCAAACTATTGAACCCATACATATATAAAAGCTATTATGACTATGATTTGAGGAGAAGATGTCGACAGGGGTGTTTAATTTACAGATCAAAACTGTGGCTGTTGAAATGGAAGACTGGATCATGGTTTTGTCTGCTTAAACTGTGAGACCTGATTTCTTTAGCAACACTTGACTGAAGAGTCGGAGGACCACACACGATCACACCCACATCCACATGACCCCAGTTCTTGGATACAGATTCAAAAATTTCTGCAGTCAAGCAAAAGGGACACTGTTAGACAAAAAAAGTCAAGCTTCAACATTCCAAACTATGATCTCAAACTTGTGTGTCTAATACTGAAGTAAAATATTAGAAGGAGGAATACCTTTGAAGTCTGGTCTTGTACCATAGAGTATAGCGGTTGAGCTCTTTTGATTTTTCTGGTTTAGATCCTTGTGGTCTATAGTTCCATTGTTATGTGCTTTGTCAACTTTAATCTTATCCTCTTCATATTCATCGCTTGCAGAAATTCTTCTTTCCCAAAGATGCCATAAACCGATCACAGGACCTCCGAAGATCAAAACACTAGAAACCATGCAAATTGTGAACAGAAGTCCTTTGTACCACCATGAAGATACACCAAAGGGTTTCACATAGAAGATGTTCAACAAAGCGATTGATATAACAAATCCAAATGTCGATGAAATAACATATAGTCCGGACCATATATTATTTCCTGTACCCACCAAAACCGACATGCCAGAACGAAGGGAGAGAGGACATACAGTGGAGTTCACTGCCTTGTGAAGTCTACCTTCTTCCTGCAGAAAACAACAATGATTTGTCACAAACAGAATGAAGCAGTGCTAAAGAAGAATCTTTTAGGGAAGGAATAGATACCAATGGAGGTTCTGATTCCCGTGTGACATAAATGCAAGTCTCAATATTTAATTTGTTAGAGAAAAATGGACATATTGATTCCATGTCCAAATCCAAAAGAAGAGGAAGCTCATTTGAATTTTTCACGGCCCAAACAATCAAAATATTTCTCGGTAGACAAGGTTTCCCTTCTCTTATGCGATGGAGAACATCACTTAAGATAGCCAGGAATGGTGAGATTCCAATGCCACCAGCCACTAAAATCAGGTTCTCATACCTAAGAGAACAAAATACAACAATCAATTCATCAGCAAAAGATGACATCTACTGAAATTTATTGTAACTATATTTACTGAACCTGAAAATGAAATATTGGCATAAGGCTTTTCTAAACCGACTGCAAATGTTGCCGAGTATACAGAACTACAGTGTACCTTGGCGTTATGTAAAATCGTTTAAGGTAAGATATTTAATTTTCAACAAAACAATCACTAAACCAATGTGATACTAGGCCAGTACATACATCAAGTGGTATGGCAATTCATGCCCATATGGCCCCTCGACAGATGCTGTGATCTTGGTATGAGGTCCCGCAGATAGCTCTTCCTCCGAAATGCTCAAAATATTTTCCCTTAATTTTTCTGTCCAGTCTCCAAGAACCTTTATAAGAACAGCAAGATGATGTTTACCATCTAGAGGACTAGATGAAACACTGAAAGGATGCCACTGAAGCCAGGATAATCCCCGAACTTGAAGGAAAATAAAACTGAGGGCATTGTACCGCAAATCTGCATTGTTAACAAAAAAAAAAAAAAAAAAAAACCAATTACTTGTAGGTTTTGAAAGAACCAAAACATTATTCGTGAAGAATGGTAATTACTTGTAGGTTTTGAAAGAACCAATTCCACTGTTCCACATGGAAAGCACTTGGTTGAAAGTACATCCACAGTCCTCCGTGATTGGCAAAACCTCAAAAAGCGATCAAGTATGAAAAGAAATATTCCTCCAGCAGCTATACTGAATATGAAATCACCAACATGCAGTGCCAAGAAGACAACAAAGACTATGTATAATTGATGCGTGTAGAAGAACAACTCGAAGTACTGCTTTCTCACAGGTTGAAGCGATGTCACCCACATCATTAGACCCGCTAAAAGGCTGATAACTCCCGGAAGATTGGCAATACCGATACTTTTCCACTCCAGCAGCTGCAATAAACAATTACAAGAGTCGAATATTGTGGAGGCGTATTCCTCATAAATTAAAACCAAAATAAGGCCTTTCTTGTATGTCAATGCCTGCGTATAGGTTCGATGCTGGAGTATCCATTATTCCATTATAGGGGTGGACCCACACCTCAATATTTATTGACAATAGTATTCAAACTACATCTTTAGCATAACTGGTTAAAGTGGGTCTTACAAAAATTATCGATTCAAGTTCCATCTAAGCACTTCTTTAATTCAAATTTTTATATTTTATTTATTTTATCATATTTTTTGATTCATTTTCTCACTCTCTCTTTTTTATATCTTAATTATTTTAATATCTTTTCCTATTCATTTTCTTGTTAATTTCTTAATTACCATCGTTTGCGTTTACTTAAATTTAATTTAATTTTATATTAAATTATATATTATTATTACTAATAGTTTTAATCGGACATACTTAACACGTTCCATCAATAAACCCTAAAATCTCAGATTTTACTTTATTTGATTAAAATAGTCAATCTATTACTGTGATTCATTTTATTTTATCCTTAGTATTTTTCTTTATATCTTATACTTTTAATTTATTAATAACCAATAAATCAATAATTTACCAATAATTTGAAGAATAAAAAATATATATTAAAAACATGTCTAGTAATAGTTATCGATAAATTATTTTTGTTAAGATGACATACACATGCAAGTGACAGACCACCTCAACCAGTAAGTAGTAATATTAGGGTCCTTTAGTAACACTAGGATTTCGACGGTTTTTCATGCAAGTAAACTTGATCTGAAAAAGTTCATTAAGTGTAATTTTGCAAACAAGAAAGTTATATTAGTGAATGAGAATTCCAAATCCAAGACATCCAACAATCATACAAGGAGATAATTAAATGCATATACGTAGAGGTGAATGTATTTTATTGATACATGAAAGCAAGACATCCAAAATTCGAAAACTCACTTCATGTATGAGATGCCCTTGAATTGCCCACACAATTACGTAAAATAGGCCGTGAAGAGTAAAGAGTAGCATCGTAAGATGTCCCAGCCAGACATGATATCTTGTAGCGTGTTCGAAAGGGATGTCTATGAGACGTAGAAGAACAGAACCCCTTGCAACTGGGATGAACAAAAATGCCAAGCAAAGTAGTCCGATCATACCAAACCGAAGTCCAGTCAGTTCTAGCATCCAAACACTGAAATTTCAAGTCAGCCCACGTATGACCCTCAAAAGCAATTTACACAAACTAACAATGTTAAGGATCTAGCAACCTTTGGAAATTTAGCACTATGAAGCAAGCTGAAATTACAGAAAAATATTTTATCACATCATATTCAAACACAATAGCATGCTTTTGCTAATTAGACCCGAGTTAAAAGTAGTTCTATATGCAGTTCAATTACAGATTGAATGAAACTAGAATGACTAAACCCTACCAGTACAAAAGCGAATATGAAAAAGGAGAAAACTTATGCATTCGTAAACATTATTCCGAGTTCAAGCAGTCAGGTACTTGATTAAAATGAAATCAACTAAACAAGGCAATCAAATTGGTACCTTTGTTCTTTAGTAGGAAACTGGAACTTGGCTAAGAGATTGAGATTCCTTATGGTGTAGACATAAACAGCCATGATAATAAACACAACAAAGACAACAATTCCCATGAGCTCAGCTGCAGAAACAACTCCAAATGGTCCATCTATAAGCACAGGGAAAGTCCACAACCGAAACCGTGGATGTTTTGAAGTCTTCTTCTTCCTATGTGTAGCAAAAAAATTCCATGTCATCGATCAAACAACAGATATCATTAGAATCAAAATCTCATACCTTTCCAAGTGATCTTCCCCGGAGACGATAAGATGTGCTATGGAGAGAAATGCAATCACTAGAATAGGTCCACTGAATGCCAAGAACATACTTCCTGCAATCCACAGAATATCAATTACAAGTTACAACACCAAATTTAATACATGAATGTTGATGCCAACTACCTGTAATCCCGAAAACAGTTCCACTTGTGGCTCGATTCCATTTCTGAGACAATTGACTACCAAATTCTGTAGGGTAGATAAAAATGAAAGCAATCCAAGCAACAAGCAATACCCACATAACAAACTTGAGAACCCATTTCAATGATGATACAAACAGAGGTGTATCTCTCACATCAAAAGTTTCAAAAACTCCATTTTGATCAAGAAGAGGCTTGTGAACTGAATCTTCAGCCATGGCAAAAACAAACTCTTTTCAGTTCACAGTACTGATGAGTGAACCGGAAGAGTTGAAGCTAAATAAATAAGTTAAAAGAAGGGGAAAAAATTCAAAATTTGTGGAACCCAGTACCATGTTAACCATGTACATTAAGGATTTGTCACTATACACATAAAAAAATTTGGAATCACAAAAGCAGAAAAAAGCTGGACCAGTGATTGCTTAAAATCTGATCAGAAATGAATATCCACCAGAAATATCATTTTCAGTTACAGTTACTCCCACCTATCTGCCAATTAATGATGCATGACGTAGCAACTCGTAAATCACAATTTATATGTAAATACATATTATTTATGCTTTGTTTATCAAATGTTAATTGAATTTCTCCAGAATTTAAGTGTTATATATCATGACACCGGGACACGGAATTAAAGTATTTTAATGATCAGGTTCTCGAATTTCTAATAGTTTTTAAATAAATAACTGTATTCAATTAGTATATAATTACAACAGAGTAAATAATAATCATACCATGGCAAGAATCAACACTTAGCTTCCTATATGATAGATGAATAAAAAGGAATAAATTGAAGAAAGTTAGATTATAAAATGAAAAAAAGGAGGTCCACTCAATTTGTATGTTGCTAGCTTTTTGACGGGTCCATTGAAAGAGATACCCAATAATGTATTATTCTTCATGTGATGGGATACAAGATAACCAAATGGATATCATATTCATATAATTATATTTATATTTTCAATTCTATTTGCAAATTTAATGCAAATGCATGATATATAAGAACAACAAATAAATTGAACATTTTCTTCAACATTAATAAATAAATAATTAAACATCATTTACTCAACTTCCAAATTTATAGGAATGGAAGTTGAGGTGGCCGAAATAATCCATTACGAAACTTACAAATTTATAATAATTCATAATTATTTATTTATTTAACAAATCACTTTGAATTTCATAGCCACTCGAGTTTTGTATAGTCATGACCATGGTTCTAACCGAACCGTGAAACCGAGCAGTAACCGTGTAGAATGAACTGTAACCATAACCGGAATCGTGGAATCGCATCCGAAACTGTAAAAGTAACTGTGGGGCTTAAGATTCTGTTTCGGTTCTCCTCCCAAAAAAATCAGTTTGGAACCGGTGGTTCGGTTCGGTTCGGTTCCAGTTCCAGACCATTATTATTATTATTATTTTTATTTTTATTTTTATTTAAAACAACCGTTGGGTCCAAGAGGATACGTAGACAACTTAATTGTGGTATAAATTAAGTGCAAGACCAATTTTAATTTTTTTAGTTTTATTCTTTTATTTCAATTTATGTATTTAGTATTTTTTTTGTTTTTTTTTAATTTTAATTTCAGCGTACGGCCTTACGCAATAAAATTCATTTACAATTTCACATTATTATATGTCGTATGTTTTGGTAATTTTATTGAAGTTAGTATAATAATAATATATATATTTTTTAAAGAACTAAATCGGACGAACCGTCGGAACCGAACAGGAGCCGACAGAACCGGAACCGGAACCGGAGCCGTCGGTCTGCGATTTCGGTTTCGGTTTCGGTTTCGGTTTCGGTTTCGGTTTCGGTTCTGGTTCAGTCCGAAACCGAAGCCGAAGCCGACGGTTCGGAACCAGAACCGAACCGAACCGGAACCGTGACCATAACTAGTTATGTACCTATTTACCATAAGGGATAAATACACGGAAACTCCTAAGGTTTGATATAAGTGCAACTAGAGAGCACATTATATTTATCTATTCAAACATCTTCTAACTTTAACATTGAACTAATAAAAAGACCAAAATGTCCATAGTTATTAAATTTAAATATAAAGGTAATTAATTATGAAAAAAATAATGAAAGTAAATTAATTAAAGATTCACCTTTTCAGTATAATATAAATTTAAAAATGGAACAAAAATAAAAGCTATTTTTTTTACTATTTTAAAGTAAATAAATAATAATTATTTTTTAAACTACCTTTATTTTTTAAATTTAATTTTTATTACTATTTTTAAATTTAAAATTTTAATAAAAAATTGTTTATAAATTTTAAATTATTTTTACTAGCTTTTCGTTTTTTTTAATAAAAAATTATCATAATTTTTAAAATTTAATAAATATAGACCATTTTATCTTTTTATCAGTTTAATTTTAACGGTATATGAGGTGTTATTACATAAATGTATACTCAGTCTCTAGATATATTAATTTATACCAAATTTCAAGGGGTTTCGATGCATTTACCCCTTACCGTAATTATGTTCATACCAATATACCATTTTGGCTGCTATATCCCTTCAAGTGTGTGCTTCCTTCATGACATAACAAGTAACTACTAATAGATCTCTCGTTAACTACTAATAGATCAAACGACTCAATTACTCGACATATATATCACCCTATTCGGATTAGGGGTGGACGTTTTCGGGTTGGGTTGAAAATTTATCAACCTAATCCAATCCAGTAGAAAAAATATATTTAAATTCAAATTTTGTTATATCAAAATTCAAATTTAAAATAATTTTTCACCATAATATCATATCAAGTTGAATTTAGATTACTTAAAAGCATCAAAATCAAATCATAACATATAATATAAATTGTTTAAATATCTTTTATATAATTAAAAAAATTAAAATATAGCAATTTATCCAACTTGGAAAGTCTCCATCTAAGTCTCCCATCCATTTTACAATTATAATCACTTCGTCAAATATCTCGTGGTTGGATAATCTATTATTTATTTTAACCAACATAATAGTTTGAGTTTATATACAATTATTTGATTTTTTCTACTAAATTCGTAATCAAATCCTAAGGAAAAAAATAAGATTTTAAAATATAATCAAGGATGTGCCATTTAATACAAAAGATGAAGACAATATATTAATATAATCCCATATTTTTAATAAATGTATTATATATTATGGTATACAATATTTAAAATAATGTATTTATATTTGTCATTTAAAATATTATAAATGGTGTATGAGTAAACTTTTTAATTATTAAAAAAAAATTCATAATAAATCTAATAGTAAATAAAATTATTTTATTTATTTATTATTATTTATGTTGGGTTGTCGGGTTGGATTGAGTTATATTTTATTAACCTAACCCAACCCAATCCAATATTAAAAGCAACCCAACCCAATCTAATCGGATTGGATTGGGTCGGGTTGATCTGGCTGGTGCCCACCCCTAATTCAGATTAAGATATGTTCTCATTATAACAACTTTGCTAGTTCATTCTTGAGCAATAACCATTATGAACATGATTTCACATTTATGGTTCAGTACTTCAGTTCAATGCTTTGCCATATATTAATATTTTAATACTAATTGAAGACTCGCTCAGATAAAGTAGACAATATTATTCCACCAATTGGAAAATTAAAAGTAATACTACATTGTAAATTACCTAAATTCATAAATGATTGAAAGTAAATAAAATTCATTTCATATAAAATATATTTGTTTTTTGTCTTTAACTTTTTTTTTTACAAGACGTTAGCCCCTTACGTAATAATATTATTTGAAAATTGTTGTAAAGAGCATAGCATTACTCTTACCGTTCAACCAAGTTTATTGTGTTATATTTTTTTTTTTGTCATTCATGTTAATTGTCAAACATGCATAAAGTAAATATATTTTGTAATAATGCCATATCAGTATTACTTTTACCGCTCAACCAACTTCATTGTGTTATATTTTTTATTTTTGTTATTCATGTTATTTGTCAAACATGCATAAATTAAATATATTTTGTAATAATGCCATATCAATGCTCATGATATATAACAAGCTACAATATGGATAAATAAATAGCGAGTATTTATTAATAAAGAAAAAAATGGTTCTGTACAAATTTCTATATCGATCTCAGTACGTACGTCTACATGATGAGGCCGAATAAAAAAGAAAGAATGATGAAAATGGTGTCCATGAATGTCATTTTCTTGGGACTGAAAGAGATGTCGATAATTCATCAAATTCTTCTGCTGAGATTTATGACAATAATAATTATATTTTTTAAATGCCCTTGTTTGCTGATTCATGTTTCCGGTCCCCTCATTCTTTGTATTTACTCCTACAAACAAATTAATTATTCGTTTTGGTTTGGAATGTAAGAATGAATATTACATTTGTTGGTATTCTTTTTTGGAATCTGTATCTCTCGTTTGCGAATATGCATTAGGGGGTTTTTTTTTAAAAAAAAAATAAATGTTTGAAACTAATTTACGACGAGACCGAACAAAAATATTTTTCCTTTTATGTGGACGTACATATAGACTTGTAAAGTTAAATACTATCATCAAATAAAAAGCGAAGAAACAAAGGTTACGGGGGTGGGGTGCATGAGATGTGTGGTAGCCAAAAAGAGTATAATTACTAAGAGCGGTAAAAACTGTATCTACATCCCTTTCGTAATCAAACCCATTAAAAATCTAAAAAAATCTTTAATTTGTAATGAAACTCTACTTAATATCAAAAATACCCTTTCATTAATTATACTATATTGTATTTTATTAGTACACCCCATCTATAGCTATTATTATGTTATTTAATCAACTTTATTAGTATACCAAATTTTATATTTACCTTTAATTCTCTTACTATTCTTTCTCTTCCCTACTTCTTTTCTTTTCTCGGTTTTTTTAAAAATCAAACTCTATTTTTTTGTTAAAAATCTATTTTAAGATTTGTTTTTTTTTTTTAATATTAGAGAATCATGTTCTGTTCGATAGAGTTGTTACGATACAAGATCTGTGATATGTCCCAATTGATGTGGAAGTAGATATGTATTAAATGATATGTTAAAAAAAAAAAGAATAAGTGTTCAATGAAATTGAAAAACATCTATGTTGACGTCGATTTTTGGATATGCCAACAAGAATTGGATTTTAGCTGTGATTTCAAAGAGAAAGAGATAAGATAAAGTAATCAAGACGCAAGTTTTACGTGGTAAAACTCCGATGACCGGAGAAACGTCCACGGATGGTTGAATGATCAACCTAGCCAAAATCCATTATGAATAAAATTATTACAATCCTCAATCTCTCTTTCTTCTCTCTGTATTTTTCTACGATTGTTGTATATTTTTTTTTGGCGAGATTATATGTCTATTTAGATGTTTATAGAACCCTAATCTGTTTTGTACAAGTAAAAAAAGATCTTTGTATTTAATTATGATTTACTTGCTTGAAGCAGATTGTCTTCTTTCCTGTTTCGGACTCTTGTATTGAGATCGAATGAGACTCTAGTAATGTAGTCCAATTAGGACTTATTTCCTTATAAGCGTAGTCTTTTTGAAGAAATAAAGTTGTTGCCTGATTAGGAACCTTTCCTGTTTAATATTCTGTTCTTATTGGGATTCCTTTTTGATATGGATATCTTCGTGCATTTTAATGACTTGGTCCACGTGAGCTATGTGCTGAGCTTTTGTTCAGTTCTCTTCATGTTTGTCCCGAGTAAGGACAATACCCGCTGGTCCCGAGTTACGTCATTTGATCCCGAGTAGAAATATCATTTAATCAGCCCCGAGTGTCATTTAACTGATCCCGAGTAGTATATAACGTTGATTGACTCTGAGTAGGTTTTGTTCAACATCTGCTTACTCATGTTTCCTCTTCTTCGGCGATGTCTTGTTGGATATTTTCTGAATGCCTATTCGGATGACCATATGACAATTCATCCTCTTCGTTGATGACGTGTACTCCTGGTAAAATTCACATACGACAATACCCCCTTAAAATATTTTTGCTGAATAAAGTTTCGTTTCGGGCAAAAGTATTTTAATCAATTCTTTAATTTTATTTCTCGGTGCCATAGTAAGTGTCCTATCATAATAGTGTGTCTTAATGGTGACCCAGTAAATTCGATTTGCCTCCTCCCGTGTGATCTTTAATTATAACAAAGTTTTAGGATTCTGACGACGAAAACCAGTTCTCTTCTTTACACGTGTCATTTGCCTCTTCATTTCTCGATACCATTTATGAGAAACGACCTTCGCGTCTCCCCGAGCACCTCCTACGTCATCAAGTCTTATCATTGTTTTTTCTCTCCTTGAGATCCTAGGGTTTCGTGCTGTTATCTCTTTAAATTCTTCACTGAGAGAGCGCTGGTTCATTCTTAAAAAAATTTCAACATAATTTTTTTTAAACCCAGATTTTTCTACTCAGAAGGTCGCGATTCTCCATTGAAGATCTTGCATCAATTTTTATTCAAGGTTAGTTTCAATGGATCCGTCTTCCCGCCATTGACTTTTTAATATTGCTCTTGATGCATTAGATCGTGGGGATTTCCAGTTGGTCTAATGCATTTGAAGATTACTGGGAAAAATCCCTGCTGATGAACCTCCATTTTTAGGAGTCGATGTTTCTAGGCTTCACCCTTACGTTCAATTTTCTATATCTAGTTCTGATTCTTCTTCTAGTTCTGAATCTGATTTTTCTAATCACAGGGTACCTCTACGAACGATGGGAAAACATCAAAGCAGAAGTGAAGTTCGTAAGCACAACTCGGGCGATATTCGGATTTGGGAGCAGACTGTCAACGAGAAAGACGTTGAAGAGGCGTTCAGGGCATCTCGGCTCACTTTCTCTACTGACCGCCCTTGCGGGTTTGACACCGAGCCGAATGTGGTCGGGCCAGATGAGATATAAAAGTATCGCGCCCGATTTGATCTTCCTAATTCGGTTACTCTGATTCCAGCGAGTGATAGAGCTGCGTGGAATCCCTTCCCGTGAATGGTGGCAATCTATGGACCCATGATCTGCTGCGGCGTCACTCTCTCTCTTCAGCCTTTTATTGCCTGGTTTCTAGTTGAAGCAGAGATCGCTCCGGCTCAATTTGCCCCGAATAGCTATAAAATCTTGATGTGCATATGGCACATGTACAACCGGATGAATTTTTCATCGCCTTCCCCAAGTGAAATCAGGCATTTCTTTACGTTGAGGCAGTCTGGCAAGACATGAACCTATTTTCTTATGTCTAATTCACCAGACTGTTGGGTCCCCGAGGGGACAAAGGTGAGTCGAGAAGCTGACATCTCTGATGACCCTAAGAAGAGGGGTTTTATATGGGGATTCCCTACATCCAACAAGTTCTGGAAGAACAGTTGGTTTTTCACCGGAGGGAGTATCGGGCTTGATGTCACTGTTACATCTGGGGATACTCGGACAGTCCTGAAAGTCCCCCATTTCTTCTGTTCCCCAGAGATATGGAACAAAAAGTAAATTGACTACAACGATTCTGAGCTGACCAAACTTGCTCGAGCAGCAGTTCGTACTTTGGAGAAGAGGAGCAAGACTTATCTTTTCATTGAGGCGAAGATGATAGAGTTCGGCTTCTTCAAACAGATTTTGGGTTACCGCAGACGATGTAAGTGATCTTTGTGACCCTCTTTTCTTTCTATTATTATTTTTATTTTTTATTTTTATTTTTGTATTTTGACCCGGTTCCTTTTTTCTTCTTAAGTGTACGATACGGACGTCGTCTGCGATCTTTAGGCTCGTCAAGTGAAGCAGATTCTTCAGGCGAGCAGAAAAAAAGCTTCATGTTAGAGCAATAATGGTACCTGAGTCTGACGAGGAAACTAATGTTGTTAAGGAGAAAATCCCTGAGTATGTCCCCGAGGACGTTCAACCGACCGCTAGGGAGACCAGTGGTCTGAGTGGTCCGACCGATACTCAACTGCCTGGCAACGGGCAAAGGCAGAATAAAGGTCCTATTGAAGAGCCTGCCAAGCGATCTGAAGCCGGTGATGGAGGTAATACTTTCGCAGGACAAGTACCCATAGGTCCCGAATTTTATGAGTCTTTCCGGGACGATGTTCAGGAAGATCCTGCGGTCGATCTCAACTTTCACCATTCTCGGGCTGAGAAATGGAAGGCAATAACTCGCCCTCTCAAGGTCTCTCTGGTGGTCTCATTCATCGATTCCAACGATGAAGATACTAGGGCTGAGATTCCCCCGAGCGTTAGTGTGGGAGAATCGGCGGATGTGGAGACCTCAGAGCCGAACAGAGGTTCTCCTTCCCCCGAGGTTGAAGATCAAGGGGGTGAACCCTCGGGGGTTTCTTCATATCCTTCTCCCCGGGATATGTTACGGGAGATGTCATCTGGTCGGGCTTTCATTAGGGAAGACCGCTGGAGCAGTTTTTGGGATGGCTCCTTGATTGAACGTCTTCAAAACGTCTTTAATGGTGCATCGTATGTAAGTTATCCTCAACTTCATTTGCTTTGTTTGTTTGCCAGATTTTTAATCGAACTTCTTTATAGATGGTGGCCGAGTTCGCTGAGTTGGTTCAGACGCAACAACATCAAGCTGATAGAATAAGACGTCTCGAGGCTTAGCTGAAGGAAAGTGAGGATGGTCGCGCTCGGGTCGAAACGACTTATCAACAAGAGGTTGGTTCTTCCCAAGTTTTTACCGACCACTGTCTAGCGAAACAGATGTAGGCCGAGAAGAGGGCTTCTTCGGCAGAAGAAAATGCGACATCGCTTCAAAAATTATTATCTTCTGCCCAAGAGTCAATGCTCAAGACTGAGCAGGAAGCAGAGCAGTCCAAGTCGGCATATGAACAGAAGATCGAGGACTTGGAACGCTAAGCTCTGATAATCGAATCCCTATCTAAAGAGGCTAGGCTGGAACTTGAAGTCCAGGGGGTTAATCATTTTAAAAGATCCCCTGCCTACGATGCCCTTCTCCTTCGGGAGTTTCAGCGAGGGCTAGTTTTAGCTGGCGAGTTCTTCAAAGTTAAGAATAGAGCGACTGAGAAGGCCCAAACCAACTGGGAGTTGTCGATCAAGAATCATGTGGATCGGTCCTTGTAATCTCTTCAGACTTAGATAAAGGAATGGAGAGCTTACTGCCGTAGTCGAGGCAAAGAGCCCTATCTTATGCATTTGGAGATTTCATCTGAGCACTTCCTCTCGACTTTTTACGTCAGTTGTGGAGGGTGCGGTGCCTGATGTTGGGCTGATCCCAGGAGAAGATTACAGTCAATGGATGGACGATTCGGTCGACATAATTAATTGGCCTTCTAATGAAAGTCTGATTCGTGAATATGAGATGGTGCCTGATCCGAGTATTGGCAAGGGCTCAAAATCCTCACAACCTTGATTTTTTGTAGAGTTGTAGAAATTCTTTGTAATTCTTTGTAAAGAATTCTTTGGACAGATTAATAAAATCCCGAGTTTAGTTCTTCTGAACCGAGTTGTTTTGATCTGTTTTCATTGCTCACGAAATTTCTTCAACTTGACTCTATTGTTGCCGAGTATCTTATTAAACCGACTATTTCTATTCGGGTAACTTAACCGAGTATCTTATTAAACCGGCCGTTGTAACCTTCATGCCAAGTATCTTATTAAACTGGCTGACTCTGATATTCGAGTAACCTCACCGAGTATCTTATTAAACCGGTTGTTACCCGAATAACTTTAAACGCCAAGTATCTAATTAAACTGGCTAACTCTGATGTTCGGGTAACTTCACCGAGTATCTTATTAAACCGGTTGTTACCCGAATAACTTTAAACGCCAAGTATCTTATTAAACTGGCTAACTCTGATATTCGGGTAACTTCACCGAGTATCTTATTAAATCGGTTGTTACCCGAATAACTTTAAACGCCAAGTATCTTATTAAACTGACTAACTCTGATGTTCGGGTAACTTCACCGAGTATCTTATTAAACCGGCTGTTACCCGAATAACTTTAAACGCCAAGTATCTTATTAAACTGGCTAGTATTATTAACCGAGTCATCTTAAAACAAGCAAGTAGGTTTATACTTGTGTTTCATACACGGTTGCTACCTGAACATTACATCAAGACTCACCATGATCATATGTTCGAGTCCTTACACATTACCAAGGACGTCTCCCCAGTTTTTATGTGCAAGGGTTTACCGAATCGTTAAGCTTTTTAAATCGCTTAACACATCTACACATTTCACCGGAATTTTTTCCGATAACGTCCCGAGTATTTTTCCAGAATCTGGTGTCTCGGGTTTGCCTTTTTGCTAAGGTTGATTGACCTTGCTCGGTTGGCATGCTCTTTCGGGCTTCTCTGCCCATTCAGGAATTAATGGTCCCGAGTATTCTATTTGCATGTTCTTATTATCATGCTCGTCTTCCATATGTTCTTATTATCATATGCTTTCTTTCGAAAATCCAGATTTTGATGCCTTTTATCTTTCGGAAATTCCGAGTTTGATTTTTATTCATAACCGCAAAATCAATAAAGTTTTTAAATTCCACAGCTAATCTGACCTAACTAAAATTTTCCTAACTAAAATTTTCCTAACTAAAAAAGAACAAAAAATAATTTAAGGATAGAAAATCTTCAGAAATTGGGCATTGCATGGTCGGGGTAAAACCTCTCTATTGGGTCGTGCAATCCAATATGCTCCATGGCTAGCTATTCCTTCGACTTTGTATGGGCCTTCCTATTTGTCAGCCAAGGAACCTGCAACTCTATTTTTTGTGTTCAATGACACCTTCCTAAGTACCAGGTCTCATAGATGGAATTTCCTGACCCGGACATGAGAGTTGTAGTGGTGAGCTACTCTTTACTGATATGCCGTGTTTCGTATTCAGAACTTCTCTCTTTTCTCTTCTAGCTCATCTAGACTTTGTAATAGCATATCAACATTTTGTTCTTCATCATATAGCCTAACCCGGGGTGATGCATATGACGTTTCTGTGGGGATAATAGCTTTTGTTCCAAATGCTAAAGTGAATGGAGTCTCTCCTGTTGACGTTCTTGCTGTTGTCCGATATGCCCATAGTACTTCAGGAAGTTTTTCAACCCAACTTCCTTTCTTGGCATCTAGCTTTGCTTTGATTGTGTGCTTGATGATTTTGTTTACTGCTTCGAACTGCCTATTTGTTTGAGGGTGGGCAGGTGTGGCATAGTAGTTGGCAATATGGTACTCTTTGCACAACTGTCTGATTTTTAGGTTATCGAACTGGGTGCCGTTGTCAATGATTATAGTGTTTGGGACTCCAAACCTATAAAGTATATTTTTTTTCATGAAATTTCTGGTGTTTGCTTCTGTGATATGCACCAATGCTTCAGCTTCTACCCACTTCGTGAAATAGTCAACGGCTACTATGGCATACTTCGCTCCACCCCCTGTCCCAGCTAGCATTAGGTCGATTAAATCCAAACCCACATGGCAAATGGCCATGGGGATATGAGGTTTCTGAGTTGCTCAGGGGGTTATCAGATGTCATTAGCAATCCTTTGACAAGTATTGCAACTCTCCGAACATTGTTGTGCGTCTGAGAACAGAGTAGGCCAATAATAATCTTGCCTGAGTACCTTGTGTGCCAAACTTTTACCCCCAGTGTGGTTTCCGTAAACTCCTCCATGGATTTCCTGTAATATTCGATATGCATCCTTATCTGACACACATCTTTGGAGTGGTTGTGAATACCCCCTTCTGTATAGTTCTCCTCCAACCAATGTGTACCTTGCTGATCTATACCTGATACGTTTTGCTTGTAAGGGATCTTCTGAGAGCACGCCTTCTTCCAAGAACCTTTTTAGCTGAGTCATCCAACCGTCTGGCGGTGTTCGGATTTTTGAAATTTCTAAGTTTCTTGGATCAGTTGTGCTCGGTTTGAGGAGATGTGCAACCCGAATAGTCTTTGACCTGATTGTGGTTGTTGCTGATGCTAGTTTGGACAATGCGTCTACCTTATCATTATCCTCAATGGGGATCTGAGCAATCTTATATTCTTTGAATTTCTGGAGGAGCTGTTTTGTAATGTCACAGTAGGCTATCATGCCTTCATCCTTGGCTTGGTACTCATCCAGGACTTGGTTGACAACTACATGTGAATCACTAAATATCTCGATTTCATCTGCCCCTAGAGCTATGCAGACTCTGAGTCCAGCTAGTAGTGCCTCGTATTCGGCTTGATTATTGGTTGCTTTGAAGTCAAACCTCATGGCACATTCGACATCATCTCCTTCTTGAGTGCATACTACAATTCCTGCCCCACTGCCATGAGTGTTTGAAGAGCCATCAACATACAGTTTCCATGGAAAAAATTTTCCCAACATCCTTTTTGCTTCTAGGTTTGGCTCTGTGAACTCTGCTATAAAATTTGCCACTTTTTATCCTTTGAAGGATGTCCAGGGGACGTAGTGGATATCGAATTCACTCAGCTTGATAGCCCATTTGTCCAGTCTTCTTGAAATCTCTGGCTTCTGTAGAATTTGCTTTAATGGGCAGTCAGTGAGTACCTAGATTGTATGAGCCTGAAAATATGGTCTTAGCTTCCTTGTTGCTGAAACCAGTACTAGGGCCATTTTTTGTGCCTGTGAATATCTGGTCTCGGCTGGTAGAAGTGATTTGCTGGTATAGTATACTGGCTTCTATATTCCATCTTCTGTTCTAACTAGGACTGAGCTTGCTGCTAGTTCTGTACTTGATAGATACCGATGGAGTGTCTCTTCCATATAAGGTTTTGAAAGGATGGGAACCTGCCCTAGATATTCTTTAATTTTTAAGAATGCCTGCCCGCACTCTTCATTCCATTCGAGTCATTTCCCTTTTTTAATTACTTTGAGAAAGGGTGCGCATCTGTCTGTGGCCTTTGAGTTGAATCTACCCAAGGAAGCTAAGCATCCTGTTTGGTGCTGTACTTCTTTGATTGTCCTCGGTGAAGTCATTTCTACAGGGCTTGGATCTTCTTGGGGTTGACTTCGATTCCTCTTTGGTGAACTTGAAAACTCAGGAATCTTTCTAAAGGTACCCTAAATAAACACTTGTTCAGATTTAGCTTCATTTGGTACCTCCTCAAGATATCAAATGTTTCTCGCAGGTCTGAAGTATGCCTGTCTGTCGTGATGCTCTTGGTCAGCATGTCATCAATGTATACTTCCATGTTCCTTCCAATTTACCGTGCGAATATTCTGTTGACCAGCCTTTGATATGTTGCGCCTGTATTTTTTAGCCCGAAGGGCATTACTATGTAATAGTACAAACCCTGATTAGTTATGAACGCTGTTTTTTCTTCATCCGCCTTGTTCATCCGGATTTGGTTATATCCCCGAGTAGGCGTCCATGAAACTGAGTAACTCATGGCCTGATATAGCGTCCACCAACTGATCTATCCTCGGAAGGGGAAAACTATCTTTCGGACATGCCTTGTTCAGATCTGTAAAATCTACGCACATCCTCCATTGTCCATTCTTTTTTTGGACGAGGACTACATTAGCTACCCATTGAGGGTAATTGACCTCTCTAATCGATTCTACAGCGAGTAGCTTCTCTACTTCCTGTTTGATTGTCTGACTTCTCTCGAGATTGAATGATCTTCTCTTTTGTATCACAGGTTTTACATTCGAGTCTACTGTGAGATGGTGGGATATTATACGGGCATCTATCCCGACCATGTCTTCATGACTCCAAGCGAACACATCCCTGTATTCTTTTAGTAGATCAATGAGGCTTTGTTTGACTCTTCCTTCCAGGTCGGCCCCAATCTTGATCCTTTTGTCTGATTCATTTTCTTTCAAGATGATTTATTCGACTGGTTCAGTTTTGGATTCATTCGGCTCTTCCCTTGGATCGAATTCGAATGATAGTGGCTCTTTGCTCTAACTCGGCTGTGTTATAGTGCAAGCTTGCTCATCATTCTTGTCTTTGAATACTGACAGGTTTGCTCTTCAAGCCATCTCCTGGGATCCCTTGACTACAAAGACCCCCTGTTCGGTCGAGAATTTGATCATTAAGGCATAAGTAGCTGTTACAACCTTAGTTTTATTCTGGAATGGCCGTCCTAATAATGCATTATATGGTCAATTGTCTACTACCACGAAGTCAAGCAATACAGTTCTCTGGCAAGATGCCACTTCAATCTTCACAGGTAGCTTTACTGTCCCTAGTGACCTGACTTCAATTACTCTGAATCCTCTGAGTGGGGTATGGAAAGGCTGTAGATCCTTTCGGTCCAATCTGAGTTGGTCATAGACGGCTACATTGAGAATGTCTGTCGAACCCCCATTATCTATCAAGATTCTCCTAACTTCTCGGTGACCAATCCGGACACTTATGACCAGAGCATCATTTGGCCGAACATCTACGCCATGTGAGTCTACTTCTGTGAATATTATTGGGTCTCATCCTTTCTTTACCCTTTTCTGGTTTGGCTCGATCGAGTTCACGTCAAAGTTATGTTTTGATTCTACTGCTTCCCTGATTTTCTATGTTCGTTCTCGGTTACATCTCCCAGTGGATGGTCCTCCAAAGATCGTATGTATTACTTGATTGGCCTCTAGATTGTCCCTTTGATTTCGACCAGAGCTGTGATCGGCCCTGATCTCTTTCTTTGTTTATGATTTCTCATCCTTTTTCAAGATCACATCCTGTAGATGTCCTTCCCGAAAGAGGGTTTCTATGTAATCTTTGAGCTGGTAACACTTGGAGGTCTCATGACCAGTTTTCTTGTGGAACCTGCAGTATTTGGTTGTATCTCACCGAGCGAATTGAGATTGACGGCGTGGCTCTTGTACCATATTCTTTGCTTCCAGAATGGCCAGGATTTCCTCCTGCTTTTTCCAAAGAGGGGTGTAGTTGGTGTATCTTCTCGGTATTTCTCTACGGTTTATTGGGCATTACGCCCATTCCCCCGTCCTTGCTTTTTTCTTTGTTATTTCCTTTTTGTTTTCCCTTTTGGTTCTGCACCTTAGACTCAACGTCCTTTTGTTCAGGTTTTCCTCCATGCATGTAGCATCCTCCAGTGGCTAACTCTTTTTCTTCTGCTAATGCATATCCTCCCGCCATATCCATCTTATCTGCATATCTGGTCAGACGGGCTCTTTTTAAATCTAAAGATAGCCGTATATTATGCAAGTTATTGATGAATGCAGCAATTATTGTTTCATCGTTTGCACTGCCAATTTCTGATACCATTTGGCCAAATCTCCCCAGGTATTTCTTCAGCGACTCATCTTTCCCTTGTTTTATTTGAGAAAAGTAAGCCACTGACTTTTTCCAGTGAACATTGCTCATAAATTGCCTTGAGAAGCTCCTGCTCAGTTCACTGAAACTTCTGATGCTTGCTGGGGGCAATCTCCCAAACCATCTTGATCCCGTGTCTTATAGAGTTTATGGAAAGTTGAGACACTGTAAGGGATCACTGTGGGCATACTGAGCCATGACACTTTTATAGCATCTAATGTGCTTCTTAGGGTCTGTGTCTTTTTTGAACTGCTCCACGTGCGGCATCCTGAACCTTTCTGGGAATGAGGTCCACAAGATCTCCCTACCCTAGTGAATGGACTGTCAGAATCGTCATCAGATAAATTGTTATACACATAACGTCTGACCAGTGCGTTCATTTGACGCCTATTATTCTCGGCTTCTCTAGTTAGGCTCTGGATTACTACATCTCTGTCTCCCACCGGACTTTCCTGATGGTTGAACCGCTGGGTGATTGTCATTCCTCTTTCCGACTCTTCACTTTGATGCCGGGTTTCATGTATGATTCCGTGATGACGCTTGCGATGGTGTCGATCGCTATCTTCTGATGACGACCGATCCCTGTGCAGGTCATGTTTGCGGTGTCTAGCACGGGTTGTCTGATCTTGGTTCTGCTTCTGGCGTGGTTGTTCCTCTTCAGGTGTTTCAGGTCCAGCCTGATTGTTTGGAACAGAGTTTCTTACGGCTTCTGGTGCATTTAGTTCTAGCCCTACCAAGACCGAACGAAGCCTCACAGGTGGGAGGTTAGGAGTTTGTGCCTCCGCAGCCAGTAGATCAACTCCTTCTTTTGCTGCCTCTGCCACCAATTGTTGCAACGCCTCTCGAAAACGTTGTGGCAGGTCTCCACTGGTCGGAGGTGTTGGGGTTTATGCCCTAAAGATGTAATTTGTAAATGGATTTATGAAATAAATAAAAAGAAAAGTTCAATTCATTCTTGTTATGTTATTTATTTTATAAACTTGTGCATATATTTAAACATCCAAGATTGCCAGATGTTATCTCGAACTGTGTATATGAGAGTCATACACGGATGGATACAGTAAGAGACGTGCAATCTAAAGAGTCCATAGATACCAAATAAAGTTGGGTACTTTATTTGTGGTTAATCTATAGCTACGGTCCATTCCGTAATGTACGATGATTCTATCCTGAATCATTCATATGAGATATGGAAATGGATGCACCTTGTATGATGTGATCATATAGGACTGAGCCATGATCTATATGAATCTCTCACTAAGATCCGTTTACCGATAAGATTCATATATATCAACTAATGATGGCTATATGTGGGTGATCTTAATCCTAAGTGTCTTATCGACTCCTTCAGGTTAAATTGTAGTCTTTGATATACCATGGGTGAGGTCAGATGCATTTCCTGATCAATATATTCCGTATGTTGGGATTGCGGTTTGGCTTGTGGCTGAGAAGGTTTGTACACAATAGTGGAATCCACTCCTTCTTGTGAGAAGTAGATGGTAGTTCCCTTAAGGGTTGATTCAGGGCTTGGACAATATGAGCGCTCTCCTAATTCCGTGAGGAAATGAGATTTATTGTTCATTATAGAATCAATGGTACTTAAATGACATATGTAATTAGAGGGGTATAACAGATATTATGACCCAGCTCTAATTATGAACTACTGTGGAGGATCGCACCATGTGTAATAGCTATATCGATGGACACCGAGTTGTATCGATCTGTGTAAAAACGTCTACAGTTGAGAGAGTGCAACTTCGGATTTTTACTGGAATAATACCGGAGTTAATAATCAAGAAATATTAATTAAAGAGTTTAATTAATGATTCCGAGGATTATTGGAGCTCAAAATACTGTGGGTTCATTAGGTCCCCTTGCTAGCCCGATCGATTTAGGTAACAAGGGTCACGGTTAATTAATTGAATTGTCCAATTAATTGTGTTACAAAAGTGACACGTATATATTCGAGAATTAATTGAATGATAAGATTATTTAATTAATGAATGTTAATAGTTAAATTAATTAAATAATTAGATTATTTATTTATATTGATAATTATGAATTATTAATTAACTATTAATTGGAGGGTGTTAGTTGATATATGGATTTAGGTGAAGATAAAATAATAGGATTATTTTTATCTTACTAAATCATTTATCTAAGTATTTGAATTTAAATTTAAATTTAAAATACTTATTATCACTTTTAATATATTAGATATATTTGAAAAGGATAATTAAAAAATATATATCAACTAACAGCATAAAAGATTGTATTGGATGTAAATTGGTGTGTACATAAAACAATAGTCAAAAGAAGAATTTTTAGTGAAGCAAAAAGCGTGACAAGAGAATTGAGATACATATTGGTTAGCAAATTGTGCAACATACATATATATAAAGCAAACAGCAAGCGTGAGTGATAGATATTGGTCATAAAAGCAACAGCTTTAAAAAAAAAAAAAAAAAAAAGACCAAGGCGAGATCGATATATATTTGTTATATAGAAATATATATATATTTTTTGTTTCATGTTTTATGTGTTTTTGAAACAAATAGAAGAAAGAGTTTCTTCAATTCTCTCTACATTGTTCATTCAAGTTCCTGAGACCGTGACGCGTCCACACGTAGTTACCAGTTTCGGGAGATAGCGAGGAAGATCGAGTGGTTCAGACAGGAGCACATCGTAGAGTGAAGAAGCTTCCAAACGTTGGTAAGATTGGTTCAGACATGAGCATATCAAAAAGTGAAGGAGTCTCCAAACGTTGGTAATTATATCTTCTTCTGATTCTATTGATTACAATTTCCCAAGTTTACATATTGTATATATTAGTTTCGAAAAATAAATACGATCCAAAGGTCACTGGTCTCAAATACAGATTATGATCTGTATAAAAACTTTAAAATCTAGTTCCGCTGCGTGACCGGTGAATCAGGTTCCAACATGAGGAACTTGCTGGATTCCTGCCAGAAACGTAGGTTGGTTCTCTGCAGTTGCATCAAGATCTCACGAGCTACTGCCAACATGAAAATTATCTGGAGATTTTTGAACATCCCCGGAATTGCTTCTGCTTCCTGTCATTGTCTTTAACTAAATCGAAGGTTCAAGGCCCCCTCCTTCTAGCGACGTTGATTTTTGGATATGCCAATAAGGATTGGATTTTAGCTGTGATTTCAAAGAGAAAGAGATAAGAGAAAGTAATCAAGACACATGTTTTACGTGGTAAAACTCCGATGACCGGAGAAATGTCCACGGGTGGTTGAATGATCAACCTAGCCAAAATTCACTATGAATAAAATTATTACAATCCTCAATCTCTCTTTTTTCTCTCTGTATTTTTCTACGATTGCTGTATATATTTTTTTTTGGCTAGATTATATATCTATTTATATGTTTATAGAACCATAATCTATTTTGTACAAGTAAAAGAAGATCTTTGTATTTAATTATGATTTACTTGCTTGAAGCAGATTGACTTCTTTCCTGTTTCAGATTCTTGTATTGAGATCGAATAAGACTCTAGTAATATAGTCCAATTAGGACTTATTTCCTTATAAGCTATGTGTTGGGCATTTGTTCAGTTCTCTTCATGTTTGTCCCGAGTAAGGACAATACCCGCTGGTCCCGAATTACGTCATTTGATCCCGAGTATAAATGTCATTTAATCAGCCCCGAGTGTCATTTAACTGATCCCGAGTAGTATATAACGTTGATTGACTATGAGTAGGTTTTGTTCAACATCTGTTTACTCGGGTTTTCTCTTCTTCTGCGATGTCTTGTTGGATATTTTCTGAATGCCTATTCGGATGACCACCTGGCAATTCATCATCTTCGTTGATGACGTGTACTCCTGGTAAAATTAACATACAACAATCTAATATTAATAATAAAAAAGTCTAAAGTGTTTTTGAAAGAAATAAAAAAATATAAATAATATAGTCAATTTGAAAGTCTGTTTATATATATATATATATATATATATATATATACACACACACACATAACGATTTTGTTCTTCTAACAAGAATATTTTTTTGTTCTTCAAACAAATAATAAAAATTAATTTAAAATTTACTTTTTTCACAACCAAATTTGTCTCATGATTTTGATTTATTTTCCATACTTACAATAAATTAATATTTCCTTAAAAAAAGGATGAGAATATATTTAAAAAGGGAATATTGAGTTTATTAAAATGGAAATAGTTTTTACGATATATATTAATGTCAAACCATTAATAGGAAACAAATTACAAAAGATTAAAATAGTAAACGAATTAATAAATATTTGTGGGTGTACTAAGAGCATCTCTAATGTAAAAATGGTTTGCATATGAGTTAATGTTGACATGATAACAATGTCAAGAAAGTTGCTTCTTACGTGGCATAAATATGAACTTGATAGACGATCAACTTAAAATTTGGTTTCCAATGCTTCCGTTTAAAACACGTTTTGTTTTAATATCATGTCCAATTTTATTTCTTATTTTCTTATTTATTTTATTTGCTTACCTAAAATAGATGAAAAATTAATGTTAATTTTAAATGTTTGCTGAGTCAACCTAAAAAAGAGCTGTGCAACAGACCATCTGAAAGTGGATGGTCGTGTTGACAATGTCTTTTTTTTTTGCCACATCAGCTTGAGGTTGAAGATGTACAACTGCGTTGGAGAAATATTTTTTAACAGAATGTCTATTAATCCTACGTGACACTTCTTTTTTTAGCAAGTCACGCTTGCATTGGAGATACTTTAACAATCAATTAATCCTCTTAGTAATTTTATTTAAGGGTATTATTGGATTTTTTAAAACATATTAATTTAGGGATGCATATACAATTTTTAAGAGGTGTAAATATCGTCACTCAAATACTAAAGCTCAAAACATTGAGTCAACCCAACATTGGCCCAATCTGAAAGGATTTGAACCTTGACCAAGTCTGTGAAAACTAAGTCAGTTGTGTAATTTAAGGAACTGATAAAGTCAATAAAATATTAAAATTGAAATCCCAAAGATCTCGGAGGATAAAAACCACAATTCCATCCCATGATCTCATGATACTATAACCAAATCACATGGGGAACACTTCTCCTTCACTATAAATATCAACACACCTCTCATTTAAAGATGATGATTTTCTCTCCCCTGGCCACACTCACGTACAGAAAATGGTTGCAATATACTCACAATTTCAACTGCTCAAGACTCTCAAAGGTCATTGACTAAACCATATATTAGCCATGTAGCCACCAATCCAACATCTGCATTTATTTCTCCATCATTCATTTTTAGCTTCGTTCAACTACCTTGCATTCGGCACAATCCAACATCTGTATTTATTTATCTCCATCGTTCATTTTTAGCTTCTTTCGACTACATTGCATCCCAAAGATTTTTATCCATGAACCTCCAAGCATAGAACATCACTTCTTCTAAACAGATCGACGATGAACTTACCTCGTCTTCTCGCAACAATTTAATTTGTTAAACTCAACACTCAGCCCAAACAAACCTAAGGCTCTCCGAATGATACCACCTCGAACTCGACTACTTTATTTACGGTTTGATTTAGATTTTATTCAATTTAATTGTTGATTTGAAATTATTTTATTTATTGATAATTGCCTAACTTGAGCATCGGAGAGTCCCCAACAAAATATCCCCTTACGCTCCGTTCTACATTCTCATTTTTTTACAGGATATCGTGGCACACGATCTACGAATTTTCACTCTATCATTATTAGTGTCCACCGACTTACGAAAATTGAACTAGAGATTTTTGGACTCTTCAAAATACATCAACCTACAATAATAAGTGATGTAACATTTGACGAGTTAACGGCAAGACAACCAGAATTATTTCTTATCCCAAACATATATATGTTATGAGTGTACTGAGACATGCATGCATCAAAAATTATTAATTACATATTTACATACATGTGTCCTACACTTTTCAACCATTAAAAACCACATTGTCATAATCAAATACATGTATACACTATGACCCCGTTTGGTACTTAGAATAAGATATGATTATTTGTATGGGATATGATAGGATTGGATATGATTGAATTAATTGTTTAATTGTATGTTATATTGTGTTTGGTGTAATATAGGATATGATTAAAAATAGAACAATAATATGTTTGGTATATCATGAGATTGAACAAAATAAATATAAGAATCATATGATTAAAAATATAACTATAAACAAATTGAAAAAGCTTTTTACATATTTCTTCAACAAATTTGTAAAAAGCTTTTTAAATCTAGAATTAAGCAATATAGAAAAATTGATGATTTCTATAAATTTAAATTTAATAAAATAAATTAAACTTTTATTTTTAAAAATTGAAAAGCTTTTCTTGGATTTGAATAAATCTAGAAAAATTTCCATATTCTTCTTAAAAAAATAAAAAATCATCAATTCTTCAAGCTTCCATCAATGGAGGCTACATCTAAGATCGAAGGATTGTCCTTGAAAATGCTATTAAAAATAACAAAAATGAATATTGACAATAAATATATAGTCTTTATATGTATTTTCTCACCTAAATCTCTTGACCCAACCTCTGTTTTAAGACAAAAGGAAGGAGAAAAATCAAATACAAAATTCGCAACCATGAACCAGTAAAAGTCTCTACAAGCAAGTATAACTTATTTATCGTTCTCCTTTTTTTTAACAACATTTCAACACTAGAGAAAAAGCAAAGCCCTACAAGGTAAAACGTAGCAAAAGCAAAGCAATAGGTGAAACAGAGCACAAAACCACAATAACAACAAGGAATAAGAGCCCCAAAAACCACCCAGAAACCACACAAAGCTAGAACTTTATTGTTGTTGCCAAGATTATAGAAGAGAGACTTGCTTTTTTAAGTCTAATATGAAGATTGAAGAACATTTGAGGCAATCATTTGACTAAAAATATACATCTGAGAAAGAATTTGATGAAGAAGAGGATGGGATTAAAATGAATCCCACCATTTTTGTTGAGACTAATTTATCCCATATCAATGGGATACAATTTTTAGATGGGATACATTAATCCAATCCTACCATTCAGCCAAACATGGGAAATGGATTAAAAATTAGCCATCTCATTCCATTCCCACCTGCCAAATGGGTCCTATGTGTACAAATCCAAGTTACAAAAGAAAGTGTAAATTATTAATCAAAATAAGATTTGATCTTTTATGGCATTTTGATTTATGTAGCTGATACGAATTGAGTAGAGCATGACATGCATGCAGGGCATGAGAAGACATGTGTTGCACGTGAAGCCACCAAAGGAAGACCAAGTCTGGTTGTATTGTTTTAAATTAAGTATTTGCTTTGCAATTGAATTAGTCAATTAATAATCTAGCTGTTAAGATAAGTAGTGCCTATAAGTTCTCCTTTTCTTCAGTTTACTAGTAGGATTTTCTGATTTCATGTGATTTCCAGTTGTAACATGTTGTGGCCTATTTAGGTCCGGATTTGAGTTGAAATAAGATCATCAGAATTTAAGCAAACACTTTCCAAACCTCTGTTCTTCTTATTTCTCTTCTCTTATACAAAATTCACTCATAACAATGGTAACAGAGCCATTCTGTCCCATGGACAAGTTTCGTAAAATTATGGCCCATCAAGAATCTCTCTTCGACCAAATCCTTGCTGAAATACGAGCTTTAATAATGCAAATGCAACAAACCCAACCTACCCTCAAAATCAACCCCTTCCATGCAGCGGCCAAAGCCCCCCACATTTCTCCTCCCATACAATAAACCTTCCCTACACCGGCCAAAGCCTCCCCCATTTCTCCTTTCGCACTACCACCCATGATCACTGCCACCATATCATTTCGCACCAACACCGAAAAAGACACTAATCCAATTGCACCAGTAAAACCTTCTCATCATTCCAAACTCACGCAACCTGCCACTCCATCCAACCACACCATGAATGAGTGTCATCATACCCACGATGCCATTTATTCTTCTTGTTCAATGGCAACTGACATCGAGTATAGCAACATTACTCTTACGCATTTTTCCATCAAAGTCACTCCTTTTGAAGCAGTACATGGAGTTCCACCTCCGAAATTGTTGTCCTACATCCCATGTACCACCAAGGTAAGCGCAATGGAAGAACTCTTGTATGACCGTGAAGATATTTTCAGAAATGCTTATAATGTCTTACCCCAATCGGAATCAGTTATGTATTGCCGGGTGATTTGTAAAGGGTTGTCTCGACCAAAAATAGAGATTTTAGTCAAGTGTAAGGTGCTCATAAAGAAGACAGTTTTTACAAATGTATCTCGACTTTATCCTTACGGACAAGGATAATTCAGACGAGGTGGAATGATACCAATTGAGTAGAGCATGGCATGCATGCTGGGCATGAGAAGACATGTGTTGCACGTGAAGCCATCAGAGGAAGACCAAGTCTAATTGTTTTTTTTTTAAATTAAGTATTTGCTTTGCAATTGAATTAGTCAATTAATAATCTAGTTGTTAAGATAAGTAGTGCCTATAAGTTCTCCTTGTCTTCAGTTTACTAGTAGGATTTCCTGATTTCATGTGATTTCCAGTTGTAACGTGTTTTGGCCTCTTTAGGTCCGGATTTGA
The DNA here is from genome assembly GCA_032871835.1 of Dipteronia dyeriana. Lineage (NCBI taxonomy): Eukaryota > Viridiplantae > Streptophyta > Magnoliopsida > Sapindales > Sapindaceae > Dipteronia > Dipteronia dyeriana. The sequence continues at coordinate 192,352 of CM065295.1, forward strand.
ATCAAAATAAGATCATCAGAAATTAAGCTAACACTTTACAAACCTATATTCTTCTTATTTCTCTTCTCTTCTACAAAATTCACTCATAACAATAGCGAAAGCTTACCTAGAAGAAAGACTCACACGAAAATAGAAAACGACCTTCTATCAATTATTTGTTGATTCATACAAATACAAGAATGATATGCATATTAAAGCTCGTTGATTCTCAAATAATAGCAAAAATTGGAAGAAAGTTGAGAAAACTCACTGTAATTTTTATAAAACTCCATTCTCTATGGCTGCCAAGGCTTACAATGACTTAAATAACACAACAATAACTTTTTTCCAAAAAAGGAGAAAATTGAGATTTTGATGGAATTGGAAATACTGAACTCCAGGATCACAACACAGCAAACGGCGTGTACATCCGAATTTTCTATAAAAAATTATTACTGAAACAAATATTTCCTAAAAGCAAAAACAAGATTTTGAAAGCTTAAGCAATGGAATTGAAATAGAGGCCTTTGTGATGATCCCATCTCTCCATAGACTGAAAACCCTAGTGCATTGCATCACAGTAATTGTTTGATGTTGGTATATGGGCAACTACAAATGGAAGTTATGCCTATAGAAATGAAAGATTGGACGATGTGGTGTAATTTTCTGGTTATATTGAACGACCTACATTCTTAACTACACTTGATTCCAGACTTGGAGGACTACACACTATCACACCCACATCCACATCCACATGGCCTTTATGGACTCAAATATAACTACAATAATAAATATATCCAAAAACAAAAACTAATTAATTTCTACTTATTAGATCAAACCATAATTATTCAACGGCAACTGATATATAATACTGTTGAAGTTTGGTCTGGTACCATATCGAATGGCTGTTGAAGAAACAAGATACTGATCACACATATAATCCTTGTGAGTTTCAAGTTCATACTGACACAAATAATCACAACTCATTTGTGAAAATATGATTTCCCAAAGATGACATAAACCAACCACAGAACCGCCAAAATATGAAAACATAAGCAACCATGCATGCCAGAAAGAGAAGCCCACAAAACCTTGTTGGGAATTAAACCGATGAATGTGGAAACGCATGTCTAATAGTCACCATATAACAAATAAAGTTTAACAGTAGAAAAATAAGATGAGAGAAAATAAACCAATCACACATGAACACAAGATATAAGTGGAAAACCTAAATCATGAAAAAAACCACGCGTTGTTAAGACGACAGAGAAAAGAACCAATATATTGTAAATTTTTATGATAACATACTCCCAGATTCCCTCTCTAACCCCAAACCCAACCAAGCCTTAACCGAGCTTACATATATCCTAGCTCTCAGCTCTTAATGCTTATTGGGCATCCTACGAGTCCCCCCCATCCCTTCCCGAAATATCTCATAGGTCTCTCCTGAATATCACCTATGACTCTCTCTCTCATGATCCTCAGATATTTCCTGGATCCCTTCCCAGATATTCCCAGGGGTCCCTCTCGAATCTCCCCACTCTGATGTTACAGGTGTTTCTTTTTACTCCACACCAGTTTGAATCCTACAAGGAAACACATTTCTTCATGCACAAGACTTCCTACTCCACGTAAAGTCCTTTTCCTTTACGCATACGACTTTTATGTTAAGTAAGAAGACAAACTCTTTTTCCTTTAAGCACAAGAACTTCCAAAATAAAACCTTTCCTCTACAGATCTTACTGGAATTGACCGCGGTCTGCAACACTATCTATGTACTGTGCCTATTCCACAGTTCCCTCTGAAATCAGATTCTTCAATTCTTCTTCGGTCTTCAAGTCTCCCTCAAATATAATATCCAACTTTCAAACGTTTCTCAAACCTCTAAAAAGTTTCCTCTTTCACATCAATTGAGTCCCATTTAGTTAACACTGGTTTCCCTAGACCTTTTTCGAGAATTCCAAAGACTTTTGTCTACATCTATGACTCTCTATACCGAGAATCATCATACCCCACCACAAGGTATAATCACTTAGGAACGAACCATCATAAGATTTCTTCCGACATATGTCGAAATAACTTATTGAAGCTGTGGTATAACTCCTCACGTTAGTTTTTCAGGGAGTTCGTCAACCATCGACATCCTTGTGCCACCACACACCTTGCATCACCTTCTGACCAATGCCTATATGCAAACGTGTGGACCCACTAGTAGCAACATATCCTCTCCATGACAGTGGAGAAACCTATAAATATGATAAACGTGTCCTTTCATCACCCAGCCCGATGAAAGACTTGTTATTAGTAACACTTGGAGCGCTTTACCGGATCAGTTCCACACCACACCAGAGTTTACCGAGCTTATGGAATTTTTTTTATCACATTGTGTAACCTAGATCGGATCTCTATGACTTGTACTTGCCACCACAAGCCAAAATTCTCCTCTATCAATATTCTTCCTCCATTAAGCCTCACTAAGTTTGATCGCTTTCAAAACGTATTTCCTTTGCTAACCCCATACTAGGCAACCATGAATCATTACCCCAATACCACCAAGTCCTCCATACCGTAAAGACTTGACACTGCCATCGCCAACCTATGACTTTGATACCAATTGTTGGGAAATGAACAGATGAACGCAGATACACATCCTAATATTCACTGAAAAAATAACCCTAAAAGCTTGAGGGGGGGGGGGGGGGGGGGGAGGGTGAATAGGTTACAAACATACAAAATCAAGTGTAAAGTGCAGACTATAAATGACACTTGATTTTTATGTGGAAACCTTTCAATAAGGGAAAAACCATGGGCTAACCACTTAGCCACTATGATCCTCAATTCCACTATTGTAATGATGTTTGCAACCTAGGTTGACCTCCAGTCACACCATTCTAGGTCACTAACCAACCACTACTATCCAACGGGCCTTTATATTGATTCTCGATCAATGCTTGCCAACACACTTTGGTTGCAAAACTTGACTTGTTTGTACACTACACCTTGTAGTCACAAGACTTAATTCTCAAAGAAGAGATAAAATAACCTAAGTGAATATATAAATATTTTAGATGCAATATAGTGCAAGTCAAGACACTAAATGCTTAATTAGATGTTGAGATGCAAATCTAACAACCTAATTATCAAACAAGCCAAATTAACCTAAGTTGTCATTAATCATGGCAAGGTCAATAAATGCAATCATGAAATGCAATCAATGAGACCTAATTAGCTAGAGGGCAAATATGACATAAATGCTAGCTATCACAAACAAAACATATGAATATTTAAGAACATTAACTAGTTGATTAAAACACAATCTATCAACCTAGTTATCAATTAATTATATATGAGTATTCAAAGCTTAGCTATTTAGGTAAAAAATGACCTAATCATTTAAGCTATCACAAACAAACCCAATCATGTTATAACTCATCAATAAATGCATTCAAACAAGATAGCTATTTAGGTGAAAAATGACCTAATCATTTAAGCTATCACAAAAAAACCCAATCATGTTATAACTCATCAATAAATGCATTCAAACAAGATTTTAACAAATCATAGGCATAAAAATGAATTCTTGGACTATAAGAACAATAAATGAATATAAGGTGTTTGTTCTTACTTACCAAGTCAAGATTGAAGAAAACCCATGAATAATTGATGCAATAGATGTATAGGTTTTGGGTTTGGAGAGTGAATCAAGCTTCAATGGAGCCTTAGTTCTCTAAACTCTCTGTATCTCTCTCTAGGGTTTCTTCAATTTCAAAGGTCTGAGTGAAGAAGAAGAGATAATGAGGTCTATATAGTTGGAGGCACGAGTTGATGAGAAAAGACAATTTTGCCCCAAAATCAGTGCAGTGCGTGGGTAGGAAGACCTGTGCACACACCCGTGCACAACGCAACATGCCTGCCAACTTCCGTTATGCATACCGCGGTACAAACCATGCACCACCCCGTAGGAACTCAAAACATGAGGTTCTAAGGGCTCAAAACATGACCAAAAGACTCCAAACCTTTTGCATAATATACAGATGGAAAGGTATGGAAGTCTACTTTCTATTTCAATTAACAAAACATGGTTTAGATGATTGCAGAAGAGTTATAGTCAAATGATTGACCAAAGGTTAGATTTGGACAACAACAAAAGTTTCTAAACTCATAAAAATAACCATATGACCAAAGACCAAAACAAGAGAAGAATATAACCTTCTCAAATGGTCACTCAACGTGCTAAGAAAAGCACACTATTGTGCAAGCGTGGACACAACATAAAACCACGCTTAAATCTAGAAATGAAGTGCAAGTGTTATTGCGAAGGAATGCACACATCATGAGCAACTAGAAACAAATGCATAATAACTCAGATGCTTGTAAGTGTGTGTGTTCAACAACAAATGCATGTCAATACAAATGCATGTAAATGTGTGTGTGTTTGTATGCAACTAATATCTCTTCAAGAGTTAAGTCAGGTGAACTATCTCTCTTGAAGCACTTTGGGACCTTGGAAGCTTGTTGAAGATGAGTCACAATGAGATACCTAAGCAACCCATTACAAAAAAATCCCAATATGGTTTGTCATGAAATAAGTCAATAAATAAATAGAGGTCCTTATTGGATCCCAGTTTACTGATCGTGCAGTGGAAGAAACTTTTAAAAAAAATATTTCAAAGAAATATTGTGACCAGTAAACTCTATAATCTATTTTTCGGAACAATATAATAAAAAATTGAAATCAATAGCAAAAGAGAAGAGAAGAAACTATTTCTTCACACTTGTGTAGGAGGCTCCTTCTCTTTAATTCATTACGTTCCTGCTTTGAACCACTTGATATTCCTCGCTATCTCCCAGAACTGGTAACGGCGTGCGGACGCGTCACATACTCAGGAATTTGAATGGAGGTAGATGAGAAGAAGCGCAAAAAAAAAAAAAAACAAAAAAGCTTTTCCTTTTTTTTTCTTGGCCAACCACCTAGACTTTTTTAGGTTTACCAATTTTTTTTCTTTTTGGTGTATTTGTGCACGATTTGCACACACAAGTTAACCCTTATGTTTTACTTTGCTTTTTTATTATTATTATTATGTTGATCGTGCTGTTTTTCAAGAAACATATATATCACATATATATTTTGAAAAAATAAAAAACCGATGATCTCTTTTAATTTTTTTTTATATTAAGTGATATCATTTTATTTGAATTTAAACTATTTAAATTCAAAATTAATATTTAATTAATTAAAAAATAATCATATTATCCTATCTTTTAAATATAAATATCAACTAACACCCTCTATTTTGTGAATAATAACATAATAAAATAATCTTATTATATAATTTTTTTAATCATCATTATTTATTAATTAAATAATATCAGTATTTAATTAATTTCTGAATAAATATCTCACTTTCGTAGCACAATTAATTGAACAATCCAATTTGTTCAATTAATTAACCGTGACTATTGTTACCTAACACAATCGGATGGACCCACATTATTTCGAGCTGCAATAATCTTTAGAAATAATTAATTAAACTATTTAATTAATATTTTATGATTATTAACTTCGGTGTTATTCCACTAAAATCCTGAAGTTGCACTCTCTCAACTATAGATGTGTTTACATAAACTAATAACTTTCACTGTCCATCGATATAACTATTACATATGGTATAATCCTCTACAAGTAGTTCATAATTAGAGCTGGGTCATAATGTACGTTACACCCCTTTAATTATATCTTTCCATTAAGTACCATTGATTCTCTAATGAGCAATAAATCCTACTTTCCTTACGGAATTAAGAGAGCACTCATATTGTTCAAGCCCCGAATCAACCCTTAAAGGAACTACTATCTTTTTCTCACAAGAATGAGTGGATTCCACTATTGTGTACAAACCTTCCCAGCTACAAGTCAAACCGTAATCTCAACGTATGGAGCATATTGATCGAAAATGCAACTCTAACCTCACTTATGGTACATATCCTGAAGGAGTCGATAAGACACTCAAGATTAAGATCACCCATATATAGCCATCATTAGTTGATATATATGATTCTCATCGTTAAAAGGATCTTAGTGAGAGATTTATATAGATCATGACCCAGTCCTATATGATCACATCATACAAGGTGCCTTCATTCTCATATCTCCATATGAATGATCCAGGATAGAATCACCGTACATTACGGAATGGACCACAACTGTAAATTAACCACAAATAAAGTATCAAACTTTAATTGATATCTACATATTCTTTAGATTGCACGTCTCTTATTATATCCATCTGTATATGACATTCATAAACACAGTTCGAGATTACATCCGGCAATCTTGAATGTTATATACACAAGTTATACATAATATATGATATATGAAGATTAAATTAAACTATTTATTTATTTATCTTAACATTCCATTTACAAATTACAAGCTTTATGGCATAAACTCAGCAATCTCCCACTTGCACTAAATCATGGAAGACATATCTCATAACCCTAGACCCTCTAGGTGACCCGCAAACATTTTAGCTAGTAAAGTCCTTGCAAATTGATCAACATGATTGTCCTATGAGGCTATTTTCGTGACGATCACATCTCCTTTCTACACAATCTTTCTGATGAGATGATACTTTCTCTCTGTATGTTTTCCTCTCTTGCGGCTTCTTGGTTCTTTGAAGTTAGCCACAACACCATTGTTATCACAATAAAATGTGATGGACTTATCCAGATCTGGAACAATTTCCAGATCATTCAAAAACTTTCATAGCCAAACAGTTTTTTTAGCAGCTTCACAAGTGGTCACATATTCGGCTTCAATGATGGAGTTAGCAAGGTAAGACTGCTTAATACTTCTCCACACAATGGATCCACCACCTAAGGTGAATACTGATCCAGACATGGATTTCCTAGAATCCCTGTCTAACTAAAAATCATAATCTATATATCTTAATAGGATCAAATCCTGTCCAGAATACACTAGCATATAGTTTCTTATTCTCCGAAGATACTTGAGAATAATCTTGACAACAACCAAATGATCCAATCTTAGGTTGGACTAGTACTTGTTGACTATTCCCACTGTATAACAGATGTCTGGTCTCGTGCATAGCATAGCATACATAAAACTACCTACTACCGATGCATAGGGTACACATCTCAAATTCTCAATTTCTTGAGGTGTCTTAGGACACTATTCCTTAGAACTCCATGTCTGGAAGGTAAATTACCTTTCTTGGAGTTCTGCATCAAAAATTGCACAAGAATCTTATCGATATACGATGCCTAAGACAATGCTATAAGTTTGTTTTTACAATCCCATGTAAGTTGGATCCCTAGACTATAACTCGTCTCTCCCAAATCTTTCATTTGGATTGGCTAGCCAGTCAGTCGTTTACATCAGACAACAATACCATATCATTTTCAATGAGTAGGATGTCATCTACGTATAGGACCAAGAAAACTATTTTTTTTTGTCAACGATGTGCTTATAGACACAAGGCTCATTGTCGTTCTGCTCAAAACTATAGGGTTTGATCACATCATCAAACCTTATGTTCCAAGATCTAGATGCTTGCTTAAGTCCATAGATGGACTTATTTAGCTTGCAAGCCTTTTGCTCTTGATCTGGAGACACGAATCCCTCTGGTTGCATCAGATAGATGCTCTTGTCAAAATTGTTATTCAAGAATGCAGTCTTAACGTACATCTGCCAAATTTCATAATCGAAATAGACATCAATGGATAAAAAAATCCTAATAGACTTAAACATGACTACTGACGAGAAGGTCTTTTCATAATCGACTCTCTCTTGTTGGGTATAACCCCTGGCCACTAGCCTTACCTTGAAGATCTCTACCTTCCCGGCTACTCCTCTCTTTCTCTTGTAGATCCACTTACATCCTATGGGCGTCCGATAAATCTATAAAATCCTAGACTGAGTTAGAGTACATGGACTTTATCTCGAGATTAATGGCTTTAAGCCATTTCTCTTTGTCAGAATCTTCTATTGCATTCTTAAATATCAATGGATCATCCACACTATTAGCAGAGACAACACCTTGTCCCTCACTTACACCCAAATATCGTTCAAGCTTTCTCAAAACCCTCTCACTACGTCTATGTCGTTGTGTATCCTAACTAGGAATCATCTCACTCTTAGATGTTAACGGATCCACAACTCTTGTTGACTAAGTGCTGGTCCTACTAGGCTCTAACTCATTCAATACAATTTTAGAACGAGGTTTATGGTAACTAATATAGCTATCCTCAAGAAACGTTGCATTTGTCCATACAAATACTTTTTATCTTTTGGACTATAGAAGTATCCACCTTTGATCTCCTTGGAGTATCCTACAAACAAGCAGACCATAGACTTGGGATCTAGCTTTCCAGTTCTGATCTTCAACATGTGTATTGGACACCCACATATGTGAAAATGTCACAAACTAACTTTACGACCATTTTATAACTCTATGGGAGTTTTAGGAATGGATTTGGATAGCATTACATTCAAAATGTATGTCACTGTTTGTAACGCATATCCCTAAAATGAATTTGGTAATGATGGGAAACTAATCATAGATCTCCCCATTTCCATTAGGGTTCTATTTCTTCTCTCCACGACACCATTCTGCTGAGGTGTACCAGGAACTGTGAGTTGAGACACTATCCCATGCTCGACCATGAAGTATTTAAAATCTTGGTCAGTGTACTCACCTTAACGATCCAATCGTAGGGACTTGATATCCTTTCCTAACTGATTTTTAACTTCTACTCAAAATTCTTTAAACTTTTCAAATGTTTTCGACTTCTGTTACATTCGGTAGACGTATTCGTATCTTGAGTAGTCACCTATAAAGGTGATATAATACTCATAACCACTCTTATCTTTAACATTCATTGGTCCGCAGACGTCTATATGTATAAGCTCCAGTGGTTCTTTGGCTCTAAGCCCTTTTCCAGTAAAAGGTCTTTTAGTCATCTTACTTTCTAGACAAGATTTACAGATAGGTAAGGTGTCGATCTTTAACTCACTTAAAGGTCTACTTTTTATTAGTCTGTCTATCCGGTCAAGGTTAATATGACCAAGCCTAAGATGCCAGAGATGCGTTTCGTTTTCTGGAGAAATCTTATGTCGTTTGGTTTTTGATATTTCAACCTTAAATATTTCGGTGTTGAGCAGTGTTGTATGCATTAACGGTCTTAACACATACAAATTATTTTCATTAATTCCTGAACAAATATTCATATCCTTCTTTACAATAATAATTGATTTATTATCAAAAGAAACATAATATAACTATTTTAACAACTTGGAAACGGAAATTAAATTCTGTGTAAATCCAGGAATGCAAAATACATTGTCCAATAATATAAAATTATTACAAAAACGTAATCTAATTACGCACACTGCTCATGCTGACATGACATTCCCTGGCCCCACACGTATAGAGAAGGCTCCATCATCGAGTTGTTTCCAAGAATCAGTCCATTGTAAAGAAGAACAAATATGGTTAGTGGCCCCCGAATCAACTATCTTGGGTGAATAATCATCTTCCACTAAACATGACTCAAGAACAAGTAAATCATATTTACCTTTCTTTTTCTTCTTCTTGGTTACCTCCTCCAGATACTGAAGACAGTTTCTCTTCCAGTGCCGGACCTTGTCGCAATAGAAACACTTTCCCTTGCCCTGGTCGGTGGAGACAACTTTCTTTTTACTCTGGGTTTTCTTGGGTTTGGGCTTACCCTTTGCCTTTCCAGCAGACGTTTTCATCTTCTTATTATTGAAGGAAGATGGTTCAGCAACAGTTGCCTCATCGGCCTTGCCCTTGCTTTCCTTAATCAAGGACTCAAAGGTAGTGATCTTATTGAGCAAACGTGTGAGACTTAACCTAAGCTTGTTCATCTTATAGTTGCTCTTGAAATGATCAAAACTCTTCGGAAGAGTCGTTAGTATGATGCTCACCTGATTGGTTTCATCAATGACCCCACCATTGATCTCTACCATGTTGAAGTAGAACATCATGCTCAAGACATGTTCCCGAACCGATGTACCCTCTTTCATACAAGCGAGCATAGAGGAACGAATAGCTTCGTGACACTTTTGCTCAGAGGGCTGACCGAACATAGCCTGCAACGATTCCATTAATTCAAATATGGAATTCATTGCTTTGTGATTTGTGACAAGCACGTTTGTCATACTAGATAACAAATATGTTCGAGTCTTCTCATCAAATGAGACTCATTTCTCGTATGCCTCACGAACTCTTTGTGCGGCATGGGCAATAAACGCCGGAGGACATTCCTCTGTAAGCACAAACTTAAGGGCCTTGTTGACCAAAATTGCATTGATATTGTGTTCCATTAAATGTAGTTATCACCAGTTAAATTATCATTTACAAGTATTTGTAAGAGTGCAAATGACATGGCTGAGATAAACATAAAATAAGAAATTCATTTAGTCATACATTCATAACAAGTGTGAATGGTTTGGCATAAAATTAAACCTAATGCACGAGCATGTTTAATGAACAAGAATAACCCTAAGAAAAATGTTACTACACCACAATAATCTAACATACCACAAGCAAGTGCCGCCTTAGGGTCGGTCAAATCCTTGCATGTTAGATCGAGATACTCTCAATCAAATGATATACCAGAATAAATTTTATTCTAATATCACTCAACCATCGTTTATTTAATCAGGTTTTTAATTAACCAAGTTTAATCAAAACCTTGTGAGTGTAACACATCATTTTAGATCTAATGAGCTTAACTCGTGAATTGTTGCCTTAGTGTCAGTCAATCCCGAAATGCCCTTAGAAATCCTATCTGTCAGAAAGTCAACCTTATTTTTAATCTTTGTGGTAACCCTCCTTAGGGAGGACGAAAGCAAAGTTGTCATAAGGTCCCACTCGGATCTCATGGTGTTGAACTAATGATGGAGACTGTAGGATATAATGTCATATGTTCCTCTCTAACTCACTATATTATGACTAGTGTTTTCTATAGTTGTTAATGCACTTAGATTTCTATAAGATTAAACGACTAATTTCAATCAAATCGTCTGACGCATTAACCTTTCTGTATTATAATCTAATTCTAATTAACTAATAAATTATTATGATTTTTAACTCTTAAAAATTTAATCTATTAGTAATAATTCGAAACTATATAAACAATTTACTAAGGCTAGAATTATTCAACATGTGTTACCAAGTTTTAACTATTAAAACTAAACATATTATTAGGTCCATTTGTTAGGGACTTAATCAAATTAATCCTAATATTATTAAAGGACCCGATTAATCTAACAAACTAAACTCTTTACTAATTAGATTAATAATGAATGAGAATTACTAAGTTTTTACACCAAAAAACTAATCTCCTTAACAAAAAGTCATTTAATCATATTGTCCATTTTAATCATATTATATCTATACTAAAATAGCTCTATCTAATGACTGTTTATAAACAGTAAAATTGGATGGATTTTGATTAATCTACAAAAATGCCATTATCAATGTTTGTATAAAAAAGACAAAAAAAAAGATATTTACTATTCATATAAATAGTAAAATTGGATGGATTTTGATTAATCTACAAAAATGCTATTGTCAATGTTTGTGTATAAAAAAAGACACTTAACCCAAAATATCACCGCCTCTCTCTTCCTTCTCTCTTTCTAATTTTACTGTTTATATGAACAGTAAAATTGGATGATTTTTGATTAATCTACAAAAATACCATTATCAATGTTTGTATAAAAAAACAAAAAAAAGCAGTTACTGTTTCTATAAACAGTAAAATTTGATGGATTTTGATTAATCTATAAAACTGCCATTGTATTAATTTATAAAAATGTCATTGTCAATGTTTGTATATATATATAAAGACACTAACCCACCGCCTCTATCTCTTTCTCCTCTGATTCTCTCTACCCACCTTCCTTCTCTCTTTCTCTCAATCTCTCTCTCCATCGTTTTCTTTCAAAACCTAAAAAGTCTCTCTTTCTCTAATTCTTTCAAAGAAAAGTCAAGACACTCATATCAAATATCTGTTTGAAAGAGAAAAAAAAAACATATAAAAAATTTGATTTACATGAGAGATGAGTTAATTGTTGAGAGAGTGAAAATCGTTTGGTAGTGATAGTGGATGGTCTTGAATAAGAGATAGATGGCAATGGATTTACAGTTAAAAATACATATGGTAGGTAGATTCTCATTATTTTGTTGCTTTTTACTCTACTTTTGTATTGAAAGTATGGATAATGTTCTTAAAGCATGGATGAGCTGATATTTTGTAAGAGATAGTCATGATTTTAAATAGTGATAGCAGTATGGGTTTCTTTTATTTATAATTGATTTACTATTTTTTTTTTTGAGGTATGGGTTTAGGTATGGGCTTTTTGTACTGATAGCATGGTTTCAGTTTTTCTTATAATTAATTTACATATGTTACATTTTTTTTATCTGTTGACATTCCTTACCGTGTTATATGTTTAGTACGTGTTCTTTCTCTCTTGGGTTTGGTTGTCTTTTGAGAATTGGAGCTCAACAATTCCACATTTTTTATAATTTTTCTTCTTTTTATTTCATTTCATTGTATTTATTTAGTTTGCTTTATCTGTTTGTTTTCTAATACATTTTTCATATACCCTGTATGACTTCCATGGTTTCAGTGCTTATTGAATATATTTTCTGTTTTTTACGTTTTGTTTGCACTCATATGAGTTTTTCATCTGAATATTTCATTTTTTCTGGTTGTTTATATTTTGTAATCATGTTTACATATAGTGTTGTTCTCTTTTTTGGGTTTTGATTTTTGATTGTTCTCCAGGACTCACATGTTTAATAGTTTTTTAGTGATTATCTTTATTTTACTGTAACTATACGATTTCTAAAAATTTAATAATGAGTTTTTATTTATATATGTATTCATTGTTTTAATATTAATTTTCTTTAATTTGTTGTTAGATTATTTATTTTTAAATAAAATTTTCTTTTTCATATGTTTTCATTATTTTTGTTTTTATAATTTCTTCATTTATGATGTTTTTAAAAATTTATTTAGGGGATTCATTAGTAATTTTTAATTTTTTAGACTAACAGAATGAGTTTATTTAAGATATTATAAACTTTTAATTTCAGTGTCATCAAGTTCTATATTGAGTTTATGGTTGATTTGTTTGCTTATTATTTTGTATTGTAAATTGTTGTTACAAGAAAATGTGTGTATAAAACCTATATAAAAAAATATAGTTGATTTTTTTTTTTAAAATGTGAGTTTTAATTATTCTTCTGCCTTTTATTGTATAGGTTTTTAATGTATATTTAATGATTTTTTTATGGTATTTAGGTTTTTATATTGTTGGTGCAAACTCTTAGCAGTAATTATGCAGTTGCTCTTGGCAAGTTACTGTTTTTATTGTTTTTCTAAGTGATTAATTTTACTTTGCTGAGCGTAGTATATTTTTTTTAGAAGATTATTATATTAGTTTATATGTATTCATTGTTTTTAGATTTTTTTTATTCTTTTCTAATTTTATTTAGTTATACTTTATATCATAAAAACTGTTTACATTTTTTTCCTGTTGTTTAGATTTTGTACATACTTTTCGTGGTTTTCATATTTTCAGTGAGAACTCTTTACGGTTATTGGGCAATTGCTTTCTTGGTAAGTTATTTACTATTTTTTATTTCATTGTAAATCTCAATATTATTTTATTTATATTTTTTATCTGTTTTTGATATGACTATTTTTTTTTTTGTGTGATGACCAATTATAATATGGATATAACAATTGCAGTAATTGTTTATCTACATTGTGCAATGTCTAGAAATTTGATAACTCAATCTAGAAAAAATATTATCATACAAGATAGTCAATCTAATGTTGGTAGCGACATGAATCTCAATGATATCATTTGGTATGATGTGCCAATAATTGTTGATGAAAATATTTGTAAAAAAAGAAGCATTACCAGTATTTATAAGTATGAAAATTACTGTGGTGAAAGTTTTGCTTCTGCTTTAAAGAAGCATGCATTTACTGAGAATGGTTTGAACCGTTTTTCATCTGTTTTTGATGTGGGATATAAAGATCATCTGTTTGTTGATGTTATTGATTGCAATGTTTTTTGTGATATGACTGATGTTCCTGAATCATCCAACTGTATCAACAGTAAATGTTCTTAATTAGATAGTAATAGCTTTAATCAAACAAAGGAATCCGTTTGAATCGAAAATTTCACCGTTATAGTATGAATGGTCAAGCAAGCTATCAGAAAATGAGGAATAGTAAGCATTTCTAAAACGATTTCTTTTTCTTTGGTTGTATATTTATTTGAATTTTAAATATTGACTCACAAAATTAAATATATATGTTTAAACATTGTTTTTTGTTTCCTTAGGATCAGATGATGAATACATATTTTTCGGGGATAGGAATTGTAAGTGCCAACATTGTAATGCTTTGTTTTGGCATGCAAAGCGTTTGAAAAGAAATCTTACCAAGTCAAGTAGACCTCAAATTGGTTTTTGTTGTTTAAGTGGAAAAATTAAATTACCTCCACTGAGAAATACATCTGTTTATCTAAATGATTTGATGGATTCAACTAAAGGTCAAAAAAGTGTTGTGTTTAAACAAGCTATTAGGGCTTATAACTCGATTTCTGTGTTTACTTCCATGGGAGCTAAAGTTGATAAATTGATTAATATAAGATCTGGTCCTTATGTGTTTAAAATCAATGGCCAAGTTCACCACTTGATGGGATCATTAATACCACCAGAAGGAGAATGTCCTAAGTTTGCACAACTTTACATTTATGACACCAATAATGAAGTTAAAAATCGTGTTGATGCTTTGAGCCGATCAAACAAAAATGATAAGCTTGATGATGAAATAGTTGGTGGTCTTATTCAAATGCTTGATCAGACAAATGAATTGGTAAAACTTTTTAGAATTGTTAGAGACAAAGTAAAAAGTGATTCTATTGATTGTTTTAGATTGAGGTTATTTGGAAAAAGAAACGAACAGGATAGACAATATGATTTGCCGACAAGTAGTCACATCGGTGGTTTGATAGTTGTAGATATTGGCAATTTTAAATCTGAAAGGGATATCGTTATAGAGATTAGAAATGATGTATTGCAAAGGATAACAAAATTAAACCCTAAGTATATGGCTTTGCAATATCCATTATTGTTTCCATATGGTGAAGATGGTTATAGGCCAGATATTCCTTAGAATAAACATTTTAAAGGCAAGAATCCAAAAAAAAAACAACGGATACCAATAAGAGCATTTATTGCGTATCAGATTTAAGATAGGTCCGAAGATGATACTACTTTGTTAAAAGGTGATAAATTGTTTCAACAATTTTTGGTTGATACATATGCCACACTTGAAGAGGATATATTAGATTTTATTAGGTCAAATAAAAATTCTCTTAGAAGTGAGGTGTTAAAAGGCATTCAAGATGCAGTTGTAAACGGAGATTCAAATGCTGAAGATTTGGGAAAAAGAGTTATTCTACCGTCTTCATATACTGGTAGGCACGATATATGGTAAATAATTACCAGGATGCTATGGCAATATGTAGATGTTTTGGAAATCCTGATTTATTTATCACATTTACATGCAACTTAAAGTTGCCTGAAATTCGTAATGATCTTGGACGTAGGTCAGGTTGTAAAGTGGAGGACAGACCTGATTTAGTATCTAGAATTTTTAGAGCTAAACTTGATGATATGATTAAATATATCAAATCCGGAAATCCGTTTGGTGAAATTGAAGCTGGTAAGTTTTTTTTTAAAAAAAATATTTCTTATTATAGATTTTAAAAATAAATAAAATAAAATCAATGCATTCTGATATATATGATTTTTTTTCCTTTTTAAACAGTTGTTTATACAGTAGAGTTTCAGAAAAGAGGTCTTCCCTATTGTCACATCCTAATATGGATGAAAAAACAGAATAAATGTTACACACCAGGTGATATTGATTCAATCATTTCTGCTAAAATTCTGGATAGAGAATTTGATCCCAATGGCTATGTTGTTGTTTCAGAGTTCATGGTGCATGGCCCTTGCGGCCTTGCAACTCAAAACTCTCCTTGCATGGAAGGTGGAATATGTTCAAAAAAAATTCCAAGCATTTTAAAAATGAAACTTCTTTTGAACAAAATGGTTTTGTTGTATATAAACGGAGAGAAAATAAAAATGCTTTTGTTCTTAAAAATGGTATCAAGATTGATAATTCTTTTGTTGTACCTTATCATCGTGAATTGTTATTGAGATATCAAGCACATATAAATGTTGAATCATGTTGTCGGTCTATGCTTATTAAATATCTCTTCAAATATATAAATAAAGGTACTGATAGAGCAAGAGCTGTGTTTGAGGAAAAACAATTTGATGAGATTGTAGCATATCTGAACTGTAGATATATATGCCCATATGAAGCAGTTTGGAGAATGTTACAATTTCAAATTCATTTTAGAGAACCAACCATAGAAAGGTTGCCTGTGCATTTGCCTTTGCATAAAAACATTGTCTTTAATCAGCAAGCAAAATTAGAATATGTGGCTAATGCAAGCAAACTTAGAAAAACTATGTTGACACAATGGTTTGAGACTAATGTCAAAAATTTTGAAGCACGTGAACTATTATATACTGAATTTCCATCAAAATTTGTTTGGGACAATGATGAGAGAGAACGAAAATGTAGAAAAAGAGGTGCTTCCTTAGGTAGAATAGCTTTTGTTCATCCTGTTGCTGGTGAATTATACTACTTAAGAATGTTATTAAATTATCGAAAAGGTGCTTTAAGTTTTAAAGATTTGGCATCTTAAACACAACATCTTCATCCCAACTAAGACAATTATTTGTAGTGATGATATTATTTTGTGATGTTAGTGAACCATCTGTTTTGTTTGGAACTTACTAGAAATTCATGTATGATGATATTTTATATAGAATGAAAATAGTGTTTACGATGCCAAATCTGATTTTATCTGATGATGAACTTCAAAATAATGTTTTGTATGAGTTAGAACAATTGTTTAACGCATCAAATAGTTCTTTGATTGAACATAGTCTACCTTTGCTAGATAGTCATTTGATGAGTACAATAAAAAATAAAGCACTAAGAGAAGAACTGAATTATGATGTTCAATTACTAGAACAACAACATTCTTTGTTGTTAACACAATTGAATAAATAACAAAAGGAAATATATGATTGTGTTGTTGGAACAACTAAAAATAGTAATTCTGGTTTATTATTTGTCCATGGCCATGGTGGAACTGGTAAAACTTTTTTATGGAGCACAATCATATCAAAAATTAGATCTGAGGGTAGAATAGTCATCGCAGTAGCTTCTTCTGGAATTGCCTCACTATTGCTTCCTGGTGGAAGAACTGCACACTCTATATTTAAAATTCCTTTGATTGTTAATGATTGTTCAATGTGTGAGATAAAAAAAGGTACACAACTTGCAAAATTAATTCAATATGCTACATTAATTGTATGGGATGAAGCGCCTATGAATCATTAGAAAATGTTTTGAAGCTTTGGACAGAACATTTTGTGACATTTTAAATGGTTTAAATCCTGATGCAAAAACATGTCCATTTGGTGGAAAACCAATTTTGTTAGGTGGTGATTTTAGACAAATTTTGCCTGTTGTACAAGCTGGCGATAAAGCTGATATTGTTAATGATTTTTTAACAAGTTCGTACTTATGGTCTCATTTTCAATTATTTTCTTTGAAAGAAAATATGAGGCTTTCTAAAGTAGGATTAGATGAAAAAGAAAAACAAGAATTAACTGATTTTGCAAGCGGGATATTACGAATTGGAAATGGTGATATTAGTGATTTAACAATTACAGATGATGATGAAAGTTCATGGATTAAAGTACCTAATGACTTTTTGGTTAATTTTGATGAAAATTCTATAGAAAGCATAGTTTATTCTGTATACACAAACTTTGATTCTTCTATCTTAGAGAGCGAGCAATTGTCACTCCACGAAATGAAACTGTTTCAGAAATAAATGATTATGTGTTAGGTATTGTTCCTGACCAAAGTCGAACATATTTGAGTTCAGATTCTTTGTGTTCTTCCGTAGAAATTGTTGAAAACCTTGAAATTTTTTATCCGGTGGAATTTTTGAATCAACTTGAGTTCAACGGTTTACCATCACATAAATTGATATTAAAAATTGGCATGCCGATTATGCTGCTAAGAAATTTAAATCATAGTGTTGGGCTATGTAATGGAACACGTTTGATTATTACTCAAATGGCTGATAGAATTATAGAAGCTAAGATAATAACAGGTAATAACATTGGTGACAAAGTTTTTATTTTTAGGATTACTTTGACAACAACACATAACAACTAGCCATTTATTCTTAAAAGGCGTCAATTTCCTGTAAGGCTTTGCTATGTCATAACCATTAATAAAAGTCAGGGATAATCTCTCAAAAGTGTTAGATTGTATTTGCCCCAACCAGTTTTTACACATGGACAATTGTATGTTGCTATATCTAGAGTAACATCAAATAAGGGTTTAAAAATTTTAATAGCTCATGATATTGATGCAACTTTTAATTATACAAAAAATATTGTTTATAAAGACGTTCTTGATAATTTATCAAGAGGTACTCATGTCTTTTATTTCAATAAATTGAATCTTTTTAACATGTTGTATCTTCATTGTTGTTTTACAACATTTGTCTTTGTTGTTTGCATTCCAAATAATTGTTCTTTCTTTTCAAATTTTCACTCATATTCTTTCATATTACTAATATTCTTAAATTTATTTCCAACTTGATGGATATCACACCAGTTTCTACATTGAAACCATATGAACATGGTAATAAAATAAGGGTTAGAGTGTGCAGAATGTGGACAGTAAAATGTATTGTAAGCAACTCTCAAGCCTTGAGCCTGGAATGTGTTTTTGTTGACATAAATGTAAGTATTTCAAAACAATAATTGAATTGGTTAGAAAGCTTATTTCTTGACTTCAACATTTTTATTTTATTATTATGGGAGATACAATACATGATGCAATTCAACCATGGGAAATGAAACACTTTCAAACAATTCTGAAAGCTGAAGACATATGTGAAATCAACAAATTTCATATTGTTCGTAACAAAACTTCAAATAGAATAGTTCCACACGATGGAATGCTTGAATTGAACAAAAAAACGTAAATATTTCATCTTGAAGACACTCATCCATAAATTTCAAGACATGGATTTAATTTTCTTCAATTTGATGAACTTCTATCAAGAGTAGATAATGATATCATCCTTACAGGTAATTGAATAAATTATAAAGTATTTCATATTGTAAATCTTATATTTATATTTTTTTGGATACTAACATAATTTTTTTTTGGAAAGACATATTTGGATATCTCATTACTCTACAGGCAACTGAAGTGGTGTCAGTCCATAATATTAGATACGAAAAAAAAGGGATCTTCATGTTAAAAATATAAAGTAAATATAAACTTTTAACTTTTCTATTTATATACACTGATATGTTTACTTATTCATTCAATTCAAGGTATAAAAACATGATATTAATCTGTTTTGTATCTTTCTTCTTATGTTATGATAGAAATGAAGAAATGAAGAAATTCGAATTACTTTATGGGCTGATGTTGCGATGAACTTTGATGAACAAATATTGGCAACACTTTCTCCTCCTGTATTCATTGTTATAACAGGTCTGAAAGTCAAAGAATATCAAGGTTGATATTTTATTTATTTTACATTGTAATAACTTACAATACTATAAACTTTATTAACAATTTTTTATATACCATAGGAAAACCAGTGCTTAGCAGCTCATATTCTACCATGTGCTTCTTCAACCCTGATGTCCGATAACTTTCTGAATACAAGAAAAAATAATTTATTTCTTTGCATAACTTTTACCTTATTTGTTTTCTTTCTTCTTATTTTAATTTCATCACTCATTGAATAATTATTTTTTTAAGGTTTCAAAACATGCAATCACCTATCATTACTCTTCCTTCATCAACAAAGAGTGAACTAACATGTGAAACCATAAAAAACATTTAAAGTAAACAAATTCAAGAATTATATTTGCTTGATCCTGCTGCAAATAAGGTAACATCACATTAACTGAAATTATAGTTTCTAAAATCAATTATGTTTATTTTTATTAGCAAAATTTTATATCTTATACTTCACTGTTGTTAAATTATTGCATAGAATAAAGTTTTTGCATATTAAATAACTATAATGGAGTATGATCTCAGTAAAGGATGGTGGTATAAATCATGTTCTAATTGTTACAAAAATGTCAAACCAAGTCGAACAAGGTTTTCGTGCTTCACCCACGGGGCCACTCAATAAAGCTCCAGAACTATGGTAATTACTATTAAATTATGTTTTGAATTTAACTGTTAATAATTACATATTGTTTTAATCTTCTATATTACCTATTTATGTTATTATTTTCATCATATGTATTAGCAATTTATGTATGTCAATTTTCATATCTATTAGGTATATATATTTGTGTTTCCAAAAGTTCCTCTTCACTGTGAACCAATCAAATTAAAAAAAGAGAAAAAGAGAAAAAGTTAAATGAGTGCAACCAAAGGTGAAAGAATTTTTCATTAAAATTCAAAAATGATTGGAATTTCTTATTAATTATCTTTTATCTTCTTATTAAGTTATTAGAATCCAAAAATTATTATAATTTTTCATTAATTGTTTGTTATTTTTATAAAATCATATTAAGCTATATCCTTTAATAAATGTCACCAACTGTCTTCAATTATTACAATGTAGAAAAAATATATCATTATCTCTTGAAGAATACACAAAATAGGACTATTAATAATAATTCACAATATAATGATATGATATGATATAATTTAATAAGTTTTTCGTATTGACCATATGATCTTATCCTATAAATTAATGAGAGAAACATATGGATATAAAGTGTTATATATCTAATTCTAAATTTTCCTAGGAGTCACAATAATATTGTATCTTATTTAGTGCTAGGTAAATTGACAATTTTTTTAATATTTTATTTTATATGACTTAATAATATTTATCAATTTTATTTTAAGGTCCAAAATTAATTGCATTGTTAAGGATAACACAGATCAAACAAACTTTCTCATCATAGTGAGAGCTGCTGAAAAGCTTCTTGGCATATCTTGCCAAACATTGGTCATGGAGCAAGGATATGATGATCCATATATATTACCTCCGCACCTTGAAAAATTGATAGAAACTATAAAAAAAATTCTGATCCGATTTGGAAAACAAGAAAATGAATACTATACATCAGATTTTGTAGTTTCAACTATCATTGATGAGATTATGCCTCAATCATTAGTGAATCAAATTCAAGCTGATATCCCTCTCATACCATCACCAACACCTCAAATTGTTACAGCAACTCCTATAACTTCTTCACAACCTCATCTCACAGAGACAACCCTAAAAACAAGCAAATGTGTGAAGCGAAAACTTTTTTCCGAATCAAAGGACATAACACCACACAGGTAAACTATAGTAAGAGCTGCTAATCATTATAATATTTGTTGTCATATGATATGTATTTAAAATGTTTTTACCAGTACAAAACAAACACATGATGCAAAAACACATGCTAAAGAAAATGTTTCTGAAAGTGATCCGGACCATTTACCAATCAATACTTTTAAAGACAAGTTATTTGTAAAAATAAAAATAAAAAAAGAGGTTATAAAATTTATTTTGTCAATAATTGTTTACAGTTTTTATATTCAAATAAAATCTTATTTTTCTTCTTTTTATTCTTTAATTCAGCACTGACGGTCCCAACAAATCATACATATCAAAAGGAAGAGATGAAGCTATCTGTGATGTCTACCGGATAACAAATCAAGCATGCTATGTTTTGTATACTTTAATAACAATATTTTGTGTTTTGTGTTTTTGGATTATAATGATTTTCGTGAAATGTGTATGACACTCTACTTTTAAAATAATTGTGAAAAGTTGTCTAGGTTTCTTGATAACAAAGTAATTTGTAATATTTTGTGTACTTTGATTATAATATTTTATGTTTTGGATTATAATGATTTTAAAATAGTTGTGATAATCTGTTGTACTGATTATTTATATATATATTGATATTTTTATTTGGTATAGAATTTGTTTAATTTGATTATCTTAGTTTTTGGATTAAACTTAGAACATCTGTTAAAATCTAATCGGATTGAATAAATGAAAATAATTAGTACGTTGAATCTAATTAATAAGTTTTCAAACGCACACATTTAAAGTCAATTCGAATTGGATATTGAAATATGGGTTTTATCCTCAAATTATAGAAAATTAGTAGCATATTATAACAAATTCATTTCAAATTAACAATTCAAACTCTAATAAAGTAGAATAAAAAAATTGTTAGACTTACTTCTTAAATTTGATACATGGACAAAACTTTCTTTATAGAACAACTAAATTTCAAATCACAAATATTGAAAAAAAATACTATAAAATAAATCTCAAGTTTCGAGATCCTGTTTGACTTGGCTACAAGTTTTTATGCATCCAAAAATCAAAAATAAGATTTAACTTATTTCTTTCGGTTTTTACCTGCTTAGCTTTTAAGAGATATCATAAGTTTAATATTAAATACATTTAATATTGATTACATTTATTCATTTAATTAAATAAATTCATTTTAATAGATAAAGTATGTGTAATGCAAAATACTTTTGTTTCACATTAATACTTAATGTTCAATGCACTATGAATATATTGTTTCGTATTTATATGTAAATATATCAATATAACTGATATTTTTATTTGATATAGAATTATTATTTTATATGATTATCATTTTATATTTGATTAAAATATATTTTATATTTTAATTATTTTTTGTTTTATATAAAATTTTAAATTTTAAATAAAATTTATTAAAATTGAAAATAATATATAAAACTGTATAATACTCCCGCAGCAAAAAGCGGGTCATTTTTCTAGTTAAAACCAAAACGCATAATAAAATTGGTTCAAATGCATGTATGACATCAACATATATATATATATATATATATATATATATATATATATATGTGTGTGTGTGTTGGTATATCTAATCTAAATAACATTCATATGTATGAAAATACTTTAATTATCATATAATAACATCATATATGAATTGACCGAGTACAAAGGGTTTATCTAACTTAAAAATTTCTAATTACAAAAATTTCTAAGACATTCTTTGGTCTTCTTGTAATTCCATTATCTTTAAGTCCTGTCTTCTGAATCTTCTGAATCCAAAATCAAGTCCAACTTGATTTGATTTATTTTAATGGATCCATATCATAGATTAATTTTCTAAGGCCAAATGTTACTCTAATATTTTCGGTAGGCCTGAGATTTTCCAAAATCAATCCAAACGTACTGCTGCACAAAACACGCAACAATTGAATGTTTTGTGCATGATCACAAAGTGTTGAGCATCACACAGACATGCAATTTTAAACTGCACATGCCACAGTTTATATTGCGTCACAACTGCATCACACACATATGCCAACACATGCACATGTAATTTTAATCACATCTGTACAACACTTGCACACGAAATTTTAATCACATATGTTGCTTTGTGTCTTGTGCACGTGTGCTGCCGTTTGTGTGTTCAACACACGTCCAGTTTCTTCATCTTCTCGAATCAATCTCTTGATCAATATTACAAAATATGATTTATATAGAACGATTACAGCCGAAAATAATAATAATAAATAAAATTATTACAATTCGGAATTAATATTACAAAAATAAAATATTGTAATTAAAATCTAAAACCCATGTACCATAAACAATTACGATAAATCATGTTTAAATTAAACAATTTAATTATAAACATTCATACAATCATATAAATGGTGTTTACACATTTATACATAACAGGAGCATCAAATCGATTCTCATGTTCTGAGAATTGGCTTTGATATCAATTGTTGGGTCTCGGTTTACCGATCGCACAGCAGAAGGAATTTTTTAAAAATTATTTCAAAGAAATACTGCAACTAGTAAATCTTAGGATCTATTTTTCATAACAGTATAATAAAAAATTGAAATCAATAGTAAAAGAGAAGAGAAGAAACTATTTCTTCATGCCTGCGTAGGAGACTCCTTCTCTTTAATTCAATCAGCTCCTGTCTTGAACCACTTGATCTTGTTCGCTATCTTTCGGAACTGTTATGACGTGCGAGAACGTCACATACTCGGAAACTTGAATGGAGGCAGATGAGAAGAAGCACAAACAAAACAAAACAAAACAAAAAAAACTTTCCTTTTTTTTTTCTTGGCTGCCCACCTAGACTTTTCTAGGTTTACCAATTTTTTTTTTCTTTTTGGTGTATCTGTGAACGACTTGCACACACCCAAAATTAAGCCTTTTTGTTTTACTTTGCTCATCTTCTTTTTGTGTGTTGCTCGTGTTGTTTTTCAAAAAGCATATATATCACATATATATTTTGAAAAACAAAAAACCGATGATATTTTTTAAAAAAATAAAATTTTTATTTTATTTTATTAAGTGATATCATCTTATTTGAATTTAAACTATTTAAATTCAAAATTAATATTTAATTAATTAAAAAAAAAGATAATCATATTATCATATCTTTTAAATATAAATATCAATGAACACCTTTAATTTAGTGATTAATAACATGATTAAATAATCCTATATTTAATATATTTAATCATCATTATTCATTAATTAAATAATCTCAATATTCAATTTATTTCCGAATAAATAAGTGTCACTTTCATAATATAATTAATTTGACAATCCAATTAATTAACCGTGACCCTTGTTATCTAAAACAATCGAGCTAGCAAGGGGACCTAATAGACCCACAGTATTTCGAGCTCCAATAATCCTTAGAAATAATTAATTAAACTTTTTAATTAATATTTCATGATTAATAACTTTGGGGTTATTCCTCAAAAAATCTGAAGTTGCACTCTCTCAACTATAGATATTTTTACACAAACCAATAATTTTCGGTGTCCATTGATATAACTATTACATATGTTGTAATCCTTAAAAAGTAGTTTATAATTAGAGCTGGGTCATGATGTCTGTTATACCCCTCTAATTATATCTTTCCATTAAGTATCATTGGTTCTCTAATGAACAATAAATCCTACATTCTTTATGGAATTAGGAGAGCGCTCTTATTGTTCAAGCCCCGAATCAACCCCTAAGGAAACTACTATTTACTTCTCACAAGAAGAAGTGGATTCCACTATTGTGTACAAACCTTCTCAGCCACAAGCCAAACCGAAATCCTAACATACAAGCATATTGTTCGCGAATGCAACTCTGACCTCACTCATGGTACATCAAAGATTACGATCTAACCTGAAGGAGTCGATAAGACACTCAAGATTAAGATCACTCACATATAGTCATCATTAGTTGATATATATATATATGAATCTCATCGTTAAACGGATCTTAGTGAGATATTCATATGGATCATGTTCCAGTCATATATGATCACATCATACAAGATGCATCCATTCTTATATCTCTATATGAATGATCCATGATACAATCATTGTGCATTACCGAATGGATCGCAAATGTAGATTAGCCACAAATAAAGTACCCATCTTTATTTGCTATCTACGGACTCTTTAGATTGCATGTCTCTTATTGTATCCATATTTATATAACATTCATATATACAGTTCAAGATTACATCCGGCAATCATAGATGTTAAATGCACAAGTTATGCACAATATATGACATAAGAAGAATAAATTAAACTATTCTTTTATTTGTGTTAACATTCCATTTATAAATTACAAGCTTTAGGGCATAAACCCAAACAGTCCTTACATTCACCATATAACAAATGATGTTTACTAGTAGAAAAATAAGATGAGAGAAAATAAATCAATCACACACGAACACAAGATATAAATGGAAACCCTAAATCAAGAAAAAAACAACAGGCCGTCAGGACAATAGAGAAAAGATCCAATGTGTATCAAATTTGTATAACCACACGCTCTAGGATTCTCTCTCTAAGCCTAAACCCCGAACAACCAAGCCTTACCGATCCCCCAATCTCACAACAGAGTTTACATCCTATCTTTCAACTCACAACGCTCATTGGGTTCTCCTTCGAGTACACCCCCATAAATATCCCCTAGGTCTCCCTTGAATATCACTCACGGATCTCTCTATTGATCCTCAGGTATTTCTTGGATCCCTCTATAGATATACCTAAGGGTCTCCCCCCGTTTCTCCCCACTCTCAGATGTTACATGTGTTTCTTTTTACTCCACACTAATAATCTAGTTATTGTGATCTATTGATACTAGTTATAGGGAGTTTGAATCCTATTAGAAAACGTTTTTTTTTCCACACACAAGACTTACTAGTCCATACAATGTCTTTTTTTCTTTTCGCATAAGAATTTCTTGTTCCAAACGCATATAAACTCTTTTTCCTTTAAGCACAATAACTTTCATAAGAAAGCCTTTCTTTTTCCATGCACCTTTCCTGATTTGTACAAAATGCAAGGTCACTACGGTCTGGGTCACAGTTGGTCAACCGCACCCTACAATACGAAATATAACAGGAAATGACTGTTCAGAATACCACAGTCTGCTTTTCTTTCCTCCACAGCTATCTACACCACGCTGATCTTACTGGAATTAACCATGGTCTGCACCGCTGTCTTTGCACTGTGCCTACACCGTTGTCCACTCCATTATTCCTTCCTAAATCCGATTCATTATTCTTCTTCGGTCTTCAAACCTCTCTCAAACATAATCTTCGACTTCGAAACGTTTTTCCATGTCTCAAGGAAGTTTCCTCTTTCACATCAGTTGAGTCCTGTTTGATTAACATTGGGTTCACTTGGTAATAAAAGCCAAAACCTAACAACCACCCAGTGGATATGCTATTAAGGTTTATGTAAAATGTGTTCAATAAGTACACCGAAATAAGCAACCCTATTATACTTGTGATGAGATAAATTCCATGCCACATTATATTATTTCTAGCACCAACCAAACCAAACAATGCTCTTCTCTTTGTGTTGGGGACAAGTCTTTCAAAGGATTTTTTGTCGGCATGTCATCAACTTTACCCTATTCCTGTAGTTAATTAACACTGATTGTTACAAAAGCTTCATAATCCTTTGTTGTGCTTATCAAAGTTACGTTCTTAATTACATGATGAGGATCCAAATTATTTTACAAACCAAAAATATTACATTTATTAAAAGTAGAACCAGGTCGACTTACCAGTACTAGAGGTTCAGATTCTTGATTGATATAAACAAAAAATTAAAGACTAACATCACTGGAAAGATTTGAAACAAATATGTTCATATCTGTTGCAGAAACAAGTGGCAGGTCATTTGATGTTTTCACAGCCTAAACAATTAATATATCTTTGAATAGACAAGGTTTTCCTGACTAATATGGTTAAAAATATCACTCAAAATAGCTAGAAATGGTGCAATCCCATCGCCACCTGCTATCAATACAAGTTTTGCATACATGATCATGATGAGAGGAAATATTAATATCTATAAGTCATAACCTTAATATCTTCTTCAATTGGGATTTTATTGCGGTAAGTCTAACTCTTCCTTGTTTGTTTATCAAACAATCAAAATTACTACCGTCCTACTCATTTATGCAGATGATGTCCTTAATTCTTACTAGGAATAATGATGTTTTTCTCAAACATCTTATTCAACTGCTAGGCCAAGAGTTTGCTATCAAAGACCTTGGGTCTCTTCATTATTTCCTAGGTGTGGAAATAAAATATTTTTCTGGTGGTGTGTTTCTTAGTCAACAAAAATATATTAATTATTTCCTTCACGAAACAAAGATGATGGATAGTGCTTCCCTTGCAACACCAATGACTATCAAAGACAAACCAACGTCTAATGACAATGTATTTACAAATGCCACTCTCTACCATAGTATTTTGGGCGCTTTACAATATATCACCTTTACTCATCCGGATATTGTTCAAGCGGTCAATCGAGTTTGTCAGTTTTTCTTCGATCCCACTTTTATTTCATTTTAAGGAAATCAAGTGTATTTTACAACACTTAAAAGGTACACAACACTTTGACATACGATATATTTCTCAAAGTCCAAATTCTTTTTATGTCTTTACTGACTCGGTTTGGTCAAGCTGCCTACTACTCAGAAAAGCACCGCTGGCTCTTGTGTATTTTTTGGGGCTAATTGTATTTCGTGGTGTTCCAAGAAACAATTGACCATTTCTCGATCCAATTCAGTGGCTGAGTACCGATATATGACCTCGACAACTACAGAGCTTACTTGGCTAAGTTTTCTATTTCGCGACATCAATGTTTCTCTTCCTCAATATCCTTGATTATTTTGTGACAATGTAAGTGCACTCCATGTCTGTAAGTCCCATGTCATGCTCGTTCAAAGCACATTGAACTCGACTATCACTTTGTTTGTAAAAAATCACCATGGCACAAGTTGTTACTCGATATGTTCCTACCTTAGTTCAACCAGCGGATATCCTTACAAAGCCTCATGTCAAAGTTGCCTTTCATTTTTTCCAAAAAAAACTAGGTGTTTTCCCTTCAACACATGCCAATTTGAGGGGGCATGTTAAAGGAACCAATCCTTTTGATCAAGCTAATCAAGAAGTCAATGACAAGCATGGAAACAATCCCATTGATCAAGCAAATCAAGATACAAAGCATGAACATCCAATCATTTTATCCAACATTTGCATCCAACTTGATATGGCAGGTGACAAGCTTACATGACATATCCTTGTCACCTGCCACATCATAACATTGTCACATCATTACACTTTTTAATGTGTGAGAGACAGTGCAACTGATAACATCGCAAATTACACCTTTTAAGGTCCTCATTTCCTATCATTTGCTTTCGTTTTTGAGCATATTTTGTTATTTAATATGTTTTGTGAGTCTTGTATAGGTTATATCTCTTTAAATAAGAAGTTGAGCTAAATTGAAGAGTTTTGGAGTTAGAAGGGCTGTAATTGGAATTGCTAGAGTAGTACACTCAACTTTATAAGGTCATATCTCTCTTCTCCGATCGAAATATGTTGGCCATTACTACATTTCAGGAATCTTTGGATGTCTACTTTCCAATGCTTTTTACAGATTACAATTCCGAGGTCTATAGAGGAAGTTAAAGCCAATTTCGTAATGGTGCGCAAAGTTGAGAATTGCCTCGACAGGAAGCTCTGTGCCCCTCCAGCCACGAAAGTGGCAGTGCAAATCAGGGCAACCATTTTCGCTCCTAAACTTTCACCCCCTCGTCAAGCAAAAGTGGCAGCAAAAAATACCCTATTTTTTGCCAATTTCAGCCACCATTTAAGGGGCATTCTTGTCCTTTCACACCTCAATTCACACCCTAACTTCCATACTCTATAAACACCCCATTTTCTCCTATTTTTCAATGATGCTGGTCAACCCACTCTTCACTTTCCACCAATCAAATTCATCCTTTGAATCCTCCAACCAATCACCACACATGCATTTTCCTTCACCCCACCACAATCATTTTCTCTACATATCCCACTCACTTTCATTCATTCAAGAGACAATTCATTTTTCTCTTCACACACTACACAACCAACAACCTTTCTTCTCTCTTCCATCTTCTTTTCTTTTCTTCATCTTCTCCACCAAATAAATGAGATCACCAAGCTCCCATGGACGATTTCCCTCCATGGGAGCTCATCATACACCTCTACCACCATTTTTAACATTTCATCCACCATCTTAGAGTAGATTGCAAGGAGAAAGGAGTGGTCTTAGGACCAATTTCGAGCTAGGAGACAAGAAGCATCTTTGGAGGAGTTTTCCTTCAAGGGTTGTATATCTTTTTACTCTTTCCTTGTATATCTTGTTTTCTTTGATGTAATCACCAATTTGAGAATATTGTAAACCTACACTTATGAAATATATGTATGATTATTCTTAAATTCATTTTGGTTTTGTTCTACTTGTTGATTATGCAAGATAAAATCTCTTGTTATGAAATTCATGTGTGTTTTGGGCCAAAATTGACATGCATGCATGAATGAGATTAGGAGTAGAGTAATTTAGAGTATGAGTAGTGTAATTTAGCATCCCATGTTTGTTTATATGTTGGTTGATGAGCCAAAATACCATGTTTTGAATGACTTGAGAGCTAGAGATTTATCTCTAAAGAGTTGGAAAGGCTTGGTTGATGCATTTATATGCTAAATTAAGCTTGGTTCAATATTCTTGTGCTTAATGAGTCTTTGTATTAAGATACAATTGCTCTCCTATGGCTTGAGTTGAGTGATGAATTGATTTTGGTAAATTCCTTAATTAAGAGAATGAACCCTTAACTAAAATTGAATGATCTCAATGAATAATAATCAACTTTGTTGCATATTGTTGTTTGGTGAACTTGTCTCCATTTTGTGCCATCCTAGGGAGGTTGATAAAACCGAATCCTTGACCTAGAAGTAAAGACCACCGATATTTTTCTTGAGCTTGTGTTGTTATATGGATGTTTTGAGTGCTTAAAGTCTTTACTTGCTTGATCACTTTGTAATTGATCTATGGTTGAATGCTACAAACCGAGAGGTGACGTATTTGAAAATGCCTAGATAAACATTCACTATGCTTGACTAGAAAGTGCTAGAACCACTAGGCTAGCGCATAAGATTCGATTTAGTATTCCAAAAGCTTAATGGATTCATGTATATTGTCCGGATTCCTTGAGAGAGATTTCTAGTATATATGGATGCTTTCTCTAAGACATCGAGAGAGATTAGAAATTACTTAAGGGGATACGAGCCTATGATATACTTGCACATTTGAGGGACTGGGTGTATCTAGTGCTTAAGTAAGAGGATTGTCACGGTTGAGCCATTTCCCTAGCATATCCACACTTCATGCATTCTCTCCGCACATTCTTTTTGTATACATAACACACGAGTCTGTTTAGAGTGTTATAATAATAGTTAGAACTAGAGACGATCGATGAATCTCACCTCCCTGTGGAACGATACCCTCGCTTGCCGCTTTACTAGTTTTTTGCTAGTTTAGAGCACATTGTGTAGGAACTTTTTATAATTATCTTTTTGACATCCGTAATTCCTTAACGACAGAACCCGCGGGTATCAGCAACCCTTTTTATTTTTAATCTAACACATTAAAAAGTGTAATTATGTGACAATGTTATGATGTGACAGTTGACAAGGATGTGCCATGAAAGTTACCACATCAAGTTGGATGTAAATGTTGAATAAAATGGTTGGATGTCTACCATTATCCAAAACAATTTCTACAATCATACGTCTCATTAGTTAACTAATCTTCCTTCAGATTATTAACTTTTATTATTTCTCAATGTAAATTCTTACAATCATGTATAGAAAATATGTATAAGTATATCAAGATTGGCCACACCACTCTCTGGCCACTCCAATATCTATATCATATTAATTAATGTAAATATGTGAATTTTTTTTTATTTTCAAAAAGAAAATAAATGTAATAATTAACTCAAGAGTACACTCTTTTTGTAGGAGGGTGTCGTCCATTGTCCATGCAATCATGTAAAGGAGAACATGATCAAGAGTAAAGAAGGTCATGGTAAGATGGCCGACCCATATATGGTGTCTCTTAACATGTCCAAAAGGAACATCTATGAGGCTTAGAAGAATTGACCCTATTCATGATATTGGAATAAACAAGAATTCCAAGCAAAATATTCTCATCAACCCCATTGAAAGTCCAATTATTTCTGTAAAAAAAGAAAGAAAGAAAGAAAGAAAGAAAAGAAAGAAAAGAAAGCAATGAACAAATAAATAATTGTAGGAGAAAGTTTCTTGAGTTGTCCTTTTCATGCAATTCAACATGGTTTTATATAGCGTTTACAAAAGTACTTCAGAAACTTACAACTTAACGAACAACATTAATTCTCTATCAACTTAAAACTTAAATGAATAAACATTAAAACAATACATATTCAAGACACTTTGTTTCAATCTAAAACGGTATCGATTATCCTTCAAGAGTTAATCTAGTGCATGGTGAAGTTAATTTCTTGATTAAGACAATTTGGCTTTAAAGTTCCAACAATGCCTCCCGTAAACCAAACTTGTTTTTGAAAACTGGTACTACAAGTGGTTTAGTAAATATATCAGCTTTTTGTTCATTGTTCATGCAATATTCAACATGTACAACACCTTCATTCACAAGCTCTCTCAAGAAATGGTATCGAAGCCGAATATGTTTTGTGTTTCCTTAAAGAACCGGATCCTTCGAAACTAAAATATGAGGTGAGTTAAGTTTTGAAAAGAAATAAGAACGGCAATATTAAAAAAAGAAGGTATTATGGGATCATTAGAAGGTTGTCGATAGAACAGTTCTTAATTTAAAGAAAAACTATATAAAAGAAGAAGAAGAAGATATTCGGTTTAACTTGTGGCGGCCTATATATTTATCTATTGATTTAACTTCTTTTATTTTGTTTTTATTATTGTATAAAAGGGTATTTTTGACCTTTCATAATTAGATATGCATATCTTAATATAATACTTAACCTCTGTTAAGTTCAATGGGTTTTAGTGTATAATAGCCTATCTTCCCATACTTTTGTCTTAATGCCAAATCTCAAAGGGATGGGGGCAGAGATGAAGCCAGAACATACTGTTTGGGTGAGATAAATTAAATATAAATATTTTTATTTGGGTATATAATTACAATGCAATGACAAAAAAAAAAGGGTAAACAATTGTGATGCAGTGACTCGATCAATGACGATAATTTATTATCAAACCACACCAATGATAGTACAACTTATGCTAAGCAAATCTTACAAATTTGTCCGGACTTTAGCAAACAAAGAAGGAATTCAAAAATTTTGTTTTATTTTTAATTTATGGAATGATAGGAGAATGAAAAAGAAATAGAAACTTTAATTTTAATTTGTTCGAGTGTCACTGAAATATATATTGAGTATATATGTCATCGTAATGAATCTATTGAGATTATCTTAATTAAATTAATTTATAAATTAGAATTTTTTTTATAAATTATCAAGTAATCTTAATTTTATAATTCTCTTTTATTTGGATTTTTGTTTTAAAAAAACCTCTTTAATAATTTTTTTTATAGAAAGCCCAGATAAGACCCCGTCTTGCAGCTGTTTTTCAGTCTGTTTTCGTTTTTATTTTTCAAAAACGATTTCGAAAACGCGTTCGTTAACCGTTTTTATTTTATTTAAAAAAAACAACAAAAAATGAAAAACAAAACCAGTGTTAAAATTAAAAGATTTGAAAACACAAAATACTTGTTTTGTTTTTCACTTTTTTTATATAAAAATATATATTATTTTAAGCTATTAATTGTACTATTATGTGTTTCATATGGTTAGGATAAGACGGGACACGATTTTTAAATAACCAAAGTGCCCATATATATATATATATTATAATATTAATATATATTATATATAATATATATATAATTATATAATATATATTTATTTATAATTTAAGTGTTTAGTTTTGATTAATTTATTTTTGGATATGTTTTTTTGAATTTATTTTTGATGTGTTACTTTTGTTTAATTTAAAAATTACAATACAAAAATTATATTAGTTAAGTATGTAATCAATTTTTGATAGTTTTCGGTTAACCTACCAGACGTTTTTTTTTTCCGTTTTCATTTTCAAAATACAGCTTTCAGTATATGCTACCAGACGCGTTTTCGAAATTCGAAACTGAAGCCAAAAACACTATTTTCATTTTTATTTTTATTTTTATTTTTATTTTCGAAAAACAGTAACCCAAAAACGCTTACGGGACGGGTCCTAATATTTATTGTATTCTCGTGGGCTTCAAAACCATTAATGGAAACTTGATTCTCCATTTTTTAGAAAGAGATCCGGTTCTCATTTTTTGAGAAGAACTAGTTAATTGAGGTTGCCGGTCTGCCAAAGATCAGTAATCTCCTTTAACGGAGATGGTTCGGTCCATTGGAGGAAATGATAAATCTAATATTTTTTTTAGTTGTGTTTAATTTTTAATTAAAAAAATAGGATGTTTATTATCATATTTTTTGAAAAAAAAATACAAATTGAGGTTTTATCCCGAGCAAATCCTGTCAACCGTTATTTCTAAGGAATTTTGACTAATAGTGAAGGGTTTGCTGCAATTTAGGCAATTAGTATAATATTATGGTCCGTCATGTAAGCGTTTTTCAGTTGCTGTTTTTCGAAAATAAAAATGAAAAATGAAAACAGTATTTTTGGTTTCATTTTCGATTTCTGAAAACGCGTCTGGTAGCAAATACTGAAAGCTGTATTTTAAAAATAAAAACGGAAAAAACGCGTCTGGTAGGTTAACCGAAAACTATCAAAAATTGAAATATTAATTTTAGTATTTTGTTTAATATTATTACAACTATAAACAAATTGATTAAATAATTAACCAATATAATTTTTGTATTGTAATTTTTAAATTAAACAAAAGTAACACATCAAAAATTAATTCAAAAAATCATATCAAAAAAATAAATTAATCAAAACAAAACTCTTAGTTATTGTATATATATTATATTAATATATATATATATATATATATATATATATATATATATATATATATATATATATATATCGTAACAATATATTAAATATTATTAAATATATTATAATTTATATTATAATTTATATATTATTTTATATATTAAAAATTATTATATTTTTTATATATGAAATATTATTATATTTTTTATATTACATTTTTATATATAATAATACATAATATATGACAATATATCCTATGTATATATATATTTATAAATATATATATATATATATATAGTATCAATATATATATAATAATATTATATATTATATTATATATATTCTATAATATTTTATATTATAATATATATATATATAAGAGGGGCACTTTGGTAATTTAAAAATCTTGTTCCTTCTTGTCCTAGTTATATCAAACATATAACAGTACGATTAATAGTTTAAGTTTTTTTTTAATATAAAAAAAATAAAAAATAAAAACGAAAAACGAAAAACGAAAAACAAGTATTTTATGTTTTTCAAATCTTTCACTTTTAACGCTGATTTTGTTTTTCGTTTTTTTTTTATTTTTTGAAAACAAAATGAAAAACGGTTAACGAACGCGTTTTCGAAATCGTTTTTGAAAAATAAAAACGAAAACGGGTTGAAAAACGACTACAGGATAGGGCCTTATTATTATAATTTTTTTTTTGGAAAACACTAGAGCTATGTTATCGCAATTAACCCGATGCCACCACCACCTATTTTACATGCCCAGGTGCTTTAAAAATATAAATCATCACACCAACAACTACATCTCTAGGTGTGGTTGTAGGTTCTTCCCTCTCCAATAAAATCCTAAATTACTGTAATATTTAATATATATATATATATGAGAGTTAGTAGATAGATCTTTTATGTTAATTTCGGTAAGAATAATGATAAAAACACATTGATATTAGTGAGTTTTAATCTGATTTTTTATGTGGATGATCGGTTCAATGAAATCTACATATGAACAAAATTTGAGAATTTTCTGAGCCCTAAAAATTATTTGTCCAAATTTTGTTAAATATGAAAGTATCAGAAAAGAAAATTTAAGAAAAATAGTTATAGTATTTAAACAATTCATAAATTTTGTTCATACGTAGATTTTAATGAATTTATCATCCATAAAAAAATTAGATTAAAATTCATTAAAATTGATGTATTTTCATCAAAAATTTTACCGAAATTAAAATAAGAGACTCACTGTATATATTGAGAGAGAGAGAGAGAGAGAGAGAGTTAAATTTAAAAACAGTATACGTTTGCTTGACAAAAGTCATGTAATAGTAGAACAATTTAATAACATGACAAATTAAGTAAAAACTAAAATATAGTAAACTAAAATATAGTAAACTAAAATATCAAACAAAGGGATATGGAGTCAGAAATCAAAAGCAAAGCCTAATTTTGTTTCCTTTAGTAATGCAAAGCTGGTCATGGTTAAAGACTACAGAGAGAGATGTTGGGTGTGAGGTGGATAGTACAGTGGATTATAGAACTAGGAATGGAGGTTGGGCGGAGAAATAGTTCTTTTGAAGAGGGTTTTATTTCTCAAGTGGGCTGTAAGATGGGCCAGGTTTTGATAGTCAAGGAACGCAATGGACAGACAATTGGGCTAATTCAAACTTCAGAGGTTAGACGACACCGCTGAAATGTCCCTAGATATTCGAAAGAA
This sequence comes from Dipteronia dyeriana, assembly GCA_032871835.1. Classification (NCBI taxonomy): domain Eukaryota; kingdom Viridiplantae; phylum Streptophyta; class Magnoliopsida; order Sapindales; family Sapindaceae; genus Dipteronia; species Dipteronia dyeriana. The sequence continues at coordinate 228,710 of CM065295.1, forward strand.
GATCGACAAGAGGAGGCAAAAGAGTTTATTAGGCAAAGAGACATCAGACATGGTACGAGAATTAGGAGTTCTAAGAAAGGTGACACAAAGATTCATGAACAAAAAGAGAGACCAGCTGAGAGAGACTAACATCAATGCAACGCGGGACTTGGAGGTGAAGATAGCTAAGGTCATCAACAAGTTTATCAAGGAAAAGGATAGGAACTCTTTTTTTGCTGTTAAGGCCACCATAATATGAAGACTAGCTAGGAGCTCTGAGATCATGATATCTTCGATCCTTGAAGAGGAGATTCTCAAAGTTATTGTCATGGGCACAGGCGCACAGCCCTGGGTTTTGATTTTAAAGTCAAAGAGGTTAGGGTGGATGAGGTTATTTCCAAAGCGATCTCAAAGCTGAAGGGTGGTAGGAGTCTCAGTAATCTTTTGCATGGTCTTGTTTGTTTTCGTTGTTTGTGGTCTGTGGGCCTGTGTGTTTTGCTGGTGTTGTGTTTCTATAGCTTGTCAGATTTTTTTTGTTCTTTTGGTTGTTCTTTCGTTGCTTGTAAGCCTGTTTGGACCGTTGGTAGGGCTTTTTTGTAGTGCTGGCTTGCTCGTTGGCTTTTTGACCATTTGAATAAAATTTGTACCGTTAAAAAAAAAAAAGGTCTTATCTATCGGTCCAATTTGGCCAATGAATTTGACAAATTATAACTTAAATTATCAATTTGGTCAATTATTCCATCTTGAATTAGTTTTGAAGACATTCACAATCCGATCGTAGTGACTTGATAGTCATAACTAATTGATTCTTAATATCAATTCAAAATTCTTTGAACTTTTTAAATGTTTCCGACTTTCGTTACATCAGGTAGACATATCTGTATCTTGAGTAGTCATCTATAAAGATGACATAATACTTATAACCACCCATAGCTTTAACATTCATCGGTCCACAGATATCTGTATGTATAAGCTCTAATGGTTCTTTAGCTCTAAGTCATTTTCCAGTAAAAGGTCTCTTAGTCATCTTACCTTTCAGACAAGATTCGTAGACAGGTAAGGTTCCAACCTTTAACTCACTTAAATGACCGTTTTTTACTAGGCTATCTATCCGGTCAATGTTGATTTGACCAAGCCTTAGATGCTAGAGATATATGTCTTTATCTGGAGAAATCTTATGTCGTTGAGTTTTTGGTTTTTCAACCTTAAACATTTCGGTGTTGAGCAGTGTAGTATGTATTAACGGTCTTAATACTTACAAATTGTTTTCATTAGTTCCTGAACAAATATTCAGACCATTCTTTCTAATAATAACAAACTTATTATTAAAAGAAACAGAATATTTTTGTTCTAACAACTTAGAAACAGAAATCAAATTTCGTGTAAATCCAGGAATATAAAATACATTGTCCAACAATATATAATTGTTGACGTCGATTTCTGAATGTATGAGAAAAGCCAACAAGATTTGGATTTTAGCTGTGATCTCAAAGAGAAAGAGAAGGAGAAAGTAATCGGACGTAAGTTTTTACGTGGTAAAACTCCGATGACCGGAGAAACGTCCACGGGTGGCTGAATAATCAACCAAGCCAAAATCCACCATGAATAGAATAAATACAATTCTCGATCTCTTTTTTTTCTCTCTGTATTTTTCTATATGATTTCTGTATATATATAGTGATGCGATTATGGGTCTATTTATATGTTCATAGAACCCTACTCCTCTTTGTACAAGTAATAAAAGATCTTTGTATTTTACTATGATTTGTTACTTGTTCGAAGTAGTTTGTCTTCTTTCCTATTTCGGAGACTTGTATTGAGATCATATGGGACTCTAGTAATGTAGTCCAGTTAAGGCTTGTTTCCTTATAATATTGCAGTCTTCTTGAAGAAATAAAATTGTTGCCTGATTAAGAACTATTTCTGCTTGATATTCTATTCTTCTTGGAATTCCTCTTTGATATGGATATCTTCTCATATTTTAATGACTCGATTCGTGTGAGCTACGCGCTGGGCTTTTTGTTCGGTTTTCTTTATGTTTGTCCCGAGTAGAACACGATACCAGCTGATCCCGAGTAGAAAATATCATCAACTAGCCCCGAGTATCTTTAACTGACCCCGAGTAGGTTTTGTTTAATACTTGTTTACTCGGGCTTCTCTTCTTTGGTGATGTCTTGCAGGATATTTTCTGAATGCCTATTTGGACGTCCACCCGGTAATTTTATCCTCTTTATCGATGACGTGTACGTCTGGAAAAATTTATATATGACAATACCCCCTTAAAATATTTTTGCCGAACAGGGTTTCGTTTCGGGCAAAAGTATTTTAATCAATTCTTCAATTTTTACTTCTTTTCAGTGCCAGAGTAAATGTCTTGTCATAATGGCGTGTCTTAATGGTGACCATGTAAATTCGATTTACCTCCTCAAGCGAGATCTCAATGATGGCGACGTTTTGCAGTTCTTACGGTGAAAGCCAGTTCTTTTCTTAACAAGTGTCTTTTGTCGCTTCATTTTTCAATACCATCTATGAGAAACGACCTACGTGTCTCCCAGTGCGCTGCCTACGTCATCAAATCTGTCATTGATTTTTCCCGCCTTGAGGTCCTAGGGTTTCGTGCTATTATCCTTTAAAATTCTTCACTGCGGGGTTGCGCTGGTTCATTCTCAAAAACTCAAATTAGAAATTTTTTCAGTCAAAGTTTCTTTGCACAGAAAATCGTCATTCTCCGTTGAAGATTTTGCATCAGTTTTCTTCGTTCAAGGTTAGTTTTAATGGATCCAACTTCCCTTCTTCGACTCTGTACTATAGCTCTTGAAGAACTCGATCGTGGGGATTTCCAACTGGTTTCCAGCGTTCAAAGATTATCGAGGAAAATCCTCCCTGATGAACCCCCTTTTTTTAGAAGTCGACGTTTCTGGGCTTCACCCTGACGCCCACTTTAGTTCTGTATCCAGTTCTGATTCTGATTCATCTAGTTCTGAATCTTTCATTTCTAATCACAGGGTACCACTTCGATCAAGGATGGGAAATCATCAAAGTAGAAGTGAAGTCCATAAGCACAACTAGGGCAGCATTCGGATCAGGGAGCAGACCATTGACGAGAACAATGTCGAAGAGGCATTCAGAGTATCTCGTCTCTCCTTCTTTGCTGATCGCCCGAGTGGGTTTGATGCTGAACCGAATGTGGTCAGGGCAGATGAGATCGGGAAATATCGTGCCCGATTCAACCTGGATAATTCAGTTACTTTGATTCCTATGGGTGATAGAGCTGCGTGGAATCCTCCCCCGGGTATGGTGGCAATCTATGGATCCATGCTCTACTGCGGTGTCACTCTTCCTCTTCAGCCGTTCATTGCCTGGTTTCTGGCTAAAGCAGGGATTGCTCCGGCTCAACTGGTCCCGAATAGCTACAAAATCTTGATGTGCATGTGGCATATGTGGAGCCGAATGAACTTGTCACCACCTTCCATGAGTGAAACCAAGCACTTCTTCACGCTGAGGCAGTCTGGTAAGACAGGGACCTATTTTCTCATGTCTAATCTGCCAGATTGCTGGGTTCCCGAGGGGACAAAGGTGAATCGGGGAGTTGATACCTCTGATGACCCCAAAAAGAGGGGTTTTGTATGGGGATTCCTTTCATCCAACAAGTTCTAGAAAAACAATTGGTTTTTCACCGAAGGGAATCTCGATCTTGAAGTAGCTCTCTCAGCCGGGGAAACTCGGAGAGTGTTAAAAGTTCCCCATTTTGTTTGTTCCCCCGAGGTATGGAATAAGAAAAAGCTTGAATTCGACGATGTTGAGCTGACCAGACTTGCTCGGGCAGCAGTTCGCACTATGGAGAAGAAGAGCAAGACTTATCTTTTTAATGAGAAAAAGATGATAGAGCTCTGCTTTTTCAGCCAGATTTCGGGCTACCGCAGGCAATGTAATTGATCTTTGTAACCTCTTTTTTTATTATTATTTTTTGTTTTTTATATTCTGACGTGATCCCCCTTTTTCCTCTAAGTGTATGACTCGGACATCGTCTGCGACCTTCAAGCTCGTCAAGTGAAGTCGATTCTTCAAAGGACCAAAACGAAGGCTTCTCGTCAGAGCGAAGAGGGCGTTGCCCCACCTGAGTCAGATGAGGGCCCCGGTATGGCTAACGAGCAGGTCCTCGAATATATCCCCGAGGAAGTCGTCTGGCCGACCGTAGGAGAGTCTAGTTGTCCGAGTGGCCCAACGCATCATACTCAGGAATTGCCTGATGACGGGGAGAGGCAAAGTGAGGGTCTTGGTGAGGGGCCTGCTAAGCGGTCAGACATCGGTGATGAAGGTAAAACCTCTGAGGGACAATTTCCTATAGATCCCTAATTTTTTGAATCCTTTCGGGATGATGTTCAGGAAGATCCCACAGTTGATCTCAGCTTCCACCGTTCTCGGGCTAAGAAACGGAAGGCGGTCAACTCTCCTACTCGCCGTCTCAAAGTTCCTCGTGTAGTATCATTTGTTGAATCAAGTGATGAAAATGTCGAGGCCTAGATTCCCCCAAGTGTTCTTGTCGAAGCATCAGCGGGTGTGGAGACTTCTGACCCGAACAGGGGTTCCTCTCCCCCCGAGGTTGAAGATCTAGGGGCTGAACCCTCGGGAGGTCCTTCCTATCCTTCTCCCCAGGATATGCTCAGGGCGATGTCATCTGGCTGGGTTTTTATCGGGGATGATTATTGGAGTCATCTAAGAATGCGCCTCTAACGAGTCGTCTTCAGAATATCTTCAACGGCGCATCTTATGTAGGTTTTATTCCTAACTCTTCAATTGTCTTGCTTGGTCGCTAGATTTTTAATTAAACTTCTTTGTAGATGGTGGCCGAGTTCACTGAGCTGGTTCAGATGCAGCAACATCAGGCTGATCGAATAAGGTGTCTCAAGGCTCAACTGAAGGAAAGTAATGACAGCCGTGCTCGGGTTGAGGCGGCTTATCAAAAAGAGGTGGGATCAGCCCAAGTGTTTGCCGACCATTATTTGGCGAAGCAGGTGGAGGCTGATGAGAGGGATTCTTTGGTAGAAGAGAAGGCTACGTCACTTCAAAACATATTGTCTTCTGCCCAAGAATCAATGCTTAAAGCCGAGCAGGAAGCGGAGCAGTCCAAGTCGGCATATGAACAGAAGATCGAGGACTTGGAACGCCAAGCTTTGACAGTCGAATCCCTATCCAAAGGCTGAAACTTGAAGTCCAGGGGGTTGATCGTTTTAAAAGATCCCCTGCCTACGATGCCCTTCTTCTTTTCGGGAGTTTCAGCGAGGGCTAGTTTCAGCTGGCAAGTTCTTCAAGGTTAAGAATCTGGCAACTGAAAAAGCTCAAACCAACTGGGAGTTGTCGATCAAGAATCACGTGGATCGGTCCTTGGAATCTTTTCGGACTCAGATGAAGGAGTGGAGAGCTTACTGCCGTAGCTGAGACAAAGAGCCCATCTCATGCATTTGGAGGTTCCATCCGAGCACTCCCTCTAGACTTTTACACCAGTCAGGAGTCAATCGTGGAAGGTGTGGTGCCTGATGTAGGACCGATCCCAGGAGAAGATTACAGCCAATGGATGGACGATTCAGTCGACACGATTGTTTGACCTTCCAATGAAAGTCTGCTCCGTGAATATGAAACGGTGCCCGACCCGAGCATCGGTAAGAGTTCAAAATCCTCCTGATTTTGTAGAAATTCATTTTTGTAGAGATTCTTTGTAACAATTCTTTACAACCATTCTTTGTAACAATTCTTTGCAACCATTCTTTGTAACAATTCGTTATAACAATTCTTTGTAAAGATTAATGAAATCCTGAGTTTAACTTATTCTGAAAACCGAGTGGTATTGATCTGATTTCATTGCTTAAGAAATTTCACCGTCTTCTTTAACTTGACTCTATTGTTGCCGAGTATATTATTAAACCGGCTATTTCTGACGTTCGGGTAACTTCACCAAGTATCTTATTAAACTTGTTTCGTTACCTGAATAATTATTAACGCCAAGTATCTTATTAAACTGGCTATTTCTGATGTTCGGGTAACTTCACCAAGTATCTTATTAAACTTGTTTCGTTACCCGAATAATTTTTAACGCCAAGTATCTTATTAAACTGGTTATTTCTGATGTTTGGGTAACTTCACAAAGTATCTTATTAAACTGGTTTTGTCACTCGAATAATTTTTAACGACAAGTATCTCATTAAACTAGCTATTTTTTACGCTTGGGTAACTTCACCAAGTATCTTATTAAACTGGTTTTGTCACCCGAATAATTTTTAATGCCAAGTATCTTATTAAACTTGTTATTTCTGATATTTGGGTAACTTCACCAAATATCTTATTAAATTGGTTTTGTCACCCGAATAATTTTTAACGTCAAGTATCTTATTAAACTGGCTAGTATTATTAACTAAGTCATCTTAAAACAGGCAAGTAGATCTATACTTGTGTTTCATACTCGGTTGCTACCCAAACATTACATCAAGGCTCACCATGATCATATGTTTTGAGTCCTTACACATTACCGAGGACGTTTCCCCAGTTTTCCTGTGTAAGGGTTTGCCGAATCGTTAAGCTTTTCAAATCGCTTAACACAGCTACGCATTTCACCTAAATTTTTTCAATAGCGTCCCGAGCCTTCTCCAGAATCTGGTGTATCGGGTTTGCCTTTTTGCTAAGGCCAATTGACCTTGCTCGGCTGGCATGCTCCTTCGAGGTTCTCCGCCCATTCGGGAATCAATAGTTTCGAGTATTCTATTTGCATGTTCTTATTATCATGCTCGTCTTTCATATGCTCTTATTATCATATGCTTTATTTTTCAGAAATCTCGAGTTTGATTTTTATTTATAACTGCAAAACCAACAAATATTTAAGTTTCCAAGCTAATATTTGACCTAACTAAAACTGTCCTGACTAGAAAGGAAAATAAAAAATAATTTAGGGATAGAAAATTTTCAGATATTGGGCATTGCATGGTCAGGGTAAAACCCCTCTATTGGGTCGTGCAATCCAATATGCTCCATGGCCAGCTATTCTTTCGATCTTGTACGGGCCTTCCCAATTATCAGCTAGGGAACTTACAGCTTTATTTTTTTTGTTCAATGACACCTTCCTGAGTACCAGGTCTCCTAGTTGGAATTTCTTGACCCGAACATGAGAGTTGTAGTGGCGAGCTACTCTTTGTTGATATGCCATACTTCGTATTCGGGACTTCTCCCTTTTCTCTTCTAGCTCATCTAGACTTTGTAATTGCATATCAATATTCTGTTCTTCATCATATAGCATGACCCGTGGTGATGCATATGACGTTTCTATGGGGATAACAGCTTCTGTTCCAAATGCTAAAGTGAACGGAGTCTCTCCTGTTGAAGTTCTTGCTGTCGGCAGATATGCCCATAATACTTCGGGTAGCTTTTCAACCTAGCTTCTTTTCTTGGCATCTAGCTTTGCTTTGATTGTGTGCTAGATGATTTTTTTCACTGCTTCAATCTGCCCATTTGTTTGAGGGTGGGCAGGTGTGGCATAGTAATTGGCAATCTGATACTCTTTGCACAACTATCTGAATTTCAGGTTATCAAACCGGGTTCCATTGTCAGTGATTATAGTGTTTGGGACTTCAAACCTATAAAGTATATTCTTTTTCATGAAATTTTTGGTATTCGCTTCTGTGATATGCATCAATGCTTCAGCTTCTGCCCACTTCGTGAAATAGTCAACGGCTACTATGGCATACTTCGCTCCACCCCCTGTCCCAGTTGGCATTGGGTCGATTAAATCCAAACCCCACTTGGAAAATAGCCATGGGGATGTGAGGTTTCTGAGTTGTTCAGGACGTTGTCGGATATCATTAGCGATCCTTTGGCAAGTATTACAACTCTCTGAACATCGCTGTGCATCTGAGAATAAAGTAGGCCAATAATAACCTTGCCTGAGTACCTTGTGTGCTAAAATTTTACCCCAGTGTGATTTTTGCAAACTCCTATGTGGATTTCCTGTAATATCCGATATGCATCCTCCTCTGACACACAACTTTAGAGTGTTTGGGAAAACCCTCTTCTATATAGTTCTCCTCCAACCAACGTGTGCCTTACTGATCGATACCTGATACGTTTTGCTTGTACGGGATCTTCCGGGAGCACGCCTTCTTCCAAGAATCTTTTTAGGTGTTATCCAATCGTCTGACGGTTTTCGGATTTCTGAAATTTCTAAGTTTTTTGGTTCAGCTGTGCTCAGTTTGAGGAGATGTGCAACCATAATAGTTTTTGGCCTGATTGTGGTTGTTGTTGATGCTAGTTTTGACAAAGCGTCTACCTTTTCATTCTTCTCCCTGTGGATCTGGGCAATCATATATTCTTTGAATTTCTGGAGGAGCTGTTTTGTAATGTTACGGTAAGCTATCATGCCTTCATTCTTAGCTTGGTATTCGTTCAGGACTTGGTTGACAACTACCTGTGAATCGCTAAATATCTCGACTTCATCGGCCTGAGAGCTATGCAGACTCTGAGTCCAGCTCGTAACGCCTCATACTTGGATTGATTATTGGTTGCTTTGAAGTCAAACCTCATGGCACATTAGACATCATCTCCTTCTGGAGTGCATACCACGATTCCTGCCCCGCTGACATGAGTGTTTGAAGAGCCATCAACATACAATTTCCATGGAAAAAAAATTCCCAATATTTTTTTGCTTCCAGGTTTGGCTCTGTGAATTTTGCTATAAAATCTGCCACTGCTTGCCCTTTGAGGGATGTCTTGCGGACGTAGTGGATATCGAATTCACTTAGCTTGATTGCCCATTTTGTTAGTCTTCCTGAAATCTCTGGCTCTGTAAAATTTGTCTCAATGGGCAATCGGTGAGGACCTGGATTGTATGAGCCTGAAAGTATGGCCTTAGCTCTCTTATTGCTGAAACCAATGCTAGAGCCATTTTTTCTGCTTACGAATACCTGGTCTTGGCTGGTAAAAGTGCATCGCTGGTATAATACACTGGCTTCTGTACTCCATCTTCTATTCTGTTAAGAACTAAGCTTGCTGCTAGCTCGGCAATTGATAAGTACAGATGGAGTATCTCTCCCATTTGCAGCTTTGAAAGGATAGGAGACTGCCCTAGGTTCTCTTTTTTTAAAATGTCTGCTCACACTCTTCATTCCATTCGAGTCCTTTTCATTTTTTGATTACTCTGAAAAAGGGTGTGCATTTTTCCGTGGCCTTTGAGATGAATATTCCCAAGGAAGCTAAACATCCTGTTAAGCGTTATACTTCTTTTAATGTCCTTGGTGAGGTCATTCTCTGCAAGGCTTGGATCTTTTCAGGATTGACTTCGATTCCCCTTTGGTGAAGTTGAAAACCCAGGAACCTTTCTGAAGGAACTCCGAATAAACACTTGTTCGGATTTAGCTTCATTTGGTATCTTCTTAAAACATCGAATGTCTTTCGCAGGTAAAAAGTATGCTTGTCTGCCGAGATGCTCTTGGTCAGCATGTCTCCAATGTACACTTCCATGTTCCTTCCTATTGTCGTGTGAAGATTCTGTTGAACAACCTTTGATATGTTGGCCCTGCGTTTTTTAACCCGAAGGGCATTACTATGTAACAGTACAAGCCCTGATCAGTTGTGAATGTTGTTTTGTCTTCGTCAGCCTTGTTCATCCGGATTTGATTATATCCCGAGTAGACGTCCATGAAACTGAGCAATTCGTGACCTAATATAGCGTCCACCAACTGATCTATCCTTGGCAGTGGAAAACTGTCTTTTGGGCATGCCTTGTTCAAATCTGTGAAATTTACGCACATTCTCCATTGTCCATTTTTCTTTTGGACGAGGACTACATTAGCTACCCATTTAGGGTAGCTGATCTCTCTAATCGATCCTACGGCGAGTAGCTTTTCTACTTCATGTTTGATTGCCTGACTTCTCTCGAGATTGAATGACCTTCTCTTTTGTATCACTGGTTTTGCATTCAGGTCTACCTTCTTTCAAGATAATTTATTCGATCGGTTCATTTTTGGATTCATTCGACTCTTCCCTTGGATCAAATTCGAATGACAGTGACTCTTTGTTCTGACTCAGCTGGGCTATAGTGCATACTTGTTCACCATCATTTTTGTTTTTGTATATTGACAGGTTAACTCTTCGGGCCATCTCTTGGGATCCCTTGACTACATCAACCCCCTGTTCGGTCGGGAACTTGATCATCAATGCATATGTGGCTGTTACGACCTTAGTTGTATTTAAGAATGGTCGACCCAACAACGCATTATACGGCCAATTGTCTAAGTCTACCACCACGAAGTTGAGCAGTACAGTTCTCTGACAAGGTGCCACTCCAATCTTTACGGGTAACTTTACCGTCCCGAGAGACCTGACATCAACCTTTTCGAATCCTGAGTAGAGTATGGAAAGGCTGTAAATCCTTTCCGTCTAACCTGAGTTAATCGTAGAGGGCTACATTGAGAATGTCTGCCGAACTTCCATTGTCTATCAGGATTCTCCTGACTTCCCGGTGACCAATCCGGGCACTTATGACCAGAGCGTCATTTGGCCGAACATCGACCCCGTGTGAGTCTGCTTCTGTGAATATTATTGGGTCTCATCCTTCCTTTACCCTTTTCGGGTCTGGCTCAACCGAGTTCACGTCAAAGTTATGACTTGCTTCTACTGCTTCTCTGATTTTTTGTGTTCACTCTCGGTTACTTCTCCCAGTGGATGGTCCTCCAAAGATTGTTTGTATTACTTCATTGGCCTCTTGGCTGGCTCTTTGATTCCGACCAGAGCTGTGACAGGCCTTGATCTCTTTCTTTGTTTCTGGCTTCTCATCTCTTTTCAAGATTACATCCTGAAGGTATCCCTTCCGAATGAGGGTTTCTATGTAATCTCTGAGCTGGTAACATTTGGAAGTCATGATCGGTTTCCTTATAAAATCTACAGTATTTGGTTGTATCTCACCGAGCAAACTAAGATTGACGGCGTGGCTCTTTTACCAGACTTTTCTCTTCCAGTATGGTCTGGATTTCCTCATGCTTTTTTCGAAGAGGGGTGTAGTTGGCGTATCTACCTCAAAATTTCTCCGTGGTCTGTTCGACATTACGTATGTTTCCCCCGTCCTTACTTTTTTCATTGCTGCTTCCTTTCTGTTTTCCCTTTTAGTTCTGCACCTTGGACTCAGCGTCCTTTTTGGGTTTTCCTCCATACATGTAGCATCCTCCCGTGGCTAACTCTTCTTCTTCGGCTAGTGTATATCCTCCCGCCATGTCCATCATATCTGCATATCTGGTCAAACGGGCTCTTCTCAGGCTAAAAAATAACCGTCCATTCTGTAGGTTGTTGATGAATGCAGCAATTATCGCTTCATCGTTTGCACTGCCGATTTTTGATACCGCTTGGCCGAATCTCCCCAGGTATTTCTTCAACGACTCATCTTTTCCTTGTTTTATCTGAGAAAGGTAAGCCACTATTTTTTTTCTGTGAATGTTGCTCAAAAATTGCCTTAAGAAACTTCTGCTTAGTTCACTAAAGCTTTCGATGCTTGCTGGGGGCAATCTCCCGAACCATCTTGAGCCCGTGTCCCTTTGAGTTTGTGAAAAGTTGAGGCATAGTAAGGGATCGTTGTGGGCATACTGGGCCATAGCACTTTTATTGAGTCTGACGTGTTCTTTAGGGTCTGAATCTTTCTTGAACTGCTTCACGTGCGGCATCCTGAACCTTTATGGGAATGAAGTCCGCATGATTTCCCTAGTGAACGAACTGTTAGAATCCTCATCAGATAAATCGTTGTACCCATAACGTCTGACCAGTGCGTCCATTTGATGCCTATTGTTTTCGACTTCTCAAGTTAGGCTCTGAATTATGACATCTCTGTCTCTCACCGGACTTCCATGATGGTTGAACCACTAGGTGATTGTCATTCCTCTAGCTGGCTCTTCACTTTGATACCGAGTTTCACGAGTTGATTCTTGTAGGCGGATGGTTCTGTGATGACACTTACGATGGTGCCGATCACTATCTTTCGATGATGATCGATCTCTATGCCGGTCATGTTTGTGGTGTCTTGCACGGGCTGTCTGGTCATGGTTCAACTTCTGGCGTGGTCGTTCCTCTTCGAGTGTTCCACGTCCAACCTGATTAATTGGAACCGAGTTTCTTTCAGCTTCCAGTGCATTTTATTCTGGCCCCACTACAACTGAATGAAACCTTACAGGTGGGAGGTTAAGAGGTTACGCTTTTTCTGTAGCCAGTAGATCAACTCCTTCCTTTGTTGCGTCTGCCACCAACTGTTGCAAAGCCTCACGGAAGCGTCGTGTTAGGTCTTCTTTGGTAAGAGGAACTTGCTGGATCCCTATCAGGGATGTTGGATGGTTCTCCGTGGTTGTAGTGAGATCTCGCGAACTACTGTCAACATGGACGTTATCTGGAGATTTTTGGACATCCCTAGAACTGTTTCTGCTTCCTACCATTACCTTTAAATAAATCGGTGGTTCAAGAAGCCCCTCCTTCTAGCGCCAATTGTTGACATCGATTTCTGGATGTATGAGAAAAGCCAACAAGATTTGGATTTTAGCTGTGATCGGAAAGAGAAAGAGAAGGAGAAAGTAATCGGACATAAGTTTTTACGTGGTAAAACTCCGATGACCGGAGAAACGTCCACTGGTGGCTGAATAATCAACCAAGCCAAAATCCACTATGAATAGAATAAATACAATTCTCGATCTCTTTTTTCTCTTTTTGTATTTTTCTATATGATTTCTGTATATATATATATTGTGATGAGATTATGGGTCTATTTATATGTTCATAGAACCCTAATCCTCCTTGTACAAGTAATAAAAGATCTTTGTATTTTACTATGATTGGTTACTTGTTCGAAGTAGTTTGTTTTCCTTCCTATTTCGGAGACTTGTATTGAGATCAAATGGGACTCTAGTAATGTAGTCCAGTTAGGGCTTGTTTCCTTATAATAGCGCAGTCTTTTTAAAGAAATAAAATTGTTGCCTGATTAGGAACCCTTTCTGCTTGATATTCTGTTCTTCTTGGAATTCCTCTTTGATATGGATATCTTCACGTATTTTAATGACTCGATTCGTGTGAGCTACGCGCTGGGTTTTTTATTCGGTTTTCTTCATGTTTGTTCCGAGTAGAACACGATATCAGCTGGTCCCGAGTGACGTCATCTGATCCCGAGTAGAAAATGTCATCAACTAGCCCCGAGTATCTTTAACTGATCCCGAGTAGTATATGACGTCAATTGATCCCGAGTAGGTTTTGTTCAATACTTGTTTACTCGGGCTTCTCTTCTTTGGTGATGTCTTGAAGGATATTTTCTGAATGCCTATTTAGACGTCTATCTGGCAATTTTATCCTCTTTGTCGATGACGTGCACGTCTGGTAAAATTTACATACGACAATAATTATTACAAAAATGTAATCTAATTACGCCCACTGCTCATGCCGACACGACATCCCCAGACCCCACATGCATTGAAGAGGCTCTCTTTAGATGTGTCCAAGAATAAGTCCATTGCAAAGAAGAATAAACATGGTTAATGGCCCTCGAATCAACTATCCAAGGTGAAGAATCATCTTCCAATAAACATGACTCAAGAACAAGTAAATCATATTTACCTTTCTTGGACTTCTTCTTGTTTTGGGCTTTCTTGGGTTTGGACTTAACCTTCGCCTTCCCAGCAGAAATTTTCCTCTTCTTATTATTGGAGGAAGATGGTTCGGAAACATTTGTCACACCGTTCTTGCCCTTACAGTCCTTAGTCAATGACTCAAAGGTAGTGAGCTCAATGAGCAACTGTGTGAGACTGAACATTAACTTGTTCATCTCATAGTTACTCTTAAACTGATAGAAACTCTTCGGAAGAGTCGTCAGTATGATGCTAACTTGACTGGGTTCGTCAATGACCCCGCCATTGACTTCTGCTGTGTTGAAGTATGACATCATGCTCAGAACATATTCCCAAACTGATGTACCTTCCTTCATACGAGCGAGCATAATTAAACGAATAGCTTCGTGTCGCTTTTTCTCGGAGGGCTGTCCGAACATAGCTTGCAATGACTCCATGATTTTGAATGCTGAAGTCATTGCTTCGTGCTTTATGACAAGCCCATTTGTCTTAGAAGTTAACAGATATGTTCGGGCCTTCTCATCAGATGAGACCCATCGTTGGAATGCCTCACAAACAGTTCGCGCGGCATTGACAGCAGGCGCTGGAGGACATTCCTCTATAAGCACAAACTTGAGGTCTTTGGTCACCAAAATTGCATTAATGTTAAATTTCCACTTAGTGTAGTTATTACCAGTTAATTTATCGTTTGCGAGCATTTAAAATAAAGCAGAAGACATTATTGCTGAAATAAATAAAACATTCATTCAGTCATTTATTTAAAACAAGTGCGAGTGCTTTTGTATAAATTTAAACATGATGCATGAACATGTTTAACGAACTAGAACTACCCTAAAACTAGTTACTATACCACGACAATCCAACATACCACAAATAAGTACCACCTTAGGGTCGGTCAAGTCTTTGCATATTGGACCGAGACATTCTCGATCAAATGATATTATAGAATAACTCTTATTCCATATCAATCAACCATCGTTTATTCAGTCAGGTTTTTAATTAACAAATTTAATCAAAACCTTCGTGAGTGTAACCCACCATTTCAGATCTCACGAGCTTAACTAGAGAATTGCAGCCTGAGCAACTGTATGAGACTGAACATTAACTTGTTCATCTCATAGTTACTCTTAAACTGATAGAAACTCTTCGGAAGAGTCGTCAGTATGATGCTAACATGACTGGGTTCGTCAATGACCCCGCCATTGACTTCTGCTGTGTTGAAGTATGACATCATGCTCAGAACATATTCCCAAACTGATGTACCTTCCTTCATACGAGCGAGCATAGTTAAACGAATAGCTTCGTGTCGCTTTTTCTCGGAGGGCTGTCCGAACATAGCTTGCAATGACTCCATGATTTTGAATGCTGAAGTCATTGCTTCGTGCTTTATGACAAGCCCATTTGTCTTAGAAGTTAACAGATATGTTCGGGCCTTCTCATCAGATGAGACCCATCGTTGGAATGCCTCACAAACAGTTCGCGCGACATTGACAGCAGGCGCTGGAGGACATTCCTCTATAAGCACAAACTTGAGGTCTTTGGTCACCAAAATTGCATTAATGTTAAATTTCCACTTAGTGTAGTTATTACCAGTTAATTTATCGTTTGCGAGCATTTAAAATAAAGCAGAAGACATTATTGCTTAAATAAATAAAACATTCATTCAGTCATTTATTTAAAACAAGTGCGAGTGCTTTTGTATAAATTTAAACATGATGCATGAACATGTTTAACGAACTAGAACTACCCTAAAACTAGTTACTATACCACGACAATCCAACATACCACAAATAAGTACCACCTTAGGGTCGGTCAAGTCTTTGCATATTGGACCGAGACATTCTCGATCAAATGATATTATAGAATAACTCTTATTCCATATCAATCAACCATCGTTTATTCAGTCAGGTTTTTAATTAACAAATTTAATCAAAACCTTCGTGAGTGTAACCCACCATTTCAGATCTCACGAGCTTAACTAGAGAATTGCAGCCTGAGCAACTGTGTGAGACTGAACATTAACTTGTTCATCTCATAGTTACTCTTAAACTGATAGAAACTCTTCGGAAGAGTCGTCAGTATGATGCTAACATGACTGGGTTCGTCAATGACCCCGCCATTGACTTCTGCTGTGTTGAAGTATGACATCATGCTCAGAACATATTCCCAAACTGATATACCTTCCTTCATACGAGCGAGCATAGTTAAACGAATAGCTTCGTGTCGCTTTTTCTCGGAGGGCTGTCCGAACATAGCTTGCAATGACTCCATGATTTTGAATGCTGAAGTTATTGCTTCGTGCTTTATGACAAGCCCATTTGTCTTAGAAGTTAACAGATATGTTCGGGCCTTCTCATCAGATGAGACCCATCGTTGGAATGCCTCACAAACAGTTCGCGCGACATTGACAGCAGGCGCTGGAGGACATTCCTCTATAAGCACAAACTTGAGGTCTTTGGTCACCAAAATTGCATTAATGTTAAATTTCCACTTATTATAGTTATTACCAGTTAATTTATCGTTTGCGAGCATTTAAAATAAAGCAGAAGACATTATTGCTTAAATAAATAAAACATTCATTCAGTCATTTATTTAAAACAAGTGCGAGTGCTTTTGTATAAATTTAAACATGATGCATGAACATGTTTAACGAACTAGAACTACCCTAAAACTAGTTACTATACCACGACAATCCAACATACCACAAATAAGTACCACCTTAGGGTCGGTCAAGTCTTTGCATATTGGACCGAGACATTCTCGATCAAATGATATTATAGAATAACTTTTATTCCATGTCAATCAACCATCGTTTATTCAGTCAGGTTTTTAATTAACAAATTTAATCAAAACCTTCGTGAGTGTAACCCACCATTTCAGATCTCACGAGCTTAACTAGAGAATTGCAGCCTTAGGGTCTGTCAATCCTGAAATACCCTCAAAAATCCTATCATTTAGTAAGTCAACCTTGGTATTGACCTTTGTGGAAACCTTCCTTAGGGAGGATGAAAGCAAAGCCGTCACGAGACCCCACTCGGATCTCACGGTGTTGAATTAATGATGGAGACCGCGGGATATATTTGTCATATATCCCTCTCCTACTCACTATTTTAAAATTAGGGTTATTTATTATCCGTTAATGCACCTAGACTCTACAGGATCAAACGGCTAACTTTAATCAAGTTATCTAGCTCATTAACTAGTTCATTATTAGAAACAAATCATAATTAACTAATAAATTATTTATGATTTTTAACTATTAAAAATCTAATCTGTTAGTGAATAATCTAAGCATTTTGTAAACTATTTACTAAGGTCAGATTATTATGTTAGTGTTTACCAAGTTTTAACTATTAAAATTCTAACACTTTATTAGGTTCATTTATTATTAGGTAATTAATCATATGAATCCTAATTATAATAAATGATCCTATTAATATAACTTTTTAAACAATTTAATAACTAGATTAATATTTAATGAGAATTACAAAGTTTTTACCATTAAAAAACTAATCTCATTTTTATAACCAATTATTACTGTGGATTATTTAATAAAAAAAATGAAATCTAAAATTACAAAAATACCCCCGAGGCATTCCTTGGTATTCTTGTAATTTTTTAGTCTTCTTGTAATTTTCGAGTCTTCTTGTAATTTTCGAGTCACTCTGATTCATCTCATGAGTCTTTCTTCGCGATTTTTCCAGGTCTTCAATATAAGTTACAGTTTTTTTTTTACAATACAATAACAGTAAAAAAAATAAAAAAATATATATACAATCTATAAACCCTAAATCCACAGTACCATATAATTAACGATCAACCATGTTTTTGTAAATTAAAAAACTTAATATACATACAAAAACATCATACAATCAATTTAAACTGTGTCTACACAATCATACATACAAGAGCATCGAAAACAATTTCCTGTTCCTGAAAAAAAAAATTGGATCTGATACCAATTGTTGGAGCCTCGTTCACCGATCACACAGTGGAAGTACGTTTTTAAATTTTTTATACAGATCGTAAATGATCTGGGATCAGTGAACTTGGGATCATAATTTTTTTCAGAACTAATACATATAAAATTACTACAATAATAAAATATATGTACATACAGGAAATTGAAATCAATGTAAAGAGAAGAAATCATACCAACGTTTGGAGGCTCCTTCACTTTATAATATGTTCTTATCTGAACCAATCGATCTTTCTCGCTATCTTCCGATATTGATAACTGCATGTGGACGTATCACAATCTTAGAAACTTGAATGAAAGATTTAGAGATAATTGAAGAAACTTTTTTCTTTCATATTCACAACTTTTATCAAAACACTTTTGACTTCTCCCTAATACAAACACACACAGAAACACTATAAAAAAACAAAACTTAATTGATGCGTGGATATTAATGCTTTTTCATCCTTTCACGTCATCTGCAGGACATGCACATTGAGTGATTTAATTATCTTTTTTTTTTTGTCTTGTTTCATGCAGTATCAAATTTTGCATCTAATGCAAAAAAAACTTAGAACCCGTCCTGTAAGCGTTTTTCAATTGCTGTTTTTTAAAAATAAAAATAAAAATAAAAACAATATTTTTGGTTTCATTTTCAATTTCTGAAAACGTGTCTGGTAGTAAATACTGAAAGCTGTATTTTGAAAATGAAAACGGAAAAAACGCGTCTGGTAGGTTAACCGAAAACTATCAAAAATTGAAATACCAATTTTAGTATTTTGTTTAATATTATTATAACTATAAACAAATTGATTAAATAATTAACTAATATAATTTTTGTATTGTAATTTTTAAATTAAACAAAAGTAACACATAAAAAATTAATCCAAAAAAACATATCAAAAAAATGAATTAATCAAAACTAAACTCTTAAATTATAAATAAATAATTATAATATATATACAAATATTATTATATTATATTTTTTATATATGAAATATTATTATATTTTTTATATTATATTTTTATATATAATAAAACATAATATATGACATTATATCCTATGTAAATATATAATATTTGATATTATATATATATATATATATAATATAAATAAATATATAATAATATATATAGTATTAATATACATATATATGTTATTATATATAATAACATTAATAATATATATATATATATATCATAGAATATTATTTCATAATATTTACATAATTATAAAATATTATATATTATATATATGATATATTAATATAAAAAATATTTTATAATATTTTATATATATGATATATATATATTATTATTTTACAATATTATATAATTAGTATTATAATATACATAAAATATATTATATATATAAAATAATAATTATAATATATATATAAGAGGTGCACTTTGGTAATTTAAAAAACTTGTTTTGTCTTGTCCTAATTATATCAAACGCATAACAGTACAATTAATAGTTTAAGATTTTTTTTAATATAAAAAAAAAGTGAAAACAAAATGAAAAACAAAAACGAAAAACGAAAAACAAGTATTTTATGTTTTTCAAATCTTTCACTTTTAACACTGGTTTTGTTTTTCGTTTTTTTTTTGTTTTTCGAAAATAAAATGAAAAACGGTTAACGAACGCGTTTTTGAAATGGTTTTTTGAAAAATAAAAACGAAAACGGACTGAAAAACAGCTGCAGGACGGGGCCTTTTGTTGCCTGATTTGTGTGTTTCTTTGTTTTAAAGATTTTTTTTTTTTATTTTAATTGAAATCTTGGTTTGATCAGTTTTCAAAGAATATATATCATATATATTTCCTCTTTTAAAGAACCTCATGATATTTTTTTTATTTAAAAACAAAATCTTCATTTTATTTTTATTAAAAGATACCATCTATTTTGAATTTAAATAGAACAAACATCCTCCATTTAGTGATTAATAACATAATTAAATAAACTCATTATTTAATTTATTTAATCATCATTATTCATTAATTAAATAATCTCATTATTCAATTAATTTCCTGAATAAATACGTGTCACTTTCGTAACACAATTAATTGGACAATCCAATTAATTTACCGTGACCCTTGTTACCTAAATCGATCGGGCTAACAAGGGGACCTAATGGACCCAAAGTATTTTGAGCTCCAATAATCCTCGGAATCATTAATTAAACTCTTTAATTAATATTGCTTGATTATTAACTCCGGTGCTATTCCACTAAAAACCCGAAGCTGCACTCTCTCAATTGCAAACGCTTTTACACAGACCGATACAACTCACTGTCCATCAATATAGCAAGTACATATTGTGTGATCATCCACAGTAGTTCATAATTAGAGCTGAGTCATAATGTCCATTATACCCCTCTAATTACATATATCCTTTAAGTACCGTTGATTCTCTAATAGACAATAAATCATATTTCCTCATAGAATTAGGAGAGCGCTCATATTGTCCAAGCCCCGAATCAACCCTTAAGGAAACTACCATCTACTTTTCACAAGAAGGAGTGGATTCCGCTATTGTGTACAAACCTTCCGAGCCACAAGCTAAACCACAATCCCAACATACGGAGTATATTGATCAGGAAATGCATCTGACATCACCCATGGTATATCAAAGACCACGATCTAACCTAAAGGAGTCGATAAGACACTCAGGATTAAGATCACCCACATATAGCCATAATTAGTTTATATATATGAATCTCATCGGTAAACAGATCTTTGTGAGAGATTATATAGATCATGGCCTAGTCCTATATGATCACATTATACAAGGTACATCCATTCCCATATCTCATATGAATGATTCAGGATAGAATCACCGTACACTACGGAATGGACCGCGGTTATAGATTAACCGTAAATAAAGTACCCAGATTTATTTCATATCTATGGACTCTTTAGATTGCACGTCTCTTATTGTATCTGATCGAGCCATGATTACACTAGATTTCGAGTCCCCCTTCCTATGCTTATTGCTCAATTCTCGAGTAAAATCAAGTGCTTAATGGTTCAATTAAGTGTATTTACAGGATTTTGTATTAGGGGCATCATATGTGAGTTATGAGTAAAGATTGAGACCCAAAAGAGCTGAAAATTGGAAACTTGGACAAAATGACACATTATGTTGATGTCATGATTTCCATCATGGGAGACCGTGATATACCCGTGACAACAACTTTTCTAAAGTGTCGCTGGTGATGTCGTCATGGAAGACCTCGACATATCGTCATGGACAACCGCGACAGACAGAAAAGCGACAGTCCGCCAGCACGTATTTCTAGGTTGATTTCTGACCTAATTTTGGACCCATATAAATACTCATCTTATATTTTGGTGAAAGATCATCAGCCACACGAACTTTTCAACACTTTCTCCCTTCCATCACCATACTTAGACACTTTCATTCCTCCATCCATCTTGGAACTTGAAAGGCAAAAAGAGGAAGCATACAATTCAAGGAACCTCAAATGACCAACTTGGGTTTCTTCTTTAACTCTTCTTTGTTTTATTTCTTTTCCTTGATGTGTAACTAATTTCTATGTTAGGGGATTAATGTGAACCTATTGAGCAACTCTTTGTAATCCTTGTCTAATGGTTTTTAATTACCTTGGTAGTCTCTTTTATTGAAATCCTTGCTCTAGTTCTTCTACTTATATTCAAATGAGACCTCAATGAATGTTTGTGTTAGGATTAGTTTATCTAAGATATTGAGGGTTAGATGTGGGTGACCATCCCATTTATTCCTTAACTACAAACTTAATAATTGAGAAAATTTTCATATGCATGACCATGCTATGTGTGATTTGGTTCAGAGTTTTTAATTAAAAAATTAATTATAACCATTGCTCATTACATGACCTTGTGTGAGTAATAGGAAAGATTAGGTGCTTCATGAAACAAACCCTATCAATTGGATTTAAATGCTTAAATGAGACTTAGGGATTACATTGAGGAGTTTAATTAGGTTGCATTAATTCCCTAGCATTCTTTCATATTCATATTTTTGTGTGAGCTTTTTTGTTATTTAGTTTATTGCACTGTTACATATTAGTGAATTAAAATACCAACCCAAGATAAGCATTATGCCATTTAGTTTTCATGCACTTAAATTAGGCTTTAATTAAACTAATTATCATTCAACTAGTAGAATCACCGATCCTAGTGAACGAAATTTCTTTTAAATTGATTAAGATCAAAAATACTACAATCAATTGTGGCCCCGCTGCCGGGGTTCAGCATATATTCATTAATTGAGCCTAATTAGTTTGATTTAGATAGTGTGTGTTATTTTATTTTATTTAATTTAGTTAGTTAGTTTTATTTTCATTTTTTAGTTTCTTTTTACTTCGTTGGTAATTTTGTTTTTGGTGTTTAAGGGCAAACATGGTGTATGAAGCAGACCGTCAAGGTAGAGATATGGTATTTTATGAGACGGAAGATGTCTAAGCCCTGAATTTTCAAAAAGGAAGAAATGATCCATATTCTAACTCTAATAATCCGGAGTGGCGCAACCATCCCAACTTCTCTTGGTCCGACCCAAACAACACTTTGAATAACCAAGCTCAGAACTACCAAGGCCAAGGGTTAATTGGGCAGCAGTGGAACAACTCGGGTATTTGAGATGTGGCTTCATATCATTCTAGAAAGAGTCCTTTGGAAGACATTGTGACTAACCTTACTCAGAGTTCACAACAGTCAAATCAGAATTTGAATAATTTCATTCAAGCAACCAGGCAAAGGTTCACCAACTTAGAAGCATCAGTGAAGAAATTGGTGGCACAGTTAGGGCATGTAGTTGACACAATTCACAGGAATGAGCCAGGTAGACTTCCTAGCCAGTCAGAATAAGCTAAAGCAGAGACAGTTCGGAGGAGTGCCCGAGTGTTAGACACCGGAGATACAAGAGGAGAGCCTAAGGAGAAAAAGGCTAAAGAATTGGAAGAGGAAATCAAGAAGAGGATTTTGGTAGAAGAAGAGGAAGTAGTAGTAGAGAAGATTCCTGAGAAAACTTCTCTTTTACATAAGTCACCTGATCTTTACATTCCACCAGTTCCATTTCCGGGGAGGTTAAAGAAAGTCACTAGCTCAGTTGATTGCCTTGTTGTGGGTACACTTCAGGCAGAAACTATTCTAGGAGTCCAATTGAGTATTTAAATGAAATCCTAGGGCTTTTTGATGATAAAGGTGAGGAAAGTGGTCAAATTGGTGATCCATGTGACAAACAAGCAATGTTGGATATTAATGATCTTGTGAGAAAAAACACCGACTTGATAAAGAGGATGGAAATCCAAGAAAAGGAAAGGGATGAAGCAATCAAGAGGGCAGAAGATCTTACAAGGTTGATAGAAGAGCAAGAAGAAAACTTTGCCCGAGGCACTAAGATGTTACAATGGCAAGTGGAGCAAGCGGACAAGGAAATCAATGCCTTCAAGGAGGAGTTGAGCGAAAAAGAAATTGATTTAAAGGTAGCAAAGGTTAAGGAGTGTGACTGCTTAGTGGAGCTTGAAAGAGCCGAACGAACAATTGAAACCTTGACCAATGACTGAAGCATAGACGAAGAAACTCCACAACTCCACACCATCGAAAGAGATACAAATCATCCGAGAGCAAAAATTAAGAAGACCGGAGGTAGTTCGTCATATTTTCCTTACAAATGTCATTTTTGCCATATTAGGGGTCATAAAAAGGCCCAATGTGTTGAATTTATGGAAATGTGCAAAAAGAGACGAAGCATGCCTAAAGGAAAGCCAAGGAAGATTCGACAAGTTTGTGTACGAAAAGACAAACTTGACAAAGCAAGAGACACTATCGTTGATGGGAACCTTACTTGGTTGGAAGTGATAGAGCTTCAAGAGCCATAGTGCTCTCACAACGTCTTGCCTAGACGTTAAATAGTACGCTTGGTGGGAGGCAACCCGCCTAGGTATCTTTC
The DNA here is from genome assembly GCA_032871835.1 of Dipteronia dyeriana. Lineage (NCBI taxonomy): Eukaryota > Viridiplantae > Streptophyta > Magnoliopsida > Sapindales > Sapindaceae > Dipteronia > Dipteronia dyeriana. The sequence goes on from CM065295.1 coordinate 252,226, forward strand.
CTTTCGTTAACTTTTAATTTTCCATAATAATTGTGAATGGTAGTGTTCTACTTCACTCCCAAGTCTAAGTTGATCCACACCTTAATTTTTAAAAGATTAATTGTGTTGATAGTGCAAGGTGTGGAAAAGCATAGGTTTGAGGGTGATTTTTCATTTTATTTGCAAGTCTAGTGATTACCAAACTCAATTGTTCAAGCAAATACCCTTGATATATTTATTGTTGAGCATGTGTGCAGATTAGGCACTTAGGATCCTTGAAAGGCCTTGAAGGGCCTTGAAGAGAAATTTTTCAAGGAATGTCGCGGTTAAGTTGTCATCATGGATGACCGCGATAATACCACGTGACAACAAAGAGGAGTTATTGTCGTTGGAGGTGTTGCTTGTGGGTTGCTTGGTGTGCCAAACACAACAATCTCCATGATGAAGAGGCGGTGTGTCGCGGTCATGATTTCTGTCATGGAAGACTGCAACAGACACCTGGTATAAAACATCAGTTTGTGGTAGGGCAGCCTCTCACTAAAAATTCAAACCCCAATCACGACCAATTCTCCCTCCAAGCAGCATCAAAGACATCCAGCCCACGCAATCGGTAATTCCTTCTTCTTTTCATTTACTTTAGGCCCTTGCTAGTCCCAAATCCTAGTTCTACTTTCATTTACACATTCTAGGGTTGACTTGGGGAATTATTGGAATCTTTGGGGTTGAAGCAAATTTGTGCATATCTGTGTGAATTGAAAGGTTGGTTTTTGTTGTAAAGTTTATTGAAGCATTTTTGTAGTGATTCTGTGTTTTTTGAGGATTTATGGGTGAGATTGATTGAAAATAATGAAAATTGGGGCACATTTGGCCACCACCACCTCATTATTTGCTTTGAGTTGTTCTTGTGTATCTAGACTTGTTTTGTTGGTTTTACTGCTTTCAGTTATATTTCGTACTTGTTTAATTACTCTAGTTATTTGATTTCTATCGTAGTGGTACTTTTGCATCTTTTCTTTTATTTGTTTTATTTACGATTAGACTAAGGGTGTGCATTGTATTGTGTCATGGTTGATGTTTAATTGCCATTAAGAGCTTTCTATGCCATCTTGATCGAGCCTTTGCTTTATTTTATTTTATTTTATTTTATATTATTGAAATGTGTTGTGTTGGTTGTGGTTTAGGCGCCTTTCTCTCTAGGCTCTCATTGTCAACATTAGGGACAATGTTGAGTTTAGGTTTAGGGGTGTCGACACCGGTTTCGATCGTCTTGGGTTTATTGAGTCCTAAATTTTATTTTTGAGTCACAATTTTTAATTTCCTTTTGAGTCCAAATTTTTGGTTGAGTCAAACTTTTTAAAAATAGTCACATGGCCAAAATTTTCGAGTTTCAAGTAGCTTGGGTGTGATGCTTTGAGTGTGTGTTTGTGTGAGAGTTTATTTATGCATAATGTGCTCGATTGGGCATCTTGTTGTCACTTTAGGGTCTCACTTGCACATCATGGGCTTGTCCCATCCTTTTGTGTTCAAGTTGGGGGGATTCGGTGCTCAAACACCATGTTCTAATAGTAGACACACCTAGTGAGTTCACAAACACAGGTCTTAAAAAGCGCATTTGAGTGTTATCATCGTTTCAATATAAACACTTATCTCGTCACGCGCATCGATTGCCATAGGACATCACATTGCATTAAATTTGTGGATTGCTTGATGGATACTTACATTCCCTTGATAGATGAAATGGTGGAAATGATTTTAGACAATGTGTGTGCTTAACTACTCATATTAGCCTAAACACATTCCATGTCCCTATTTGTGTGCTCCCAAGCCAATTTTGAGGCCAAACACTAACCTTTCTTTCGGAACCACATTACACCATATAGCTTAAACCTAAATACATGCCTACCTTCGTTGCCAATCTTGTTAGGATGTGTTGTGTTGTGGTGAAAGGTGGAAAAGCTCTAAATATGAAAAGTTAGCATCTATTTGGGCTATATTTGTAAATGTGTAAGGCAAAAGGCTCAAAAATGTAAAAGTGTGAAAATGTGCACTTATGAGCTTAAAGTGAAAAAAAAGGAATAAGAGTCTTGTATGTAATTGTAAAGTACTCACTAGTAGAGTACTCATGTATAGCACAAGTGTAATGAAAAGTCAAGCCTAATCACTAGTGCCACGAGTGATATGAATAGAGCTTAAGTATTTGGTGTATTGTGGGGTGTATTGTGTAGTGTCTTAGCATGATTGGTGACTTTTGAATTCCATTTCCTATTCTCTATTCACCATATTTCACCCAATGGCCCCATTACAACCAAAGGGAAGACGTAAATGATCTACTATGAAATCTAGATTTGGAATGTTTGTTGAAGCATGATCTTCCACATCTATGGCATTTGATTAATTTCCTAGGGTAGTTCACCAAAATAATAATGTTTCATTTCTTAATGCATAACTCTATCCCATGCATAACTCTATCCTAAGTATTCAATTCCCATAAATAACTCTATCCTAAGTATTCTTAAGTATTTGATTCCCATGCATAACTCTATCCTTGCATACTTTGCATAAGTGTGAACTTAGGACTCCTAGAGGAAAGAAAAGAGAATGTCCATGTGAGGTTTAGAGTCAAAGAGAATTATGCTCAAGGTGTGAGAGTGAGTAGTTCCCAACACGAGAGCACTCTAGGCCTGGGATTCATGTTGTTCGAGTGTCCCATGAGTGCCTTCGAGTTGCTTGAGAATGTTTTGCATGTGTCTACTCTCCTTATCCACACCTCTTTGCATCTCATCACCAGTTGAAAATGAGGCTTTTGAGTTATTGTTATTTGAATTTCTTTTGTTTTTATAGAGTCTTCGTGTTGTTTGCTTGTTTGTTTTTGTTGTTGTTTTCTCTTGATTTTGCTCGAGGACGAGCAAAATGCTAGGTCCGGGGGTGTTGATCGAACCATGAAAACGCTAGATTTTGAGTCCCCCTTCCTATGCTTATTTCTCAATTCTTGAGTAAAATCAAGTGTTTAATGACTCAATTAAGTGTATTTACAGGATTTTGTATTAGGGGCATCATATGGAAGTTATGAGTGAAGATTGAGATCCAAAAAAACTGAAAATTGGAAACTTGGACAAAATGACACAATATGTCGTTGTCATGATTTCCGTCATGGGAGACCGCGACACACCCGTGACAATAACTTTTCTAAAGTGTCGCTTGTGATGTCATCATGGAAGTCCGTGACATGTCGTCGTGGACAACCGCGACATACAGGGAAGCGACAGTTCATCAGCACGCATTTCTAGGTTGATTTCTGACCTATTTTTGGACCCATATAATAACCCATCATATATTTTGTTGAAAGATCATCAGCCACTCGAACTTTTGGACACTTTCACCCTTCCATCACTACCCTTAAATACTTCCATTCCTCCATCCATCTTGGAACTTGGAAGGCAAGAAGAGGAAGCTTACAATTCAAGGAACCTTATATGACCAACTTGGGTTTCTTCTTTAACTCTTCTTTGTTTTATTTCTTTTCCTTGATGTGTAACTAATTTCTATGTTAGGGGATTAATGTGAACCTATTGAGCAACTCTTTGTAATCCTTGTCTAATGGTTTTTAATTAAATACCTTGGCAGTCTTTTTCATTGAAATCCTTACTCTAGTTCTTCCACTTACAATCAAATGAAACCTCAATGAATGTTTGTGTTAGGATTAGTTTATCCAAGATGTTGAGGGTTAGATGTGGGTGACCATCCCATTTATTCCTTAACTACAAGCTTAATAATTGAGAAAATTTTCATATGCATAACCATACTATGTGTGATTTGGTTTAGAGTTTTTAATTAAAAAACTAATTCTAACCATTGCTCATTACATGACCTTGTGTGAGTAATAGGAAAGATTAGGTGCTTTATGAAACAAACCCTATCAAGTGGATTTAAATGCATAAATGAGACTTAGGGATTACATTGAGGAGTTTAATTAGGTTGCATTAATTCCCTAGCATTCCTTCATATGCATATTTTTGTGTGAGCTTTTGTGTTATTTAGTTTATTGCATTGTTACATATTAGTGAATTAAAATACCAACCCAAGATAAGCATTATGCCACTTAGTTTTCATGCACTTAAATTAGGCTTTAATTAAACTAATTAGCATTCAACTAGAAGAATCACCAATCCCAGTGAACAAACTTTCTTTTAAATTGATTTAGATCAAAAATACTGCAATCAGTATTCATCTGTATATGACACTCATATACACAGTTCGAGATTACATCCGGCAATTTTGGATGTTAAATATATACACAAGTTATAAAATAAACAAAACAACAAGAATGAATTGAATTTTTCTTTTTATCTATTTCATATCCATTTACAAATTAAATCATTAGGGTATAAACCCCAACACATAAAACCTCGTGTAGCTTGTCTGCCCAGTTTCCTTTCTTGGAATCTAGTTTTACCTTCAGGGTGTGTTTGACTATCTTGTTCACTGCTTCTGTCTGAGGAAGAGCTGGTGTGGCAAAATATTCCTTATGTTGAAATCCCGGCACATGTTCCTAAAGTTTTCACTGTCAAATTGAGTTCTATTATCCGTAATTATAGTGTCTGGGATTCAAAACCGGTAGATGACGTTCTTCCTGATGAAACTCATAGTATTAGCTTCGTAGTGTAATCTATAGCCACAATAGCGTGCTTTGCCCTACCATTGGTTGCAACTGGCATTGGGCCGATCAAGTCCAATCTCCACATGGAAAATGGTCAAGGTGATGACAAGTTCCTCAACTGTTCGGGAGGCCTCTTTATGTCTTTGGCTATCCTCTGACAACCCCCATATTGTTCAGCGATAACCTTAGCGTCTCAAAATAGGGTCGGCCAATAGAAGCCTTGTTTGAGAGTTTTGTGTGCCAAGCTTTTACCCCCCGAGTGGTTCCTACATACTCTCATATGGATGCTTTATAATATCTGTCTACCTTCTATTAGGCAAACACATCTCTGCAGGGCTTTCGAGAATCCTCTCATGTAAAGTTCCCCCCGACCATTAAGTACCTTGTAGCTCTGTACCTAAGGTGTTTTGCTTCAACTACTTCTGTTGGCAGTGTTTTATTCTCTAGGTACTCCTTGATCGGGGTCATCTAGGTGATTTGATCTCCTTCAACCGCACCTACCTCCAATACCTCTTCTTGGTCCTCAATGCTTGACCTCTTGAGATAGGCGACCGAGATGAACTTTGACTGCATACCGGTAGTGGCTGATGCCAATTTTGATAGAGCGTCTGCTTTTTCATTATTTTCCTTAGGGATTTGGGTGATTTTGTATGTCTTGAATCTTTCTAGTAACACTTTGGCCACCCCCAAATATATGACCATGTTGTTATCCTTGGCTTGAGTATGTATTGAATATTCCTTGTAGCACTTTGGCAACCCCAAATATACGGCCATGTTGCTATCATTGGCTTGATATTCATCCAATATTTGGTTCACAACTACCTGCGAGTCGCTGCATATTTCTAACTCATCTGCCCCTAAGGTTGTGCAGACTCTGAGTCCTACCAAGAGTGTCTCATACTCGGCCATGTTGTTAGTGGCTTTGAAGTCGAACCGCAAGGCGCACTCTACCTGATCATCTTCTGGGGTAGATATGACTATCTAGGTCCCACTATCGTGCGTGTTTGACTACCCATCTACATGTAACTTCCATGTGAACTCGTTATTCTCTTTCAACACCCTGATTACCTCTCTATTTGGTCCGGTGAATTCTGTGATCAAATCAGCCACCACTTGCCCTTTTATTACGGCCCTTGGTAGGTATGCTATCTCAAATTCTCTCAACTCCATAACCCATTTAGTTAGTCTTCCGGACACCTCATGTTTAGACAAAATTTGCTTCAATAGGCAGTCCGTATAGACCTCGATCTTGTGTGTTTGGAAGTGCGGCATCAGTTTCTTGGCTGCGGTCACAAGAGCTAGTGTCATCTGCTCCGCTGGCAAATACCTCGTCTCTGCTGGTAACAATACTTTGCTGGTATTATACACTGGTTTTTGTACCTTTTCATCCAGTCTAACCAGCACTGATCCTGTCGCTACAGGTGTTACTGACAAGTACAAGTAAAGCACTTATCCTTCAAGAGGTTTGGACAGAATTGGAGCTTTCCCCAGATATTCCTTGATTTTTTTGAATGCCTGTTCGCATTCGATACTTCATTCTACCCTCTTTCCCTTTTTAATCGCTTTGAAAAATGGGAAACACTTATTAGTCGACTTGTTTATAAATCGATTCAAGGATGCCAAGCACCCTGTTATAGACATGACCATGGTTCGGTTCTAATTGTGGAACCGAACCATAACCGTGTGCAATGAATCTGTAAGTTCCTCGGTTTTTGATTTATTTATTTCGATTGACAAACAACATTTAGGGATTAACATGTAAGGGTAGTTAGTCCATTTTTATTAGTGACCAAGCTCAAGCTTCAAATGTATATCACTTGCTTAACTTTCTTTGAAGATGTTTTAGTTGCACACACTCACATATTATACATTTGTATTGACATGCATTATATGTTGCTCACACTCACTAACTCACTTGCATTTGGTTTATTATGTATGTGTGCTTCATTGCTGTCTATGTGCATTTATAGTGTGGTTTTATGTGTGTTCGTGCTTGCACGGTGGTGTGCTTTTCTTAGCGCATAGAGTGACCATTTGAGAAGGTCTCATTCTTCTCTTGGTTTTGGTCTTTGGTCACATGGTTGTTTCCATGAGTTTGGGCACTCTTGTTGTTGTCCAAATCTGACCTTTGGTCACTCATTTGACCATAACTCTTTCTACAGACATCCAAATCATGTCTTGTAAATTGGAGTAGAAAGTCGACTTCCATACCTTTCCAATTATATGAAAGGTTTGGATGTTGTTTGGTCATGTTTTGAGTAGCTCGAATCTGGAGCTGTTGTGTTGTCGCATTTTTCCTGAGAGCATAGCGACCTCAGGGAGACCTCATGGTGACCTGACTTCCAAGTCTTGTTTTCAAGTGTATTTTGACACCCAAACCCGAGAGAAAAACGACCTATCATTTAGGTTTCCCTAAAGTCGCTTCTGATGCTCAGAAATCATTTTTTTCTTACCCAAAACGTCGTAGTTTGATTTGGACCCTATAAATACATCATATTCTTCCCTAAATCAGACCTAGAGCTCTGAAAATATATCTTTAGAGAGAAAATAATTTCTAGTGTGAGAAAGCTCCAAAAATAAAATCTAAGAGAGAAATTGACTTCTAGAAAGAGAGAAAGAGAGCTCCGAAGAACACTTTTTTACTCAACCAAACTTCCATCCAAGAACATCTAGCATCATTCTTCATCATTCAAGCATGAGTCTTTGTATGTTTCATGACTAGGTAATTTATACATGTCTTAGACTTAATTATTTCATTACTATGACATGTATGCCTAGGTTTTAGCTTTTATTGCAAATTAAATGCATGTTCTTGTGTTTAAAAGCTTTTATGACATGCTTGTGATGTTGGTTGTTGGTTGAGAGTTTTGTTTTGTGATAGCTAGAATTTAGAACAATTTTACCCTTCTAGCTAAATCTATATGTTTTGTGATCGGAACGATTTATATATCTATTTCAGTTCCCCATTACCTAGCTTTTGTTATCGTTTTCAAGTATATTTTGGTATTTAATGTGTTTGTAAGCCTTGTGTAAGTACATGTTCCCTACGGTAGGTATTTGAGCTTAATTGAAGAGTTTTGGAGGTTAGATGGGCTGAAATGAAAATGGGTTGTACAGAACACCTAAATTACGGGGACCATATCTCTCTCCTCAGATTAAACACATTTTTCGTAACTACTTTTCAGAAAGCCCCGGATGTCTTCTTTCCAACTCACTTTACAGATTGCGATTTCGAGTTTTCTAGAGGAAGTTATGACTGTTTCCTTAACGGTGCGCGAAGCTGGAAATGCTGAAACATGATTCCAGCTCGTCCTATGGGCAGTTTTTGGCCGAAATTGAGGGGTAATCTTGCCCTTTCACACCCCACTTCGTGACCTAACCTCCCTACATTATATATACCCCCATTTTCTCACCTCTCAAGACAGAACACAGCCCCCACACCCTAAAACCGAACCTCTCTTCATCTTCTTCATCTCTTCCATCTTCTTCATCAAATAAGTGAGTGATTCAAGCTCCCATGGAGGTTTATCCTCCGTGGGAGCTCACCATACAACTCCATACCACCATTTTACACTTCCTCCACCCATTTTAGAACCAATTTCAAGGAAATATGAGTGGTCTTAGGACCAAAACCGAGCTAGGAAAGATCTGGAGCATCTTTGGAGGGTTTGTCTTCAAGGGTTTGCTCATTTTTACTCATTTTCCTTGTATTTTCGTTTCTTTAATGTGTAACTCCGAATTGGGAATTTGTAAACCTTTCACATGTGCTATATATGCATTTTTGTACTTATATTCATTTGGGTTTTGCTCTTGGAATTATATGTTTTAATGCTCTTATTATGATATGTATGTGTATGAATGGCTTGAAATTGATATTTATGCATGATTGGGATTGGGATTAGGAGTAGAGTAATTTAATGTAGGAGTAGATTAATTTAGCTTCCCATGATTGCTTGTATGTTAATGGATGACCAAAATGTCATGTAATGATGATTTGAGTGATTAGGGATTTTTCCCCCAAATAGTGGGAAAGGCTAGTTCATGCATGTAGGTGCTAAATTGGCTTTGGTTCATTTCCTTGCACTTAACGGGTCCTTTTAGGACACAATTGCCCTTCCTTCGCCAGATTGGGTGGTGAATTGGTTTAGGGATAATTCCCAAATCAAGAGGATGGATCCTTAATTCATATTGAATGTACTTAATGTCTTAGCAATTGCATTGATGCACATTAGTGTTAGGTGATCATATTTTCCATTCATATTCATCCATCTTAGGGAGTCTAGAGAGATTAAGAGAGAGCTCTCTCTTGTTTAAGGGGTTGTGCATTCATGAGATTAGAGAACGCCGTAGTCGTCCAATGGTGAGGACATCTCGGATTGACACTCGAGAAAACTCGGTGTTCGATTCCAGGTTATGGATGAGGGGTCTTCTTTCTATCTATTTTGTATTTCTTTCCTTGTATCTTTATCTTTTTTTAATGTGTACTTTCATTCATTAGGAATTTGATATAAACCTAGTATTGTTGCCTATATCATTGCATATGCTTGTTATTGGTTGAGTGGCCCTTCGAAATGCTTAAAGCCTTGAGTGGTTAGCCACCCCTTCATTGAACCTAGGTTGTGTGTGATGGACCGACAGGTGAAGCCCTCAACGTGCATTTAGTAGATTGGCTACTACGTGTAGAGCCTGTGCATGGTTTGACACATATTGTCGCTACATGTGTCTCATTGTTCTTAATGAACCGAATGAACCGAGTGCAGTTCGGGCAACCATCGAGAGATAGGTTGTTAGTGCATTTCGGTATAGTTGATTATCGTTGGAGTGAGGGCAATTGGCGAGGATTAAGTGAGCATGGCATTCATCCTTGACTATGCATGTTGTATGAAATTGAGTGATTGCTATGGTGGAGTCATTTGTTTAGTGTAACCATTTACATTCTATATCACTCCATTCTATCCTATCATTGTACATATTGTTTATTTCTGTATTTTGCTAGGTTAGTTTAGCATTTACTTTTTAACATATTCTTTGGCATACGCAACACACGAGTCCGTTCGGAGTGTTGTAATAATAGCTAGAACTAGAAAGGTGAATCCCACCTCCATGTGGAACGATCCTTGCATGCCGTTGTGCTAGTCTCTGTGACTCGCACGCTTGTGAGACCGAACTTAAATGTTCATATTTGATAACACTGCAACGACTTGTCTGTCACTTTGCATTTATATATTGTTTAGGTCTAATTGATTACATTTGTTAATTGCATTAATTGTTCTTTGCCATGTTATATGACAACTTTTGTTGAATGGCCTTTGTTTGATAATTAGATATTAGTCTCGCATAGCTATATCTAGTTAAGTCTTTTTGTACTTGCATTTAGACATTGATATCTAGGAATTACATTTATTGACTTCTTTGAATTCCTAGATAAGCATTTAGTGTAGCCTAACACTACTTGCATGTTTGAATATTTCATCATATTCACTTAGGTTGTTTGACTCTTCATTGAGGTTAAGTCTTGTGACTAATTGGTTAGTGCACAAGCAAGTCAATCAAGAATCACTATTAAGGCCCGTTTGGTAGTAGTGGTGGGTTAGCAACCTAGAAGTGTGATTAGGTGGTCAACTTAGGTTGTAAACATCATTACAATAGTGAATTTGAGGATCTGATGTGGTTAGAAGGATAGTCTATGGTTTTTCCCTTGTCGAAGGGTTTCCACGTATATATCGTGTGTCATTTATTGTTTTAAGCATAATTAGTTTAATTGAATGCTTTATAATTTGGGGTAATATTAGGTAATATTGATTAATCAAAAATTAGTAATTAACTCGATTAAAACCTATTCACCTCCCCCCTATGTTTATTAGACACACGTATTGTATGGAATTTTTAAAACCAAAACCGTAACCGTAACTGGAAAACCGGTTTTAAAACCAGAACCGTAACCGTAACCGTAACCGTAACCGTGGTGCTGAAGGTTCGGTTTAGGTTCGTCTCCGAAAAAAACCAGTTAGAAACCGACTGTTCGATTCCGATTCTGGAATCGTTGGTTCCAAACCTTCTTTTTTTGTTTTTTTTTAATTTAAAAAAATTGATTTTTTTTTTATTTAAAAAAATTGATTTTTTTTTAAAACCAACTGTTGGGCCATTGGTCAGTAGACCGTTGGAGCCCAACAGAATTTTTTTTTCTTCATTCATTTCTTTTCACACCATTTCTCTCTCAATTCTCCTAATTCTCTTTAATCATCTCTCAATTAGTCAATTGTTTATTTGTTTATACTTATTGTATTGCAATTATTATTTTTTAAACCATTTAACAATCATTCTCAACAAAATTTTCAAATATATTTCCAATAAAATTTTCAAATTTATTTCCATCCGTTTATTTTAATTTTTTTGAAGATTTTTTTTACAAATTAATTTTTTTAATAGCAAGTGGAAGTGGAGTAGAAGACATTACACCAAGGCATTCTGTTTCAAGGACCGATAAGGGTCGTACGTCGGAGCCAGATCTGGTCCAGCCGGATAATATCGGTTTTGACGACACCGCTTACCATGAGTTCCTGTAACGGCAAGTCTATCTTGAATCCCTAAACTATCCAGCCAATCCAAGTCCCCCTCTAATAATTTCTGAACACAATGTTAGCCAGCCTAGCCCTAGCCCCGGTAATATGACAAACCAACTATAAAATATACCCGATTTTGCTGCAGATCCAGATTTTGAAGAGGCGTTAGAGAAGGATAAGAAGCATGCCAAATCTGATCTATTCGCTCTCCATATGAAGAAGTTACGAAACCGAATGGAACTTGTTGGGCGGTGTGCAATTACTGCCCTAAAGAATATAAGTGGACTAAATCTGTAGGATATGACAAATATTCCAGCAGAACATGCCAAGGGGAGTATACAATCTCAAATTTCCAGGTTTTCTACCACTATTACTCAATTATTTAATTATAGTGATCAAACTAATATAGAAGAATTAGCTAGGATGGTAGCTGTAGAACATTTACTTTTTAGTTTTGGTGAAAAAGTTGGTTTTAATAAATTGTCATAAAGCATTGAATCATGCTGCATATCGTGTCCCTAGAACCACTCTCACACGTACAATGTATGATATTTATAAAAAAGAAAAAAGGATTTTGAAAAAATATTTTACGAATTTAAAGGTCGTGTTTCCATATATACCGACATATGGACTGACCATTAATGTGCGCATTAATACTTGGGTGTAACTTGTCATTATATGGACAAAGCATGGACAATACAAAAAAAAAATTGTGCATTTAGAGTTTTTGATGATGCACATATTGTTGATAATATTTATAAAAATATGAAAATGATTTTTGAAGAGTATAAAATTGAAAGAAAAAAATTTTCAATTGGTTTTGATAATGCTTCTAATAATACGGCAGCTATTCCTGCTTTAATTGAATTATGCAAGTCTTATTTTAATAGTAAGTTTTTTCATCAAAGATGTTATTGTCATGTTTCAAATTTACGCGTTTAAAAAGGTTTGGAAATTCTTCAAGCTTTTATTAAACTCATTAAGGATGCCCTCTCATATTTACGGAAACATCCTAATGTTATGAAAACATGGGTAAGATTTTGTAAACAGACAGGTAGGCATCCCATTAGATTTTCTCGTGATGTTCCAACACGTTGGAACTCTACTTATAAATTGATTTATGAAAGTTATGAATATAGGGATTTATTAGTTTCTTTTATGCAATCTAATGTTCGTCAAATCAATCTTTATGCACACCATTGGCATGTTTGTACAAAAAATTGTAATTTGTTAAAAGTTTTTAATAGTACTACTAACAATTTGTCAGGTATTTATTATCGTACTACTCAATTATATATTATTGAGGGTTGTAATATTGCTGGTGCATTTGCTGATTGTTCATCTGATATACAATTAGAGGCATGCATTGAAGCTATGAAAAAAAAAATTGTTAGACTATTATAGGGAGTTTCCAACTATTTACCTGCTTGCATTGTGTTTTGACCCACGTTGTATAATAGAAAATTTGATAGATTATTTAACACTTTATTATGATTGTTTAGGTAAAGAAGTAGATATTAATACTTATTTTTCTACAATTAAGACATTATTTTATCAATTATATGATGAATATCATAGAATTTATGGTCCATTATTGAACATTTAGTGTTCCACAAACTGAAAATGTCTCCCAAACTCGATCTTTTGGAGTGTTGGGGCAGGGTCTGCACTGTGATCCCAAAAGATCAAAAGATTACGAGGTTCTTCTTCTTTATCCTCAAGTTTGGTCTCGTATCATGAGATTGAAACTTATCACAGTACCAATTTTGAGTTTATAGGAAACGGTGATGTGGATCAATTTGATATTCTACATTTGTGGAGGGAACATCAAAAGCACTTCTCAATCTCGTCTATAATAGCTAACAATTATGGCAATACCGGTTTCAACAGTTGCTGCAGAACAAGAGTTTAGCGCGAGTGGAAATATTCTGGAAGCAAGACGGTCGCTTTTGAGTCCAGAATTAATTCAAGTTCAAGTGTGTGTTGATGATTGGACAAACGGTGAATATAGACAACAAGAAATGGAGCCATAAATGATTTACGATTTCTTCGATGATGATCACACCATCGGCACCGGAACGGAAGGCAGCTATTAGTTACAAACTTACATAGTTATAGATGTAAAAGACAATAAAATGTAAAAGAACTACGTGGTCTTTGATTCCTCTAAACCCCAAGAGTATACGTAGACAACTTAATTTTGGTACAAATTAAGTGCAAGACCAATTTTTTTTTTTAGTTTTACACATTTATTTCAATTTATGTATTTAGTATTATTATTATTTTCAATTTTAATTTCGGCTTACGGCATTACGCAATAAAATTCATTTACAATTTCATATTATTACATGTCTTATGTTTTGTTTTGTTAGTATAGTAGTAATAAGTAAAAAAAAAAGAAAGGAATCAAACTGGTCGAACCGACGAAACCATACCAGAATCAGAACCGGAACCAGAACCGCCGGTCTATGGTTCGGGTTCTGATTTCGTATCGGTTATGAACCGAAACCGGAATCGACGGTTCCAAACTGAAACTTGTGGCTCCGAACCTGACCGGAACCTTGGGCATGTCTACCCTGTTAGCCTTTGGATTTCCTTCAGTGTCCTTAGGGACCTCTTTACCTCTAATGCCTTTATTTTTTTTGGATTTACTTCAATCCCCCTCTGGTGGACCTGGAAGCCTAAGAATCTCCCTGAGGGCACCCCAAAGACGTACTTTTTTGGGTTGAGCTTCATGTCGTACCTTCGCAGCACTCCGAATGTTTCCCTAAGATCCCCTACTTGCTCTTCCGATGTTATGATTTTTGTCAGCATATCATCCACATAGATTTCCAGGTTTCTGCCAATTTGTCAGGCGGACATCTTGTTCACCAATATTTGGTAGGTTGCCCCGGCATTTTTGAGACCAAATGACATAACTTTTTAGCAATATTGCCCCTGGTCAGTGGTAAAGGACGTCTTGTCTTCGTCAGGTTCAAACATCCGGATCTGGTTATATCCGGAGTATGCATCCATAAAGTTTATTGCATCCACTAACTGATCAATCTGAGGCAGAGGGAAACTATCATTCGGACATGTTTTGTTGAGGTCGGTGAAATCCACGCACATCTTTCATCTGTCGTTCTTCTTTTTTACCAACACTACATTGGCCACCCATTCAGGGTATTTTACCTCTCTTATAGATCCTACTGCCAACAGCTTATCCACTTCCCCTCTGATCACCTTGCTTCTGTCCGGGTTGAACCGCCTTCTTTTTTGGACAACCGGCTTACGGTCAGGGTCGACTGCTAAATCGTGTGAAATTATCTTTGGGTCGATTCCTGGCATATTGATGCAGACGAAAGCCTGAGAAAGACAACCTCACAGATATGAGCAACCTATGTCTTCTAAAACCTATTGATTCAACCGAATACCAGGAAAAAGGAAAATAAGTTCAGTAAAAACTCAAGAGATAATATTCATTCAAGCTGTCTCACCTTACTGGAAACAAACAACATAAATAGGAAAGCAATAAGTCGACTTCCACAAGGAATCGACTTCTAGATAAGCTTAAACTAAACTGAAAATAAATCCTAACTAGGAAAAACAAACAAAATCCTAAACAAACAAGACTTCTAATAATAGCTATGCACGCCACTCAGGAATCTGCCACCTAAGCTCGTTTTGGATGCGTCAAGCGTTGCAAATACGAGTTTGCAATCCTATCCGTATCACAATCCTAATATTTTCATGCAAACACATCTTTGTATTCCTTCAATAGTTTGACCATCTCATTCTGCACCTGCTTTTTCAGCCAGGCTCTGAGCTTTACGGTTTTCAACGGCGACTTCTATGGTTGGTTCATCTTTCTTATTTTTCCTATCTTCCAGAAGTGTCTCCCTTGGGTCTACGTCAAATCGAGTCAGAGTTTCTACCCCGATTTCCATGTCAACTAGCTTCTGGTCTTCATACTCCTCAAGGCTGTATACTTGCATTACCCCTGATTTTGCTTTCTCCCTGTATACTGTCAGATTTGCCTTCATTGCCCATTCTTACGAGCTTTTCATAACTCTCACTCCTGCCTCCGTATAGAACTTTACCATTAATGCATAAGTAGCGGTCACGGCTTTCATCTTGTTCATGAAAGGTCGGCCCAGTAAGGCGTTATATGGCCAATTCTCTATACTTACAACCACGAAATCTAACAACACTGTTTTGGTGCAAGGAAAACTACCAATCTCTACAAGCAGCTTCACCATTCCAAGCGACCTCACATCCGCTCCTCTAAAGCCTCTAAAGCCTCTAAACGAGATTTTAAGTGGCTAGAGGTCTCTTCTTTACAACCCGAGTTGGTCAAGCACTTTCATACTTAGAATGTCCGTCGAGCTTCCGTTGTCGATAAGTACTCTTCTCACTTCCCTATGGCCTACGAGAATCGACACCACAATCGTGATGTTCGGCCTTACTTCTGATGCATGTGTGTCTGCTTCGGTAAAAATTATAAGGTCCCAAATTTTATTTGAACTTCTTTTGATCTGGTTCTAACATGATTATCTCCGGGCTTCTCTGACCATCTATGGTTTCTCTAACTTTGGACATCCTCTCCCGACTACTACTCCTAGTGTGTGGCCCGCCAAAGATGATATTGATTGCTCCATTACCTGGATCTCTCCTGGGACTCCTCTGACTTCTATCTCGCTCTTCTATCACGATATTTTTACCTCGATCATCCCCATTTCTGAGGATCATATCCTTGAGGTGTCTTTCTTAATTAGCTTTTCGATATAGTCCTTCAGTTGATAGCTCTTAGAAGTTTCATGGTCGTTCTCTTGGTGAAACCAGCAGTACTTGGTGGTGTCTCTTCAGGTAAAACTTGAATGCTTTGGGGGTTTCTTTTACAGATTCTTATCATCTATCACATTCAAGATTTCTTCATGTCCTCTGACCAGCGGAGTGTAGTTGGTATATTTCCTTTTGAATTGCCTAGCACCTTTGTCATCCTCATTTCGCCTATCTTTACCTTTTCCTCCGTTGCCTTTTTGATCCCCTTTACTGTTACTTTTCAGGTTACCGTCCTTATTCTTTTGGCTACTTTCAGGCCGACCGTCATGTATAAGTTCTCCTTCATGGGATAGCTGCTCCTTATCTGCCATGGCATAGCCTCCGACATGGTCTACCATGCTTACGTACATGGCCGACCCCCTTTTGCCTAAGACTTAGGGCCAGATGGCTATGCTGTAAACTGTTGATGAACGTCGACACTACTGCATCGTCATTGGAATATTGCACTTTTGACACCTCTTGTAAGAATCTGGTTAGGTAATCTTTCAACCTCTCGTCTTTCCTTTGCTTCAGAGTTAACAAGACTGATATGGACTTCCTTCGTTGGATATTTCCCATGAATTGCCTGGTGAAAGCTTGTACTAATTCTTTACAATTCTTAATGGAGCTTACTGTCAGCCCGTCAAACCATCTAGACCCTGATCTCCAAAAGTTTACGGGAATATATGACACATGAGGGCGTCATCGTAATCATACTGCACCATGGCACTTTGGTACCTCTTTATGTGCTCCTGCGGGTCAGTATTGGCTTTAAACTATTCCACATGAGGCATTCTAAATTTCTCTGATAAACGGGTCTGTCTTATTAAATTAGCAAATGGGCTTCCAAAGTTTCCGATCAGAGGGTAAGGAGGATCTCTCGCTCCACTTCTAGCTCTCTACATTCGTCGAATCTCTGACAGATTGATAGCCCATATGGATCCCTAGGGACCCTCCCGCTGATCTAAGCGCTAAAGGGGTCACGTCTGACCACAAGGGTTGGCGCTCTGTGCCTTCTAGAGGCCATTTCATCGTCACTTGAATGTGAACGGGACCTTTTCCTCTGGTCATCATGCCTATGCTCCCGGTTCGGGGTAGGTTTCCGTTCCTTTATACCTTTCTACGTCTTTCCGTGAACTAGATTCTTGGTGTTCCCTCGTTCCCCGATCTTCTCGACCACTTCTCCTATGTGAGTGCCCCCTCTTTCAGATCTCTTCCAAGTTTCTGGGGCGTTTCTGGAGTGACTGCTACTATCTCGGAACACACCTTTGGATCTTGGGCCACGATTGGTGTGGAAAGCTGATACGGTGAACTCAGGTTAGCCATGGCTAATATATTGATTCCTTGCTTAGCGGCATCTTTGAAGATCTTTCGTAAGGATTCCTGGACCTGCTTGAATGCCTCTGAGGAGATGTCAGATGCTACACCTATGGACAACGAAGTCCTTGAGGATGGATCTCCTCCTATAGCAGTGATATCCATATGATCTGGGTCATTGGCATCATGTGTCGCATCTACATTACGGGGAGATGGACTTTTATCTTTAACTTCTTTCACAATCACTCACGTAAATGAAATATTATCGAAGGGTCACGCCCTCCTTCTAGCGCCAGTTGTTGACAGCAATTTTCGGATTAATCTCCCGTCACACAATTAAAGCAAAGTAACAATTAATTGCAAACAAAATTAACAAGAAAATAAATTATATGCAGGATTTTACGTGGTAAAACCCTAATACGAGGAAACGTCCAAGGTTGCCTAAGGCAGCAACAAGAATTCACTATGCTGAAAAAAAGATTACACACTCAATCACTCTTGCCTCATCTCTCAATGTTGAGTTCAACCCGTTTTGGGTGTTTTTTGGGTCTATTTATACATACATAGAACCCTAATTATTGATGTACAAGGAAAGTTCTTGTTGTTTAATAAAATTCTAACTTATTGGAGTCGTAATCTTCTTCTTTCCCGTTTCAAGTTGATTGTATTCTGGTTGTATTAAATCTCTTGTCTAATCTAGACTCTAATGTCTATAAGAAAGTTTGTTTCCTTATCAAAGTGTGCTTCTAGAAAGCCTTGTTCAAATCAAACTCTTTTTCTATGTATTTGAGTCGTGACCCTATTGAACCTGGATGCTATCCACGTGTCGTGTGTTCGATCGCTTGTTTTTCCCGACCATTCTTGTTTACCCCGATCATCAATTCAACCTGACCCTGGTCCCGACCATCTTGACAACCCGATTGGGTTTTCTAACCCGATCATCTATGTTATCTGGGTCGGAAGGAACTGGTCGGGTTTCCTCAGTCCTTCTTGCGTTAACTTAATTTGATCGTCTTCTAGTGACGTGGTGTCCCCGACTCTAATCTTTTGCTGATGTGTCATATCACTCAGAATTTTCCAATAACATATATATATATATATATATATATATATATATATATATTATAATTACATATATAATATTATATGTTTACAATTATATATATAGTATACATATTAATATATATATATATTATAATAATATAATATATATATTAACACATAATATATATATATATTAATATATTAATACTATTACATATTTTATTATTATATAAATATTAAAATGCATATAATATATTGCTTCTCACAGGAAACCTGAAGACCCTCACAGTACTTGGATCGGTCTCAAACCGATAAAGAACAAGCCCCTTCCCATTTATGAGAGGGCGCTCCAAATCCTTCAAAAAGAAGGATTACTCCGGGAACAACAATTTGCCACGGCACCAATCCCTACACTATCTTTAAGCGCAGCCGATCTCTTTCCAGACGTGTCACTGCACTAGTTCAACACCGATCTCCTCCAGTAAAAGAGTATGTCCAGTCTACTGCCCTGGACAATTGCCTGATCCCTGCCTCATCTACTGAGCAATATGTTGACCTAGAAATTGGTCAGCCACTTATTGAACAGTGGATCCGAGAAGGATATTCTCACCTGCACATCGGAGCCATCAGAATAATCCTTACCTTGCATGGCAGGAAAGGATTGCCAGTCACGGCCCGGATTGCTCTGCTCAATACCATCTACAAACAGTATGAGCATGCAGTCATTGGCACGTGCCTCTCCACGTTACATGCAGGAAGCATCTCACTCACCTATTACCCAAACTTCAACATACCTCTCAGAGATCTGAATCTGCACAACTGTCTCAAAATCCAACTACAGATCATAGGAGCACCGATGATGCCAAATTCCTACATGGCAACCCTTCATCATCAGATCGCTTACAGGCTCCAAGATCATGCTCTAGATCTTCCCATTCCTGGACATTCTGGAGATACCATCTTCATCAAAGCTGAAAGAGAAGATGAAGTCCTTACTATCATCCAGATTCCCAAACAATTGCCCAGAGAAAAGCTCACGAAAATCATGCCTCTAAACTGGATAACCAACTATGAGAAAGTTTTCCAGAATACCACACCAGTTGTGGCAGCCGAGACAAAGTTCACAAAACTGGCAGATGGTTCAATCCAGACCACATACGAACAAATTGGCACCTCAGAAACAAACCCTCCTATCACAGAAGCACCCGCCAGTGCTCCTCCTGTTTTTCAAATCCTGACAATCCGACCCGTCACCACTGAACAGGAAATCCCCATCCATCACTTTGAAGCTGATGGAACCCCTGTCTACACAGACAAAGTCAACGGACATTTTATCTGGGACGTAGACCCAGACATGTGTGACGCTGATTGTGAATGCAGGTCCTGCCAAAGAGAAGAAAGGAGCTCCTGTAAACCCATTGCTTCTCACAGGAAACCTGAAGACCCTCACAGTACTTGGATCGGTCTCAAACCGATAAAGAACAAGCCCCTTCCCATTTATGAGAGGGCGCTCCAAATCCTTCAAAAAGAAGGATTACTCCGGGAACAACAATTTGCCACGGCACCAATCCCATGTTACATGGCCTCCAGCTATGACAAAGATTTTCCTCCTCTGGATTCATCATCGAATCCTGACAGGAATCTGTACTCCAGGCCTTTCATTCAGTCAGCAGAAATCCTGCCTGACGGATCGCACAAACAGCTTTCCCAGGCTGAACAAGTCCTCAACTGGCACACTCGCAATGCATCAGTTCAGAACAGGGTGCTCCACTCTATGGACCAAAAGATAGACAAGGTCTCACACCAAGTCTCCCAGCAAGACCACCAGCTGCAGCATCTAGATTCCACATTACGAAATATGTACACAGACTTACAGGCAAGGGTTGCCAGGCTAGACACTGATTTACATCAGTACATTAGCCAAGGATACTTTGGCCCTGAGTTTGATAACAAAGAAAGAGAAATCAGACGGTTAAAAGACCAGTTAGACCAGATAACCAGAGACCATTTTGTCAGCTCTCCATACATTCCTAGCCCCCATCCTTACTCCCCGTCTCTAGTTTTCCCAACACAAACACCACCTCCTCCGTTAAGACCTCCTGATCACTCACAGTTCTTCAAATCAACCGGAGACCTCTTCCGGAAATATCCACCCTTACCTACAGAAAAACCATCAACTAGTAAGGAAAAGAAAACTTCCCATAAAAAGAAGACGACACATTCTCCTCATTACCCTCCCTCGGATCACCAAAAGCAAGCATTTTATGCATCCTCCCGCCACCATTATTCCCCAGATTCTTCCTCTTCCGAACAGAAACCTCGGAACCCTCTTCCACCTCATCTTGGGAGACCTATCATTCTGACCAAACCCCGGATTCCTCAAACGGTTCAGACCCTGATGACCTATCTCATGTTTTCCTGGCTACAAGAGCCGACCCTCAACCATCCACCCAAGCCGACCCTCAGCCATCAGCCCGTCCCATGACTACATCATCAGAATCAGAGACCACTAAAGTACCTCGTCCTGTTCCGGATGACCCGCCTACCCTAAACCAAAGGGACACTACACAAACAGGCACCCCTTCCCCCAAGCCTACTAATGGCCCGTGGTTTAACTTTGATGAGGTCGCCCCCAGACAATGGAGAAAAAGAATGTCTGAAATGAGTGCCTGGCTTGACCTCCAGATTGCCAAAGGAGGTGACAACGTCGAAACTATCCTGAGGGAATTTGTCTCCAGATTCACTGGTTCTCTCAGAGACTGGTACCAAGCTCTCGGTGAATACAGACAACTACAACTGGTCAGGTGCGGATCGGTCTCAATAGCAACAGGAATCATCTTTAGAGAATTTCTCGGAGATGTTTCCCAGTTCTACAAACAGACCAGGCAGGAGTTCTTTGAAATGACAGTATGCTCCCTGAACAAAGAAGATATCGACTTCCACTATAGGCGCATGTCTTTCAGATACCACGCTCTAGGTGGTGTCAATGACGAGACCTTGAGACAGGTCTACCTGAATTCCCTCCCGTCAGAACTTCAAGGAGAGCTCCAAAGGTTGATCGAATTCTCAGGAAAGAGCCTTAGAGAAATTACCTTAGGAGAAATTCATATGTTCACCCACACTGCCTTAGAAAAGCTTTGTGCTACTCAGCGGGTCTTTTCAAAGATGATAAAGGAGGGAAAAAGATACAGCAAACACTGTAAATTTCCTCCAGATTACCATCTAAAGTGCAACTCTGATGAACATTGCAACTGCAAAGCGAACATGCCTTACAGAGACAGACCTCACAAGGCGCGAAACCCAAAAAGGTTTCCAAGTTCCAGAAAATACAAGTATTACAGAAAGAAAGCGAGGAGGTCTTGGAACAAGTCAAACAAATGCTTCGCCTGCGGGCAGGAAGGACACTTTGCAAAGCAGTGTCCAAATAAAAGAGCAAAATCTGCCAAACTCATCAGACAGCTGAGACAAGTTGCGGAAGAAATCCTCTCAGATGCAGACATTGAGTCCTATTTTTCAGAACAGGAAGATGTCAGCAAACTGACTTCATTCATGATGTTCGACTCAGATGGCACCAGTCCATCAGATGACTCAGACAACTCTAGCTTTTCGGATCAGGACTACCCATCAGAAGCCTACCAAGCCACAAACAAGGAAAATACCGGTCCACAAGTAAAAATCCAAGTCATACCTACAAAATATTCTAAACCAATTCCTGTAATTGCCTATTTTGACACAGGAGCCCACTCCTCCATGATGAACCCTAACGTCCTCCCTCCAGATGCCTGGAAGCAAGAGAAGAATCAATTTCTTGCAGCAGACGGCCAACTTTTCAGTACACATTTGATCTCAAAACACAAAATTGGCCTGCAGTTCTTCCCGTCCTTCACACTTTGGACCTACATTATCGGAACTCCCCTCCCTGACAAAGACATCCTCATCGGATGGGACATTTACAGCCAGGCTAGATCCATCAGGATCTTACCTCAGGGCATTAGGTTTAAAAAAGAATTTAAACCATTCATTGACATTCCAAAAATTTTCCCGCTATCAACCATAAATCCCGATTTCAAAGAGATACAAAAAAGGCTCCAACTTTTTTGTGCCAACAGTCACATGGACTTTACCCACCCTCACCCACTATGGAAAAACCCAGATTTCTTCATTAGCCTCCCTTTCAAACTAAATGAAGATATCAACCCCACAAGGGCGACACACACAGGAATGTCTCCTTCTGACCTCGCCATGGCTACAGAAGAATGTAATTCCCTCCTCAGCCAAGGCCTCCTTGAGCCCACATCCTCACCATGGGCCTGCCAAGCCTTCTATGTAGAAAAAAGGTCTGAAAAGGTCAGAGGAAAGAAAAGGCTTGTCATTGACTACAAGCCCCTTAATCTGTTCCTACAAGATGACAAGTTCCCTGTTCCCAGGCCCAATACCCTATTTTCCCACATACCAGGCGCTACAGTTTTCTCCAAGTTCGATTTAAAAGGAGCTTTCTGGCAAATTGGAATCCATCCACAAGACAGGCCGAAAACAGCTTTCTGCCTCCCCAATGCCCATTACCAGTGGACCGTTCTCCCCTTTGGTCTCAAAACAGCTCCCTCCCTGTTCCAAAAGGCCGTTACCAGAATTTTCCAACCCCTGCTTAACTCAGCCTTACTGTATATAGATGACATTCTACTCTTCTCTTTCGACAAGCAGTCACATAATCAGCTCCTAGAAAAGTTTCACCAGATTCTTCAAGAACATGGAATCATGTTATCCGACAAGAAAAGCTCCATAGGAGTTTCAGAAGTCGAATTTCTTGGCATGAAGATCAAAGACGGTGCCTATACCCCCGGGCCTCACCTTGCCAGCCAGTTACTTGACTTTCCAGATAGCAACCTCACTTTAAAGCAGCTCCAGCAATTTCTGGGAATCATCAACTATGTCAGAGATTTCATCCCACAAGCCGGTTGCTTCACCACTTGCCTAGCTAAGCTCCTCAAGAAGGAACCACCTCAATGGAATACCCTCCACACTGAAGCAATTTCTCACCTGAAAAGGGCTGCACAGAGCCCTCCTCCTCTGCACATTCCCTCCTCTGGCCGTCTCATCCTGCAAACAGATGACAGCGACCATTTCTGGGGTGCTATACTCATTGAAGAGAGCCCAAACGGCCGACACTACTGCGGTCATGCTAGTGGTCAGTTTAAGGAATCCCAAAAGCATTACCATACCATTTACAAAGAAATCCTTGCAGTAAAAAATGGTATCTCAAAGTTTGATTTCCACCTCAGAACCACCAGTTTTACAGTCGAAATGGACAACTCCTCCTTCCCTAAAGTCCTGGATTTCCGCAACAAGCTCCCGCCAAACCCCCAGCTCCTTAGGCTAAAAGATTGGTTCACCAGATATGACTTCTCAGTCAAGCACATAAAAGGACATCACAACATTATTCCAGACATGCTTTCACGACCTCAGCCCATCAACCTCCTCTCCCGTACAGGACCAATACCTTTGATTTTTATGGTGTCTCCCCAACCATCCTCGTCCACAGTCCCGACAGATCCTGTTTTCCCTAGTTTTCCCCCAGAATTCTTAGCTACACTTCCTCCAGGCCAGACCCCTTCTCCTCAGCAAATCTTCGATTTTGCAAACATCAACCTTCCTATTTACCTGGCCCAAGTTAACAACCAAGGCCGTCACCACCAAGTATCCAACCTTAAGAAGCCTTTTCTTGACCCTTTCATTTCCCCCCCATTTTACTACTATTCAGACCAGGTGTTATGGTTCTTATGGTGTCTGTCAGTCCTTCACCACCATGCTATGGTTTTCCCCCTTCAAGCCTTATATGGCTTTGTCCAGACCCCTAGCCCATTCAACCTCCAAACCTTCCTACAGTGGTTCAAGCCCTTGCATGCATGGCAGTCCGAACTCACAAAACTTATGGGCCAATATCACCTCTGGAAGATGGACCCTGAACAGGCAGCAAAGGTTTGCTGCATATGGATCTTTAACAGGCCCTACAATATCAGCCCACATACCCAGCTCCTGTGGACCACCAATATCTGTTACGAGTGGGACACCTCCTACGACTATGAAGGCTTGTACAGTACCAGCATACAGGTCCCCTTGCTCAATTTCCTTTGTGACGTCAACAATGACTACACAGACGTCATCTTCATCCTTCCTGACGTCCCAAGAGACCCCACAAGAAGCCTCCATCCCTTCCCAGAGTCTTTTCTCCAAGACTCCCAGGACCCAGCAGACACGTGGCCCTGTTCAATTTGTGGAGCCCACAATTCAGACGATGAATATCACTCCACGTGCAACCTCAGCAGCCCTTAGTTCTACCTCGCCTGCTGCTTCACTTTCCAGCTGTCCTTTTCCCACTTTGTTTTTGTACCGGCCAGCTTTGTGGGCCAGCTTTGTTTCACTTTGCTTTCCAGCTGTTTGTTTTATCGGCCCATTTGTCTTCTCTCGGTCGTTCTTATCCTTGTAAGATATTTCTGATCCTTATCTCTGGCATCAGAGATTGATCAGCGGTGTGCCTCTCTTTCCTTCCCTATATAAAGGAAAGACCTGCCTCTTTGTAAGATAGAACGAAAAGAAATAAAAAGAGGATTATGTTTTCTACTTCGATGTCTAGCTAAACAGTCTCTCTCTCCCAACCTTTGACTAACACTGTGTCTGAAACTATGATTCTCCAAGGTCCCAGTATGCTCTATGCTTGCCTCCTATGAGGATCCTGCATATCAGAACAGATCCGGTGTACTAGTTTGGTATATTGGTTGGACACCCTGGACACATCCGGAACCAGAATGTTGCTGGCTAGGATGAACTCAGGTTTAACAAAGCCCCGTACTGACTAGACTGGCCTGTTGATCTCCATCCATCTCTGTCAGTGTCTGACCGGAACAGTACCCTGTTAAGGCCGAAGGATGGCCGCCAGTGGGGAAAACCCGGTTTTGGTTCTTTCTGTGAGATGGTAGTGGAGCTCTAACCCCTAATGGTCTAATATTCTATATTAATAAATAATAATATCAAATAATAATAATAATGTATATACATAATATATATTATATATTAAATAATCTTATTATATATTAACTTATAATATTATAATATATGTTGTTATATATATAAGAGGGATAATTTGGTCATTTGATCATCTTGTTCCGTCATGTCACAGCCATACCAAACGCATAACAATACAGTTAACAGATCTGTTCAGGTCTTCCAAACACAATATAGAACAACATGTCATGTTCTGTCCAATCCCGTCTTGTCTTGTCTTATCTTCGTGCCAAACGCACCCTCTAGGAATAAGAAATTCCAAAAAAACGTTTTCTACACTCTAAACAAAATAATTATATAACACCCAAACAAAAATGAGGCAAAGCCATTTAAGATATCATAAAGAGGGAAATTATTAAAGATGTCAATAATAAACCTTAATCTTCACAGAAATAGCAACAGATTTGCAATCAACAAACAAAAAAAAAAACAAATTATACAAAACCCTAATCTTCAAACAAAAGTAACTTACCTTCCACTTGAACCACCAAACCGATGATTGAGATGCTACAGACGAAGATTCACCATTTGTAGAGAAGTGGGCGCCGGAGAGAGACCAACATAGATGGATAAGAGGTTGTTGAGAGACACAGACAGATGGAGAAAGATCAACATAGATGAGAATGAGAGGAGAGAGACTGTTTTGTTTATTTGGGTACCAGCCAGTGTTAAAGGTATCCAGTAACTTGATATCTTGTGTTTTTTTAATTTTATTGTGTTTCAACATATGTTTTACTGTATGAAGTAACACCCTTATTCGTACCATAGCGAGTCCCCAAACAAAATATTATCTACATCCCCTTTGAGTGCCCTGGACCTTTACACAAATTTACCACACTCAAAGAGTCAGACTCCACAACCACAGACAAGGGCAAAACTAGAAGTTCGAAGTTGGGGGGCCAAAGTGTGTTTAACAAATTTTTAGGATATGTATGATAATGACACAATCAATTAAATTAGCAATTTCTCATACATATTTGTTTTAAATAAAGAATCAATAGTATTAAGTTGTTTAACCTCAGTCCTGTCAGGACTATTATGAAGCACAAACCTAAAAACCATTTAATATGCTTATATAAATTTTCAATTAAATCATAGAAGGGAGATGATAATATAAAATACAATTAACACCTCATAAAACTTTATAAGAACCATAACAAATACGACAAATTATAAAATTTACATACATCTTAGATGCTAAAATCATACTATTATCGGAAGAATGTTGAATTTAATAGGACTAATAAATAATGGAGGAGACAGTGGAGATATTGAAATCATCCATCATTAAATGCATCGATACAAACACCAGTAGTGCAGAGAACAACGCTAGAGTTAGAATATATGTATAATAGAAGTAATAGAGCAAGAGTTACTCATTGGTTTTTTTGTAATAACATTATTAAGTAAAGACTTTTATATGTATAATTTTTTTTCTTGAAAACACAGCAGGGGCCATGGCCGGCTTCTACATTCTTCCGCCCCTGACCACAGATGTCCAGCCTTTACGGTTTACTCTTGTCTTGATATGGCAATATACACACATCTTGTTGACACTTGGATAGATGTGTCACTCGCCAATAAGAAGTTGCTTGTGAACTCTTTGTAAGTTATAAATAAATACCCCTCTAAAGGAATGTGAATGGAGAGATCCGAAAGTTTATAATTTGAAGAATTAACTTTCTATTTAGTTTTATAACAACTTTAACTTCATAACATAGAGTCGACCTAGACGGTGCAAGGCCTTATTATATCATATTTTAATATTCTTTTTAAGAAACCCCACTATAAAACATTAAAAAAAAATTCAAATTGTAACTTTATAGGTTAATTGGTACCGGTAATCTCTAAACTCTTTTAAAATATATACTATGTTTCTATATTTTTTTTTTACCATTAAACCCTCTGAATTCTCGTTTTTCAACAAACACTTAGGTTTATTACCCCCTGCGAGAGGGTGTCTATAGTCGGTTTTTACCAATTTATAAGAATTCAGATGGTCTAATGGTGAAAAATAAATATAGATGGATACATATTTTAAAAGAGTTTAACCACTTAACCAACTTTATAACATAAGGATAGTACTTACCACCTCTAACTCGCTCTTTCAAGCCACCAAAGTCTTTTTTGTAATGCACATTTTGTAAGGATCTTAATTGTGGACTATAATTAAATAAGTTTATCATTTTAGAATTAAGGTGACCGTATCGTGAGCCTCACACATTTTAAAATATTGGTGGGTACTATTCGTTTATATATGTAATATGTTGTCAGTTAACTTTTCAGCATATTTGAGTTATAAATTTATATAAGTAATATATTTAAATACTCAAATACAAGTAAGGAAGAATTCAATAACTTAACAAGTCCGGAAACAATTTAACAATCCCGACGTAATGCAAAAGAAAGACATTTTACTTAGGAAAGCGAGTTGATGAGAATTAAATACAGCACAATCTAACAATCCTGACGTAATTCAAACGAATGACATGAACCCATCTCATCTGAGGCCTAACAAACACTCGTATAAATACTAACAATCCAACTAAAGCAGCAGCCACAATCAATTCATATAGCAAAATGATTAAAAAAGTTAACTTCTTTTCTACATACCCAGAATTTCCCAAGTAAATGAACACACGAGTTATGCGGAAAAAGCTAAGAATCATACCCTGACTTGTTTCTCCTGCCCCAAACATTTTACTGGCCCAATTCAACGATTTTTTTAATTGAGAACATTGCACCTGAACCAACTATTTTCCATTCCTTTTCCCTGTACCACCACGTATTTTTATCTACTGGAATAAAAAAACAATGACTATGAGTAGAGTTTCCAGTCAGCCAAGGCTCTAACCATAAACGATTCCTCCATTATTAATGGAAGCTTTAATTAGGTAAAAAGTCAGCACAACTTCATTATTGCAAGCTTCTAGTTCAGGACCTGTCAAACCAGATTGTGATACAACAATAACAAATTTAATTAAGCTACGGTGACATTTAATCAAAAGACTACGAGTAGAGTTGATGTCATCGGGGCTTCTTTTAATCCTATTGTGTATTGGGTGACATTTCATAGCATCCGTCTCATTGAAGACTCTTCATATTCAAAGCATCCAATAAGAAATGTGTCAAAGATTAACAGCGCAATAAACCCATTTAGTCACCAAAAATATTCACAGCATCAGATTAAACTGCTGCAGAGACCAAGGGTATATCTAAACCCTGTTCATGTACAAAATAATTAGCCTTCAAACTTCATTTCTTGCAAAATATTTTCCAGCATCCCTTTGTAACCTGAATTTAAGCATGAATTAAACATCAGCTTATCAAATTTCAATTTCAATTTCGCATCTGTGTTTGTTTCTTTATACTATTATCTTTCGGGAATATGAACCACGACATGAAATAAAATATACAAATAGAAAACATGAATACAAACCTCAATCTCATGTTCTCCTGCGCTTGAGCTTGGTAACGTTACTCACGGCATGAGCAATGGCCTCTTTAAGTGTGGCTTTCCTTCCTTCTTTAAAATTCCACAGCTCGGAAATGACATATCTCCCACTCGGGTTGTACTCGTTTAATTCTTTCAAAGCAGTTATAACGGCCGGGTATATCTCATCTCCCATCTCCTTGAGTTCTTTTACCTTCTCGTCTTCTTCAATTATAATTTCCTACAACATGCAAAATCGTTAAATGCAGTCACAATTTAAAATTATTCATGTCTACATTGGTAGGAAGATAAGTTTTGATATAGTCCTAGAGAATATTTGAAAAAAAAAAAACCACAGAATGACAAAAATATATGGGCTGCTTCAAATCACAGTAAAAAAATTCAAAAGATAAAAACTCTTAATTTCGACCATCCACCATCATGTACAAGTATCACGGCATATGATTAATACCAAAAAAAAATGTTAAATTAAAGTGTTGACTATGGTAATTAGCTCAAGTATCACAATATAAGGTTAGAATAATATAGAAACAACATACCTCGTGAGTCCCTCCAACATTTATTATCTTGAAAGGATGCCAATTTGGGTTCTTTAGAAGCTCCTGCCACAAGGAGCATTGTGCCATGGCCTGAACCTCCGCTTCATCAGGTGAGTATTTTTGCTTGCAAGCATTCTGGAATGGCTTTACATCAATTTCCCCCATTCTCTTAATTCCAATATTGGTACTTGCGTCACCCATTAGATCATGAAATCCCTAATAATAAAAGAAATGGCTTTATTTGGGAGAACTTGCAACAAACTCTAATGCATGTTACTTTAATATACATATAGATCAGGAGAATATTCATGACTATCTGTGGCTACTAACTTTAATCTTAATCTATGAATCTATTCATGAATATTCATGATTATAGATTATTTGTGGCTCTTCTGTTGGCCAAGAAACCACATATTCAACTACATAACATTTTATACAAACTACGTTGCTCAGACTTAAACCCTTTGATCACAAACTATGTTTCTAGTAATTCCATTACGGATACCTGTATTAATTCTTTACGTGCGTCTTGTAGTTCATCATTGCTTTGGCGCTCTTTCGTTATAAGAGTGTTATTTAAATCATCCAAATTTTCCCAATCTTCCATTTTCTCTTTCAATTCATCATTCATTTCTTCCATCTTTTTTTGAACTGCTGCATCATCTGCATTCTCAAGATGCTTCATCACCTGTAGTTTGCCTTTCAGATCTGCAATTTCCATTTCCAACTTCTGCCTAGCATCCAGCTCCTCTGTTAATTTAATAATCTTTCTTAAAGCCTCTGCTTTCTCCCTCTAAAGAGATCATAAATTTCCATTAATTAATAGCTACAAGTGTTAAAATGTTAATAATCGCATTTTTTTATAAAAAAAGCGTTCGAATTAGTCGAAGCAATTAAGTGGCACACCTTTTGCTCTTCAATCAGCCTTAGAACTTTCTCATCAGTCTTTTTCTGCTCCATAGAAGCCAACTGAAGAGAATTGTTTCTCTGCTCATTCTGAACAAAATATAAAAAAATGATGGTGTCATTACCAAGCATAATATATCACTATAGATAAAAAAAAAAAAAGCATCTGTCTATTTTCTTTAGTATTTCAATGGAACAGAAAGTGTTACCTTTCTTCTATCTTCATCAAGTTTTTGTCTCTCACGCTCAGTTAATGCTTCACGCCTGTTCAGTTCTTTGCTCCAGATATCTATTTCCCTCTTCTTAATCTCCAATTCATGGCTTAGGTTCTCTTGTTCTTCCAAGATCCTCCGAATATTTTCACGAGAAAGCCGTTGTATCTTTCTTGTTTCTAACAAACAATTATAACATCAACTTATCATATAAAATATTATTACGTATGATGATTTTGAATTATAAGATAATATGCAGTAAATATTATGGTCACTCCATGAGCCAATGAATGTCATTCAATACTTAAACAACAACCTTTTATTCATTATATGTAAAAGAAGCCACAAATCCTAGAGAGAAGAGCCAAATGGCTAGGGAATAAGTACAAAATTATAGTTTGTGTATTCATGGATGTACATTGTGAACTGAAGCTTAGTCAAGTAAACAACATTGCACATTCAAGCTACAAGTAATGGTGATATATGCAAGTTATAGATGTTGAGCATATGAACAGAGACTGTAACTAACCTTCAACAAAAGCATTGTGTAGCCTGTCTTTCTCTTCTAGCATCCTGCTTAAAGACAACTTATTCTCATTGAACTTATACTGTAGTTCATCAAGATTTTCATTTGTCAAATCAATTTTATTAGCAAGGTTTTCAACAACAAGGTTTTTACTCTGAGTTGCTTCCTGGACCAGATCAGATATTGTTCTCAACTTCCCTTCCTTGCGAATATATTCCCCAATTGGTCCTTCAGTATTGTTATCATCCGCACGTGCACACCAGCCATAAATATTAGGGCCAGGATGTCTACTTTGTGCATTCCAATCCTTCCTACCCCGATGCTCAGTTTCAAATGATTTTTCAAATTCTGTTGCATCCATGAAACCATTCCAGTCATAGTTAAACTTCACTATCACCTGTGCAGCTGAATTATGCTCGTCGCAGAAAATATGAACCTCCAAAGGTTTATATCTAGCAAACCTCTTCAACCAGTATCCACTATCAAGCATAGATTCTCTATCCTTGGGCTCCATCACAATATTAACTATTATTCCCATCCAAGGCCACACATAGAGTTCTTCTTTATCAGGAGTTTGCTTCAACATTTGTGATTGCGCTAAAATGACAACTTGGTTAGGATCCACTTCAGTAGCTAGATCGTTCTCCAGATATTTTGCAAGAGCAAAGTGATTGGCCTTTTGTTTAGCATTTCTGTTAGACGATGCTTTACCCACTCCCGAAGCATGTTGAAGTAAATCCTTGAACTTGTAATCTTGTTTCTTCTTCCCGGAACAGAATGGGCACCTTAAGGTGTCGTTGACCTTCACCTTGTACTTGCCAGCCTTGAGACCTTCATACGGCTTCTCAGCATATTCAATGATCTCCGAATCACTAAAATCCGACTCTTCGTCAGAATTGTACTCCATCTGCCTTATTTACCAACATTGGAAATAGACAAATGTCACATAAGTATTAATAATCATTAAATATTTGTAAATTAGCAGTGTTATTAACACATCGTTTTATACCATCAGAAACAAGAAAAGCACTACAAGTGTTCACAAACAATACTAAGAAGAAAGAGCTTATATATAAGTTCTTTTGGCTCTCATTAAACTAGTTATCAATTAAACATTCTTCAATTTTCCAACAAAGAAAAAAAAAACACTAAATCCAATTCCAAGCACACACATTCCTCTTATAATTTGAAAAAGAAAGGGAAGAGAGATCAATTTCACTGATAAAACCTTCAGATTCACAAATTAACGCCGCATCACACAACGCTTTTAAGTTGAAGTTTCTAACTCAAACATGCTGAAAATTTAACCAGCATTTAAAAGCATAAAAAGAGTAAGATGGAATAAAGACCTAACTTGTTTCAATTGACGGCAAGTTTCAAAGTTTGCTTGTGTTATTAGACGTACCATAATAATGTGTTGAAATCAGATTCAATAATTAGAATACCACATAATTGTGTATGATTTGAAAACCTTAATGAAATAAACAATATTGAAGACCCCCTAATCCAAAACCCTAATTTGAAAACCCCCAAATCAGAAACAATAATTTATGATTGAAACCGTGACCATTAACCACGATTTCAAAAAAATCACTTCATCATATCAACACGTCAAACAAAAAACAGAAGAAGCAACAAAAGCAAAATAAAACAAGGCATGCACAGAAAAGTTGACCACAATGCATTTGATCCATACTGTACATACATTATAAACAATATTTTAGAAGAAAAGCTTGAATGCATGTCATGTAAAACCTAAAAGAAACAAATAAAATGATGAAAAATGTAACCATACCTTCAGATGATAGCGGTAAGTAGTAAGTAGTTTTCCAGAGAGTAAATCATCTGTTCAAAAAGTTAAAATTAGAAAGCAAACGAATAAATATCTTTTTATTTCTTCTTCTTCTAGAATTGAGTTCGATGATGGGACATCAAGGTGGATGGAGTTCAGATGATGTTACATGAAGGTGGCTGTTCAGAGTCCTTTGTCGTGATTTAATATAAATTTATTAAATTCAAATATATTATTTAATTTTTATTATAAATTATTAAATTTAGAGGTGTCTCCGGATTAGGATTCGGATCTTATTTTGTGTGTGGAAATTTTGGATTTTTGGATCTTGATGGTTGATCGGTTATGGTCTGAAAAATTCCTGATCTGATTCGGATTGGATTTTCTCTTTAAAAAAAAATATATAAGTCATCCAATCGGATAATTTGTATCTTATCGGATATTAACTTTTTCCAGATTCAGATTTAGAATTAAACATAGACACTTTTAAATTGGATTCGAACTTGTTTGGATTTTCATTAAAATAATTTAAATTAAACAATGTCGTTTTTTTTAAAATGTGCAATATATGTGTAATGTGAGTT
This sequence comes from Dipteronia dyeriana, assembly GCA_032871835.1. Lineage (NCBI taxonomy): Eukaryota > Viridiplantae > Streptophyta > Magnoliopsida > Sapindales > Sapindaceae > Dipteronia > Dipteronia dyeriana. The sequence continues at coordinate 285,658 of CM065295.1, forward strand.
TTTTCAACAACAAAAACTTATTTATATTTATATTTTATTTTTGAAATATCATATTTGGATTCGGATCGGATTCGGATCACATTCAGACTTGGTTCGGATTCGGTTACGGTTTCATACCAGATTCGGATCCTGATCGGATACGGATTATCTGAATCTGAACAGTAAGGGGCTATCCAGTACCGTTTAATACTTATATTTCGTCTCCCTTTTTAATAGTCCGATTCTTTCACAATTTACATACTCTTTTCAACTGAATCGATTCGATTACCCTTTACAAACCCTAAAAACATAGAGATAGAAAGAGAGAGAGTGTGTGTGTGAGAGAGAGAGAGGCGAGATACAACGATGAGAACAACGGGGGACAATGGGTTTCTCTCTATAGTCTTTATAAGCACGTGTTAAGTTTGATTTTCAGTCCTAATTCACGTTGATTTCAATCCTAATGCAATCTAGTTATAGAGAAAAAAAAAATCTTTCTTTAAAAGAGGAAGATCTTTCTCCATTATAGGCTGAATGAAAAGAGCATCTACAACCTAACAGGTTTGATTGGATCAATTTGCTTAAAGATTGAAGGAGCAGAATCCTCAAATGTACTAAGGTATGTCGCCCCTAAAGTTTCCTTATAGCAAATCTAGAGTTCTGCTCGATTTGTCAAACATATAATTAAATTCTTATGTCTGTTGGAGCTTACTTAAGTGTTGGCATCTCATTATATAAATCTTTACAAATCCATCTGACACCATTTCTGTTATGATTATGATAAATATTTAGTTGCAATGATTATGCTGATCGTACAAAAATTGTGTTATATTTTGGCCCTCAATGCCACATCCTTTAACTTGTTTCTTAACGTATTCTTGTGTCTAATGACTCTTTTCTAGTCAATGCAGACATTCAATGTGTTTTGGGTATGGAGATGTAAATAACGGCTTTCGAGTGCAGGACAAGTCAAAGTTACAAGAATGGAGCCCAGTTCTCCTGTCTCTTCACGGGTCCAGACTTGCACAAGGCAGTAAGACCACCCGCGGACCGAGACTCAAAAGATCTCAAAGTGCCAGTACGCTAGTACTTCGCGAGTACCCTACCTGCGCATTCTCATCCGTGAAGTTGCCTCCAAAAGGCTTCAAGGCATAGTTTGCGGGTCATCATCAGCACAATGACCCGCGACCCAAGAGCCACAACTCCTCCAGACGACCAAGAGTGCCCATTCGTTGGTCCACACCAGTCAAGTGACTTGCAGACCGAGAATCAGACATTCACCAAAAGTGCTAAGTTCACGGGTCCTCACTAGTGAAATATCAGCGAAATACCAGCGGACAGAGAGATAGAAAAACCCAAAATCCACTTCGTTGGTCTACTTAACAGGTAACCTGTGAACATCGAGCCGCGAAGTGCACAAGATTCGCTGACATCAATGTTTTTAGACCCATTTTTGGCAACCATATAAATATATACTTTTCTAATTTCACGTGCACGCTCACATAGATACCCACACGACCTAACACTTATTCTTACCTTTTATAGATCTAGGAATCATCTCTCCCACCATAGCAAAACCCATGCACACCATTTTTTTCATTTATACTCAACAAAGCAACTAGGATATTGTGTTAAAGATTCAAGCAAGAATGACTATTTTCACTCTCTTCTCTTAGTTTATATTTAGTTATAAACACGAATAGCTAAATCACCCACTAAGGGGTTGATGTGATACACTCATACACTATCTATCAAGTATGTTTCATCCTTTGTTCAAATTGTTTTCAAGAATCGACATGTCTTAGATTGAACACTACTCTCTTTGCAAATTGTTTTAGTATTTAACTTGGTATACACTCTTCTTGGTTTTCTAAAGACTCAATTGGATTGAAGGATTGAACATGGGTATACTCCTCAAGTGAAATCCGGTATACCCATGTTCAATCCGGTCCCTATAATCTCAACTTTTAACAAATCTCTAATGAGTGAACAATACTATACACTCTAGGTTGGTCACTTGTGAAGGATTAACAATCAATACTATACACCTTAGGAAGCATTTTAGTTTAGCTTAATTGTTAATTGCATTGTAGTTTTTAATTACCAAAACCAAACACCTCATTTTACTTTGTAAACACTTTTAGTATTAGAACATCAATTTTGTCACTATTACCTTTGATCCTTCTTGAACGCCATTATACTTGTTTTGAAAACATTTTTTAGGCATAATTAAAGTTTTATAATATCTTTTTAACTTGCAAACATCACAAAAACGTCATAGTCATAAAGTGACGCCTCTGTGGGGGATATGTAAGCGTAGTAGTGATTAGATTAGTTTTTAGTATTAGTTTCATTGTTGATTTAGTTTTCTTTAATGTCTTTTATTTTGTTCGGTATTTGTGTTTTTGCTTTTTCAGGTTCTTAGGTTTATGCACGGTCGACGTTCGTTGGAAGGTGTACTATTTCCAGCAAACGACAACATTCACCATGTGGGAAGACTAGTTCGTCAGTTTGAAAGAAATCAATTGGAAGAAGAAATGACAGACTTACCGGAGCCAGGTTCTCCAGGTGTGAAGTACCAGTACCGGTGGCCCAGAACAAGAAGACATAGGATTGACAACAAATGAGTACATAGTCCCATCCATTGGAAACCAACCCATTGCAAATGTACTTGATGATGTAGCTAAGCAATATGAGTTGAACATAATGCACATCAACTTGTTATCGTCTTTCTACAGATTGCGTTCTAAAGGCTGTCTACAATTCATGAAGGAGTAGAATACAATCCTTAAGACCTTTCCTATTGTAGCCCGTAATGCAGTTCTGACTAGGAAGCAACTTTACTATACTAGCTGAAGGACTGAGCAAAGCAATGGTACATGGCTTTGAGGGCCAAATTGCTTACCACATGGGCTCAAGCGTGCAAGACTTTTTATAATAAGTTTTTCCCAACAGTAAAGGCCAAAAACCCAAGGATCAAGATTTCTACTTTATGTGAGGAACCAATATAAGGAAAGTTTCTAAACCAGATAATTTAACTTTAAGATCTAGTATAACATCTAAGGTATAGAGGAAATAAATTTTAGACCAGTATTTTTTCATCTTGCTTTCCATGGCAACAACTCCAGTGTCTAAGATTTCATCTTCTCTATACATATTTAACAATTTCAGATATTTTCACAATCTGATGGATTGTCTGAGAAGATGTACGGTAATAGACTCCAGAAATAGTTATTGTGAAATCGTAAAAAATATCTTAAAATTGAATTTTTTTTTTATATATATATATATGTGTGTGTGTTCTTTCATAAAAAATCCTTTATTTTAATTTTAGTAAAGACTTGGATGAAATCATATTAATTTTTATGAATTTTAATAAATTTGAGTGACAACTTAAAGAAACCTCTCCATAAAAATTATATATTTTTTTCTTTCAATTCTTCACCACATTTATCCTCTCTTTCAAACTTCGGTAATAACATAGTGCAAAACCTCAGTGCTGCAATACCCATGGCCAAACTACCACTTATTTGGATCAGATCGTTCAGGCCACATGAATTGAATTGAATGAGGTCCCAAATATAGATTTTTCCTGTGACCAATTTCACTTTTCATGTTTAACTAGTATGATTTGTAGTTAATTTTGAACTGTTCAGGTTCTGAAATGTGAACAATGCTTTGGAGGCCAGGATTCCAAACAGTGCAGTGGGTTCTCTTAGGTGTCTGTTATTCAGTCAAGCAAACTGGGTATGAAATATGAATAGGGTCACCTTCTAGATTTTTCCTTGTGTAATGAGGAAAAGGATGGTTCTTCAACTCAGGTCCTTCCCTTTCTACCTATCTATCTTTCTTTCTCTTCTAAAGCAGCTATTTGAATCCTACTAATTTCTCTCTCATTTGCTCCTGCAGGAATTACATACTCAGGTTCCAGGATTGACGGCGGCTCCCAAAGGTAAACTATTCTTACAATAATATCTTCAAAATGTTTTATAATCAATAAATATATGTTTCCTCCTTGGTCCGTTGTCAACAGATAATTTTAGTTTTAAATGGGCTCTGTATGTTCTTGTCACTCAGGTTAATATACTGGTGTTCTTTTATTTCGCATGTGCACTCTTTATGAGGAATCACATATATTTACAATAGCTTAGAAGTCTAGGTGGAAGGGAATCAATCTGATTGGGTCTCTCAGGGAAGCTTATTCACCTCAAAACTTTCCTGGTTGGAAGCAGAGGTATCTTCTCCAATGGCCTCTCCACTTTCAAACTCTTTCAATACCCTTTTTGCATAAACAGTAAAAGCAAAGGTGGTAATAACCGCAATTATGAAAGAAATAATGTGTACGGAAACGAGGAAACCCTAAACAGTGCAACCACCCGAAATTGATGGAACCAGCTGCCTTTCTCTGCAAGTCTAAGCATTGCAGCTTTCTGGGGCCATCTCTTTAACCGTTGGCTGCAAATTCAACAAGAAATATATCAGAGACACAGAACTGCACAAATGGACTATAATTAATTTTTCACACTTTGAGAATTCATCTTCATTGAAAATCTTACATAGATGCGATCACGGAACAGTAGTCCAATCGAATAGGGAAGGACCATTCCAATAGTCGTTCCAACCATAATTATAATAAACCCAAGGTCTAACCAAATATCATACCAGCCAACCGCAGGGAGGGGCCATAAGGTATTAGCAACACAGGGAACAATGTCAAAGAAGCAATGAGCACTAGAGCTAGGACAGGAAGGCCTAAGGCAGTTGCTTCCCATTGCATGATTGGCAAGAGAACCTATTAGCAGGGATATACTTTAGTGAGAAATTTATGTGCACAGAATAATTTACATACAGTGATTTTAAATGAGTCTACTATTTTATTTGTCATAATATCATACATAATCATATTTCTTTTTCCAACTCAATATTCCTCTAAGAAGATTCAATTTCATAATACACAAAATAATTCATTTCTAACCAATTGGTAATGTATGAAATTTCCATATAAGATTTACGGCTACTCTGCCAAAATGATATCAGAGACTTGCATTACTCAAGACAAACCAGAGGTCAAAACCTAAGGCAATATATTTTTTATTGTATATTTGATCATTCGAGTTTATATAAATTATAATGAAACAAAATAACATAGAACATCTAATCTAACCCAGTTAAGATCAATTTTTTTCGTAGTAACATTGACCGGTCCACCAGTAAGCTTTAACAGTTAAATCGAGGTGTACAAACAATCCACAAATGAGCCTAGAAATTGAAGAGTTACATATGGAAATACTACAAGTACAAGCAAAAAGGTGAAAAGGATAAGAAATACCTTGTGGAAAAGAAAAATGAGAGACAATTAGCCCTCCATCTGCACATCCATTATGGTTTTCAGCTTTGTTTCTTGAGAGACAATTGGCTTCAACCAATCAACCACAGTTTGCTCCCAACAAGGGCACTCTGGATTGGTTACTATTAAACCCATCAATAATTCAAGTAGCACTACACCAAAGCCATACACATCACTGTTCAGGAACACAGGACTTGATTCTTGGTCAGTCCTTATCTAGGTCCTGTCAAACCATAACAATGTAAATATGAACATCTACCATGATACAACAATGAGATATTTAAGCTACATGAAACAAATCTGCTCTAAATGTTATATAGCTCACCAATCTTCTCAACTTAACAACTCTTGTTAATGACACATAAACATCTTGCATGCAAGAATGATGTTGAGAGAGCAAAGAAGTCACTTAATAATAGCTTAACAGTGCAGCAGGTGATGTGAATATCTTCCCTAGTTTGGTTCCACAATGATGGGAACCAACTTTGATCAATTTATCCATGAAGAAACTAGCCTAATGGAACTCTCTACATGTTGCTTGTTGCTCGTCACTTTTTCCGGGATCTATTACCCTTAGACCTTAGCAGTTAGGAGATATCTCACATATTTAAATACCTTCCTCTATAGTCTATATCAATGTATATATCATACAAACTAAGCGATAATATATCACACAAATTACTGAAACTCAGGTAAAGAACACTAAAAATGCTTCAGTGAAATAGAAAACTTTATCAGATTCAACGTATTTTAATATACCTTTCATATAGAAAGTTTTACGAAAAGTTACTTTGTGACACAAACTTCAGAGTCAAATATATAATCACTTACTATAATGGCATAACACCAGAAACTCAAGAACCATGAGATCTTAAATAACGTACCAGGTCATGTAAGAAAATAAAATAAATTAACATACCAGGTCATCAACGAAAATGAAGACTCGTAATTCCCTAAAACTGGAAATAATGATTCTCAATGCTCCCCTTTCACTCTGTCCAAATTAAAGGGGTTTGGATATGGTGTTTTTGAGGATGATGACCTAGAAAGGTATGGATACCGATGAAACTAGTACTTATCCCATGCACATAGACATTTTCAATCAAGAAGCATTGATAAACAATTCTACCATTCCTGACTTGTTGCAGCTGTTAATCTGATGGTCAAAGCATGGTCTACCTAAACCAACATATTCTTGCAAATCTCTGTAATCTAAAGTGCTTACATCACTCAGCAGCCTTCTCAGCTAACTTCTAAATGATAACTGAGAAGAAGAATTACAGCTTTTCAAGAAATCTTACACTCCTGTATGACATTAAAAGAAAGTGCTGATAGCAGAAATTAAGCTTCCTATGGGCAACAAAATGATAGAATCAAAATCTTTTACAAATATACCTTCTGCTTACTTACCATCACAGCGTCAACAAGAAATAGCTCTTGGTTTTACATCTAAAGCCAAGTGCAGTCAGCAGATGATCTGACTAGCTTAGCATGGAAATAACTCTTGGTTTTAAATGTGGAATGTTGCAGATCTGCAAAGGTATTATCAAGTTAATATTGTGAAAAGTCAAACTGATATATCATTATCATAAGTGTCCAGTAAGAACTAATTAAGCAGGTCTACCAGAAGCAATTAACCAAGAACATTGCCATCTTTCATTGACAAGAAACCAAAAACAAAGCCAAACACCAAAAATATAGATCTTTCTATTAGTGATAGAATATTTCTATAACTGAAGTTCATAGAAGTGTTAAACATTTATACCAGAATTATATCCGTTTGAAAAATCAATCAATCTAATTATTAAATTTCAGTGGAAAGCAAATTCAGCTTGATAGGCAGCTAGTTAAACACACTCAACCTTGCATGTAAGGAAGTGTGGTTAAAACTTAGAACTAAAATATTATGTTTGAACCCTTAACTATTGCTTAAGCTTTTATTATGGATTACTATATTGTAAACATGAGCCAAAAATTAAATAAGATAAAACATATATGACTGTTACCAAGTCATAAAACCACTAAAATAAGAAAAAAAGATTCAAAAAATGTATTTGACCACAGTTTTAACTTTTTTTTTCTGAGCCTTACACAGAAAACTAAAAACTCAAAAACAGTTATATAATAATTGGTTATAGCAAATAGAAAATGATTAAAATCACAATGATCACTATACACCCATTTCAATGTACATAGGGAGCATACCGTATGCTAAGCATTTAAAGGTCCGTTATCAAGATGATATATCAAACCATCTGCGATAAAATTGTTCAGATGCACTGTGAGTTTGAGCATTCAATAACAAGACTTCCCATAATTCGGCTTTTAATCATACTATTTTTTGTAAAATCCTTTCAACAATCTCTGGGCATCAACCTTCTTTCCTGGTCTAGCAAAGGTAGAACTGAAACACGAAAGAGTATTTTCACAGGGTACAAATTCTTTTTGATTCATTTCTAAGAATAACTTTTTTGCCTCCGCCCGGTATGACAATATCAATGATCTATCCAATTCAGGCTGATTAGATAGTTCACACCAGCCACAAATTAGTATGTCGTAGGTTGAAGAATTAGGGTTTCTCCCTCTCACTTGCATTTCATTCATAAGCTCTCGAGCCTGGTGCATCTTTCCCACCTTGGCAAAATCACTAATAAGCACATTATAGGTGCTGATTCTTGGAACAAAGCTTTTTGTAATCATTTCACAGTAAATTTGTATAGCTTCCTTTTTATTCCCAATCTTGGCATGGCCAGAAATCAAAGTATCGTATGTGGAAGCATTTGGGTTTAAGCCTCTTTTCTTCATTTCACTGAATAAATCATCCATCTCTTTCATCGAACCAGTGGCCAAACAAATTCCTACAAGGAGATTATAAGTAGCAATATTTGGTGAAACTCCATCACTTATCATCTCAGAATATGTAGAAGAGGCCTTATGTAGATGGCTGCCAACACAATATCCACGTATAAGGGCATTGTAAGTTATAGTATCCTCTTTTATGCCCCTTCCTCTCATTTCTGTTAATACTGAAGTAGCTTTCTTGGTCATCCCTAGCCTGCATAAGATTGTGATAAGAGTGTTATAATATTCTTGATTGAACTCAACTCCCATCCCTCCAAGTCGCACATGCATTTGGAGAATCGGGTCTGCCCTTCCATTCTTCGAAGATGCATCAAGCAGAATCTTGTAAGTGGTTGAGGTTGGGCAAATCCCCATAATCAACATTTCATTCAAAACATCTAAAGCTTTTTCAGTCTCACCAGCTACACAAATCCCTCCAACTAGAATATTGCAGGTAACTGAACTTGGCATTACCCCATTACTCTTCATCTCTCTCCAAAGCTTAAGAGCATTATCCCAGCTCCCCTGTTTGCAGCATGATTTAATCATAATGTTGTAGGTAGCACGGTCTGGAGCTAAACCCACATCTTTCATTCCACAATAAACAGATTGTGTTTCATATTTGCCAAGTCTTAAGAGACCATTAATTAAGACATTAGATGCAATGACATCAAATTTAATACCTTTTTCTTCCATTTCTTGGGCCAGGTTCAGAGCAGCTGATTCCTTTCCCTCTCTGAAGAAGCCATCCATCAAAGATGTGTAGTTAACACAGTCAAGCACCAAGCCCTTGGACCTCATATCTGTAACCAATCCCTTGGCTTCCTCCATCCTTCCATCTCTTTTCAAATTGTTCACAAAAACATCAAGAATAAAATTGTTCTCCTCCAATCCTATCAGTTTCATTTCATTATGAAGGTCAAGAGCAACTTCTTGTTTACCTGCCTTGAAATAGCCATCAATTAGTGTAGCATAAATAAAAACATTTGGCATGATATTTTGACCCACCATCTTCCTCATAACACTCATTGCTTCATCAAGCATTCCTTTCTTTGTATAACCATTTATGATACAAGAATAGGTAACAACATTTGGAAGAGCATGTTTCTCCTCCATTTCTTGCAGCAAAGATTCCGCGCTTTCCATGTCTCCTAACTTGCAGTAATCATCAATCAATGCTGAGTAGGTGACATAGTTTGGAAGTAAATCATGCTTTGAAATCATCCTGAACACGTCCTCTGCCTCACTGGGTTTTCCAGCCTTGAAAAGTCCATGGATCAAAGTGGTATAGATTACAACATCAAAGGCAATACCTCGAACTACCATTTGGCTTTGAAGAGCAAAAGCTTCCATGACATTCCCAGCTTTGAATAAAGAATCAATGAGAGTAGCATAACAGACAAAATTTGGATCCAGGCCAATCTTTTCCATCTCCTTGAGAAGCATTTTTGCGTCAACCAACTTCCCATGCTTGCAAAGACCATTAATGATAGCACTATAGCTAACTACATCTAGCAAGAACCCATTCATGACTATATCTTTGAACAAAGCACAAGCTTCTTCAAGTGCTTGCTGCTTACAGTATGCACTTATAAGGGTAGTATGTGTAATGAGATTTGGTTCCAAATTCATACTCCCATTTTGATTCTCAATATCATGAATTTTTGGAAAATCACCATCTGTATTCTTTCGAGACCCCAAAACTTCATCAATCAAACTGTTGGCCTTGTCGAAATCACCCCTTTTGCAGAACCCATTAATTATAGAGTTATAAGTAACAATATCAGGCAAAATTCCCTCAGTCCTCATCCTCTTCAACAATTCAAGGGCACAACTCATTTCTCCACTTTTGCAATAACCATCAATTAATATGTTAAACCCTATAACATTTCTACAGACCCCACCATTTACCAAGTTATCCATAACCCACTCGCCATACCTAACTAACCCGATTCTACAAAATCCCTTAACTAATATATTACAAGTAAAAGAATCAATACAAATACCATTCTTGGCCATTATTGATAACAAACCAAATGCCTGATTAGCTAAGCCTTGCTCGCAAAAACCCCAAATGACAGTATTATATGTTACATTGTCGACATGAATATCAACATTTCTAAGAAAATCCAATGCAGAAGTCAAGTGACCCATCTTACAAAAAGAGTGTAGCAACACATTGATAGTGAAAACATTTGGCAAAACCCCACAAGAGAGCATGTGTGTGTAGACAACCCATACCTGAGAGACCAATCCAGAAGCATTAAAATGGTACATAAGCTTGTTCCAAAGAGGTAAAATGGGAACAATATTTAAGTTGGTCATTGTAAAGAAAGTGGCTGCAGCCTTAGAGAAGCGACCACAGGTCAAGTAAAGGTGTATGAGAGTGCAAAAGAAAGAGGCGTAGAGATGGGTGTTTTTGTTGAGAGTGGAGGTGTGTTTTAGAAGAAGTGAATTTGAGAGATGGGTATGGGGTGGAAAGGGAAAGTGGGGTGTTTGGGAGGTGGGAAAGCGTGAGAAAACAGAGATTTTGCGGGAAAAAGAGAGGGTGAGGGGGGGCCTAGAAGGGTTTTTGAGAGCATGGTTCAGGAGAAGAGGAGACCATGGAAATCGGTGGGATTTGGTGGTCATTAGTGATGGAGAAACCAGAAACAAAATCCCCGGTTCACACCGATTCAGCTTAGCTCCTCAGACAGTCTTTCACACCCGAATGAATATCAAGCATTCACTTTATCAATTTATTATGGTTATACATTTTTCATCGTCAGTTAATTCTATATACTCATTATATAAAAATAACATAAGCTCTTTTTAAATTAATTAATATTAATTTATTTTTTACTTTCTAGGCCAAAAGATTTATTTTTAAGGAGTCATACAAGGATTCAGAAGAGGAGATGTACTACTAGAATCGAAACTTATTAATTTAATTAAAAATAAACTAAACAATATATAAACCAATTAATTACATTTATCATAATTAAAAATAAACTAAATAATATGTAAACCCATTACTTACATTTATCATATCTTTAACCATATATCTTTATTAAAAAAAAAATCTTATGATAAACCCTAATTTTATTTCAAGTATCATAATTTCTCATCATTCTATAATTATCATATAATATATACGGAATAAAGAATTTTCAAAAGACTCTATCACTCGTAAGAATATATTTCTTTATCTTTTTTATTGTTTTTCTTTCATGTTTAGTTATGAGTTCTATCAATAAAAAAAATTATAATTTTTTATAAAAAAAATGGAAAGTGAGAAGTAATTATTATTTTTATTTAAGTATTAAAATTTCTCATCATTACATAATTGTCATATAACAAAATAACGGAAATAGAATTTTCAAAAGACTCTTATCACAAATAGGTAAATGTTTCTTTATCATTTTTGTTGTTTTTCTTTTATGTTTAGTCACGAGCTCTATCAATAAAAAAAGATGAAAAGTATTATTATTTTTTTTAAATGTGAGAAGTAATTTTTAAAAAATGGTGAGAAGTCATTTAAAAAAAAAGGTGAGAAGTCAATTTTTTTATAAAAAAAAATGATATGCATAGGTTGATATATTTATGAAATTTTGTTACGTTGTGTTACTGAATTGAAATAAATATTTTTATTTCACTAAGGTTACTATTGATATTATGATATGTGTTTATAGTAATGATTTAAGAGAGCTTTATTTGATAATCTAATTTTTCTTTTTACACATCTTTTCTAAAGTCTCAAAATTTAAACTTAAAAAAAAATCTAAAAAAAAAATTATTTTATTACAAGATTATCATTTTTAATTATATTGTATTGTATTTTTATAAGTATACACCATATTCATATATTATTATTTTATTATTATTATCTTTGTTTCTTTTAATTCTATCACTGTTATTTCAAAAATAAAAATAATTTTCTGTTCTTTAAAAAAAACATTATCACTGTTTTTTCTCTTCCCTGACTTCTTTTTCTCTTCTATGTTTTCCTTTTATAAAATCAAACTCTATTTTTTCTTTTTTCTTTTTCTCTCGGTCCTCATGTCAGCTCTCTCCATTTCTTCTTGATTGTTCCCTATCAACAAAATCACTCCAATTTGAGGTTTTTTGGTTGAAGATCAATTTTCCGTTCATGAAAGTTGTTGGGATATAAGGTTTATGTAATGTACCAATTGATTTGGAAGTAGAAAATTGTTTAATAAAATTAAGAAAAAAATACAAATATTATAGAGAAAACAATTTATAATGATTTTTTTCTTCCAATAAAAATAATTTAAAACTTGTTTTTTTACAACCAACTCTGGACAGTTTTGATTCATTCTCTAGTAGTTAATTTTTATTTCCCTAAAATTAATTTAAAATATATTTAAAAATACATTTTAAAAGAGAATCTAGGTTTAAAAAAATAGTTAGAATTTTTAATGATATATGTTAATATCAAAATTAAATCATTAATGTCGTGTTTACTAATCAAGAATCCTACTTAAGAAAGATAATTAAATTCCTGATTTTCGAATTCCACTGTTTACTAAAGTTTTAGGAAATAAATTCAGTGGACTCCACTCACAAATCAGCAATTAAGTTCCTAATGGAAAGGGAACTTGATTCCTCCCACCTATCCTAGTAATCACCTACCCTAGGAATCAAGTTCCCTTTCCCGATTGAAAAAGGAATTCATGATATATTTACTAAAATATCCTCAATAAAAAACAATATTCTTCATGATTATCTACTTTTGATTTCAATTTTCGTAAATCATATTAGTTTACTTTTTTTTTTAATTCTTCATATTAGTTTACATAATTAATAATTTATATTATTCTAGCCATATGTTTTCTGACAAATTCATATATATATATATATATGTTAATCAAGTTATTTCTATAGTTCTAGTTCAAGTATTACAATATAAAAATATTAATTATTATAATTATAGTGTTATGAATAATATAAAATATGTTTTTTCATACTAATAAAAAAAATATTTCATCATGTTTTACACACAATGATATTTATATAATCAATTATGTATCATTTTGATTCCTTAGTTTAAGTAAACACTAAAATAGAATAAATTTGAAATTTTGTTGTCAATTCCTAAATTCTTAGTAAACACTGAAATGTAATTTAGTAACTTATTCTGATTTCTCTAAATTTCTCTAATTCCATTCCTGATTAGTAAACGCGCCCTAAAAGGAAACTTTTATTTTCACAAAGTATTAAAATTGAAAACTAATAACTAATTATTGGTGGGTGTACTTACAAACAATTTAGTCTTATTGTTAATTTTACTAAAGGGTATTATTGGATGTTCAAAAACATATTAATTTGGGATGTACATACAGTTTTTGAGATGTGCAAATATTGCCACTATGGTTTTATTTATTTATTTATTATTTAAACAAAAAAAACCAAGAAAAGAAGAGAGGATTCCAACTCTTATAGATTATCCTTTTCTAAACAATTTCTAAACAATTTAGCTTGGGTTAGATTTTGGCTTACAGTAGCCCAAGTTTAACTACTTTTGGAGTGGTGCAATTAGCTCCGCACAGTAGACCTAAAATACACCACTTTCCAATAGCCATTTTGATAATCATGGCTATAGTTATTAATAAAATAATAAAGATATTTCTTAAAACTGAGCGGGGCTCCAATAAAATCAAAACAGAAGATGTTCAAGTACATGATAACACACTGCTTACATAAACTTTCTATATGAATTACCACATTTTACCAAGACAAAAAGAACACAACCTCAAAACTGTACAGATTTCATGCACTCAAACAAGCTGCCTTTCTGATGGTCAATACTCAATACTTGTATTAACCGCAATCTCTCCCAACTCATCCATTCAGCCACCTTACGTACAGATAATTCTCTAATTAACGGTGTTCTCACCCGTCAATTTACATCAGCCGAAATTCACAATTCCCCCATATGTAGAAAAAGGGCTCTTTGAACCAAATTTATAAACATCAGCAAATGAGGCTAATCACTCGTTAAAGCATGCCGATATCCACCAATCCTAAATATATATCATATCAGCTCTACTTGTTGACATTGTTTTAACCAGAAGCAGAAGATATTGTTGTTGGAAAATTCCATTATATGGGGCCACACATGTGAATATTAAATTTGTTGTGCTATCTTTTGGTTAAGTCTAAATTAAAGTTATCTAATTAAGATTTAAAGTATTAAGACTTAAGGGTATAATTGTCATGGAATTAATGTGTAGATACCGGAGTGCTATTTCTAATTTGTTGATGGGCCGAATTAGAAATAACAAAATATATAATAATATGATTATTATATATATTTAGGGTTATGGTTCTCAAATTACACGATACTTTTGTTTTCTCTGTATCCCCATCAACAGAGCAAAATAGAATACGGTAAGGTTCATAAAGGTCGTGATAATTTGGAAGACCACAACCCGTTCACAAATCTCCAGTAATGGATTCAGGTACGCTTCCGCATTTCGATTTACTTCTTTTCTCTTGAATTGACATATGTTATATTATATATATTAGGGTTTGATTAATCATGATATAGAAACATGTTTAGGTTATTGGGATTAATTATGTGTCTATACATGTTAGTTTTTGCGTTAATCGAAATCCTAACAAGTGGTATCAGAGCCACCCATGATCGATTCGTGAGAATTGAGATTTGGATATTTAGTTTTAAGAAATTTCTAGAAATTTTAGGGTTAAGATCAATGACGTTCTTTTTGGAATATTTTTTGGGTTTTGATTGACAGGACCCACCCCGACTCCTCTCTTGAGTACGAGGGAGGCCCTGTGGGTTGCCCCGACTCCTCTCTTGAGTATGAGGGAAACCCTATGGGCTCTACATTTACTAGCATGATAAAAAGACTTTCTACTGAAATTTCCATAGGAAATACTTGCTATTAAACAAATAAAATGTAAGGAGAGTGCAAAATGTACATAATTTCAATTCCTCTTCATATATTTTCGTTCTTTACAAAAAGTGTCAAAATTGACCAATCGGACCAAAAACCGACCACTATAAAAACTAAGTAACCAGTCCATCCTGAGTGGGAAACTGAACAGGCCGAGTAAGAAAACCGAGTAGGCCGAGTAGATCGAATAGGCCATGTGGGCCGAGTAGGTCAAGTGGGCCGAGTAGAAATCCGACCGTCCCGACCATGCCTACCGTCCCGACCATGCCGACCTCATATCTCTAAATATGTACATGAAAATTTAAAATGTATGACTTTTATGCTTCATGATGTCATCGAGTGGCCCACCTCAAAACTTCTGAGTCCGCACAACCGAACAGCTACCTGGATAAATATATAAGAGTGAAAGGATGATTGCTAACGCACAGTGAGTGAATGAAAACTTTTAAAAACACTTTTCTAAACCACTTTACAATAAGCATTCAGTAATACATGGTATAAGATAATATATCTTCTTTCATACTTAATAAACCGAATACTGAATGCATCACTTTTCTGAAAAGAGTAAGATACTTTATAAAATCTTAATTTTCACCAAATTCGTACCGGGGATATCCTCCATACGTAAGCCGAAATACATTCGGGCAAACGCCAAGTCATGAATAACTTCTGGTCATACACGTGCAGAGCGACTCAATTACTCTTTCTCTGGTCAATACGCGGGCAGAGCGACTCTCTGGTCATACAAGTGCAGAGCGACTCAATTACTCTTTCTCTGGTCATGCACTTGCAGAGCGACTCATGACATACACATGTGTAGAACGGCCCCAAAAGCCAACCATAATCATAACTGGGGAAGGTACATACATGGTGCTTTTATAGAAATCATAATCTCTTCTTGATAATTCATAAAAATAATATACTGATTCTGAATGCTAATATATGCATAAAATATATATACTTTCAGTTCTCTGTATACTCACCATCAATCATAAAAAGCAATAAAAAGCTTAAAATGATCTGCAGCAATTAAAGCATAAAACTGTAAACTTGAGTTAAAAACAAAACTGAAACTTAATTCACTCACAACTTAGACGTCAAGCTTAATTCAGACTGGGTATGCTAGGTTCTCTTTGTCTTCTTTCCCTAACAATCACAAGATCCAATTAAAAACTGGATATCAAAGAAGAATCAACTAAAATCTATGATCGAGAGAGCTTCACTAACTTATTCTCTTTCTTCTCTTTCCTTTCTTCTGCTGGATTCTATTGCTTTCTAGCTCTCACCACATTTATCCTCATATATTTATACTCATGGAAGGACACAGCTGAAGTTGTGAGCTAATTAACTAAGCTCACAGCTGCCTGTCAGCCATGCAATCACCTAAGCTTACTCACCTGATGCCTTTTTCTGCTTTACGCTTATCCCATTTTTTTTAAAATTGGGCCTATCAATTGGGCCTGAAAGACATAGGTGTTACAATTCACCCCTCCATATAAGAATTTCATCCTCGAAATTTACTCACTTAGTAGAAACAGATGGGGATACTGAGTCCGCATCTGATCTTCTTGTTCCCAAGTTGCCTCTTCCACTGCATGATTTCTCCATAATACTTTTACAAGAGGAATAATCTTAGTACGTAATACTTGTTCCCTTCTATCTAGAATCTCAATAGGTTCCTCTTCATAAGTTAAATCTTCTCTTAACTTCACTGGTTGTTTGGTTAAAACATACGTAGGGTCGGATATATATTTTCGAAGCATAGAAACATGAAATACATCATGAATTCTTGAAAGTTCTGAAGGCAACGCTAAACGGTATGCCACTACTCCTACTCGGGCAATGATCTCATACGGACCAATGTATCGTGGACTTAACTTACCACGTCTTCCAAATCGAAGTACACCTTTTCAAGGCGAAATTCGTAGGAATACATAGTCATCTATTTTAAATTCAAGTTCCCTTCTCCGCTTATCTGAATAGCTTTTCTGCCTATCTTGAGCAACCTTTAATCTGTCTCTAATTATTTTGATCTTTTCTGTTGCGACTTGAACAAGTTCTGGACCGAACAACTTTCTCTCGCCTACTTCATCCCAACACACAGGTGTTCTACATTTTCTCCCATACAGAGCTTCATAAGGTGCCATTTCGATGCTAACTTGATAACTATTATTGTAGGCAAATTCTATCAAAGGTATATGTACATCCCAACTACCTTTGAAATCCATTACACACGCCCGAAGCATATCCTCCAATGTCTGAATAGTACGCTCCAATTGACTATCAGTCTGCGGGTGAAAAGCAGTACTAAAATGCAATCTAGTTCCCAAAGCTTCTTGTAAACTGGGCCAAAATCTAGATGTAAATCGAGGATCTCTATCTGACAATTTTGATACTGGTGCGCCATGAAGACGAACTATTTCACCCACATAAATTTTGGCTAATCTGTCAAGAGGCCAAGTAATACCGATTGGCAGAAAATGTGCAGACTTTGTAAGTCGGTCGATGATCACCCATACACTGTCGTGACCATTCTGACTACGAGGAAGTCCTACCACAAAATCCATGGTAACATGTTCCCATTTCCATTCGGGAATAGGCAGTGGTTGTGATAGTCCTGCTGGTTTCTGATGTTCTGTTTTGACTTGCTGACAAATCAAACATTTAGAGACGAATTCTGTTATCTCTCTTTTCATACCTTGCCACCAGTAATGCTCTTTCAAAGTACGATACAACTTAGTACTTCTGTTTTGACTTAATGTTTGGTACACACAGTCGGTTATCGAGAACCAATGTACCATCACTTTTCACTACAAAATTAGCTCGTTAACTTTTATGCACTTCTTCTTTCAATTTAACTAAATAAGAATCTTGAGTTTGCAATTCTCGTATACAATCAATCAAAATAGGTCTAACCTGAGAGGTAGCCAGTAATGCTCCATAATCTCGTGCTTCTAGCTTAACTCTCAACATTCTTAATTCAGTTAATAATGGAAGCTGAAGATGATTTACCTTCCAATTCATCCTCAAATAAGTCATAGAACTCGAAGACTTTCTACTGAGTGCATCTGCCACCACATTTGCCTTACCAGGATGATATTCAATCGTACAGTCATAATCTTTAATCAACTTAATCCATCTTCTTTGTCTTAAATTCAGTTCTTTTTGAGTGAAAATATATTGTAAGCTTTTATGATCTGTATAAATCTGACAAGTAACTCCATATAAGTAATGCCTCCAAATTTTCAGTGCAAACACCACTGCAGCAAGCTCTAGATCATGGGTTGGGTAGTTCTTTTCATACTTCTTTAATTGTCTTGATGCATAAGCTATCACTTTCCCATGTTGCATCAAAACGCAACCCAAACCATGTTTAGATGCATCACTGTAAACAACAAATCCATCACTTCCGGTTGGAAGAGCAAGTATTGGAGCAGAAGTCAATCTCTTCTTGAGTTTTTGAAAACTCTCTTCACAAGCTTCTGACAACTCAAACTTCACATCCTTCTGAGTCAATATTGTCAATGGTGAAGCTATTTTAGAAAACCCCTCTACAAATCTTCGATAGTAACTTGCTAAACCCAAGAAACTTCTAATTTCTGTCACACTGATTGGTCATTCCCAATTCACTATAGCTTCAACCTTTTGAGGATCAACATAAATACCATCACCAGAAATCACATGGCCCAAAAATGTAACTCTATCGAGCCAGAATTGACACTTACTAAATTTGGCATAAAGTTGATTCTTTCTCAAGACTTGTAGAATAATCTCTAAATGCTCTGTATGCTCCACATCATCCTTAGAATAAATCAAAATGTCATCAATGAACACGATAACAAATTTGTCTAGATAATGATGAAATACCCTATTCATCAAATCCATAAAAGCTGCTGGAGCATTTGTTAATCCAAATGGCATAACTAGAAACTCATAATGCCCATAACGAGTTCTGAAAGCGGTCTTTGGTATATCACAATTTCTAATCATCAATTGGTGATAACCTGTTCGCAAATCTATCTTGGAGAATACATTTACTCCCTGAAGCTGATCGAATAAGTCATCAATACGTGGGAGTGAGCATTTATTACGCACCGTTACTTTATTCAATTGCCGGCAATCGATGCATAAACGTAACGTTCCATCTTTCTTTTTGACAAACAGAAATGGCGCTCCCCAAGGTGACACACTAGGTTTAATAAAATTCTTGTTCACCAATTCTTCTAATTGAATCTTCAACTCTTTCAATTCGGTTAGAGCCATTCTATAAAGTGGAATAGAAATCGGAGTTGTACCTGGGACCAAATCTATCACAAACTCAATGTCTCTATCTGGTGGTAATCCATGAAGATCTTCTGGAAATACATCTAGAAAATTCTTTACCACCGATATATCTTCTAATTTTACCTCCCTATCCCGAGTATCAATTACATAAGCTAAATAAGCTGAACATTGTTTCCTGAGTAACCGTCGGACAGTGATAGCCGAAATAACACAAGAAGGGAGAATCCGACGTTCACCACAGAAAATAATATCCGACTCTCCTTGAAGTGTAAATTTTACCTCTTTTCGAAAGCAATCTACAGTAGCATGGTGTATAGCCAGCCAACCCATTCCCAAGATAACATCAAAATCATGTATATCAAGCGGAATTAAATCAATATGTAGCTCATGCTTACCGACTATAACCTTACTGTTTCTATATATATTCTCAGCCAATAAAGATTCACCAGTAGGTGTAGCCACTACCATACTAGAATCTAATGGACTTAATTCTACATCCGCATACACCATAAAAGATCAAGATACAAAAGAATGAGTAGATCCAGGATCAATGAGGATATGAGCATCGTGGCCAAAAATTGTTAACATACCTGTAACGACATCTGGAGTGGTCTCGGCATCTTGCTGAGTTATAGCAAAAACCCTTGCCTGAGTACGAGGTCTACCCGACTGACCTCTCTGTTGGTTGCCTCCAACCCCTGCTGTGCTAACTTGGGTTTTCCCTGTAGTTGTAGATCCTCCTACTCGGGATCCCCCTTGTCCTTGAATCTGACTAGCACCACTTTGCATTGGTTGAAAACCTATCTTTCTTTCTTCATTACCTCTCAGAACTAACTCGAGGCAATCTCTTTTTAAATGACCAGGTTGCCCACACTGATAACAACCTGATCTCCCCATATGACACTCACCATTATGGTGTTTTCCGCAAGTCAAACATAGAGGACGCCAACCTCTACCCATACTAACACTCGATTGCCGACTACCCATTGGCTGCTCGAATGAGGCTTGGCTAGAACCAGATCCACGACTCTGTTGATAATTACTAGTCTGATCTAAAAAAAATGCCTATTGCCTTAGGCATTTTGCCATAAGAGCCTCCTGTTGACCAGTTACTGCGCTTTTGCTTCTGTTGTTCAAATCTGCGAGAGTCACTAAGGCCCCTCTCCACTCTCAATGCAGCTTCAAACAACTTACCAAACTCAACATGTCCAGAAGTAGTCACTATTGTCTTAATTTCCGATCGAAGTCCATCTTCGAATTTTCTACACTTATTTTCTTCATCAGCGACTACATACGGAGCAACCCTCGAAAGTCCTGTAAATTTCTTCTGATACTCTTCTACTGTCATAGATCCCTGTACTAGTTTGAAAAATTCAGCTCTTTTCAAATCTTGATAGAAACGGGGATAATAATGATCATTAAACTGTTTCTTAAAATCCTTCCAATTAATTCCTTCAGAAGTTCTTCGTTGAACCGAGGCCCACCAATCATATGCTTTTTCCTTTAGCAAAAACGTAGCAAAGGAAACCTTCTGATCATCGGTGCACCTCATAACTTCAAATATCCGTTCTAGTTCATTCAACCAAGAACTAGCACTATCTGGATCTCCTGTTCCATAAAATTCGTAGCTCCCAACTTTTATACATGCTCAATTGAATTCTCAGGCACTCGTCTTTGGTACTGGACCATCGCAGTTAATAGTTCTGCAATTCTATCCATTGGTTCCTCCTTAGGTTCCGGTACACGTGGCTGAGCTATATGTGGTTGATGATGTGATCCTATCTCGTTTTCACCTTGGTTACCACTCCTCTCTCCAAGGCCAACTACCGGTCTTGTGCGTGGGCGGCCAACTCGACGCATGATGTTGTTACAAAATCAAAGTTATGCTTAAATGCATGAAACTAAATGCAAACAATTACTCTGTGGTTTAAGGAATTTTAAACCGGCTCTGATACCAAGTTGACAGGACCCACCCCGACTCCTATCTTGAGTACGAGGGAGGCCCTGTGGGTTGCCCCGACTCCTCTCTTGAGTACGAGGGAAACCCTATGGGCTCTGCATTTACTAGCATGATAAAATGACTTTCTACTAAAATTTCCATAGGAAATACTTGCTATTAAACAAATAAAATGTAAGGAGAGTGCAAAATGTACATAATTTCAATTCCTCTTCATATATTTTCGTTCTTTACAAAAAGTGTCAAAATTGACCGATTGGACCAAAAACCGACCACTATAAATACAAAGTAACCAGTCCATCCCGAGTGGGAAATTGAACAGGCCGAGTAAGAAAACCGAGTAGGCCGAGTAGACCGAATAGGCCATGTGGGCCGAGTAGGTCAAGTGGGCCGAGTAGAAATCCGACCATGTTCTGACCATGCCTACCATCCCGACTATGCCTATCGTCCCGACCATGCCTACCGTCCCGACCATGCCTACCGTCCCGACCATGCCGACCTCATATCTCTAAATATGTACATGAAAATTTAAAATGTATGACTTTTATGCTTCATGATGTCATCGAGTGGCCCACCTCAAAACTTCTGAGTCCGCACAACCGAACAGCTACCTGGATAAATATATAAGAGTGAAAGGATGATTGCTAACGCACAGTGAGTGAATGAAAACTTTTAAAAACACTTTTCTAAACCACTTTACAATAAGCATTCAGTAATACATGGTATAAGATAATATATCTTCTTTCATACTTAATAAACCGAATACTGAATGCATCACTTTTCTGAAAAGAGTAAGATACTTTATAAAATCTTAATTTTCACCAAATTCGTACCGGGGATATCCTCCATACGTAAGCCGAAATACATTCGGGCAAACGCAAGTCATGAATAACTTCTGGTCATACACGTGCAGAGCGACTCAATTACTCTTTCTCTGGTCAATACGCGGGCAGAGCGACTCTCTGGTCATACAAGTGCAGAGCGACTCAATTACTCTTTCTCTGGTCATGCACTTGCAGAGCGACTCATGACATACACATGTGTAGAACGGCCCCAAAAGCCAACCATAATCATAACTGGGGAAGGTACATACATGGTGCTTTTATAGAAATCATAATCTCTTCTTGATAATTCATAAAAATAATATACTGATTCTGAATGCTAATATATGCATAAAATATATATACTTTCAGTTCTCTGTATACTCACCATCAATCATAAAAAGCAATAAAAAGCTTAAAATGATTTGCAGCAATTAAAGCATAAAACTGTAAACTTGAGTTAAAAATAAAACTGAAACTTAATTCACTCACAACTTAGACGTCAAGCTTAATTCAGACTGGGTATGCTAGGTTCTCTTTGTCTTCTTTCCCTAACAATCACAAGATCCAATTAAAAACTGGATATCAAAGAAGAATCAACTAAAATCTATGATCGAGAGAGCTTCACTAACTTATTCTCTTTCTTCTCTTTCCTTTCTTCTGCTGGATTCTATTGCTTTCTAGCTCTCACCACATTTATCCTCATATATTTATACTCATGGAAGGACACAGCTGAAGTTGTGAGCTAATTAACTAAGCTCACAGCTGCCTGTCAGCCATGCAATCACCTAAGCTTACTCACCTGATGCCTTTTTATGCTTTACGCTTATCCCATTTTTTTTAAAATTGGGCCTATCAATTGGGCCTGAAAGACATGGGTGTTACATTGATCTTCAGTGTTTAAAGTTATTTTTAATTTTGTTGTAAAGAATGATTGAATCTTATATGGTCATCTGTATTCAGTGCACGAACAAGAAAGTTTTTTCTATGTGATTTCATACTATTATTAAAAAAAAAAGTTCTGCACGTTTTCGAAAAAAATATTTCAAACTGTTCAAAGTTGGGTCGATGGGTTTTCATACCCAGACCCGTGGTGATCTCGGATCAAACCAGCCTAGTCTAGTTTGCTTATCTGATCAACGCCACAGTCGGTGGCTTTTACTGTGAAATTGAGCGTGAAATCCACTCGTTTGGCGACGAGCAGGGGTCGTGGTCACGATCCCGATCCATGACTAATCCAGATCGGGCTTCGTCGTCTTTTTCGTTTGATCCGCTGTGGATCGATGGTCGTCGCTGCTAGGCTGCCGTTCGTTGCTTTTCGGTGACATTCTATTGGCTAAGGCAGCGGCGACAAGAGGGTTTAGGGTTTTCAATCATATTTTTACTCAGACCCTTCTTTTGAAAATTTGAAATTCTTGAGGGACTGTTTTACAATTTATTTAGGCTATTATGTAATTTTAATAAACTTTCTGGGTCAATTTACAATTTCCAAAACATACAGGGCCTGTTTACAATTATGAAAACGTTTTGGGGCAGATTTATAATTATTGAAAAGTTATGAGGTCACTTTGTGTAAGGATCTTGATTTTATGATTGACTTATTTCATGACAAACCACACCACATTGGGGATGATTGTGTAATGGGTAGCTTAAGTCCTCATTGGCAAGCTTCCAAGCATCCCCATGACTTCAAGAGCAAAAGGTATATTCACTTGGCTTTGCCTCTTGAAGAGTTTAGGTGTACACACACACTCATGCATGTTTTCATTATCTTGCATGCTTCATTATCTGTCAATATGTGTATCTTTTTGTCATAACTCTTGATTGGGTATTTGATGCATTGAGTTTGCTCTTTGAAGATGATTTTTCCTTTTGACCGGGATTGGGACCACTCCCGGTGCATTGCCTCCGCCGCGGTATGCATAGCTGTGTTTTACCAGGCGTTGTACGCTGCCTTTACCGTGGCCTGTTCATGTTGCATGCACAGCGGTCTCCCAAGCGGAGGTTCCCAGACGTGCACCCCGATCTAGACAGCCTTTGGTGCACATGCCTAGCCAGCGACCTAGGCAGAGGTAATGTCCAGCCGTGCCATGCTGCATGGACCGCGGTCTGGACACTTGCCTAGGGCGCGGCATGCACAGCGGTTAAGATGGGAATCGGTTGCCCTTCATCCAAAAACGATGTCGTTTTGTCTAGGGTTTTTATACGTATGTTCTCTTCTTCTTCCTTCCTTTCTTAGAGCTCAAAGAACACATTCTTTAGAGAGAGAGAACCTCCCTTAGAGAGAGAAAGCTTCAAGCTTTGTGTTTGACTCTCCAAAACCCCAAACTCATCTTCATCTTGCATTCAAGTATCATTCCAAGCATGGGTTTTCATTGATTGATAAGTAGAACCACCATTGTTGTTCATGTATTGTTCTAGCTTACCAAGACATGTCATTTATTGCTTAAATTAGCATTTCTTCATATTAATTGCATATTTTATGAAGTTATGACATGTTTGGGGTTTGTATTGTGATAGCTTGCATTATTAGGTCATTTATGCCTAAATAGCTAATCCATGAATGTTCATGTATACATAATTGATGATTATGTTGACTTTGTGCATCTAGTCTAGTTTATGAACATTTATGTGTATGCCTCATTGATTGCATTTATTGATTGCAAAATATTGCCTTTGACTATATGTTGTGACAACTTGTGTTGGTTGGACTTTTATTGACAATTAGGTTGCTAGAATCCTTTTGCATCTAATTGAGTCCTTATGTATGGGCATGTAGGCATTGTTTGATAACTAGGTTATTGTATTGCATTATCTACACCTAGTTAAGCATTGTATGTTTGGTCTAACATATTTTTCATTAAGCATTCATTGAATTTTCACTTAGACCATACACTCTTCATAGAGTCAAAGTCTTGTGGCTTTTAGGTGAAGTTGCACAAGCAAGTCAAGTCTTGCAACCAAGGGTAGGTTGGCAAGCAATTGGTCGGGTATCCACTGTAAAAGGCCCGATGGGTAGAGTAGGAGGTGCTCACGCCAAGAGTAGTGGATCGGGAGATATCACTAGGGACTTAACCAATAGTGGTGAGTGGTAGTGGCCATAGCCTGAGGTTGTCGAGAGTGAGAGTCCGAGTATCACTTGAGGGTGTAACCTTTTATTCATATAGTGTATTTATGTGATCGAGTGTGGCGCACTTAACAGCCCGTGGTTTTTCCCATTTGGAGGGTTTCCACGTATACATCTTGTGTTGTTTATATTTCCGCACTTTAAACTTGATGTTGTATGTTTTTTTATTGGGTGAATTTTGAATATTGACTAATCAAGAAAAATTGGTAATTGACTTGATTAAAACCTATTCACCCCCCTCTAAGTTATTAGACACACGTGTTTATTAGGGAATTTTCAATTGGTATCAGAGCGGGTTCCTAGACATACTTAGGTGATCCAAGCTCTTGTTTGTGTGTCTTGTATTTGTTTGCACTTGTTTGTTGTATTTCATTTGCATCAATTCACTTCACCAAACATCATGTGTGAGAGTGAAACACTTAGAGCGGGTATTGCAAGATTGACATCTAATATTGATAGGAAGGATTATGACTCTGATGAGGAGATGACTCTCATGGTTGAGAGATGTAAGAGATTCACAAAATCTCAAAAGAAGGACATGACCTCAAAAGTGAAGGAGGAAAAGAAAAGGTTAAGGAAGAGTGACCATTGCCTTGAATGTGGTGGAATTGACCACATTGCCTCCAAGTGTGGTAACTTGAAGTACAAGAATGGAGGAGTTGGTTTAATCGCTACTCGGTGTGATAGCGAAGTTGAAGTAGTTAAAGAGTGCTCTACATGCTAGGTTGATAGTAAGATCAGCTACTTCACATTTCCGGTTTCCTACCATGAAGAAATCCAAGCCACTACAAAATGTGTGTCACTTGAAGAGTTCAAGATTGGTGACTTGGAGTTTTGAAACCGAAGTGGAGCATGCTTTAGTGAAGCTAGCCTTAATGATATGACTCTCACAAGCACAAGTAGGAGAAGCTTTGACAGCAATGACCCATGCTCCGGGAACTCTTGTTATAATGTGGTTGATTATCAAAAGTTAGTTGATTCTCTTCAAAAGTCTTTGAAGGAGAAAGATAATGATATCCTTAGATTGGAAAAGGATAATCTTCAACTAAGGATCAAGTTGAATGACTCCTTGAAGATGGACGTGATTGATGTGTCCAAGTTTGAGAAGAAGATTAAAGATTGCCACCAATGGATGAAGGCAATGAAAGATGAACTTGCCATCAAAGATAACTCCTTGAAAATTGTCAAGGAAAGAGATATGAGGTGCCTTGAAGAATTAAAGAAGGCCAATGTCAAAAAACCTCTCATCCAAGCAACCTTCAACTCAAGGAAAGTCCACACAAGCCTTGGCAACTCAACCAAAGCCTAGGCAATTCAAGAAGAAAGGACAAGTTCTTGAGAAGTCAATCACCTTCTCCAATAAACCAACGATGAGGAAATGAGTTGATCACAAGAAGCATGACCAACCAAGGAGTCAAGATCAACCGACTCAACCACCTCAACAAGCAAAACCACAAAGGTGCCACCAATTGGTTCAAGCTCCAATGAGAAGCAAACCGATGCACCATAAAAGACAACCTCATCAACATGGCAATGCCCGGATGAGATCACAATGTAATGGTATAAATTCTTACTTTGTACCTACTTGTCATTTTTATGGTATGATTGGTCATTTAAGACCAAATTGCTTTAAATATATTAGGAGGTGTAGGTTAGAGAGCATGAAAGAAAAACGGTTGAATGTTAGGGCAAGTTTGCATGAACCTAGGGAACTTAGAAACATGTCTTTGACAGCTAAAAATGATAAAGTGGAACCTAGGTGGGTTAGAAAGAATGAACTTGCTTGCCTTAGTGCTCATGAGACACCCGTAGATGCAACTAGGTCCTTTGGATTTGGTAAGCCTATAGGGGCTCATACCTCCCATTGACTTGGTTGGAATTGACCCCATTTGGGGTGCTCAAGCAAAGAGAGCGAACTTGCATAATTTGCTATGTGCAAAAAGTTGATTAATTTTATGCTCTTTTATTAATTGCTTGAGATTCTTGGTTGCACACATATGATTATATGTTTTTTTTAATAAGTGTGCACCATTTCTTTGCTTGCAATCCATGTCATATTTATGTTCAATCATGCATTTTTGGACTAGGAGATTTAATTAGGGAAAGTACATGTGAATGACCTATAATTTATCTCCATGACATGTGAACTTGCTTTTAATGACATGCTTTAAATTAATATGCATGAATTGAGTTTGACTACTTTAATGCAAATGAGTGTGAGTGCAAATGAGAAGTCTAATCAATAAGGATCTTGTATCCATGCAATTAATAAGGATTTTATATCCAAATTAGTCTTCTCTCTTTTCTTAATGGCGAAACAAGACTACTATCATACTGATAATTATCCAGAAAAATAAAAAAGGATGCAATAGTCGCTCATGTCTTGATTCGTCTTTAAGGATTGATATAGTTGCTTTATTTTCAAAATTTTGAAACTATATCTTGTTTGCTTATGATAAAAGGGTACAAATTGGTTTGAATTCTTTTGGAAACCCTTTTTATGTTTTCTTTGCCAAATACCATTTGTTTTGGATTTGAATGCAACATGTCTTACGTGCAAAGAATCCTTGTCACACATTTTTCTTTAAATAAAACTCCTTGAATCTCTCTCAATTACTTGTGTTGCATAAAGTTTGTTTATATGATTATGCATCATAATTGAGCTGATAGCTCTCTTTGCTAAAGCAACCCGATAGGGGGAGCTCATTTGCCTATCTCATGACAAAAATGGGGAGAAGTCTTGAGAAATATAGAGGGAGTATTGGTTATACTTTGGGGGAGAGAGTTTGAGAGACAGTAAACCATTTAGGGGGGAGCATTGCACATGCATTTGTTTTTATTGCTTTATTGAGTGTAATTGCTTTTTATGTTTGTTCACCTCACATGCACTTGTTCTTGGAAAATGCTTTCTTACTATTGTGTGTAGTTATGATGATCTACGAAGAGATTAAAGACTTTGAAGACTTAGAATCTTAGGTATCTCTTTTTTTAACGTAAAATGAACTCTCATGAACAATAGCTAGATTATTTTGTTGTATTGTGAGGATTGCTTTGTGAGTGGTTGTTTTGTCATGAAATAGCCAAAGTGGGAGATTGTAAGGACCTTGATTTTATGATTGGCTTATTTCATGACAAACCACACCACACCACATTGGGGATGATTGTGTAATGGGTAGCTTAGGTCCTCATTGGCAAGCTTCCAAGCATCCCCATGACTTCAAGAGCAAAAGCTATATTCACTTGACTTTGCCTCTTGAAGATTTTAGGTGCACACACACACACACACACACACTCATGCATGTTTTGATTATCTTGCATGCTTGCTTATATGTCAATATGTGTATCTTTTTGTCATAACTCTTGCTTGGGTATTTGATGCATTGAGTTTTCTCTTTAAAGAGGATTTTTCCTCTTGACCGTTGTTGGGACCACTCCCGGTGCATTGCCTCCACTGCGGTATGCACGCGGTGTTCTCCAGGTGTTGCACGCTGCCTCTACCATGGCCTGTGCACATTACATGCACAACGGTCTCCCAAACGGAGGTTCCCAGGTGTGTACCGTGGTTTAGACCGCCTTTGGTGCACATGCCTAGGTAGCGACCTAGGCAGTGACCTAGGCAGAGGTAATGTCCAACCGTGCCATGCTGCATGGACTGCGGTCTGGACACTTGCCTAGGCCGTGGCATGCACAGCGGTCATGATGGGAATCGGTTGCCCTTCATCCAAAAACGATGCCGTTTTGTCTAGGGTTTTTATATGTATGTTCTCTTCTTCTTCCTTGCTTTCTTAGAGCTCAAAGAACACATTTTTTAGAGAGAGAGAACCTCCCTTAGAGAGAGAAAGCTTCAAGCTTTGTGTTTGACTCTCCAAAACCCCAAACTCATCTTCATCTTGCATTCAAGCATCATTCCAAGCATGGGTTTTCATTGAATGGTAAGTAGAACCACCATTGGTATTCATTTATTGTTCTAGCTTACCAAGACATGTCATTTATTGCTTAAATTAGCATTTCTTCATATTAATTGCATATTTATTGAAGTTATGGCATGTTTGGGGTATGTATTGTGATAGCTTGCATTATTAGGTTATTTATGCCTAAATAGCTAATCCATGAATGTTCATGTATACATAATTGATGATTAGGTTGACTTTGTGCATCTAGTCTACTTTATGAACATTTATGTGTATGCCTCATTGATTGCATTTATTGATTGTAAAATATTGCCCTTGTTTATATGTTGTGACAACTTGTGTTGGTTGGACTTTTATTGACAATTAGGTTGCTAGAATCCTTTTGCATCTAATTGAGTCCTTATGTATAGGCATGTAGGCATTGTTTGATAACTAGGTTATTGTATTGCATTATCTACACCTAGTTAAGCATTGTATGTTTGGTCTAACATATTTTGCATTGAGCATTCATTGATTTTTCACTTAGACCATACACTCTTCATAGAGTCAAAGTCTTGTGGCTTTTAGGTGAAGTTTCACAAGCAAGTCAAGTCTTGCAACCAAGGGTAGGTTGGCAAGCAATTGGTCGGGTATCCACTGTAAAAGGCCCGAGGGGTAGAGTAGGAGATGATCACGCCAAGAGTAGTGGATCAGAGGATATCACTAGGGACTGAACCAAGAGTGGTGAGTGGTAGTGGCCATAAACTGAGGTTGTCGAGAGTGAGAGTCCGAGTATCACTTGAGGGTGTAACCTTTTATTCATATAGTGGATTTCTGTGACCGAGTGTGGCGCACTTAACAACCCATGGTTTTTCACATTTGGAGGGTTTTCACTTATACATCTTGTGTTGTTTATATTTCCGCACTTTACACTTGATGTTGTATGTTTGTTTTATTAGGTGAATTTTGAATATTGACTAATCAATAAAAATTGGTAATTTATTTGATTAAAACCTATTCACCCCCTCTATATTATTAGACACACGTGTTTATTAGGGAATTTTCACTTTGTAGTTTTCAAAAGTTTTAGGGCCATATTTATATTATTACAAATTACTGGGTCAGTTTATGACTTTGACAAAATACAGGGGTCAATTTCTAATTACTGAAACTTAAGGGGCCATTCTGTAATTTTACAAAATCAAGGGCAGTTTTGTAATTTTGATAAAATAAAATAATATTTTATTTTATTTTATTTTATTTTAAGGATCAACTCAAATTCAAATATTTGTTGATATACTTTTTATGGTTAAATAAAGTAGTTCATCATTCTAAATGGGCTAATTGAAATAAGATGTCACCAAAGTGACCTCTCTTGTGTAGATTGTTTATGAGGGATGTTGGATGTTTGTATGTGTATAAATTCATACGGGTATTAGTCGGCCTAAAGGAAGGTTAATACTTGGCCGAATTGCACACACTTCTGTGGTGGTAAACATTTGATGATTATAAGGTTTTACATGTGAATAATAAGTCGATCCAAATACAGATTTATTATTTAACATAAATTATTGTCAATGTTTGATCACTACTAAATGAGTACCACGTGTGTGTATATAAATTCATACGGGTATCAGCCGGCCCAAAGGAAGGTTAATACTTGGTCGAATTGTACACACATCTGTGATGGTAAACATGTGATGATTATAAGGTTTTACATATGAATAATAAGTCGATCCAAAGATAGATTTATTATTTGACATTAATTATTGTCAATGTTTGATCACTACAACAAGAGTACCACTTACAATTAATATTACTGTCCAAAGACTTAATATTAATGTTGTGTTAGGTATCTTGAGATGAGACTTACCATTATTTGAATTTGTTGATTATTGTATTTGGTTATTAACGTGAGCATGTTTGTGTGTTTGTTTTGTTCTCTTTCAAGCTAATGTTTTACTATATCTGCTAATACCAACTCTATACCCATGCTTAATGGGATCAACTTTAAGGATTTGGAAGGAGAACATACTCATTGTTCTCGGCTGCATGGATCTGGACCTTGCATTTCGAGTTGAGCAACCCGCTTCTCTTACGGATGCAAGTTCTCCTGATAATAGGAAGAACTTTGAGAAGTGGGATCACTCAAATCATATGAGTCTTATGATCATCAAACGCGACATTCCGGAGGCATTTAGGGGTGCAGTATCTGAAAGATAACCAACGCCAAAGAGTTCCTAACCGAAATTGAAAAGCGTTTTGCGAAAAACGATAAGGCAGAAACAAGCACTACATTTGCAAAGCTTGATTTCTATGAAGTACAAGGGCAAAGGAAACATAAGGGAGTACATTATGGAAATATCTCATATTGCTTCTAAGCTTAAGGCACTGAAGCTCGAGCTATCTAACGACTTGCTCGTGCATTTGGTATTAATATCACTTCCTCCAAAATACAGTCAATTTAAGGTCAGTTACAACTGTCGAAAGGATGAATGGACTCTTAATGAGCTCATTTCTTTCAGTGTGCAAGAGGAAGAGAGACTGAAGTGAGACATGACTGAAAGTGCTCATTTGGTTAACACCTGTAAGGATAAGGGCAAAAGGAAGAGAATAATGAAGCTGCTAAACACCTTATGAGCTTTGGACAAGCATAAAGCCTAGTCTAAAGCATTTTCACATTTTGGGATGTCCAGCTGAGGCAAGGCCTTACAGGCCACATGAAAAGGGATTTGGACTCCAAAATTTTGAGCAGCTACTTTATTGGCTACTCTGAGCGATCTAAGTGCTATAAGTTTTATGATCCCACACTTAGGTCAATTTTTTAAACGAGGAATTGCAATATTTTTTGAGGATGTTGAGTTGGGGGGAAGAAATAAGGTTAGAGACATTGTCTTTGAGGAAGAATCGGTTTCGATTCCCACTATCGCTTTTGACAATGTGCTGGCTTCTATACCTATCATTGATCAAGAAGCAAATCTGGATCCTCAACCAGACAATATTAAACAACCCCCATTCAAGATGAGGTAATTGTTCCCGAGGAACAAACTCAACAACCTCAAGAACCAGTGTCATTAAGGCGATCTACTAGAGAAATGAGAAATGCTATTCCGGACGATTTTTATGTATTTCTTCAGGAACATGAGGAAAACATTAGAATGATGGAAAATGATCCAATCAACTTCCATCAAGCCATGAGGGTTCCAACTCTCAAAAGTGGATTGATTCCATGAATGAGGAGTATAAGTCTACGCAAGACAATAAGGTTTGGGAACTTGTCCCATTACTAGAAGGTGCGAAACCCGTTGGTTGTAAATTGATATTTAAAACCAAAAGGGATTCGAAAGGTAATGTGGAGAGGTATGAGGCTCGTCTTGTTGCTAAATGCTTTACCCAAAAGGAAGTGATTGACTATAAAGAGACTTTCTCTCGGATTTCAAAGAAAGACTCTTTTAGGACAATCATGACACTTGTTGCACATTTTGACCTTGACCTTCATCAGATGGATGTCAAGACGGTGTTTCTCAATGGTGACATTGACGAAACAATTGATATGGTGCAACTAGAAAAATTTGAGTCGGGAGACCCAAGGAATATAGTTTGCAAATTGACGAAATCCATCTATGGACTCAAACAAGCTTCTCGTAAGTGGTACCATAAGTTTCATCAAGTGATTATCTCGTTTGGCTTTGAGATAAACGTTGTTGATAATTGTGTGTATTACAAATTCAGTGGGAGTAAGCACATATTCCTGGTTTTATATGTCGATGACATACTGCTTGCCACAAATGATATATGCATGTTGCATGAAACCAAGAGATTTCTATCAAAGAATTTGAGATGAAAGATCTTAGTCACGTCTCCTTTGTATTAGGGATCCAGATACAACGAGATCGCTCTCAGGGTTGTTAGGTTTTAGATTTGTGTTGGCTTGATTCCATAACAAAACGCTATTTGTTTGTATTGCTTAGTTGCTTAGGTGGTTCGTGATTAGATCGGTCTTCAATGATGGAAAGCGACTTCGCATGTAAAATTCATCTTCAAGAGGATATATGCTTACTTGTATGCTAAGGTATCAAGATTCTTCCTCCTCTTGCAAGGCGTAGGCGCGCACACACACACACACAATTAAATCATATGTGTCCCTGCATCGTTGTGCACCATTATAGGCACACATATACAATTCATTCATATGTTTCCCTGCATCGTTGTGCACCATGTATAACACATTCACACACTTGAAGATGAAGGCTTATGCATTGGTATGGAAATAACATGTTTTGGAAAATGCATGATTAAAGACTATCTCTATGTAGTTTGCATTCTAGTGTGAATTGTGTTTGTTTGTGTATTTGTTTGTATAATATGGATATTGAACTTGAATTTATTCTTAAATCATTCTTGATTGAGTTTCGGTCATTTCGGTTACTCATACTATTGATTTCAATTTCGAAGTCAAAAGATACTACACTTTCAACTCATGTTGCATACATTGTCTTCGTCTTCATATATCGAGTCAAAATCTTATTTTTTGGGTTGAGTATCTTATATTTCCATGTCTGTGAGGGAGTCCCGGTTTTTAATCTTCAAACGGATTCAAATTCGGAGTTCGAAGGCCTAAGAATGGTCGAAGAACGCGAGAGGAGCGCAAGGGAAGATGTGCGATGGCTCAAGCCATCACCTTGTACCATCCCGAGATGGCACGTGGCCATCTCGGCCCCAAAGGTGCTCTGCCCTGAGATGCCCATGCGCCATCTTGGGGAGGCACTAAATAATAGGGGTAATTTGGTCATTTGGTTGTTCTCTCTATAGAACCTCTATTTCCCTCTCATTCATCACAAGTTGAGAAAAACGAATTTGAAGAACAAGTGCAGAATTTTTCTCTCAACATTTTGATTTTTGTTTTTGTGACAACTTCTTCATTTCAACTCCGAATCACTTGATTCAAAAACCGATTTCGAGTGTCTTGAAGAGTTCTACAAACCTCAAGCATTTACTGAACCAAAGTATGACTAGATATTTCTTTGTGATCAGATCTTCAGTTCGTGATTTTCATCCTTGTTGGTAAAATCATATTCTTCTTAGTTTTCTTCTTAGATCTTCTTATTGATTGATGCCTTTTGATTAAGAAGCATGAATAAGATGATTTTGATATCATTTTTTGGTTTTTTGATTTGATTTTCAAGTTTAGCTAGATTTGTGATAAGTTGATTGATTTGTGCTAAACTTGATAAACATGAAATTGTTTCTAGAAATCTTTTGTTCTTATGCTTGATTTACTGTTTCTAGATTTAATTTCATTTTCTAAGAACTAGGTCTACATCAATTGGTATATTCATTTCATTGATTTGGTTCTTAGTTGATAACATGCTTAGGTTGCCTAGATACATTTGTGATTGTTCCTTGAAAGCATAATCTAGCTATCTAGTTACATGTCCATAGAATTTATTGATCATCATTTTCTATGTTGAGTGCTTGTTTGCATTTTGCATTCATGATCACTTAGATGTCTTGTGAAGAGGTAGAAAGTCTCATATCTTAGAGTGATTCTTTGATTTGGGCAATTGGAAGTTTTAGTTAGAGTCGGGAGGGCTTGGATAGCTAAGCAAGTGGAAGTCTCGACAAGAGGTGTGAGACCTCGGATTGTTGAGCAAGGAAGTCTTGACTAGAGTCGGGAGGACTCGGATAGTTGAGCAAGAAGTCTTGCCTAGGGTCGAAAGGATCCAGAAAGGTGAGCAAGGAATCTTCCTAGAGACAGGAGGTCTTGAAAAGGAAGTCGGCTTAGTAGATCACTAGGTTCAAGGGTAGAGTAAGAGTGATAGCTTGGAGAGCATGTGTTTATTGCTTGAGTGTGTTACTCTGATTTGAAATAGTGGATTTGCTTTTGCCGGTGGTTGTAGTATCAACCCATGGATGTTTCCTCTTATGAGGTTTTACCATGTAAATATCTTGTGTTGATTTTTAGCATCTTTAATTTCTTCACTTAGTTGATTTGTGTTGCTTGAAAATTTGCTTTGTCAATTTGGATATTATAATAAGTATTGTATAAGATTGCTTGTGTTTTTATAGAAGATTAAAATTTAAGCATATACCTATTCACGCCCCCCCCCCTTCCCCTTTCCCCTTTCCCCTTTCCCTCCCCCTATAGGTATATTTTACACTATAATTGGTTAAGGGAATTTACAAATGGTATCAAAGCTGGTGTCTAGAAGTAATTAGATAGGTCCATTTTATAGTGTTTGTTGTTTTTGTGCTATGGGTGATTCTATGTTGGAAGTTGCATCTAGTGCTAGACCTCCACTCATGAATAGTGGTAACTACTCCTTTTGGAAAATTAGGATGAGAGCCTACATTAGATCCATCAATGAAAAGGCATGGATGAGTATTGAGGAAGGTTATGCGATACCTACCAAAAGGCAAGAAGATGGCACTAAGATTTTGAAGCCGACAGCCGAATGGACGGCTATTGAATTTGATAATGCTCAGTGGCATCATAGGGCAATGAATGCAATATTTGGTGGTGTAGATGGTAATCAATTTATCTACATCCAAAACCTCGAATCGGCAAAGGAAGCATGGGATACTTTACAAACTATCAATAAGGGTACGTTGGCGGTTCAAAGGTCAAGAGTACAAATGCTTACCTCTCAATTTGAAAGTCTTGTTATGGATGAGGATGAGAAGTTAGTAGACTTTCAAACTAGACTCTTGAATATCACCAATCAAAGTCAAACTTTAGGAGACCCATATCCACAAGAGAGAATTAATTGGAAAATCTTAAGATCCTTACCTAAGAGATTTAAAGCAAAGGTGACCGCAATTGAAGAAAGCAAGAACGTCGATCTTATGAGGGTTGATGAGCTTCTTGGGTCTCTACAAGCATATGAACTTGGGTTCAAGCCAAGGTTTGAGGATAAGGGAATAACACTCAAAGTGACTAATGAGAAGAGTGAAGATGATATGGTTAGTATGGTGATAGCTTTCAAGAAATTTCTAAAGAACATATGTTCTAAGAGAGAGGAAGTTGATAAAAAGATCACTCTAAAAGAAATGGTAGATTGTAAGGATAAATCTAAGAAGAAGCTAATTCAATGTCTTGAATGCAATGGGATTGGATTTATTTCTACCAAGAGTGCTAATGAGAAGAAAGAGTCTAAGAAAGGCTTAGCAATGGCGGCTACTTGGAGTGATGTGAGTGTGAGTGATGTAAAAGAGGAAGAGGAGTCCTCGGATGATCGAAAATATTCTAGCAATTACATTGCTCACCCGGCTATATATGAAGGAAGATTTGAGGATAATGGTGAAGACTACTCATGTAGTGAGGAAAGTGAATTCTCTTAAAGTAATGAAGATAGTGAATTCTCCTCAAATCATGATGAAACAAATTTCAATGACAAGATCCTTCAACTAACAAGTGAAAATGTCAAGAATAATGATGAGAACAATAAGTTGAAGTTGATCAATGCCAATTTAGTGGTGATAATCAAAGCTCTTGAAAATGAGAAGAATATGTCTTTGGAGAAGATAAGCAAGCAAAGTAAAGTCATTAAGGAGCATAAAGAGACCACTGAAAAATATTTTTCAAAGATAGAAGAAAGTGCTCAAGAGCTAGATGATTTAAAAGAAGACTTTACTATGAGGTTGTTTATCAAGGAAGAAGAGAATAAGCAAATAGAGAATAAAGAGCTTAAAGACAAAATCCTTAGTCTAGAGAATAACTTGAAAGATAGTAATAAAAGACTAGGAATTTTGAAACAAGGAGTTGAGCAAAGAGATGATTCTCTTGATCGTGCTAAAAGACTTGAAAATATGATTAGAGTCAAAATTAGTAAGCATTAGTGTCAAGAGAAGATGCTTAGTGATAAGCTTGATGAGGCTAACAAGATGATAGGTAAGATGTCATCTAGTGCTAGTAAAGTAGAAACTCTCATCAAGATTGGTAAGCATCCTAGTGACAAAAATGGATTAGGTTATGTGAATGAAAAGGTTACACCTTCATCTAACAATTCTACTTTTGTCAAAGCAAGTGGTAAAGTGAATGTAGGTACTCTCTCTAACGGTGAAGCTATGGATGTAACCGGAGGTGCCTCAACATCAACAAGGAGCAACAAAGGAAAATCTCAACAAGGTCAAAGACAAAAATCATCATTTTCTCATGCAAAAGACAAAGCATCAAGGAATGGACATCAAAGAGGTAACAATGTGGGAAGGTATAATACTTCAAATGCTCAAGCTAAAGGTAACCCTCTCAAATTTGTACCTATTTGCCATTTTTGTAACATGGTAGGACATATAAGACCTAGATGCTATGAATATATTCGTAAATGCAAATATGAGAATGATTTGTATGATATGTCTTTGATGAATGGTTCTAGGCAATCATCCATGTATGGATCTAGATCTAGACCTAGGAAGACATTGGAAAAGCATGTTGAGAAAAATATTGTTGATGACTTGCTTATGAAAACACATGTTGTGTCTCTTGCACCCAATTTTCCATATTTGTCAAATGGATCATGTATGTAACCCGCGCACCCCCAAGGTCACAGATATATTAAGTTAGGTTTTCTACCTGTCCATAACTCATAAGTTGTGGAAGTGACCGACTTTGTGGGGACTCGATTAAGTACAGATGTGGCAGTTAGCAGAACATCTCCCCAATAGTGTACTGGTAGATTTGCTTGAGCATTCATACCCCTAACCATTTCAAGTAATGTTCTATTCCTCCTTTCCCGTTACACCATTTTGTTACGGAGTCCTAGGAATAGTTAACTGTCTTTTAATACCTTTTTCATCACACAATTCCTTGAATTGATCTGAAAGGTATTCATGTCCCCTATCAGTACGTAATGCTTTAACCCTTTTATCTAATTGATTCTCTACTAAGTTCAAATATGATTTGAAACAATCTAATGCTTCAGACTTATGAGAAATCAAGTAGACATAACCAAAACGGGTAAAGTTATCTATGAATGTAATAAAGTATGAGGCATCATGCCTTGCTTTTACACTCAATGGACCACAAATGTTAGAGTGAATTAATTGTAATGGATTTTCAGCTCTAGTTCCCTTTCCAAATGGTTTTCTAGTTGTTTTCCAGCTAGATAATTTTCACAGATAGGTAACTCTATTTTATTAAATGAACCTAAGAGGCCCTCTCTAGCCAATCTGTTCATCCAATCTTGGCCAATATGACTCAGTCTAGCATGCCAAATCTTCACATCAACATTGACATCATTAGCGGAAGCAATTAATGAAAAACAACAGTTATCATAATTAAAACAGTCCAATTCGGTATTTAATACAATAAAACCATTCAACAAATATCCAGTACCAATACGAACAGAATTATAAATAATATCCATACAACCACCATAAAAGTTAAGTTCGTAACCTAATCTTAAGAGGACAACAACTGAAACTAAATTTCGTCGAATCTTAGGAGCAAATAAAACATCATAGAGATAAAGTATTTGACCACCATGCAACATTAATTTGCAAGTGCCAATACCCTTCACTTCAACTCTCGAGTTGTTCCCCAAGTAGATCCATCTAGTCCCCTGACTGATCCAACGATATTCTATGAATGTTGCTCTGTCTCTAGTTACATGGTCTGTGGCTCCTGAGTCTACAGTCCACAAAGGACGAGATTTAGTAAGTAAAACAGAACTAGAAACCAAAGCATAGTTATCAGTTATTAAGTTGGGTCGTACCTTTTTTGGCTCAGTGCACTCACGAGCAAAATGACCCAATTTGCCACAATTGAAACATTTCAACTTGGTTTCATCCTTCTTAACTCCAACACTCTTGCCTCTTTTCTGATTTCCGGTCTTATTCTTGTTGAATATCTGTTTAAGACCCTTCCCCTTTTGCTTTTAGAAGTTCCCTTTCTTTCCTTTGCGAATGAAGCTCTCAGCCTTGTGCTTTCTGGACTCAACCATGTAATTATGTAAAGCTGACCGGAAGCCTTAGCTGCCTCTAGGCGCTTTTCTTCCAGTTCAACATGACGTGATATATCATCAAAAGTCTTGATGTTATCATTGTGGGTCATATTAATCTTCATGTTTTCTCAGCTATTAGGAAGAGACCGGATCACAGCTTGAATTTGTTTCTCATCAGTTAAAGTATGAGCTGTAGACTTCAATTAACGTATCATGTTTGACATCTCTCCCAGGTGATGCCTCATATCATGATTCTGGCACTTCCTGTAGGTGTCAAACTTAATTGTAAGTCTCCTAAGTTCGGTAGTAGAAGTACCACCAAACTTGTCCTTCAACGCAATCCACATGTCTTGTGCATTGTCATACTCATCATATACACATATGAGAGCATCAGTCATGCTACTTAGCATCGTTATGCGAGCGAGATTGTTTTTCCTTTTCCAAGTCTGATATGTTTCCATATCCCTCCTGTGTTAGGCAGTGCTACCATTTTGTGGTTCTACCATAGTGTTCGTAAGAGTTTCCAAAGCATCTTGCTATTCAAAGATTAGCTGAATTTTTCTGTGCCACATCTCATAGTTGTCACCGTTCAGCTTCTCTCTCTTGTTCAACTCAGCAACTATTGACTTAGATGCATAAGCCATTTCCTAAAATTATATGTAACACATAGTCTAATTAATAGTTATTATAGCATGTTTTTCTAATAATTTCACACTTAGCACAAATGCTATGCAACAAACTTACACTAAAAAATATAATAAGAGGAAAATTAGGATAGGAATCGAAACAAGAATCAAAGCTCTTGATCATCATCCAAGTCCACAACATTCACTAATTTATATTTATTAGTGTCCTTTGTGCAAAATCAGTTCCAACATTGTTTCTTACAATTTAGAACACCCATTTTGAATAAGCACAAGTATATAAAACTATGCACAATCATGTATACAAATATCCCATCTCATTAATAACAAAGAGTTTATACACATTAGGAGTATTTACAAAAATATACATCCTAAGAATTACATTCTCAATCAGTAATTCTAAAACTCTCTGGGATTTCATACAAGATTCGTTCAAAGTGTGCATAGATACTTCACTCATCAGTCTTTGGTAGATTGTAATGTTCATCTACCCAATACTTTCCAAAAGCGGCATTTATATACCACCCAACTTTAGGACTGTAACCTTTTTGAATTCTTAAACTAGAACCCATACTCAAAGCCGCATGCTTTCTAAGATTTCTACGCACTTGATTGTCATCATAATCCAGTATCATATCTAAAGCTTCATTAAAAGTGGTAAGAACATCTGCTTCTAGCAATGTAAGTATTACATTATTATATTGTCGTAATTCCTCTGGTAGAACCTTAAAGAGTGCATGAATTGTGTCTTTCCATATAAACTCTATTCCACTATCACTCAAATGCCATTCAGAAACTATGAGATCCCCAAAACTCAACAACTGTTCATATAAACTAATGCTAAAATCCATTTTATGATCTTCTAGTTTGTTTATGAACTTAGCAAAAGACATTTCGAAATTCCTATATCTTTCAATATCCACTTCATCTATCTCCATTCTTGGAGACCGTTGACTTTCATCGTCCTCGAGTGTCCCAGGTACATACTCATCAATAGTATTTTCCTCCGTGGACATTTCATCCGACAATGGTGAATAATCTTCTACCAATTGCAGTGAATTTTCCTCCACCAACAGTGGTGAGTACTCCTCTTGAGGATCAGAGTTAGATGAGCTGTGGTTACTCATTTTCTAAATCTACAGATAAATGAAAAATAGATACCATTAATAATTTGTTAGTAAAATTTTGAGAACTTATTAAAAATTATCGAGCATATTCAACTCCCACTGGAGCGAAAATTTAGTCA
Source organism: Dipteronia dyeriana (assembly GCA_032871835.1). Lineage (NCBI taxonomy): Eukaryota > Viridiplantae > Streptophyta > Magnoliopsida > Sapindales > Sapindaceae > Dipteronia > Dipteronia dyeriana. The sequence goes on from CM065295.1 coordinate 326,655, forward strand.
ATGGAATTAATATAATTTTTTTTTTACCGAAAAACCGACTATTTGTGGCCGGAAAACCGTTTTTAAAATGTTGAAAATTCACCAGAAAGTGGTCGGAAAACATCACCGAAAACCGTCACCAGAAATCGCTATCGAAAACAGTCACCAAAAACCGCTATCGAAAACTGTCGTCGAAAACCGCTGTCGAAAACCGTCATCGAAAACCGTCGTCGGAAACCAATGTCGAAAACCGGGAATAGTTGACGGTTACCAAAGTAAACAAGGACATGGACTAAACCTGTAAAACCAGTACCCATCCAAGTTCCTTCAAACGTGCATTCTTTGATATTTCTAACATGGCACACATGACAACATCAACTGCACTACCCTGTGGCAGTTACCTAGATATATAAGAGAGAGAGAGAGAACTTAATTGCAGGTTAAAGAAGAAAAACCTGCACTGGTGAATTAATGGCAGCTCTTTCAATATGATTCCTATCAGTCAATCTATCTGAACTGAAATGACGCGCTCTTCCTAGCAGTGTGTGAACTTCTGAAAGTTCACGAGCTTCTTGCCATCTGAGGACTTCTTGTCTTCCTTTTTACAAGAGATCAACAGTGTTCTTTGCCTCCTTCACTGAAACCTGATTAAGAAGGATGGCAGCCAACATGTTTTGCGGATCAACTTGTTGATTTTAAATTAGTTGGAGCCACAAATTTAGGTCTGGTAAAAAAGCATACCTTCCAACCCTCAGCAAGGCCCCGTGGAGTCATTCCATATGCAATGGAAAAGTTAAGCATTTTAGCTTTTCTTCTTTCAGACACAACGGCATCCTGACACCAAGGTTTGTAATTCAATTGAAATTGCTCATTTTATTATTACTTTTAAATCAGAAGATGATAGTTAGGATTAGATTAAGATATTAATCTATTTCAATCAAACTTTTAGGTTCTCAGACAAATTTGGACACAAAAGAATCAATAAAATAATAAGCAAATGCCAAGGACAACATCTCAAATCATTAACTATGTTTCATCTATAGACTATATCATGCCACTTTCTCTTTCTACATCTATAAATCTTGAGGATGAGAGATTTTATTGATGTTGAAACGTATGCTTATTTTAACGTAAGACTAAACTCAACTTTGGCTTCAACTCAACTCCCATGCTCGTGTTTTATTTATATTAATATTCATTAATCTTCCAAGCTTTCTCTTATTCCTTAGGTTCTAAATTTGAAGGGTTACTGTCACTCTGTTAGACTCTGTAACCTTGACAGTCATGAAACTTGTACGATTTTAATATCCTAGGTAGGTGACCCAATTGGGTTTTGAACACTTGACCTCTTGGTTGAAAATTGCACCCCTCAACCACAAGACTAAACCTTCGAGGTTCAATTCTTCACTAACATTTAATCTAACTATCCAATGATTTATTTCAAATAAGTGAAAATGGTAAGAAATGTCACCTTTTTTTTTGGTGAGTTGCAGTCATGTCACCGTTATAATAAGTTAAGTTTAAAATACACCTATTATAGTGAGTTACCGAAATTGCCCTTAAATAATCGATTCTTTATTCTTTAGAAGCTGTCGTCCAAAAAAGTTGTCTGAAAATCAATCAACTACTCCGGACATCTCTTCAGAAAACGAGCCTCATTCCAGATATTGTACAAAAAAGTAAATTAATATTTCTGATTTTCATTTCTAATTTTTCTTGTATTTGTGTGGTATAACAGTGTATGAACATGTTATCTCAATTTTTTTTTGTTTATGTCTGGGAGTTGTAAATTTTTAAAAAATAATGAATAAACATGTATGCATATTTTTTTGTATATATATTTGGCCGAGTTGAGTTGAAGTAGTGCAAACAAGTTTAAAATCTTAGACATAAAAAGTAGAAAGCATTTTAAAAAAGCTCGAAACATTTGAAAAAAAACTCTATCAAATTGCAGGACCTCTTGTCAAGTTCTTCCTACACCTTGACACGTGTCATATGCTGGATGGTTCAATATTCAACAAAGCATTGTGATTTAAATTTGGCCACTTTCATCAGGTGTGCGTGTAACCCACACGCCACCTTGCCATCATCATCCGGTCATCGGACCACCAACATTAGCTTCCAAATTTTATTCTAATTCCATTAATGCCCTTAAGTTTGAAAATTGGATCTGAGGTGAGTCACACTTGCTGCCTCTAAGGCGTCTGTCACTATTCACCTTCTTCAACCTCAAGAATAATTTATAGAAATTTTTTGTTTCTGATCCAGTTTTCAATTGTTTCATTCTCACTCGTTACTAAACCAAATTTTACGATCTTGGTATCTATAGAAAGCTTGGGATCTCTAGTTTCTAACGATACCATTTTGACAATAAATTATGACCATTTTTACCCTTTACGACTCCCTCAAAGTTTGGGTTTTAGGGCTCTATGCCTTAAATTTTATATGCATAAAATTAAGTCTCATGACATATTAACACAAATTGAAACTAACTGTATGTAGTCATAATCATTGCATAATAAATTAATAACGAAATTATATGTTTTACTTGTTCAAAAACAAAAAAAACACAGTAAAAAATATTGATATATTTTCGTAAACTTATCAAAGGCAATAAAGAAAATTATCAAGACATTTTCTAACAATAAACAAATTGATGTCATGGCATGTCATAAACATATTCATGGATTACAACATGAATCCGAAAAGCATTTACATACTTCTCATTATATTAAGCAAATAACAGTGATAATATAAATTGATATATATAAATGATCTAATAAAAAAAATATTTTCATACTTCTATGAAAAAATATCTCAATGTCATCAAAGACCTGAATACATTCAAGCAAAGCTCTGATACCATTTTTGATTCATACTTAATTAGAAGAAAGTAATAAAGAATCATTTACCTTCTTCGGATCGAAAAACGAATGTATCACAGGTCGGATAGAGTCACCTGTTTTGGAACTCTAACTCAATTCACAGTATATTATATCTTACTCTTGTTCTGTTGTTTCTCACTATTGTATTATACGTAATACAACTACACAGACCATTATCTTCTGTTTCAATATTAACTGCTAGCTTTATATAAACCAATAAGAGCAGTTGATTACTAATAACTGCTACTGCAGTTATCTAAATATTTTGGGTTGGACTTCATGGGCCAATGCCATGGAATTGGGCCTGGACCCATCTTGGGTGTACCCAATTAAAAGCAACATCGTTAATACACACTTAGTAATATACTAGCTAGACTGCTAGAATAACAGAACAAGTAATGGTCGAAAACTATGATAAAAGAACACATAATGGACTAACACTACACAAGTTGAATTTCACGTGCATCAATTTCTACCAGAAAAGTAAAATACTTTGTAAGATTTTTATAAAATTGTGAGCAATATATTACATTATATTTTGAGTTTATAAAAAAATGAATTGATTAGAGTATTTAAGTAAGTGAGAGTTGACTGGATAAAACTCGTTATTAATGTGATCAATATTGTTGGGCTCGGTACACCTTAGCTACATTAAATATATATAGGATATGGTATGGGCTATTGTATATGTGTGGACCTAACATTCCTATTAGGACTAGCCATTCTATTAGAGTTTTGAGAATCCTTTATGGGTTAGGATTCTAGGAAGTTATACTATATATAGGGGTCCCTACTCTCACTCATAATGAATATATAACAGAATTATCTCCCCATTAGACAATCTTAGGAAGGTGAGGAGAGAGTAGAAAACTCTCTATTGTTTTAATTATTTTGCTTGTATTATTTTTAGGTTATTGCGTTATTATGGATTCGGGATTAAGACTCGATGAATTAGATGGTTTCCGTTGTGCTTCTAGGTACGCGTCTGTTCATACTTATGTATACAATACGAGATCTAATTATCTTTATATATAATGTTTACAGTGGTATCAGAACGAATCGTATTGTTTCATGAGCTGAATGGTTTTGATTTCGTATCTATATTTTGCTTTTATACACATCAGATTAATTGAGTTAGATTATTGCTGCCATTAAATAAATCTATATATGAATTGTGTGATGATTTTACATGTTGTCCAATTTTGTATTTGAATGGAGACTCACGGTCTCACTTGTTATGAACAACACACACAATTGCATCTGATTGTATGGATTCATTGAACCATGGAATTTGTTTATTTTTTATTGAATTATTTTTTCGTAATAATTCTTAAAAAAAAATGGCATGAGCAATTTTGGTTGTGTATGTAATCTGGTGGTGATGATTTATTAACGGTGTCAGTTAGTGGCTGATTTTGGTTTTAGGAAGATCCAGATCTAATTGTTTGTAGGATGCGATTTAGATGATGCATGAATCATGATTATGGGTCGATGGCCTGGGCCCGCATGTTAATTCGGGTCGTTGAGCCAAAAGACCCAGACCCGCGCTCTGAAGCGGGTCGATCTGGTTTCTTGCACCAGACTGCTGTGATTTACTGCGACGATCGAGTTCGCCGGGCGTCGATCACGCCAGTGGTCCAAATCAGTGACCCACGGTGTGTGGCACCGCTGTCAGTTCGATCCAGAGTGGATCGATGTTCGTCGATCGCTGCTTTGTTCGATCGTGCGGTCCAGATCAATCGCTGATCGTGTGGGTCGTGCACCGCTGCTTGGCCTCTGGTCATCCTCCTTTTGGTGACGGCGTTGGTGTTCAGGCGGCGGCAACATGAAGATCTAGGGTTTCCACTGGTTTGATTTTGTTGTGGGCCATCTGTTGTGAATTAGATATTGTTTTGGACTTTTACGATATTTTCCTAGATTATTTTGCAATTAGATAAAGTATGAGGACTGATTTGTTATTCACCTAGGCCTTTTTTTAAAATTAATATAACTTTGAGGTATCTATGTGTAATTGTTCATGTATTGGGGTTGGTTTATAATTTCAAATGATATTTGGGGCCAATTTAAAATTTACCAAAATCATAAGGCAATTTTAAAATTTTCCAAATTTTTTTATGAAAATAATTACAGTTCATAAATAATTGTTATGATTTCAAATGATTATATTTCACGTTGTGACTAATCATTAAGATTTCATAATAATTATTAGTTTGTTTAAAAAATTAATAATTGATAGAATTTGCTCATGAATCGGATGACTATGTTTTCACATAGTGAACTAGACATTAAGATTTTGATAAATTCGTCGGTTATCAAAAAAATATTATTTTCGTTTTCATTTTTCTTTTCGAAAAACAACAACTGAAAAACGATTATACGATGATCCCTACATTTTTATAGATGTTAGGGAGGGAAATTTTAATGGAAACTTGTAAGATGCATATTTCATTACATAGTGCAGTTTTTTCCAAATTGTTTTTATTAAACTATTTAAAATAGTTTTGTAATATTTCAAAAAAGAAATCAGTAGTGCAAAAATTACAAGTATATCATTAAAATTGAAAATTATATTGGTACCCTTATAATTGTGCCACCCAAAAAACAATTAGTGACACACAAACATAACAAATTTATTAAACATGTTACATGGATTGATATCAACCCGATCAGTTTAGCTACTGTACAAAAATCTGTATAGTTGCTAGATCAATTTATAGTATTTAGATTTCAATCATACGGTTTATAAAAGTTAAGAATTTGAAAAAAAAAAAACCAACTCTCTCCCACATAACTCTAATTAACAATATAGTTCCTTTATAATAACTAAACCCTAATCCGACTATTAACATCACCAGTGATCCAATTAACTCCATCCTAAATTCCTAATCCATTCTAAATATCTGTTATATATTCCACTCCGTGGATCCCAAGATGAATTGATGGTGGTGATGAAATCATTCAACGCTGGGAACACAGTGGGGTATACACAACTTATCACTCCGACGGGAAAATGCCCAAATGGCGGGAAAAAATCGAAGGTGAAAACATTAGAATATAGGGCATATAAATACTAAACCCAACCCTCATCAGTGTCTTTATATCTACTTTTAAAAAGTAAATCCAGATTTCTCTAATTCTCTTTGCATTTTCTGGGGAAAAATCAGAATGAGAAAGAAGAAAACTAGGGTTTCACATGAAGAAGAAGAGGAGGAACAAAATCAGGAGAATCTAAACCAGTCTTCCTCGTACAAGAAGAGCCTATACGAGATACCACCCATCTGTTTTTTTTTTCTGCTCATTTTATGCATTTTTTTGTAACCGCGTTTGATGTAGGAAATGATTATAAATTAGAATTTTCACTTGATTATACGTATTTGTTCTTGTAATAGTTTAAGCAGAATTAAGAATAGAAAAAAGCTCATGAAATTACTAATTAGGGTTGACATTTTCAGAAGAAAGATTGTTGTGGTCAGTGAGGAAAAGGAATTGATTGAATGATTTGTTTACCAGGTTCAAAGTTCAGACCCTAGTGATTTCAGTAAAATAAAACACTAGCTAATCTCAGATTTTCAGTAACTTTATTTTTTTTCTTTATTATCTATACATTAGATCCAATGGAAGATGATCAAAAAAGAAGGTGAAACACCGAAAAGAACTTTCAAGAAAGATAATAAACCTTTGAACCATTTGGAGGACACTGAAAAGGAGTTAAAGACACGTGAAAAGATACACATGCTAAGACAAACCCATTTTGAAATTGAGAGGCAGAGAGAATAAGAGGAAGAGAAAGGTAATTCTACTACTATAGTAAATTTTTGTCGTTTTATTTTTCCAAATACTTGATACCCTTTTAAGATAATGATGACTATGTTTATATATGTGTATAATTTTATAGATTGTGATATTGCTATTGTTTTTACTTGGTTGCTCATCTGTAGTTTCAGTTTTAGCTTCTTTGGCTTCTTTGTTTATTTTTAACTTTCAATTGTATGTTTCATTGAAGCAAGAAAACTGGATTCAGTATTTTTGAGAATTTATAGTTGGTTGAATTGTATACAACACAATTCATTTTAGATCATGGTCAATTGTAACTCACTAGGGTATTGGTTTTAATGGCAATGTGTTTTTACTGACCGCTTGTTTGGTTGCTGAGGATCAAATTCTTGACAATGACATGAATTTTAGTTTGCTTAGATTGCATTCTACTGGATTCGGATATTGGAGGATTATTTTTAGTACTTTATAGTTTTTTTTTTCTCGACTTGTTTAATTCTCTTACCCTGCACATCATAAGTTATTATTAATATGAGTTGACTTTTATGTGACATAAAAATCAAACATGTAATCTGTTACTATAACTTGCTTTAGATATTTGTTAAGTATATTCGATAAATTGGATTGTTTGTCCTCTGCTAATGAACTTCATATGTGCATCAACTTGAAAGTTTTTTCTTATTTTAATTTTCATTGACTATCAACTTGAAAGTATATATATATCCAAAGAGAGGAGACACTACATATGAATCTAGTTAAGATAATTGAAGCAAAAGCAAACACTAGAAATTGAAATTGAGGAAAATAATTTGGAAAGAGTAATAAAAAAAGATGATCATCATGGATATTTTGATCTAAAGGAAATGATTGAAGAATTCGAGAACACATTAAAAGAAAAGGAAGAGGATTCTGAAATCCCTCATCAGTGTACGTAAAGCTCTCTTAATTATTACAAATAATTTGTTTTTTATATGTAAATTATATATATATATATATATATAGAGAGAGAGAGAGAGAGTGACTCACTAGTAAATATTCAAACTTGCAATAATCATAGTCATGTTTTGACTTCAGTTTTGTAACTTTTGTTGCTTTTCAGATTTGTAATCATAGTAAAGTTTTATGGGGAAGTAGAAGAGAAAGGTGTTGAGCTGTGTGCGATGTGGGGGAGTTATCTTCAGGATCCTAGCTGGTATTCCTCTACAAATTCGTCGTGGACAATTTGAAAGAGGCAACTTTTATGGTTTCACTTTTGTTCTTGTTGCTCTATTGTCGGAGATTATTAGGGGTTTTGCAAGTGAAAACTATATTTTTATTTTTTGTTTACTAAATGTATGGAAATAATTGATGAAGAAGATGAGAAGTTGAAAACCTGAACAAGTTTACAATGCAGTCACCGTAGCTTCAAAAGAAACTAATAAATAGAACCCGAGTGGGAGATACCTAGAACTATAGTTGTGGAATTTGAATGATTTAGGAGGACACTAGGGGTTTGGGGTGGGGGTTAGATGGCCCATAGGCCCACACATAAATTCAATTATTTTTTTGGAAATCAAAGAATAGTAATGTGCACATGTCTAGGTCGCTGGCTAGGCATGTGTATCAAAGGTGGTCTAGACCGCGGTACATGTTTGGGAACCTCCGTTTGGGAGACTGCTGTGCATGCAAGGAGCACAGGCCGCGGTAGAAGCAGCGTGCAACGCCTGAAGAACATCGCTGTGCATATCGCGGCGGAGCCAATGTACCGGGAGCGGTCCCAACCGGGGTTAAGAGGAAAATCCTCTTCTAATGGCAAAATAAATGCATCAAACATCCAAGCAAGAGTTATGGCAAAAAGATACACAATTGAGGCAATGAAGCATTAATGCAAGATAATCAAAAACATGCATGAGAGGGTGTGTGTGCACCTAAACTCTTCAAGAGGTAAAGTCAAGTGAATATATATTTTGCTCTTGAAGTCATGGAGATGCTTGGAAGCTTGCCAATGAGGACTTAAGCTACCCATTACACAATCATCCCCAATGTGGTGTGATTTGTTATAAAATAAGTCAGTTATAAAATAAGTCAATCATAAAATTAAGGTCCTTACATATATATATATATATATATATATATATATATATATATATATATCCACTTTTAAAAACTCATGATATATATATTTTTAAAAACATTGATATCATATTTTGATCGGTTTTCAAACAACACATAAATCTTTATTTTATTTTTATTAAAAGATATCTTCTAATTTGAATTTAAACTATTTAAATTAAAAAAATTAAATATTTAATTTAATAAAAAAAATCATATTATCTTATGTTATTCAAAAAACAAATATCAACAAACACCCTCCATTTAGTTATTAATAACGTAATTAAATAATATTATTATTTAGTTTATTTAATCATTATTATTCATTAATCAAATAATCTCATCATTCAATTAATTTTTGAATAAATACGTGTCATTTTTGTAATACAATTAATTGGATAATTCAATTAATTAACCGTGACTCTTGTTACCTAAATCAATCGGGGCTAACAAGGGGACCTAATGGACCTACGGTATTTTAAGCTTCAATAATCCTCGAAAACATTAATTAAACTATTTAATTAATATTCCTTGATTATTAACTCCGGTGTTATTCAACAAAAAACCCGAAGTTGCACTCTCTTAGCTGTAGACGCTTTTACACAGACCGATACAACTCGGTATCCATCGTTATAACTATTACATATGATGTGATCCTCCACAATAGTTCATAATAAAAGTTGGGTCATAATGTCCGTTATACCCCTCTAATTACATACATCCTTTAAATACTGTTGATTCTCTAATGGACAATAAATCATAATTCCGTCACGGAATTAAGAGAGCGCTCATATTGTTCAAGCCCCGAATCAACCCTTAAGATAACTACCATCTACTTCTCACAAGAATGAGTGAAATCTACTATTGTGTACAAATCTTCCTAGCCACAAACCAAACCGTAATCCCAACATACGGAGTATATTGATCATGAACTGCATCCGATCTCACATATGGTACATCAAAGACCATAATCTAACCTGAATGAGTTGATAAGACACTCAGGATTAAGATCACCCACATATAGCCACAATTAGTTGATATATATGAATCTCATCAGTAAACGGATATTGGTAAGATATTCATATAGATCATGACCTAGTCATATATGATCACATCATACAATGTGTCTCTGTTTTCATATCTCATATGAATGATTCAGGATAGAATCACCGCCTATTACGGAATGGACTACAACTGTAGATTAACCACAAATAAAGTACCCAGCTTTATTTGCTATCTACAGACTCTTTAGATTACACGTCTCTTATTGTATCCATCTGTATATGACATTCATATACACAGTTTGAGATTACATTCGATAATATTGGATGTTAAATATATGTACAAGTTATAAAATAAACAACACCACAAGAATGAATTGAATTTTTCTTTTTATTTATTTCATAAATCTATTTACAAATTACATCTTTAGGGCATAAACCCCAACAATCTCCCACTTGCACTAAACCATGTGAGGCATGTATCGTAACCCTAGACCATCTAGGTGACCCGAAAACACTTTAGCCGGTAAGGTCTTTGTAAATGGATCAACATAATTGTCTTGTAAGGCTATCTTTATAACGATCACGTCTCATCTCTGCACTATCTCTCTAATAAGATGATACTTTATCTCTATATGCTTCTCTCTCTTATGACTTATTGGTTCTTTGGAATTAGCCATAACACCGATGTTACCACAATAAAGTGTGATGTGCTTCTCCATATCTGGAACAACTTCCAGATCACTCAAGAACTTACAGAGCCAAACAGTCTCTTTAGTAGCTTCACAAGTGACTGCATATTTGGCTTCCATGGTGGAGTCAGCAATGCAAGATTGCTTAATACTTCTCCACACAATGGCTTCACCACCTAGGGTGAATACTGATCTAGACGTGGATTTCCTAGAATCTATGTCTGACTGAAAATCAGAATTTGTGTATCCTAACGGGATCAAATCCTATTCGGAATACACTAACATATAGTTTCTCGTTCTCTGAAGATACTCGAGAATAGTCTTAACATCAACCCAATGATCCAATCATGGGTTGGACTGGTATCTACTGACTACTCCCACTGTATAATAGATTTCCGGTCTCGTGCATAACATAATATACATGAGACTACCTACTGCCGATGCATAGGGTACACGTCTCATATCCTCAACTTCTTGAGGTGTCTTAGGACACTGTTCCTTAGACAAGTGAACTTCATACAATGCCTAGGACAGTGCCATGAGTTTGTTCTTACGATCGCTTATAAGTTGGATCCCTAGAACGTAACTCACTTCTCCCATTTCTTTCATTTGGAATTGGCTAGCCAGTCAGCCCTATTCATCAGACAATACTCCCACATCATTCCAATGAGTATGATATCATCTACGTATAGGACCAAGAAAACTAATTTCTTATCAATGATGTGTTTGTAGATACAAGGCTCATCAATGTTTTGCTCGAAGCCATAGGTTTTGATCACATCATCAAACCTGATGTTCCAAGATCTAGATGCTTGCTTAAGTCCATAGATGAACCTTTACAGCTTACAAACCTTTTGCTCTTAATCTAGAGACACAAATCCCTCTGGTTGCATCATATAAATGCTATCGTCAAGATTGTCATTCAAGAATGCAGTTTTGACGTCCATTTGCCAAATTTCATAATTGAAATTGGTAACAATGGATAAGAGAATCCTAATAGACTTAAACATGGCTACTGGCGAGAAGGTCTCTTCAAATTGACCCTCTCTTTCATGGTATAACATTTGGCCACTGGCCTTGCTTTGAAGGTCTTTACCTTCCCGTCTACTCTTCTCTTTCTCTTGTAGATCCACTTACACCCTATGGGTTTTACCCCATTCGATAAGTCAATAAGATTCCCAGACTGAGTTAGAGTACATGGACTCCATCTCAAGATTCATGGCTTTAAATCATTCCTCTTTATTAGGGTCTTTCATTGCATTCTTAAATGTCAAAGGGCCATCCACATTATCAGCAGAGACAACACCTTGTCCCTCACCTATACCTAAATAGCGTTCAGGTTGTCTCACAACCCTCTCACTATGTCTAGGTGATAGTGTATCCTGATCATGAACCGTCTGACTCTCAGATGTCTGTGGATCAACAACTCTTGTTGATGAAGCACTAGTCTCACCAGGCTCCAACTCATTCAATACAATCTTAGAACGAGATTTATGGTCACTAATATAATTGTCCTTAAGAAACATTGCATTTGTCGATACAAATACTTTGTTATCTTCGATACTATAGAAGTGTCCACCTTTGGTCTCCTTGGAGTATCCTACAAACAGACAGACCATAGACTTGGAGTCTAGCTTTCCACTTATGTTCTTCAGCACGTGTGCTGGACACCCCTATACTCGAAAATATCACAAACTAGCTTTACGACCATTCCCCAACTCTAGGGGAGTCTTAGGAACAAATTTGGATGGCACTACATTTAAAATGTATGCCGCTGTTTGTAACGTATATCCCCAAAAGGAATTTGGTAATAATGAAAAACTAATCATAGATCTCACAATTTCCATCAGGGTTCTATTTCTCCTCTCCGATATACCATTTTGCTGAGGTGTACCGAGAGCCGGGAGCTGGGAAACTATCCCATGCTCGACCATGAGGTCTTCAAACTCTTAGTCAAGGTACTCACCTCCATGATTTGATCGTAGTGACTTAATAGTCTTACCTAATTGATTCTCAACTGCAGTTCAGAATTCTTTGAACTTTTCAAATGTTTTCGACTTTTGTTGCATCAGGTAGACATATATGTATCTTGAGTAGTCATCTATAAAGGTGACATAATACTCAAAGCCGCCCCTAGCTATAACATTCATCGGTCCGCAGACGTCTGTATGTATAAGCTTCAGTGCCTCCATAACTTAAGCCCTTTTCCAGTACAAGGTCTCTTAGTCATCTTACCTTTTAAACAGGATTCACAGACATGTAAGGTGTCAACCTCTAACTCACTTAAATGTCCACTTTTTACTAGGATGACTATCCAGTCAAGGTTGATATGACCAAACCTTAAATGCCAGAGATACGTGTTAATATCTAGAGAAATCATATGTCGTCTAGTTTTTGGTTTTTCAATCTTAAACATTACTGTGTTGAGCAGTGTAGTATGTATTAAGGGTTTTAACACATACAAATTGTTTTCATTAATTAATCTCTGAACAATTATTCAGACCATTCTTTTCAATAATAACAGACTTATTATTAAAAGAATCAGATTATTTTTGTTCTAACAACTTAAAAACGGAAATCAAATTCCATGTAAATACAGGAATATAAAATACATTGTCCAACAATATATAATTATTATAAAAACGTAATCTGATTACGCCCACTGCTCGTGCCCCGACATTCTCTGACCCCACACGCATAGAGAAGCCTCTCTCCTCTAGTTGTGTCCAAGAATCAGTCAACTGCAAAAAAGAACAAACGAGGTTAGTGGCCCCTGAATCAACTATCCAGGGTGAAGAATCATCTTCCATTAAACACGACTCAAGAACAAGTAAATCATATTTACCTTTCTTGGACTTCTTTTTGCTTTGGGCTTTCTTGGGTTTGGGCTTACCCTTCGCCTTCCTAGCAAACCTCTTCCCCTTTTTATTATTGGAGGAAGATGGTTCAACAACATTTACCTCACCGGTCTTACCCTTGAAATCCTTAGTCAATGACTCAAAGATAGTGAGCTCATTGAGCAATTGTGTGAGACTAAACCTTAATTTGTTCATCCAGTAGTTGCTCTTAAACTGATTGAAACTCTTCAGAAGAGTCGTCAGTATAATGCTCACTTCACTAGGTTCGTCAATGGCCCCACCATTGACTTCTACCATGTTGAAGTAGGACATCGTGGTTAGGACATATACCCGAACTGATGTTTCTTCCTTTATACGAGTGAGCATAGCAGAAGGAACAACTTCGTGTCGTTTTTCCTCGGAAGGCTACCTGAACATAGCTTGCAATGACTCCATGATTTCGAATGCTGAAGTCATTGCTTCGTGCGTTGTAACAAGCACGTCTGTCATAGGAGCCAACAGATATGTTCGGGCCTTCTTATCAGATGATACCCATCACTCGTATGCCTTACGAACATTTCGTGTGGCATTGACAACAGGCATTGGAGAACATTCCTCCGTAAGCACAAACTTGAGGTCATTGGTGACCAATATTGCATTAATGTTTAGTTTCCACTTAATGTAGTTATCACTAGTTAATTTTTCGTTTACGAGAATTTGAAGTAATGCAGAATACATAATTACTGAAATAAATAAAACATTCATTCAGTCATTTATTAAAAACAAGTGCGAATGCTTTGGCATAAATTTAAACATGATGCATGCACATGTTTAACGAACTAGAACTACCCTAAAACTAGTTCCTATACCATGACAATCCAACATACCATAAAGAAGTGCCGCCTTAAGGTCGGTCAAATCTTTACATGCTGGACCCAGACATTCTCAATCAAATGATATTCTTAAATAACTCTTATTCCATATCATTCAACCATCGTTTATTCAGTCATGTTTTTAATTAACAAAACGTAATCAAAACCCTCATACGTGTAACCCACCATTTCAGATCTCACGAGCTTAACTCTAGAATTGCCGCCTTAGGGTCGATCAATCCCGAAATACCCTAAAAAATCATATTAGTTAGGAATTAACCTTGATATTGAACTTTGTGGAAACTCTCCTTAGGGAGGACGAAAGCAAATTCATCACGAAACCCCTCTCGGATCTTACGGTGTTGAACTAATGATAGAGATTGTGGGATATATATGTTCTATAACCCTCTCCCACTCACTATTTTAAAACTAGGGTTTTCTATAATCCGTTAATGCTCCTAAACTTTACAAAATCAAACGACTAACTTTAATCAAGTTATCTAGCTTATTAACTAATTCATTATTAGAATCAAATTTGATTTTTAACTATTAAAAATCTAATATATTAGTGAATAATTTAAACCTTTGTAAATTATTTACTAAGGTCAGATTATTATGTTAGTGTTTATCAAGTTTTATCTATTAAAACTCTAACACTTTATTCGGTTCATTTATTATTAGGATATTGATCATATTAATCATAATTACAATAAATGGCTCTATTAATCTAACTTATCAAATTCTTTAATAACTAGATTAATTTTAATGAGAATTACCACGTTTTCTAAATTTAAAAAAATATTATCATTTCCATAGCCAATTATGTATTTACTGATTTTAATCATATTACAAAAAAATACATAAAATATTAGACTATGATGCATGTATGATACATCAAATATATTTGTGTAGACACATCTAATTTAAATGACATAGTATGCATGACAATGCTCTTATCCACATATAATTTAAAACATATATGAATTAACTGATTACTGTGAATTATTTAACCTAAAAATTGGAATATAAAATCACAAAAATACCCAAAGGCATTCCTTGGTCTTCTTGTAACTTCAGAAATCTTCCAGTCACTTCAATTCACTCTGATTCATCTAATGAATCATACTTCGTGATTTTTTCAGGTCTTCAATACAGGTTAATTTTTTTTTTATTTACAATACAATAACAATAAAAAAAATTATATAACCCATAAACCTTAAATCCGCAGTACCATATAATTAACGATCAATCATGTTTTTGTAAATTTATATATATATACATACAAAAACATCATATAGTCAATTTAAACAGTGCATTCACAATCATACATACAGGAGCATTGAAAACAATTTCCTGTTTCGAAAAATAAATTGGCTCTGATACCAATTGTTAGAACCCCGTCCACTGATAATGCATCAAGAATCGGTTATGGCTCATTCACTTTACGATATGCTCCTGTCTGAGCTACTCGATCTTTCTCGCTATCTTCCGGGACTGGTAACTGTGTTTGGACGCGTCATGATCTCAAGAACTTGAATGGAGGATGTAGAAAAATACTTGAAGAAAGAATTTCTTCAAGAGAAAAACACCTAGAATAATTATAGTTGTTAAAAATACATTATTGTTTTTTTCTCTTGTTTCAACGGTGAACTTACTGCACTTTTTTTTTTCTTTGGTGTTTTTTTTTGTTGATGGTTTCATTCACACAATTATTACTTCAAAAAAAAATCTTCTTGACCTATGCGTTTTCTACAATAAATATATATATATATATTTCCACTTTTAATAACTTATGATATATTTTTATTTTAAAACATCGATATCTTATTTTTGTCGGTTTTCGAAAAATATATATCAGATATATATTTTCTCTTTTAAAAAATCATAATATCTTTTTAATTAAAACAAAATCTTTATTTTATTTTTATTAAGAGATGTCATCTAATTTGAATAAAGCTATTTAAATTCAAAAAATTAAATATTTAATAAAATAAAATAAAATAATCATCTTATTTTATTAAAAAAAACAAATATCAACAAACATCATCCATTTAGTGATTAATAACATAATTAAATAATCTTTTTATTTAATTTATTTAATCATAATTATTCATTAATTAAATAATCTCATCATTCAATTAATTTTCGAATAAATACGTGTTACTTTCGTAATACAATTAATTAATCGTGACTCTTGTTACCTAAATTGTTTGGACTAACAAAGGGACCTAATGGACCCAAAATATTTTAAGTTCTAATAATCCTCAGAAATATTAATTAAACTCTTTAATTAATATTCATTGATTATTAACTCCGGTGTTATTCCACTAAAAACTTGAAACTGCACTCTTTCAACAGTAGACGCTTTTACACAGACCAATACAACTCGGTGTCCATCGATATAACTATTACACATGATGTGATCCTCAACAGTAGTTTATAATTAGAGCTGGGTCATAATGTCCGTTATACCCACATCCTTTAAATACTGTTGATTCTCTAATGGACAATAAATCATAATTCCGTCACGAAATTAAGAGAGCGCTCATATTGTTCAAGCCCCGAATCAACCCTTAAAGGAACTACCATCTACTTCTCACAAGAAGGAGTGGTTCCACTATTATGTACAAATCTTCCCAACCACAAGCCAAATCGCAATCCCAACATACAGAGTATATTGATCAGGAACTGCATCCGACCTCATCCATGGTACATCAAAGATCACGATCTAACCTGAAGGAGCCGATAAGACACTCAGGATTAAGATCACCCATATATAGTCATCATCAGAGGCGGAAGCATGAGAGGGTTACCCCGGGCTGTAGCTGGACAACCCTCTTTTTAAAAAATAAGTTAATTATATATACTATTATTAATTACATAAATGCCTCTAATATTTTATCTAATTGTATTTATATAAAAAATTTGTTTATAATCGCACTAACATCCCCTACCGTTAATATAATTTATTTCATTTATTTATCCTAACTTAAAATCAAAAGACAATAGTAAAAATTACAAATCACAATTAACAAAAGTATTATTTTATGCTTGTTTTACATATAATATTTCCTTGCTTTTATAACCGGTCATTAATAGTAAATTTTTATAATATACAACATATATTTAAAAACAAGATATATATTAACAAACAAATCAATGTGAGGGTCTGTGAATCATTGGTTAAACATTTAAATATATTGACTAAACAATTCAATGTGGGAGTTTTTGAGCCAATAAGTATTAGAAAATATGACTAAAAAAAATAGATAAATCCAATAATTGATAGCTAATGAATTGACTATATACTTCTCGTGTGTATTGAGAAAAAATATATTTGTATATGTAGTTTAGCCTGGTCTACAAATATTTTCTGGATCCGCCCCTGGTCATCATTAGTTGATATATATGAATCTCATCAGTAAACCGATCTTGATGAGAGATTCATATAGATCATGACTCAGTCATATATGATCACATCATACAATGTGTCTTCATTCCCATATCTCATATGAATGATTGATGATAGAATCACTGTACATTACGGAATGGACCACAACTATAGATTAACCACAAATAAAGTACCTAGCTTTATTTGCTATCTACAGACTCTCTAGATTGTACGTTTCTTATCATATCCATCTGTATATGACATTCATATACACAGTTCGAGATTACATCCGGAAATCTTGGATGTTAAATATATGCACAAGTTATAAAATAAACAACACAATAAGAATGAATTGAATTTTTCTTTTTTATTTATTTCATAAATCCATTTACAAATTACATTTTTAGGGTATAAACCACAACACTCACACCCACAACCTCACACCCAAATCCAATCGAACCCATAAAACACTCACACCAAAACCCAATCGATAAAGAAGAAGAAGAAAAGAGAGTAAGAATCGGGTTAAGGTTTGATGATAAAGATGAAGAGATGAGAAGATGAGAGACAGAGAGAGATGAGAGATCGTGAAAGATGAGATGATTTTATTTTGTTTTTTGTTTTTTTAATTTTTAATTTTTAATATTTATTGGTTTTGGTTTTTATTTTTATTTATTGATTTATTTTTATTTTTATTTTATTTTTTTATTTAATATATCATTAATTGTATATATATTACTTTTATAGCCTTCAACCATAATTACCCTCATTGTCCCCACTGATAAATTTATCTATTTACCCTCGCTGACTTAACAGAATTCAGTAAAACTCTAACGAAATTGGACGGTTGGGACTACAATCCCTATTTTCAAAATAATTATGGACTAAAAATTACAGTTCCAACAAACCGTGGATAAAGCGTTGATTAAGACAAACTACAGAGACTAAAATACGATTTTCCCTTGTACGCTCTAACAATGTTAGTCTGTTTGTTTTCAGAGAATTTCTAACAGAATGACTAAAGTTATTAATTCCAAAAAACTAGTGAACCAAACCCAGATTAATGCTAATTAAAGGGACTAAAATCATAATATCCCTATAAATAAATAAATGGATAAAAACTAAAAACAAAAATCTTGTATATAGTTTCTCTTGCTCTCTCTCTCTCTCCAATCTCTAGTCTCTGTGCCCTCTGCATTAGACATGATCGTGGTTTGGTTCAAACAGTTGGACCGAACCGAAACCATATAAAATAAATCAGAATCAGAACCAGAACCGAGGAAACGGTTCCGAAACTATGAACCTTAAGGATCCAGTTTGGATTCTGTAAAAAAAAGGGTCTAGAATCGGCGGTTAGAACTATTGGTTCGATTCCAGTTCTGAAACCGCATGTTCCAAACCAATTTTTATAAAAAAAATTGAATTTTTAAAAATCGTTTGGGTCATAAATACTAGCCCCCAAAAAAAATTGAATTTTTTTAAAATTTTTGGACCTAACAGCTAATTTTTTTTTTTCATAAACCCCTCCCAACCATTTATCCTAACACCAATTCTTATAATTCTCTTCAACCGTCTCTCAATTAATCAATTATTCAATTGTTTATGTTTATTTTATTGCAATTTTTTTTAATCAATTCAAAAGCATTTTCAACAACTTTTTCAAATATATTTCCACCCATATAGTTTAAATTTTTTTCAAAAGTTTTTTTTACGATTCAATTTTTTATATGACAAGTGGAAGTGGAGCTATAGACGCTCCACCAAGGCGTTCCATTTCCAGGACCAGTGGTAAGGGTTTAATATTATAATTCTACTTCTTATACTATACATCTCTTTCTAATATAATATAATACATCTAACTTATACATCTACCTCTAATATTATACTTCTACTTATACTATTATACATTTATTTCTAATATTATACATCTACTTCTAATAATATACATCTACCACTAATATTATACTTATTATATTAAACATCTACATCAAATATTATACTTCTACTTCTAGTATTTTACTTCTACTTTTACTTCTACTTTTAATAAAATAATATACATCTACTTTATACTGACTTCTAATATCATACTTCTACTTCGAATATTATACATCTACTTCGAATAATATATTTCGAATATCATACATCTACTTTTAATATAATATTATACATCTACTTTATACATTTACATCTAATATTATACTTCTACTTCGAGTATTATACATCTACTTCTAATATAATATTGATGTAGAACAAGTGGCTGAGTCCTACATGGCTTGGTGTGACCATCCAAAATCCAAGATTAAATTACCTTAATTGAAGGGAGTCGGTGAGATCTTCAGAAATCAACACATTCGGTGTCGTGTCACGTCTTTTTTCAGCCAAATTCCATCATTTAGGTCCCGAAATCGCAATTCTTTCCTTTTTGGAAAATTTCCATTTTTGTCATAAGTTGACTTTGACAAGCCAAAATCGTCTACCGTTAATTCCGGCTTGTTTATGGTCATTAGTATATTTTATTTCCGTAACTTTTGTGATTTCACTATTTTTGGTAGTTTCGTTATTTATGGCAACTTTTGGTATGTAATCCCGTTTCGGCCAATACCTTTATAAGTCAAAACCTTTGGTGTTGAGACACGTTCTTTTTCGGCCAAATTCCATCATTTAGGCTCCGAAATCGCAATTCTTTCCTTTTTGGGAAATTTCCATTTTTGTCATAAGTTGACTTTGACAAATAAGAATCGTCTACCGTTAATTCCAGCTTGTTTATGGTCGTTAGTATATTTTATTTCCGTAACTTTTGTGATTTCGCTATTTTTGACAGTTTCGCTATTTTTGACAGTTTCGCTATTTATGGCAGCTTTTGGTATGTAATCCCGTATCTTGTCCAACAAGGATTCGGGTTAGGGTTCTTTCACTTTAAATAACCTTGTAAGCCGAAAAGCTCAAGATAGCTTATTATTCAATAAAAATTTCAGAAGTTTAACTTTATTCTGGTGGATTCCAGTTTTCAGTAGAATTTTGACGTCGGTCTAATTCTAGTTACGTTTTCACCGAGTCATATAGCCACACTTCTAGTCTTCATCATATGAGTTCATAAAGGAAAAAAGTTCTTACTTATTTGATTTCTACCTCTCTTCCCACATTTGAACGAGAATCCCCCTCATCAAACATACCCGCTAGATCAACATAATCACCAATATAAGGATCCACCATATCACCTTCCACTGAGCAATGACCATGGTCGACCAAGCCCTTGTCCATAAGAGAACTTTTTAAACCTAATTGGTCACAAGACTCTACCAAAACCCCACCTTGCCTAATACCAGCGTTAGCACCCATTTGACCACCAACCATCTCACTTTCAACATTAACAAAAGATGATAGCCATGACTTATCAAAATCAACATACTTCCCTAGCCTTCTCTTATAGGCTTATCAATGTCTTTCCTTTCCCAACACACTATCCTTTTATCCCTACTTTTGACAAAAGAACCCCCACATTTCAAAACACTAGAACCTACACCCTTTCCATTCTGCTCACCATTCTCCACCATATCCACAACCCCAAATGAAGACAGTCGAGGCCTATCACTAGTAGTCCTGCACTCTATACATTCTCTTATCTCAAGGTTCACCTTGCACTCCTAAAGAAGCAATGACTTAAGCTTTGAAAAAGCTAGTCTTTCCACAGACCCATATCCTTTAACTACAGTAACATTATGAATTAAAGCACATCCTTACCATGCTTTTTTGGAACAGAGAGCTTGTCATAATCAGCTATCTTCCCTATTACCTTGTGACTCTTACTATAGCTTTGAATACCACTTTTCCTAATTGGTTGTGCTCTCTCGGAAACATCAACCCCACCACCTACTTTCATCGATTGACTCACGCCCAAAGAAGTAGTTTTGCATTCACCTCTTGTGACAATACTAACTACCCCTCATACATTTTGCATGAGTTTCAAATTCAAATTCTTATGCTGCAATACCTTTATCAATCCCAGGTGATTTTCCAACCATGGTAAATCCACCGGAGCTCCATCTTCGAAAATCTTCAAACTGAAAAAACCTTCCCCCCATAAACAACCTTAATCATACCGGGGAAAGGTTGTCTAGAGAAACTAGAACCAAGAGCCTCCCTTTGTCAAATCTCCTATTAAAAATCGTATCTTCCTCCATAAAAATTGGCTCCCCAAGAATCCAACCAACTTTTTTTAAAAAGGAAGAGTTCCAACAACTCAAAGGAAGATTGGGCAACACGTAAGGCAGCAGCTGATGCTTTAACTGCCCTAGCATTGCATTCAAGCAACTTGGTTGCAGATGGAGCCACATCGACACTGAGTGCTTGAGGCTTGTCGATTTGATACGGTAGCTTTCCAGAGTCACTTGTCTTCTGTCCAGATAGTATTTATTTATTCATTATTATTTTATTTTTTATTAAGATTTGATGTGTCCTTAAACTCTAGATCTAGAGTTATCAAATTTCCATATATTATAAATTTCTAATAGTTGCAATGCTCAACGTCTAAATTTCTCATGTTGGACATCATAGACGTGCTTGTCAGTAGACATTATTTGGAGCAGCCATACTCTTAGAGAAAAATATTATATATATTATATAGTTTGATGCAATCATGGATCACCAAAAATGAAAAAACCTATGAAGCTTGGAACAACATAATTAAACTGCGAAACCTTTACAGTATAGTTAATGTAGATATAGGTATATAACCAAATTTTTATTACAAAATATTTGACAGCACAGAGTGATGCACTGCATCAGCATAGAAAATTTATATTGTGGCAGCACAGAATTTGCCAAGGCATGAAAGCTCTGTCACAATCGCTCTTCTGTTAAGATCCTGTCTATTTAGCATCATACCAGTTTTGAACACACTTAGCATCAACGTTTAGATCAACATGAAGAATATTCTTGCCATTGAAGGGTTTGGACATGCACTCAACAACTATGGCCATAGCAACTTCAGCTGATTCACTTGGACCTTCCAAGATCACTTCATCATGAACCTAATGAGTAGTTGGTAATCAGTTTTTGCAATAGAATTCAAACTTGAGACCATTCAATGGGATGTTGGATATCAGACTAAGAGAAGAAGCAGTGTTAATTAGTTAAATAAAAAGCAATGAAGGCGTAGGGAAGTCATGACTGAAACTTGTTTCTTGAAGCATTTTATATAGACAACAAATCTAGATAATTGGAAGATAATATCCAAGTTACCAACTAGTTGGAAGGTAACTTGTTTACCTTTGTTTATTTTTATTTTATTTTTCTAGTAGTTCAAATATTTGAAAAATAAAATAAAACAAATGAGGCAAAGTTGAACAATTTTTTTAGAAAATTGTGTGGTAAATAGTGAATGGATCCAAGTTACCTACTAGTTAGTTGGAAGCAGACCACAATTGATATCCAAGATAAATTTGGGTTAAAGGTTAAGGATTTAAGCATATGCATTACAGATTACTGAAGACAGAATTGAAATTACTACTATATCTACCAAGAAAAAGGTATAATACTACTATCATACGTATAAGGAAGATCCAAGGAAAAACCAAAGTAAACAAGGACATGGACTAAACCTGTAAAACCAGTACCCATCCAAGTTCCTTCAAACGTGCATTCTTTGATATTTCTAACATGGCACACATGACAACATCAACTGCACTACCCTGTGGCAGTTACCTAGATATATAAGAGAGAGAGAGAGAACTTAATTGCAGGTTAAAGAAGAAAAACCTGCACTGGTGAATTAATGGCAGCTCTTTCAATATGATTCCTATCAGTCAATCTATCTGAACTGAAATGACGCGCTCTTCCTAGCAGTGTGTGAACTTCTGAAAGTTCACGAGCTTCTTGCCATCTGAGGACTTCTTGTCTTCCTTTTTACAAGAGATCAACAGTGTTCTTTGCCTCCTTCACTGAAACCTGATTAAGAAGGATGGCAGCCAACATGTTTTGCGGATCAACTTGTTGATTTTAAATTAGTTGGAGCCACAAATTTAGGTCTGGTAAAAAAGCATACCTTCCAACCCTCAGCAAGGCCCCGTGGAGTCATTCCATATGCAATGGAAAAGTTAAGCATTTTAGCTTTTCTTCTTTCAGACACAACGGCATCCTGACACCAAGGTTTGTAATTCAATTGAAATTGCTCATTTTATTATTACTTTTAAATCAGAAGATGATAGTTAGGATTAGATTAAGATATTAATCTATTTCAATCAAACTTTTAGGTTCTCAGACAAATTTGGACACAAAAGAATCAATAAAATAATAAGCAAATGCCAAGGACAACATCTCAAATCATTAACTATGTTTCATCTATAGACTATATCATGCCACTTTCTCTTTCTACATCTATAAATCTTGAGGATGAGAGATTTTATTGATGTTGAAACGTATGCTTATTTTAACGTAAGACTAAACTCAACTTTGGCTTCAACTCAACTCCCATGCTCGTGTTTTATTTATATTAATATTCATTAATCTTCCAAGCTTTCTCTTATTCCTTAGGTTCTAAATTTGAAGGGTTACTGTCACTCTGTTAGACTCTGCAACCTTGACAGTCATGAAACTTGTACGATTTTAATATCCTAGGTAGGTGACCCAATTGGGTTTTGAACACTTGACCTCTTGGTTGAAAATTGCACCCCTCAACCACAAGACTAAACCTTCGAGGTTCAATTCTTCACTAACATTTAATCTAACTATCCAATGATTTATTTCAAATAAGTGAAAATGGTAAGAAATGTCACCTTTTTTTTTGGTGAGTTGCAGTCATGTCACCGTTATAATAAGTTAAGTTTAAAATACACCTATTATAGTGAGTTACCGAAATTGCCCTTAAATAATCGATTCTTTATTCTTTAGAAGCTGTCGTCCAAAAAAGTTGTCTGAAAATCAATCAACTACTCCGGACATCTCTTCAGAAAACGAGCCTCATTCCAGATATTGTACAAAAAAGTAAATTAATATTTCTGATCTTCATTTCTAATTTTTCTTGTATTTGTGTGGTATAACAGTGTATGAACATGTTATCTCAATTTTTTTTTGTTTATGTCTGGGAGTTGTAAATTTTTAAAAAATAATGAATAAACATGTATGCATATTTTTTTGTATATATATTTGGCCGAGTTGAGTTGAAGTAGTGCAAACAAGTTTAAAATCTTAGACATAAAAGCTAGAAAGCATTTTAAAAAAGCTCGAAACATTTGAAAAAAAACTCTATCAAATTATAAAAAAGTTTGATCCATGAAATAAATGCTTTATCCAAAAAATAGATACTGGATACGTCATAAAAAAGCTCGATCCCTCAGAAAAAAAAACTTGATCCTTAGAAAAAAAGCTTGATCCCTCACAAAAAAAGCTCGATCCCTTATCGTCCCTACCGTCGTAAAATAAGAGCACCCGGCTCTGCCCATTTACAAGGACTCGATTCTATGTCTAAACATCACATGCCAGCAGATGTGGTCACCATCATAGGTACTCAAGATATTGTGTATGGAGAGGCAAAAAAAACTCGATCCCGTACAAAAAAAGCTCGATTCCTCACAAAAAAGCTCCATCCCTAAAATAAAAAGCTTAAGCCATATGAAAAAAAGCTAGAACCATATTAAAAAAAACTCGATCCTGTTAAAAAAAGCTCGATCATGTACAAAAACGGTTCGATCATGTACAAAACCGACTCGACCATATACAAAAACGGCTCAATCATGTACAAAAAAAGCTCGATCGTTTACACTTTTGATTTTTGTTTAATCCTTTATAATTGTAAATTTAATATTAGATATTTATTTCTTAATAATGGTTTTTGATGATGATTTTGACAGGACAATTGATAGAGTGAGAATAATCATATCTTACAACGGTCGATGAGAGCAATTACCCGACGAAAATCAGAGGTATTTAGGTTCCGATAACCAAGGTTTGTATGTGTGAAAGAATTTGAGTTACGACGAACTGGTGTCGATCGTGCAAACCATTGTGAAGTTTGATGAGAACAAAAACAGTGCTGATCTACAGTCTATCAATTGTTTCTGAGACTACATATCATACATTTATAAGAAACAATGATGCTGTTCAGTTTATGCTAGGGGAAGATAGGGTGATCCCTCAAATATGTGTTAGTCTAATCGAGAGACCAGCATGAGGTGTCATTGGTGAAGATATCCCTCATCGTGATAACACCCAACAATTTCGATCGTCAGACGAAAGCAACCAGTCGTTCATAGAAAGAAGTGGGATTGATGGTGGGGAAAACATATGTGTTGTCCCACCGGAAGTAACCGCCAATGATAATATACTGGGACCTCAATTCGACGATGTATTTGGTTGTCAAATTGAGAAGAATGGTAGGCAGTACAACCACCAATACAATGACATCAACAATGAGCAGAAAACATATGAATTTTTATGTAGGCATTTCAATGGAGGACGTTCCTACAATAAAGGTTAAACAAAATGAATATTCTTAAATTTTAAGAATCAAAGATAAATAAAAAACTAAGCAAACAAAATCATACTTGTTGCATCCAAATTGTAACCGCTATATGGGTTTTGAAACTCTTCAGTATTGAAGGATCTTCAGGACCCTAGGAAACAATTCATTCACATCCTCCTCCACAACGGACTCCACAACGGACTCAGGTATGCTTGCTGTAGGAGTTACACGTCAGCCTTCATTGCACGACGTCGCCTCCGAGATGCCATAGAAGTTTCAATTGATATTGGCTCCTCCTGAGTGAGAAGCCCTGTCCTAACCCTAGTACAACGTCGAGTATTGGATGCTATTGGACAAACATTTGAACTTGATGGCTCCATTATACATGTACCTGCAGTTACAAACACTTTTATCATTATTGGAAAAGAAAGCTAAAGAGAAAAATGAGAAATGAATTTCACATATATGAGACACGGAAAACAAAAATACTAAAAACGCTAATTTAGTGTTTACAGTATTTTATCTATGTAGTGTGTAAGGTGAAATTTTCATTTTCCCAGTTTTCCATTGTTCTTTTTAAAGAATAATTACTAGGCAAATTTTATGTCGGTTTTTCAAATATAAAATAAAAATAATGAATAAATAAAAACAGCTTCAAAAAACATCACCGAACAACCCTTTATTTTACAATTCTGATCCATGATTTTTTTTTTTTAGAGAAATAGGTGACAAGGTATTGGCTTTTGAAAGCAAAGAGAAACTATAAAACAAAGATCTCAATAGCTACCAAACGGAAAGTGACAAAACAAAGAGACATCTAAATAGGGATAGTAGAAAAAAAAACCCACAAAATAATCAATGAGAATAAAAGCAAATAATTTACATGAGAAGTCCCATTTATTTTACTTAATTTAAGCACTATCCTTGTTGGTTCTGGTATATATAAATAAATAGTATGTGCTAAGATAGAAAGACATGAAGGTTGACAAGACACAAAAGAATAGGTACATTAGAGAGAGCGTAAAAGTATAAAATAAATAATTTGGTTTCCATTTCATTATTTTTTCCCATCACATAAAATACTATATATTTATCTTAAAAGTAAAAAAGCAACATACTTGTATGTAAGCCTTACAAACATATCAACTATGAAATAAATATATGTTGGATACTAAAAATAAAACCAAGACTTTCAAACCAAACTCAATAAACAATTAACCTCAAACCAAATAAAAATAATATGAAAGTATCTAACAACACATGGTGCATATGAACTCCAATAGTATGTGTAAACTTACTAAACTATAAGTTGTCATATTAGACTTACTAAATATAAACTTGTCAAAACACCCAGATGAAACATCACAGAACTAATTTAAAAACATCAAACCATCCAAAAGCCCAAAAATCCTTAATTCGAACACCATTAAATTAAAACATATCACATTTGACATCAACCAGTTAGACATGCCCACGGTTCCGACCGGTTTCGGTTCCGGTTCCGGACCGAGCCGGAACCGGAGATTGATAGTTCCGGTTTCGTCGGTTCGGTTCTTTTATTTATTTATTTACATTTTTGCTTAAGAAAATTAAAAAAAAAAATAAAAAAAATTGGAACCGACGGTTCTAGAACCGGAACCGGAACCGCTGGTTCCTGGCCAGTTTTTTTAGGAGATGAACCGGAACCGAACCTTCACCCCCACGGTTTCAAAACTGGTTCCACGGTTCATTTCACACGGTTACAGTTCGGTTCCACGGTTCGAACCGAACCGTGGTCATGTCTACAACCAATACCCAAAATGAAAATTATAACCTCTACTTTACACACTAAACTCTAAAAACCTGGACAACATATCATAAACCTATATCTCCAATACTAAAAGCATAAATCCACAAGGTGAATAATTATTCTTGCAATAATAGTAAATAGCACTAGACTTATCACATTTATTTAGAAAATGTGCATGCAGATGAGTAAGGAAGTTATAATGGACAATCATTCTAAAATGGTTATGATAAAATGTGTAAATCATAGTTATTAAAGGCGTGCCTAAGCTCCAGGCTCCTCCGGGTGCAGCTTTTGCCCTATAGTTTGGTCAGGCGCGCACCTGGCCATCCTAGGCGACGAGCGACGCCCGAGTAAAACATCCCCATTATGTTGTTTTTTCTTTTAAAATCCAACTTATACATTTGATAAAACCCAACTTATACATTTGACAAAAGCTTAAGCCCAAACACTCTTGCCCACCCAAGCCCAAAAGCGCCTTGTTTATCAACGTCAAGGTCAAGGTTGTCACAATCACAAGTTCGATCAGTTGGACTTGTAGATGAAGATGAGACCGAGGAAGAGTGAAATAGAAGAAAAGGGATATGAATTTAAAGGGGAGGATCAAGTAGAGATAGAAATGATGATGATTTGGGTCCTAATTTGGATGATTGATATTGCATTGAATTTGAATCCTTGATAGCTATATGCTTGAGCGTGGATTCATAGAAACCAGAAGTAGAAAACTAGAAACTAATTTAAACATCCTTTATTTTTTATGTGTTTGATTTGGTTGTTTGCATTTGAAGTTTGAATCTTAGTATGATTGATTGCATTTTCATTATTTTATTATTCTTGTCTTGTTATAGAAATTTATAGGATATATTAGGTTCATAGTTATTAAAGGCGTTAGGTGCATCTGGGCACTAGGGGTCCCAGGAGCTTGAGGCGCAAGGCGAGGCGTGCCCCCGACTGAAGTCAGGCACACTTTTTTAAAAAACATGGAAAACATTCATAAAACATTTAAAAACCTAATATATCTTACAAATTTCTATAACAAGACAAGAATAATGAAATAATGAAAATGCAATCAATCATACTAAGATTCAAACTTCAAAGCTTCAAATGCAAACAACCAAACCAAACGCATAAAAAATAAAGGATGTTCAAATTAGTTTATAGTTTTCTACTTTCTAGTTTCTATGAATCCACGCTCAAGCATATAGCTATCAAGGATTCAAATTCAATGCCACATCAATCATCCAAATTAGAACCCAAATCATCATCATTTCTATCTCTACTTGATCATCCCCTTTAAATTCATATCCCTCTTCTTCTATTTCACTCTTCGTCGGTCTCATCTTCATCTACAAGTCCAACTGATCGAACTTGTGATTGTGGCAACCTTGACCTTGACGTTGATGAAGAAGGCGTTTTTTGGGCTTGGGTGGGCAAGAGAGTGTTTGGGTTTAAGCTTTTGCCAAATGTATAAGTTGGATTTTAAAAGAAAAAACAACATAATGGAGATGTTTTACTCGGACGCGCCTAGGCGCCGCCGGTCGCCTAGGATGGCCAGGCGCACGCCTGATAAAAATTGTACGCCTGGCCAAACTATAGGCACAAAAGTTACGCCCGGAAGAGCCTGGAGCCTAGGCTCGCCTTTAATAACTATGATTAGTTTTACGAATGTTTTCCATGTTTTTTAAAAAAGTGCACCTGACTTCAGTCGGGCGCGCACCTCACCTTTATAAATGTTTTCCAGGTTTTTTAAAAAAGTGTCTCGCCTTGCACCTCAGGCTCATGGGACCCCTAGCGCCTAACGCCTTTAATAACTATGGTGTAAATGATATTAAGGTGTGATTTTCAATTTGTATCTCATCTTTTTTTTTCCTTTTTATTAGTGTGATTAATTTGAGTGAAAGAGGTGTAACAAAGCAATCAATTGACTCCTCCCTGAAACCATAAAATATTGATTGAAAATTAATAACCAACAATCTTTGTAATATAGCTGCATACAGAACACGAGTTTATGATATCAAAGTATACCACCTTGGCCACTCACCAAGAAAATAGTTTGCAACTTCTTTTTACATATTTACTAGGTACTCTTATAAGAATCTAGAACTTTATCCTACTATATAATATTGGGTATATAATAAGACTATAAGAGCCGCTTTTCAACTTGTTTGGGAGGCATTATGTAAATCCTAAATCCTAAATCCTAGTCTCTTTTCAGTAGCCTGAAGAGGAAGAAAAGAAAAATCAACGTCGAGCTTGCACTTGTGCATTCTGCTTGCTTATGTGACAGACAACCAGCTCACTATCAAGATAAATTTTGAACGGGAAACCTAGCGACCTAAATTTGGGGAAAGAAAGTAAACAGGATTCTGTTAAGTAGTACAGAATAAAATGGACTCCTTATGTAATATGTCTGTGTTGGAGTAAAGTATTATCAAAATGCTGAAGTGAGAAATTAGCCTCATGGGATCTTAGCAGAAATTCGGTTCTTTCATAATATCATGAAGCTTCCTTTTTCTCATTTGCTTTGACCCATTTGGAAGAGCCTTCACCTGAAGTATTAAAGTACTTTATAAACTTGAACAGATAAAATAAATGTAAGGAATTACCATTCCAAGTAGCAGCAGGAGACTCTTCCAAAAAAAAAAAGTAGCAGCAGGAGAAAACAATATTAGTTTATAAAACAGAGCTTGGGATCAGAGCCCTTGGTAGACTAAGTTACAGTAATAATTTACAGGAGTGATGTTGAATTTTTTTTTTTCCTTACTAGCACAATAAACTAATAATACAAGCGATATTATTGTTTCCCCCCAAAGGTTTAAAGAAATGTCATTTTACCCCCTCATGTTTCGTTATTCCCCATTTTCCCCCTGCCGTTACTTTTCTACAGGAAAAATGGCAATCTGACACATTCAGCTTGTAAGAAGACTGAAATCCCTTATGCACATGTTCAATAAAGTTAAAAACTAACCACACATAAAAGACTAATATACTCTTGCACATGTTGTAAAAATTGCTGCATGGTTTTACATAGTTCACAATCAACTTATATCAAAATTGTAACAAGAGGCCCAGAACAAGAGGAAAGTTTTTTGTTACTCTCTCAAAGCAAACTAAAAGAATGCAATGTGATTTCATGCAGAATTACTAACAAGAAACACTGTATAGAAATAGACTAAATGAGAACTGATCCGCACTGAAGTTAATAACAATATTTCATCGAGACCAAAACAACATTTTTTTACAACATATTGACCCAACTTTTTTTAAGCAAGCAACCTAGATATGCTACAAACTGGATTTGTGGATAATATAAGATTCATAATAAAATCCTTACCTCTCTCCTAGGCAATCCTGCACGAGCGAGCATAACAGGCTCTTCAAAAGCTTGCTCAGATGCAATGTTGGGGCAGACCGATCAATAGGGTGACGAAACCTGCATCTTTCACACTTACACTCCCCAGTCTTCATGTAGAACTACAACATGTAAAATACAAAAAACAAAAAGCGAAGTCATAAGAGGTGTCCTGAAAACGTAAATACTGATCTTTACAAAAGTAGCTTAGCAAAAAGGAAAGTTTTCATCTATTGTACAGCAACAAAACGAGAAAATCCACCCCCAAATGTAAGTGAACAAAATTATTGTAAGAATATAATGAAAAAACTCAAGGAAAATTCCCCAAGTCTCAGCAATTACAATAACAGAGCCAAGATAGGTACGATAAGTTGCAACTAGAAGAATATGAAATTAAATAAATGCGCACATCACATTCCATTTGCCCAGGGCGTTGAGGGTAAATAGTTGGGCCAACTCCAAGCTGCAAAAGGCAAACAACAAAAAGCATCAGCACCCAAATATGACCAAAAAGTAATTTCATTATAGCCACAATATCAAGAGAAAAATGTAAAAACTGGTCATTTTCTTCGGATATAATCACAAACATAATGAATTTAGAGACAGGGAAAGCAATGCAATGATATCACACTTACAGTTTGCTGTGCCAATCTGGGGTCTATAGTTTGATATATTGAGGCAGCTGGATTAACAACACCAATGTTCAGACTAGATGCTGGGGAGGTTATAATTGGGTGGACTATTGCAGGAGGAGGAGGATTAATTGCTGCACGCATTTAGCAATGAAATTTCAAAGCATAAGTGTTGAAATTGACACTTGAGAAGTTTAAACAATTTATCTGAATTCTACACATACCATTCCTGTCAGGATGATTGTAGCGACAAGTGGTGCCATATTTGCAACTAATACACAAAAATATAAAAGAAATTTAAGCATCTTTTGTCAATCCATCTATATGTAGTTAAAATATTATACATCAATGGACATATATTCACCTCCCAGTTTTCAAGTAGAATGGTCAATCTCCTTCCCCCTGAGTGAAGCAAAAGATACATGGTCAATGCAAGCCCTGGTTGTAAAACACTATTATGCTATACTAAAATGCTAACGCTAATCCTTTCAAAAAAAAAAAAAAAAAAATCCTAACACTAAATCCTAAAATGCAAATGCAAATGCTAGAAAGTTAAAATGCTATAAAATGATACTGTTAATGCTAAAATGCCTAACACTAAAGCTAAAATGCCTAATGCTAAAGATAAAAGCCTAATACTAATGCTAAGCTAAAATGCCTAGTGCAAATGCTAAAATGCTAAAGCTAAAATGCCTGACACTGATGCTAATGCTAATGTTAAAATGCCTTATGTTAATGCTAAAATGCCTAATGCTAATTGCAAACTCTAATGTGACTAATGCTAAAAATGCCTAATGCTATAAAATACTAATGCTAACACCCCTAATGATATAATGCTGATAAAGATAATGCTTATGCTAATGCGAAAGCGAAAGCGAATGCTGCTAATGCTATAAAATGCTAATGTTAAAATGGCTAATGCTGAAATGCCTATAAAATGCTAATGTTAAAATGCTAATACTAAACATCTAATGCTAATGCTAATGGTAAAATACATAATAATAATGCAAAATGCTGCTAATGATGATGCTAAAGTGCCTTATGCCCAGTGCTAATGCTAAACTGCCTAAATGCCCAAAGCTAATGCTAAAATGACCAAGGACCAATGCTAAATTGCTAATGATAATGCCTAATGCCTAATGCCTATGCCAATGCCACACTGAAATGCTGATGTAAGGTAATACCAGTGCTACACTTAAAGACTGAGATACTAAAGTACTAAAATACTGAACCTGATACTAAAATGTTAATGCTAATGTACTAATATAATCTAACGACTAAAATATTAATACAAATACTCCTACAAATATTAATGCTAATGAACTAATACTAATATTAAAATACTAAAATAATAAAACTAAAACCAATACTAAAATACTGAAATCGTTTTGTCTAATAATAAAAAGCTAATGATAAAATGCCTAATGCTAATGCTAAAATTCCCAATGCTAATGCTAAACTTAAGACTAAAATACTAAACTACTAATCTTCATACTAAAATGCTAATGCTAATGTACTAATGCTAACTAAAAGACTAAAGTATTAAAATACTAAAATAATGATAACAATACCAAAATGCTAATACTAATACTAATACTAAAATACTAAAATCCTAATGCTTATGCTTATACTGATACTAATACTAATACACTAAAAGACTAAAAAACTAAAATAATAATAAAAATACTAAATTACTAGAATCGTAATGCTAAAATGACTAATGATAAAATGCCTAATGCTAATGACTAATGCTAAAATGCCAATGCTATTGCTAAAATGCTTAATGTGTATGCTAATGCTACACTTAGAGGCTAAAATACTTAACTAATAAATTGATAATGCTAATGTACTAATACTAAAAGACTAAAATTCAATTCTAATATACTAATACACTTAAATAGTAGAATACTACAACTAATACAGTAATACTAACACACTAAAATATAAAATACTAATACTAAAATGCTAATCCTAATGCTAGTGCTAATGTACTAAATACTAATAGTCTAATACTAATACACTAAAAGATTAAATTACTTACACTAACACTAATACAAAGACGAATTTTATTACTAGAACTAATACTAAAATACTAAACTACTTTTCCCTAATGCTAATACTACACTTAAAGACTAAACTACTAAAATACAAAAATGCTAATGCTAATACCAATGCTAATGTACTAATACTAAAGCTAATGTACTAATACACTAGAGACTAAAAGACTAAAAATAATAATACTAATACTAATACACTAAATGACTAAATTATTAAAATACTATTACTAATACAGCAATACTAATACTAAAATGCTAATCCAAATACTAATGGTAATGTACCAATACTAACAAACTAAAAGATTGAAATACTAATACAAAGACTACAACTAATACTAGTACTAAAATACTAATCTAAAATAAATTTGCTACATAAACTACTACTAATACAAAAATACAAAAATAGATTAGCTACAAAGGCTAATACTAAAATACTAAAATAGTTTTCCCGAAAGCTAAAAATGAAAAATGCCTAATGCCTAATGCCCAATGCTATTACTAAAATGCTAAAGTGCCCAATGCTAACGCTTAAATGCCTAATGCCAGTGCTAATGTTACACTTAAAGCTAAAATACTAAACTTTAAGCCTAGTGTTGATGCTAAGTGTTGATGCTAATGTTAACGCAAAAACGACTAATGCTAGGATGCCCAATGCTACACTTAAAGACTAAAATACGAAACTAAGAAACTACTAATCCTAATAATAAAATGCTAATGCTAATGCAAATGTACTAATACAAATACACTAAAAGACTAAAATAATAAAATACTAACACAGATACTAAAATGCTTATCCAAATGCTAATGCTAATGTACTAATACTAATACACTAAAATACTAATACTAAATACTAAAATACTAAACCTAATTCTAATACTTCAATACTAAAATAGTTTTGCCTAATGATAAAATGCATAATGCTAATGCCTATTTGTTAATGCCAATGCCTAATACTTAATGCCTAATGCTAAAATGCCTAATGCTAATGTGAAAATTCCTAACATGTGTGCTAATGGCCTAATGCTACATTGACTATAATACTAAACTTCCACTCCTAATGTGTATGCTAATGCTAATGCTACACTGACTATAATACTAAACTACTAAAATACAATGCTAAAACTAATAGTCTAATACTAATACTATAAATACGAAAATAGTTTTGCCTAATGAAAAATGCCTACTGCTAAAATGCCCAATGTTAATGCTATTGCTAAAATGCCCAATGTGTATGCTAATGAAGAGGCTAAAATACAAATCTTAATGCTAAAATGCTAATACTAGTACACTAAAAGACTGAAATAGTAATGCTAATGTATTTATACTTGAAAGACTAAAATACTAATACACTAAAAGACTAGTACAAATACTAAAATGATATCCTAGAGCTAATGCTAATGTAAATAAAAGACTAATATACTAATACTAAAATACTAAACCTAATACTGAAACTAGTACTAATGCTAAAATGCGTACTAAACTGCTAATATATTAATCCTAATATTAAAATGCTAATGCTAATGTAGTAATATACTAAAGACTAAAATACTTATATTAATTAATACACTAAAAGACTAAAATATTAAAATACTAATACTGATACTAAAATGCTAATCCTAATGCTAATGTACTAATGCTAATGTACTAATGCACTAAAAGACAGTATAAAACTAAAATACAACTACAAATACTAATACTAAAATACTAAAAATAATGCTAATACAAAAGTACTACAACACTAAAACGAATAGTCTAATACTCGTATTAAAGTATTAAAATGCTAATACTAAAACGCTAATCCTAATGCTAGTGATAATGTACTAATACTAATACATTGAGAGACTAAATTACTAACACTAACACAATTACATAGACCAATTTTAATACTGATACTAAAATACTAGAACTACAACTAAAATACTAAAAGAATACTAATACTAATACTAAAATACTGAACTAATTATCCCTAATACTAAAATGTCTAGTGCTAATGCATAATGCTATACTTAAAAACTAAACTATTAAATACTAAAAATTCTAAAATGCTAAACTTGAAGACTAAACCATAGTTTTAAAACTCGAAAGGCGGTGCGAGGCGGGAAGGCCTTCGTGAGGCGAGGCGGTTGCCTCAAGGTGATCGAGGCGGCAGCCTCGGTCAGAAAATGGGAAAATAATTTAAAAAGAATTAAAAAAAAGTTAAAAATTAAAAAAGTAGAATAATATTCCATAAAATTCATAATAAGTCACATTCAGTCTCAAACAAATTAAACATTACTAAAAACAACGTCCTCCTAATAATAAATGACCACTATATATACAATGTATCCCATAAACTATCATTAGTGTCAAGTGGTTTGAAATGTGGATCAAAAGAGTAATCTCCTCCATCATCATCATCATTATCTGAAATATCTAAAGAGTCGTTCCGGTTTGAAATGTCCTCCCACCCATCTTCATCCACCCGTTGCAAAGCCTTTCCTTTATCTATAAGGAAATATAAAGTAATATTTTAATTAAATATATCATTTTATCTAAGTAAAAATTATTAAATTTAATTGGAGAATTACTTACTTGTATTTCTCTTTCTCTTTCCAGGAACTTGTTGGCTTCCACTCGGTTGACTCATGTCCACATCCGCGGATGGAACATCTTCCGTAACCAACCACTCATCATCCGAAGGCACATCTTCACTAACCAATGGATCCTCATCATCCTTTAGTGCCTGTCTCTTAATGAATTTGTGTTGCAACCTTCTATTGTACATTATGTACACTAAGGAATTCAACTTTGTTGTCTTCAATCGATTCCTCTTCTTTGTATGAATCTACAATTTTTTTGTATGAAATTGTTAATTAAGTAATACTAAATTAATGTATATCTAGTATTTAGAATTCTAAGTAAACACATACCAAATTAAATGTACTCCAACTCCTCTCACAAGCCGAGGATGAGCAAGTGAGACTTAAAACTTTCACAGCAAAACCCATAAGTTCTGGAGCATCGTCTCCATATGTAGTCCACCAATCAAGTACAATGAGAATAAAAAACATTGATTAGTTACGACATTACTATAAATTTCATATAGAAATTGATAAATGTAAACAATAGCTTTATGCTTTTACATACAAGGGCTAAGTTTGTCAATGACAGTTTGTTGACGTCCATAGGCAAACAACCCTTTCTTATTCTGAAAGAGTTGAAGTTGGATATTAGCCTGTAATCTGTCCTCCTCATTAGGAATAAGTTTTTCCATGCACACCATCAACCCAATCTTTATCTCTCGATGAGTGGAAAAATTATCTGAATATTGGAATCGGGGATTCAAGTAGTATGCAGCTGCGTGTAAATGCCGGTGCAATTGAAACTCCCACTTATCATCAATTATTTTCCAAATTTCCTTGTATGCTCCTTCCTCATTTCCCAAATTTTCGGCTATCTCCTCCTTAGCCTTGTCCATTGAACCATAAATGAACCCCATGCCGGGCAATTTTTCAGAATCTGTCATCCTCAATACATTTACTAGCGGTCTAGTTGTCTTTAATGCATAAGACATGCTACTCCAAAAACTACCGTCCCTCAAGATAATCTTCTTGATTTCCCTTCCGTCGGCCTTTTTTACCCAACTACAATCATCCCATTCCTTAGAAGTGAACATTTGCTCCAAAGGTTGCTTCAAACTTAACATTCTATCTAATGTCAAGTATGCAGTAGCAAATCGTGTAGGAGCGGCATGAACCAACTCTTTTTTTGTGTGCTTCCTCATTAAAGCTAACACCCATCCATGATTGTATATGAAGTTACTCACCTATGGCAATACAATCATAAAAACATTAAGTTATTAATAGATTTTAATGATTTATACTAAATAAGTAAATATTAGAGCATTTATGTAATTATTTATACATTTTTCGCTTTCCTTAGAGCATTTTCGTGTTGAGGAAGAGATCCGATTTTCTCAAGGATTAGATCAATACAATGAGCAGCACATGGCGTCCACCATAGTCGTGTCCTCTTCTTCATCAACATTTCACCCGCTTTCTTGTAGTTTGATGCATTATCTGTCACCACTTGAATCACAAGATCTTCACCAACTTCTTTAACCACTGAATCCAGTAGCTCAAACAATAATGTAGCATCTTTAACTACATCACTAGCATCAACTGACTTTAAAAACACGGTGCCATAAGGATTGTTTACGAGGAAGTTTAACAACTGCCTTCCTCTCATATCCTTCCACCCATCCGACATAATGGACACCCCTGTTTGAATCCATGTTTTCTTTACTTCGACAACAATTGATTGTGTATTTGCTTCTTCTGCCATCAATAATGTTGTGCTCAACTCATGTGAAGTAGGCCCTTTCAAACCACGCCCGTAATTCCCAACCGAACGTAACATATTGGTGAATGATGGACTATTAGCAACATTGAAGGCTAGTCCATTCTCGTAGAAGCATCTGGCTATGTCCATACACGTGTTTTCACGTGCATCCTTGTCAAGTCCTTGTTTGCTTCCCTCCACAACATCCACCGAGTCCTTTTCAAGAAATCTATCCATCGGTCCTCTGATTCCTCTTTGAGTAACGCTACCCGAGCTTGAGCCTTTTTGACTGTTGAGGGTGACACACTTGTAGATCATTTCTTCACGCGTCAATTGTGTCCTCTTTTTCGCACTTTCATTTTTTTCCAAATATGTTTTTATTTCATCTCTCACCTCTGGAGTGACTTTTCCACACGGGGCAGCATTACCATGAATATCCGCAAGGTGTTCTTTCATCCGATACACACCTCCCTTCAAAATTTTATCACAAAATTTACATTGAAGGTACTTGTATCCTTTATGTCCATCCATTTCAACCTCAACTCCATACTTCCATGCCGGATCTTTTCGATTCGACATCTCTAACACAAGTCTATAACAAAATAGCAAATAAAAAATTCAGTAATAATCTCATACAAAACAGTGGTATATAAGGCAAAATGACCAAATATTTAAGGCAAAACATATAAATATGTCACTGTTTCTAACTCAAGATGTCAGGTAAAATGTTAACATATATATAAGGCAAAACATATAATTTATAACACTGATTCATTGGTTGGTCGGCACATCAAAACATATATGAATTATATGAATCGTAAAAGACAACAAACAATGTCACAAAGAGTCAAACATTAAAAACAAAATGTTGAAATCAGAAAACAGATGGTCCGATGTTTAACATTATATATATATATATATATATATATATGTTTTCTGAAATCAGAAATCAGAAAACAGTTTCGCATGACCATCAAAACAGATGGTCATGCGAAACTGAAGAAGAGAAATTGAAAGAAGAGAAAACCGAAGAGAGATCGTGCGAAACCGAAGAATAGAACAAAAAAGAAGAGAAAAAAATGAAAGGAGAGAGTCGAAGAAGAGAGTAAACATACCAGAGGTGAAGAGTGACGACTGACGAGAACTGTCGAAGCTGAGGAGTCACCGCCGCCGTCGCCGAAGGCCGCTGTAGAAGAGTCGTCGACGATGAGGAGATGTCGCCGTCGCCGATGATGGAGGAGATTGAAGATTGAAATGAAATTTAGGTTTGGAAATCCAATTTGATCGACGAATTTGGGTTGTATTTTTTTATCTTTCATGAAACGGCAGCGTTTCATCTTTTTCTTTTTCTTTTTAATTCAATTTTCGCCTCTGCTCACCACTCGGCCGAACCGATTCGAGGCGGTCAGAGGCGGACGCTTTAGGGCGTGGGAGGTGGGATTTTCCCTCTTCAGTGACGGTGCGGTCGCCTTAGCGTGAAAACTGAGCGAGGCGGGGTGAGGCGGCCGCCTCAGTTTGAATTTTAAAACTATGGGTGTACCGCCTGAGGAAAGCATTGTATGGACTAAAACAAGCCCCAAGAGCTTGGTACAGTCGAATTGATAGTTTCTTCATGAAGAATGGATTCAAGAGATGTCCATATGAGCATGCACTCTACACCAAAGAAGATGAAAGTGGTAATTTTCTTATTGCTTGCTTATATGTTGACGATCTTATTTTTACAGGAAATAGTGTGATCATGGGAGATGATTTTTAAAAGGTCCATGATGAAAGAGTTTGAGATGACAGACATGGGACTTCTTCATTATTTCCTTGGAATTGAAGTTAAGCAATCACACGAAAGAACTGTTATTTCTCAACAGAAGTATGTAAAAGATTTGTTGAAGAAGTTCAAAATGGAAAAGGTTGTCCCTTGCAACACTCCTATGGAGACAAATTTGAAGCTAAGAATAAATGATGAAAGTGAAGATATTGATGCTACTCTTTATCGAAGCCTAGTTGGAAGTTTGATGTATTTGACAACAACAAGACCGGATTTGATGTTTTCTGTCAGCATGTTAAGCATATTTATGTCTTCACCAAAGAAAAGTTATTGGGAAACTGGGAAGAGAATCCTTCGATATGTAGTTGGTACTGTTGATCATGGGATTCATTACAAGAATCTACAAGAGCCAAACTTGATTGGTTTCAGTGACAACGATTGGGGTGGAGATGCTGACAATCACAAAAGCACATCAGGCTATGCTTTTAATGTTGGTTCAGGTGCTGTTTCTTGGTCTTTAAAGAAACAAGCAGTTGTTGCTCTCTTTACTACAGAAGCAAAATATATTGCTCTATGTGCAGCTGGTTGTCAAACTCTTTGAGATGGATGTTAAAAGAATTGAAGTGCTCTCAAAAGGAAGGGACAGTGTTGTATTGCGATAATAATTCTGCAATAGCACTTAGCAAAAATCCAGTTTTTCCCGGAAGAAGCAAGCACACTAGGATCAAGTATCACTACATTCGAGACTTGATCAAAGATGGAGAAGTTGTGATAAATCATTGCAAGACGTAACATCAAACTGCAAACATTTTCACAAAGGCATTAAAGACAGAAACGTTTGTCAAGATGAAGGAGAAACTTGGTGTCATGCAAGTCTAGATTAAGAGAGGATGTTAGAATATTAATCTAGACTTAATGCTTCTTGACCTATCGGTTTTCTAGAGTTGGTTCATTCATGAACCTTGGAATTCTAAAGGTTGTTTAGTTAATCCAGATTCATGAATGCTGGAATTCTAAAGGGCGTTCTTTTATGTATCATGGAATTCCAATGGGGGGTTAGATTTAATATGTTATTTAATTAGCCTATTCTAGAATTGTCCTCAATGTAGTATAAAAGGACTGCACATTCTCATTTGTAATCAACTCATCTATAAATAAAAAGATCACTAAATAGTAACAATTGTAGAATGTTTTTTATAATAATTTGTGAGTTTCAGAGAAAACAATTTTCTTCTCTCAAATTTCTATCCTAAATACTGGTGGAGTATTCTTGGTTCTCATTTGTAGCCCACTAATCGCCTCCAACATAAAAAGAGGGGGTTGTAGAACTTATTTTCGAGGATTGCGAACATATTCAAGCATGAATATGTCATTCCCTAGACATTTTTAGTATATTTTCTGATGTGTTTGGCTCTATTGTTTATGTTGCAGATAATTGAAGACTGAAGAACAATTTGAAGAAGAGAAGAAATCGTGAAAATAGAAGTTCAAAAATTAAGAAGAGAGAGAAATAGAATAGAGAATTACGACAAGGTTGAGAGAATTAGAGAGAGAGAATTGAATTTAGAAGAGGAAATTGTTGTAATATTTACTGATATCCCAAATGGATTGTTACAGATTATATAAAGGAAATGCGTAGTAGAATTTAGCTCCAAGTAGGTTCTAGACTACTTAGGACTTTAGGGAAATACTATTCCTAACAGCTGATTTATACTAACTACAATAGACTCTCAAGGAGATAATCCTATACAATAGACTTACACTAATTAGGATATGATCGTATGGGAAATGACTTTATAGTAAGACACACTAATTAATATGGATTCGTACAAAATCCCAAATTTTCCAATCCTTAGAGAATAATAGCAATAACGATATCAACAACAATACTTATGGTAACCCCAGTGACAACAACGATCAACAACTCCTGTTTCGATGACCTTGTAGGTCGAAACTGACTTCCATTGAAGGTCGTTAGTCTATCCTACCTTTACCGATTGACCTCCGTCAATAGAAGTTT
Organism: Dipteronia dyeriana; assembly: GCA_032871835.1. NCBI lineage: Eukaryota > Viridiplantae > Streptophyta > Magnoliopsida > Sapindales > Sapindaceae > Dipteronia > Dipteronia dyeriana. The sequence continues at coordinate 368,564 of CM065295.1, forward strand.
TTGGCAAAAAAAATGATACAGAAAAGAATAAATGTAAAAAATAGAGGTATTTTTGTCTATCACCGTACCTTGTACTGTTTTTTGATATAAGATTTAATATTTATGAGATTTGGATAGTTGGGATTTATTACATTGAATTTTATTTTATTTCCTTCTCATTTATCTTTTTATTAATTTCTTTTCTTTTCTCTCCTCCCTCCTCTTTCATAGATATTCACTTTCCTAAATAATATGTAATTAATATTTTCTATTCAATTTTCTATTTCCTCTTCCACTCTTGCGGTTTTTTTGACTCTTCAACATTTGTTTTTCTTCTTTCTTAAAACGTCTTTCTCTTCTTTTTAAATATTAATAAAAAAAAAATCTTCTCCAAGCATAAATTTCAATAATGAATTCACAATGCACATCGTCAAATAATTCATATGGTATATCTCCGGTATCTGTATGTTTTTTTAGTCAACTTTTTTGTTAATTCTTTTTTGTTTAATTTCTATTCTGTAATGTAATAATTTCAAATCTTTAGTATATAATATTAATTAATTCTTTCTTTTCCAATTGTTTTTTTTTCTTTTTAAGTTCATCTACTGTTCATATGAAAAAAATCAGATATCAAAATTATAACATTCACCCTGTGTAATTTGTTCGAATAAAAAAAATATTTACTTCAATATAAATTAAATAACTCCTTAAAGTGCACTAAAAAATAAAATCTTATTTTTAGTTTAAACATCTTTATACACATAATAAACTTTTTTATTTTCGTAAACATCTTCCATAATAATGTTAAAGGGACAATTTTGAAGTATGTAATGCTAGTTGTTTATAGAACCAAAAAAATTTTGCATGTATAAAATTCAATTTTTTTCCTTGTGAGTTCTTCAATTAAACAATGAGTATGATTTAATATACATATATATTGAATTTTATTTTCCTTGTTAGTTATTCAATTAAACAATGAGCATGATTTAATATACATATATATTGAATTTTATTTAAGTGGTTAATACAACTTGGGAGATGATTGGTGAAACAGACAGTCCAGAAACAAACGTGGAACAACCGATGACGCGACATGTTAGGATGTTTTTGAAACAATGGAACAAGTTAGAAATCATTATGAAAAATATGGTCGGTAAGAAGGATTTTGGATTCTCATTTGATCTCCATCCGAGACTAGATTAGGTTCAAATGCGTGAATGGTATAAATTTTGTATGTACTCATCAAGGGAAGTATAAGAGATCACGAGAGCTGGTTGTAGAAGAAAAAGATGATAAAGAGATAACTGAGAATAAAGATACACAAAAAAAAAAAAAAATTGACCAACTTAAATGTGGTTGTGGAGCTAGTATGTGAATTGTACTTGACAAGTGGTTTAACAAATGGAAATTTCAGTCTTTAAGGACATTCACAATCGTAAAATAGTGTCTCTACCAAAAAGAATGAAAATGAAGTCGAATAAACACATACAAGCTGCAAAAAGTTTGACTGAAACATTTCAAAGAGAAAATATGCAAATAGGTAAAGTTTGCTCGGTTATAGGCGGCTTAAATATTCGTTTTAATAGTAGAGATTGTTATAATCACTTGAGGAATGAATGATACAGACAATTAGATGGAGGGGATGCTCAATTACTTTAGAAAAAAGCAAGCTCTGAACCCTCAATTTGTTTATACAGTTCAATGTGATGAAAATGGGAGGACGACTTTTTTTTTTTGGGTAAACTCTCGCTCACGCATAACGTATCACTATTTTGGAGGTGTTGTCACATTTGATACAACTTATAGAACGAACAAATACGACATGTCATTTGCACCGTCCGTAGGAGTAAACCACCATTTACAATCAATACAATTCAAATGTGCACTTTTACAAGATGAGATAGAAGCAATATTTTTATGGCTTTTTAAGACATGTCTGGAAGCAATGGGAGGACATCATCCAGTTTCTATAATAACTGACCAAGACATGGTAATGAAAGGGGCAATTGCAAAGGTACTTTCTAACTCCCACTATCGTTTATGCCTTTGGTACATAAAGAAGAAGTTTGTTGAGAAGCTATCACACTTTTACTTTAAGAAGTCAAAATTCAAAGTTGAGATGAAAAAAATAGATTTTTTCGTACAAGGTAGATGAGTTCGAAAAAAAAGTGGATGACCTTAGTTATGGAAAATGGATTAGAAAATAATGTATGACTAAATCATCCCCACGAAATACGTGCTTCATGGATACCTGCATATAACCATAGCACGATTTTTGCTGGAATGAATACCACGGGATGTAGTGAGGGCATAAATTCCATTTTTGATGGTTTTGTTACTTCGAAAACAAATCTTAGAGAGTTTGTTATTAAATACGAGCAGACATTGAAGAAAATTATAGAAAAAGAAAGTTATGAGGATTTTGAGTCAGAACACAAATATCGCATTATCGATGATGGAAAATTTCTTTTGAAACATGAAGTACAGTTATATACCAGGAGAGTTTTTAATAAATTCAAGGACGAATGATATCAGGTGAATAGCTATAAAGTTCAAGAAAAAGCAAATGACAATGCTTATCACACATATATAGTGAAAACAAAACTAGGTGGGCTCGAAGAGTTTGTTGTGAAGTTGAATTTGCAAACTTACGAAGGTACATGTGAATGCCACACCTTTGAATTTCTTAGAATACTTTGCATACATTTTTTGAAAGTATTTGTTCGATTCGATATTGACACAATACCTAACCATTTTGTTCTTCCACATGAAGCAAATAAGTTTAGCATCATGGATTCAAAAGTTTGGTGAACAATGGTGACAAAGAAGAATCATAGGCATTAAGACTTAGACATATGTGTCAACAAGCGACTAAATTGACTTGTATTGCAGCATCTTCAAATGAAAGATACATGATTTATATGACAACTTTGAATTATTTATCTAAGTTCTCTGAGGTTTCTGATCATTAATAAAATTTTTCCAAATGAATGATGATTCATATACGAACATCAATTTTCCTCACCCTTTGCTTTTAGATCCTAATATTTCACAAACTAAAGGTAAAAAAAGGGATGTTGAAAGCTCAAGGAGAATAAAAAGTAGTATTGAGGTTGCCTTAAATAAGAAGAAGAGAACATGTAGATTATGTAGTAAGTTTGGACACGACAAACGGAACTGTTCCTTAAATCCGAAGAGAAAAAAAATGGAATCAACTAGTGATGGTAAGTACTGAACTAAATCTTTTAAATATATTGTACTGTTTTTTTTTAAATTATATTGTTTTGAACTCTGTTTACATAAGCTAATATTATCATTATTTTTTCTCTAAACTTTAGAAAATGAGGAGACACAAGAGATTGATCAGGACATGGAAAGTTCTGACGACTACTGAAGTGAGCTTTAATTGAAATTATACTTAAATTAGTAATTTTCTTTAAGGATGCAAAGTTAGAGAATACAGGAGCTAGAACCAATACTCGATCATTTTGTGCATTAATTAAGATATTCTTATCAAACTCATTTTTTGTTTGTTACAATTATGTAGCTGAAAGTAATCATTTTGGTGTAGTATGAGTAATTTTTCATGATTCTTTTCTCTCATGCTTTCACTTATTAACTCTCGAAATTTTGATAGATCAATAACTTGACAATCGCGAGACTCAATAGGCACAAAAGAGGAAGAAGAATAAGAAGAGGAAGTGAAAAAAATATGGTGAAAGTGGCAACCTACTTTGCAACGACATTGGGTGCCTTCGTATTTTGGCAGTCCATGGACAAAGTCCATGTTTGGAACGCCCTCCATCAAGACGAAAGATGGAAAGATTGGAAAAGGAAGCGGAGATTAGGGGAGTGAGAGGAGCTACTTCAATAGGCTAGACATAAAAATTCTCTAGCTTGATTTTCTCTGTAATTCACATTATTGCCCTTTTTCTTGTTATTTTTTTTTAAATGTTTTCGTTTAATGAATTGTTAATGTTATGATTCGGTTGAATTCTGCATAAGCTGAGTTTCTACTATAAGCTCTTGCTGTGATTGTTTATGGACTCACCGGTGCAATTTGTAGTTCACTTTGCCTTTTTATCTTTATAAATGAATAAGTTCAAGCTTCATAATCATAATTTCTGAAATGTTTGTGTTTTAAAAAAAATGCTTTCACTGATTTACATATGCAAGTTAGACGTTTTTTTTTTAAACTCAAGTTAGACTTATTGAGAAAGAAGAGAAAATAACATTGAAGAGTCAAAAAATGCAAGAATGGAAGAGGAAATATAAATTTGAATAGGAAATAATAATTAGATATTATTTATGAAAGTGAACCCATGAAAGAAGAGGGAGAAGAGAGAAAAGAAAAAAAATTAATGAAAAGATAAATGAGAAGAAAAAAAATAAAAATCAATGTAATAAATATAAGCCATCCAAATCTCATAAATCTAATGGTTGAAAAATCATGTCAAATCTTGTATCAAAAATTGTATACCCCGATCCCTCCCCTATATATATATAGTGAGTCTCACCTAATAGATTCCTTGTTTTAATTTCGGTAAGGACTATTATGAAATAACATCAATTTGAATGAATTATGATCTGAATTTTTTTGTAGATGATAATTTTATTTAAATCTATCTATGAATAAAATTTGAAAAAAAAATATTAATGATTAGAACCATTTATCTCAATAATTTTAAATATGAAGGTAATGGAAAAATATGTGAAATATAGGATATATATATGATAATGTTAATAGATGGCTTAAATTAGCCAGTATCCTTATTTGATATAGATTCCTACTTTGTCTCTATCCATAGGAAGTCTCTTTTGAAAGTTCTTTGGAAGTAATCTACATTGATCGTAATGAATTTTTTTCATCTCCGCCCGTGGACATAGATTTTACACTGGACCATGTAAATTTCTCTTACCCGCTTTGATTTTATTTAGCGTAATAATTTTGTATCTTAAAAATTTTCACAACATACTGTCATCAGCGCCATAGGTTGTTGAATTATCTCTTTGAGATCCATTATCGAGTGTTTGGTTAATTTGATTGTCGTGTGCTGTGTTAGATTGACTGTCAAATATTTTGGGTTGTGTATCTTTAAAAAAAACTTTACAGTGATATTGAGAAATTTGTTAGAAGAAATAATTTCAGCATTTAGCAAGTGCAGATGCGAGCCTTGTTAACTCAACAAGGGTTGAACAAAGCACTCGAAGGTAGGAAGAAATTGCTGTTAGAATTAAATCACATCGAAAACCATAAATAAATTCTAGATGCAAACATTCTAAAAACTTGGATCTACATCATGCCTGTAACACCCAATGTCTTTCAGGCCCAATTAAAAAAAAAAAAAAAAGGTAAGCATGAAGCAGAAAAGGCATCAGGTGAGTAAGCCTAAGTAAATTGTATGGCTGACAGGCAGCTGTGAGCTTGGTTAATTAGCTCACAACTTCAGCTGTGTCCTTCCATAAGTATATATATTAGAGGATAAAAGTTGTGAGAGCTAGAAAGCAGTAGAATCCAGCGGAAAGAAAAGAGAAGAAGGAAAGAAGACGAAGGGAACCTAGCATACTCAATCTGAATTCAGCTTGACGTCTAAGTTGTGATTGAATTAAGTTTCAGTTTTTTTTTAACTCAAAGGTTTCCAGTTTTATGATTAAGATTAATTGTTGCAAATCTTTTAAGCTTTTATTGCTTTTTATGATTGATGGTGATGATACACAACTGAAAGTATATGTTTTATGCTTATATTAACATTCAGAATCAGATATATTATTTTTATGAATTATCAAGAAGAGATTATGATTTCTACAAAAGCACCATGTACCCTTCCCCAGTTATGATTATGGTTGGCTTTTGGGGTCGTTCTACACATGTGTATGTCATGAGTCGCTCTTCAAGTGCATGACCAGAGAAAGAGAAATAGAGTCGCTCTGCCCGAGCATGACCAGAGAAAGAGTAATTGAGTCGCTTTGCACGGGTATGCCCAGAAGTTATTCATGACTCGGCGTTTGCCTGAAGTATTTCAGCTTACGTATTGAGGATATCCCCGGTACAAATTTGGTGTAGATTAAGATTTTATAAAGTATCTTACTCTTATTCAGAAAAGTGATGCATTCAGTATTCAGTTTATTAAGTATGAAAGTAGATATATTATCTTATACCATGTACTACTGAATGCTTATTGTAAAGTGGTTTAGAAAAGTGTTTTTAAAAGTTTTTATTCACTCACTGGGCGTTAGCGCTCATCCTTTCACTCTTAAATATTTATTCAGGTAGCTGCTCGATTGTGCGGACTCAGAAGTTTTGAGGTAGGCCACTCGTTGACATCATGAAGCATAAAAGTCATGCATTTTAAATTGTCACGTACATATTCAGAAATATGAGGTAGGCATGGTCGGGATGGTAGACATGGTCAGAATGTCGTCGGAATTCTACTCGGTCTGTTCGGTCTACTCGGCCTACTTGACCTACTCGGCCCACTTGACCTACTCGGCCCACATGGCCTATTCGGTCTACTCTGCCTACTCGGGTTTCTTACTCGGCTTGTTTGGTTTTCCACTCGGGATGGACTGGTTACTTAGTTTTTTTTTAAAGTGGTCGGTTTTTGGTCCGATCGGTCATTTTTGACAAACTTTTTGTAACGAACAAAAATATGAAAAGAAATTGCAATTATGTACATTTTGCATTCTCCAATATTCTCCTTACATTTTGTTTGTTTAATAGCAAGTATTTCCTATGAAAATCTTAGTAAGTCCTTTTATCATGATAGTAAAAGTTCAGCCCACAGGGTCTCCCTCGAACTCAAGAGAGGAGTCGGGGTGGGTCCTGTCAACTTGGTATCAGAGCACGGTTAATAATTTCTTAGACCACAGAGTAATTGTTTGCATTTAGTTTCATGCATTTAAGCATAATTTTGATTTTGTAATAGCATCATGCGTCGAGTTGGCCGCCCACGCACAAGACCGGTAGCTGACATTGGAGAGAGGATTGGTAACCAAGGTGAAAACGAGATAGAATCACACCCTCAACCACCTATAGCTCAACCACATGTACCGAAACCTAAGGAGGAACCAATGGATAAAATTGCAGAATTGTTGACTGCGATGGTCCAGTACCAAACGCAGGTGCCTGAAAATTCAATTGAGCGTGTACGAAAGTTGGGAGCTACGAATTTTGATGGAACAGGAGATCCAGATAGTGCTAGTTCTTGGTTGAATGAACTAGAACGTGTATTTGAAGTTATGAGGTGCACCGATGAACAAAAGGTTTCTTTTGCTACGTTTTTGCTAAAGGAAAAAGCATATGATTGGTGGGCCTCAGTTCAACGAAGAACTCCTGAAGGAATTACTTGGGAGGATTTTAAGAAACAGTTTAATGATCATTATTATCCCCGTTTCTATCAAGATTTGAAAAAAGCTGAATTTTTCAAACTAGTACAGGGATCTATGACAGTAGAAGAGTATGAGAAGAAATTTACAGAACTTTCGAGGGTTGCTCCGTATGTAGTCGTTGATGAAGAAAATAAGTGTAGAAAATTCGAAGATGGACTTCGATCAGAAATTAAGACAATAGTGACTACTTCTGGACATGTTGAGTTTGGTAAGTTGTTTGAAGCTGCATTGAGAGTGGAGAGAGGCCTTAATGACTCTCACAGATTTGAACAACAGAAGCAAAAGTGTAGTAACTGGTCAGTATGAGGCTCTTATGGCAAAATGCCTAAGGCAATAGACATTTTTTCAGGTCAGAATAGTAATTATCAACAGAGTCGTGGACCTGGTTCTAGCCAAGCCTCAGTCCAGCAACCAATGGGTAGTCGGCAACAGAGTGTTAGTATGGGTAAAGGTTGGTGTCCTCTATGTTCGACTTGCGGAAAACACCATGATGGTGAGTGTTATTTGGGGAGATCAGGTTGTTATCAATGTGGGCAACCTGGACATTTAAAAAGAGATTGCCCCGAGTTAGTTCAGAGAGGCAATGAAGAAAGAAATATAGGTTTTCAACCAATGCAAAGTGGCGCTGGTCAGATTCAAGGGCAAAGGGGATCCCGAGTAGAAGGATCTACAACTACAGGGAAAACCCAAGTTAGTGTAGCAGAGGTTGGAGGCAACCAACAGAGAGGTCAGTCGGGTAGACCTCGTACTCAGGCAAGGGTTTTTCCTATGACTCAGCAAGATGCCGAGACCACACCAGATGTCGTTACAGGTATGTTGACAATTTTTGGCCACGATGCTCATGTCCTCATTGATCCTGGATCTACTCATTCTTTTGTATCTCGATCTTTTATGGTGTATGCAGATGTAGAATTAAGACAATTAGATTCTAGTATGGTAGTGGCTACACCTACTGGTGAATCTTTATTGGCTGAGAATATATATAGAAACAGTAAGGTCATAGTCGGTAACCATGAGCTACATGTTGATTTGATTCCGCTTGATATACATGATTTTGATGTTATCTTGGGAATGGATTGGCTGGCTATACACCATGCTACTGTAGATTGTTTTCGAAAAGAGGTAAAATTTACACTTCAAGGAGAGTCGAATGTTATTTTCTGTGGCGCACCAGTATCCATAGTGTCAGATAGAGATCCTCGGTTTACATCTAGAATTTGGCCCAGTTTACAAGAAGCTTTGGGCACTAGATTGCATTTTAGTACTGCTTTTCACCCGTAGACTGATGGTCAATCGGAGCGCACTATTCAGACATTAGAGGATATGCTTCGGGCGTGTGTAATGGATTTCAAAGGTAGTTGGGATATACATATACCTTTGATAGAATTTGCCTACAATAACAGTTATCAAGCTAGCATCGAAATGGCACATTATGAAGCTCTGTATGGGAGAAAATGCAGAACACCGGTGTATTGGGATGAAGTCGGCGAGAGAAAGTTGTTAGGTCCAGAACTTGTTCAAGTCACAACAAAAAATATTAAAATAATCAGAGACTGACTAAAGGTTGCTCAAGATAGGCAGAAAAGCTATACAGATAAGCGGAAAAGGGAACTTGAGTTTAAAGTAGGTGACTATGTGTTCCTACGAATTTCACCTTGGAAAGGTATACTTCGATTTGAAAGACATGGTAAGTTAAGTCCACGATACATTGGTCCGTATGAGATCATTGCCTGAGTGGGAGCAGTAGCATACCATTTAGCGTTGCCTTCAGAACTTTCAAGAATTCACGATGTATTTCATGTTTCTATGCTTCAAAAATATATAGTCAACCCTACACATGTTTTAACCAAGCAACCAGTGAAGTTAAGAGAATATTTAACTTATGAAGAGGAACCCATTGAGATTCTAGATAGAAGGGAACAAGTATTACGTACTAAGGTTATTCCTATTGTAAAAGTGTTATGGAGAAATCATGCAGTGGAAAAGGCGACTTGGGAACATGAAGATCAGATGCGGACTCAGTATCCCCATATGTTTCAGCTAAGAAAGTAAATTTCGAGGACGAAATTCTTATATGGAGGGGTGAATTGTAACACCCAATGTCTTTCAGGCCCAATTGAAAAGCCCAATTAAAAAAAAAGGGGATAAGCGTGAAGCAGAAAAGGCATCAGGTGAGTAAGCCTAAGTAAATTGTATGGCTGACAGGCAGCTGTGAGCTTGGTTAATTAGCTCACAACTTCAGCTGTGTCCTTCCATAAGTATGTATATTAGAGGATAAACGTTGTGAGAGCTAGAAAGCAGTAGAATTCAACGGAAAGGAAAGAGAAGAAAGGAAAGAGAAGAAGGAAAGAAGACGAAGGGAACCTAGCATACTCAGTCTGAATTAAGCTTGACGTCTAAGTTGTGAGTGAATTAAGTTTCAGTTTTGTTTTTAACTCAAAGGTTTCCAGTTTTATGATTAAGATTAATTGTTGCAAATCTTTTAAGTTTTTTATTGCTTTTTATGATTGATGGTGATGATACACAACTGAAATTATATATTTTATGCTTATATTAGCATTCAGAATCAGATATATTATTTTTGTGAATTATCAAGAAGAGATTATGATTTCTACAAAAACACCATGTACCTTTCCCCAGTTATGATTATGGTTGGCTTTTGGGGCCGTTCTACACATGTGTATGTCATGAGTCGCTCTGCAAGTGCATGACCAGAGAAAGAGAAATAGAATCGCTCTGCACTTGTATGACCAGAGAGTCGCTCTGCTCGAGCATGACCAGAGAAAGAGTAATTGAGTCGCTCTGCACGGGTATGCCCAGAAGTTATTCATGACTCTGCGTTTGCCCGAAGTATTTCGGCTTACGTATTAAGGATATCCCCGGTACGAATTTGGTGCAGATTAAGATTTTATAAAGTATCTTACTCTTGTTCCGAAAAGTGATGCATTCAGTATTCAGTTTATTAAGTATGAAAGTAGATATATTATCTTATACCATGTATTACTGAATGCTTATTGTAAAATGATTTAGAAAAGTGTTTTTAAAAATTTTTATTCACTCACTGGGAGTTAGCGCTCATCCTTTCACTCTTAAATATTTATTCAGGTAGCTGCTCGGTTGTACGGACTCAGAAGTTTTAAGGTGGGCCACTCATTGACATCATGAAGCATAAAAGTCATGCATTTTAAATTGTCATGTACATATTTAGAAATATGGGTATGGTCAGGATTGTAGGCATGGTCAGAACGTCGTCGGAATTCTACTCGGTCTATTCGGTCTACTCGGCCTACTTGACCTATTCGGCCCACTTGACCTACTCGGCCCACATGGCCTATTCGGTCTACTCTGCCTATTCGGGTTTCTTACTCGGCTTGTTCGGTTTTCCACTCGGGATGGACTGGTTACTTAGTTTTTTTTAAGTGGTCGGTTTTTGGTCCGATCGGTCATTTTTGATAAACTTTTTGTAACGAACGAAAATATGAAAAAAAATTGAATTATGTACATTTTGTATTCTCCAATATTCTCCTTACATTTTGTTTGTTTAATAGCAAGTATTTCCTATGGAAATCTTAGTAAGTCCTTTTATCAAGATAGTAAAAGTTTAGCTCACAGGGTTTCCCTTGAACTCTAAAGTGGAGTCGGGGTGGGTCCTGTCAATGCTAGATTATTAAGGATTTATGGACTGGTGAGATACCTAGATCCATTATGAACAATCGCCTATCATTGCGGAAATATTACGACAATCGATCACGAACTGATGAACACGAACAAGTGGTTTGTGATCTTCCTCAACCAGATCGCCTTAGTTCCTCAATGGGACCGTCGTCTCTCTTCCAGATAGGGAGAAAGGAAACTGTGTTATGATTTGTTGTATTGGGGACCATAACCGAAAGGGTATTTTTATATTACCTAATTAGGGTTTTCATAATCCCATGATTAGAAAATAAATCGATATCTACTCAATTAGTCCATATCAATTCGAGCAGTCTACGAACTTACCAAAATTAAACCACTTAATTTCAGTCCAATAAATTAAATAGTTAATATAATTGAATAAAAAAGGGATCATTACCCCGGTAGCTATCAAATTGATGACACACTATCAAAATGACCACTAGATTGGAAAGTTGTTCCAAAATAGTCACTTTAGACGAACTTTGTGACACCAATGATCATTCTATCAAACACTGTTAACTTTACGGTTAAATAGATGGACATTTTAGTAACTTTATCTATAATTACAACAATAAAATATAAAATATAATACTTCATGAAAAGCTTTATATAATTATCAAAATTTTGAGGTGAAAACAAAAGTATTATATGCTTACTCTGTTGTTGGTTTTCGTATTCGCGTAATCTGGAGATATTTATCTTCCATGATTGATTCACTTCATAAAAAGTGTTTGTGGAATTTGTTCTAAAAAGGGGGAAAAAATTTTGTTCAATATGCAGATCTAATTTTAAAGCTGAAAAAAATATATACTCATAATCTACACTGCATTCTTTACAATTTCAATGAGACATTTACACAAACAGTTTATACTCCTAGCCCCGACAAACTCATATGCTCTCGTTAAAACACCACACAAAATTATTATATACAAAACACTAACAAAAAGTTCATGAAAAACTCAAATTATAATCCTCACATCTGTTCAAAGAAAACTAATTAAATTTAATATTGTTCCACATTCTTAGTCTAACAAGTTGCAGATGATGTTGGCTTGTTCCTTCTTTTTAAAGCTTTGGAATACTAGCTAGAAAACTCAGAATAGAGCAAAGCTAACAAATCAGAGCCATAAGAATAAACGCAACAATAAAGTGAGACTCCAAAAACAAAAGGAAACACCTAGCCTTTACAAAACAATTTTCCTAGAATCTTCCATCCCTAGCAGCTGCAATTAACGAATCCCTAAAACTTCCAATTTAACGACGTCTCTTGTTTACTTAGATTTGTGTTGTATTATATTTTATATTTTATTTTTGTAATTATAGATAAAGTTACTAAAATGCTCATATATTTAACCGTAAAGTTAACCGTGTTTGATGGAATGGTCATTGGTGTCACCAAGTTTGCCTAAAGTTACCATTTTGGAACAACTTTCTAATCTAGTGGTCATTTTGATAGTGTGCCATCAATTTGATAGCCACAGAGGTAATTATCCCAATAAAAAATATGTTGCCGAATTTAGAATAAGAAAAAAAATGATATTAGGGAGAAAGCATTCGGTGCAATTTTATTATCATTGTTTGATGTGTCATGTGGTGCTGTATGAGGTGTGTGATGAGAAAGCTGCAGAATCATTATGGCTCCGACTCTATTTAAAGTAGCAACTTCATTGTATTCTTTTGTCAGAAATTAAAAGGTATGGTCCTACCCAATTTCAAGATTTGTTTTTGGTGATATAACAAAATTACAACACTTTTGTTCGGTCATAGATTATCAGACAGAGTTTGAAAGGTTGTTGATTAGAGTAGGAAAGCGCACATCGGCTCAACAAGTTGGTTGTTTTGTTAGCGGATTGAAATAAAATATTAAAACATATGTACAAGCTAGCAAGCCAACAACACTTTCAGCTACAATTAGGTTGACAAGGCTTAATGAATCACGTGATTTCTCCACGGAGAGTGAATTGGAGAAATTAGCGGGATCCAAAGGTAATCTACTACCTATAAAAAAAATTGAACCCAATTAAATTGAAAGAATGGAGAGAAAAAGGTCTGTGTTTTAATTGTAATGAAAAATTTAGTCCCGGTCACAAATGTACGAAAGTATTCCTTATTGAAGGAATCTGGTCAGAAGAAGATGAAAATTTAATGTGGGATGAAGGAGTAGGTTGATCAGAAATTCTCCATCAATCACTATCCTTGAAGACAAGGATGTTTTAAGAGAGAAGGAATGTTACGTGCTTAACAAGAATAAATGATAGGATTTAGTTGTTTTAGGTTTTTAGGATTATTTCTTGATAATTTTTTAATAAGATTATATTGCATTTACCCGATCTAATGGGATGTCTTTTAGAGATTTAGTTGTTTCATGTTTATCAATTTAATTGTATAAAGTATGACTTGCAAGGAATGGAATTTTATCAGAAATTTAGTCAATCAAATTGTTGTTAGTTTATTTTAACTTTGGAGTCCCGGTTTTCCTCAAATTAAACTAGTTCTAAACTTGTTCACTTCTATTCACAATGGGTAAGTGTAAGAATTATTCCATTAAACAAGACATAAAATCCGACCATCGTTCCATTACTAGATCCATTACTGCTACACGTAATAAATTTACATGTAAGCTTTGTTGCAATGATAATTCTTTTTGTAGAAAACCTCTTCCAGTTTTCCGGAAGGCGCTACAGATAGAAATAGAGCTAAAAATCTCTAATCAATGGATTTCTAGAGGCTATATTCCTCTCGATGAAGTCAGTTATGATAATTCACATACATATTTCAATTATACTTTATTTTATTTTTATACATTATCCACTAGCAAAAAGGGTACTGTTATAGTGTTATTGCACTTCTGTTCTCTACATAACGGTGGCACCATAGTTCGGGATCACTTACATGTTTGATGTTTCATAATCGATGTGAATAAAATACCTGATTGTGGCAGTCGATCAAATTTTCTCCGTTCAAGTAATAACCCTGTGTACCTGCTCAACATTCAAGATTTCGAACAGATATTCCAGCGTTGCTACTATAAAGTGGACAACGACAATTAGATACTGTTGAATAGGAATATTATAATCTATATTAAAACTGTCTAATTAATTGATTTTAAAAAAAAAAAAATTACCAGCGACTAGGAATATTCTAATTAATTGCGTGATATATTGGTCGGTTGTGCTGGTGAAGTGAGAGACGAAGAGTTTGGAATTAGAATTCTTCCAATGAGATTATGGCCTGCAGAATTACATCTAACCCACTAATTTGACCCAAACCCACTTTTTGACCAATTTTTTGGTTGAATGAACTCAGAAGTCGGCTGTAATATCAGACGTTCATAAACCTTTACTTCTAGTTCACCAAAGGACAAGAATGTGTAATGTGAATATATATGTGTAATATAATTTTTCATATTATATGTATATCATGTAATTTTGCAGGTAGATTTGTTTCTAGCGCCTCAGATTCACGTAGCAACCAAAAGGTTCAATGTTGACATGGTAATTCTAAACCTGAGTTTCATTTTTTAAGTTCATATCTTGACATGCTAATTTTTGTATCTGATTTCTTATTTTTTGAAACTAATATAAACTCCTTGTTTAAAAATCTCCTAAATTGTTGTAGAAGCCTCCTCCTTCTTCAATTGAAACCATAACTGTACATCACCCTCCAAATTTAAAGAGGCTAAAGGCACTTTCTCATCTTCAGCTGTGCGATGGAATTCAAGGAATTGTTCTACTCGGCAGATCCAACTTGTGGGATCTTCTGTTCCGTTGTAGCGAGGAAAATCGAGTTTCACCAATCTCGGAAGATAGGAATGAGTCCAGTTATCTCGAGTGGTTCATCCATATATTGTCACTTGCTTGGCTCCCACCAGTTCAAGTATGTGAACCTTCACCTTGCTCCTTTATCCGTGAACCGGAAAGTTGATCGAAACGTGTATTCATGGCTATAAAAATTTCATATATCTCACAGTGTGTCCTGCAACTTCTCCAAAGAATCAAACCTTTGATCAAACCTTTGTTCATCCATGTCTGGCTCCAATACCAATATGTTACGTGCAGCAGTAATGGATCGGGTACTTAGACGATGGTCGGACGTTAGGTCTTGTTTAACGGAATAATTCTTATGCTTACCTATTGAATTAAAGCGAACAGGTTTACAACTTGTTTAATTCGAGAAAAACCGGACATCCAAAGTTAGAATAAACTAACAACAAATTTATTGGCTAAATTATGATAAAATTCCATTACTTGCAAGTCATGCTTATCATAAGCATAAAACAACTACAACTAAATCCTATCTTTTATTCTTGATTGGCACGCTACAGAATTGTAGCAGAGTTATCCGATTCTTGCAAACTAATATCATGTACAGACTACAGACCCGTGGTCCTTTGCATAGATAACTTACCGTATTGTTTAGGATGAATTAGGTTTAGTATATCCGAGCACATTACATCGCCAGTGGACTATATTGTGTTATTACTGTATATGTTTGGTGCAAAATTATATTTAATTGTATTATGCTGTTGTATAATAAAATTTATTATTAGAGTAATGTTACTTTGTTTAAATTTGATGTCCAAATCTGATGTCTAAATGATGTGACAATAATCAAGCCCATTTATTTAAATTGGATTAGATTTGCATGAATTAAATGCATTGACTAGATTATTGCCACATCATTTGGACATCAGATTTGAACACGAAATTTGGATAAAGCAGCGTTGCTCTTATTATTAATATTGTAAAATAATATAAATATATTCATAAAATGTAATACTAATTTTGTTTAAACTCAACTAGGTCGACTCACTGCTTTTTTGACTCGGCCGCAAGTATTTTATGTTGAAGATCAACCTCAGCCCATTGCAAAGCCCAATAACTAAGCCCAAGACAATGGAAACTTCTTAACAAATGTGGAAGAAATATAATTTTAAGAGAAAATTGTAGAAGGATGTAGAAATGAGATTTTTTAGGAGAAGTTTGTAGAATGTGGTATAATGTGTGGTTGAGATTATTTCTTAATTTTATATTTATGTAGTGTATATTGCATGGTGAGGACTATAAATACCCTCCCTTGCATTTGGGATAGACATCCTCCAAAAAAATAAGTCTTTGTATTCTTAGTTTAAGAGAGGTGTCTTGAGTGTGAGTTGTGAGCTTTCTTTTGAGTGTTTGTATTTCCCTTCAAATTGTGAGTGGTCTTTGGAAAGTGTTGTAGTGTCTTTTATTGTGGGTATAATACAAGTAATTTGTTTACTTGTTTGGGTTCAATATCAGTAAGTCTAGAGTTGTGTACTCTAATTTTTACTCAACAATTGGTATCAGAGCGGGACGATCAGGGATCGTTCTTGGTGTTGCTATCTTGAGTCGTGAAGAGTTTGGTACTCTGCAAGTTTGATAGTCAAGCTTGTTCGGTATAGTCAAAGTCTTGCCGGCATGATGGGTGACCTTTGGGAGGAATCAGGAAGTTCAACAACAAAAACTACAACAAAAACAAAAACTACAACACGTGTGAAACATGTATGGAGTCTTACCTACAAGGTCAGAACCTTTGGGAGGTTGTCGGTGGTGGTGATGTTAAACAACCAGCGGCAGAAGATGCCAATGGCATCTTGCGAAAGTGGAAAATTAAAGCAGGCCAAACAATGTTTGCTTTAAAGACCACAATTGAAGAAGAAATGTTGGAGCACATTCAGGATGCCAAAACACCAAAGGAAGCATGGGACACTTTTGTTACACTCTTTTCAAAGAAGAATGATACAAGACTGCAACTTCTCGAGAATGAGCTGCTATCGATGGCGCAACGTGACATTATGATTGCCCAGTATTTTCACAAGGTGAAGTCGATATGCCGTGAAATTTCAAAGTTAGATCCGACAGCTCCTATTGGGGAAACCAGGATAAAGAGAATAATTATTCATGGTTTAAGACCTGAATATCGAGGGTTTGTTGCCACTGTACAGGGATGGCCGACACAACCATCGCTTGTTGAGTTTGAAAATTTGCTTGCAGGTCAAGAAGCTATGGCCCAGCAAGTGGGAGGAGTCTCGTTGAAGGGTGAAGAGGAAGCGCTCTACACCAACAAAAACAAAGGCATTTTCAAATGGCACACTGGTGGTAGATCTAAAAAGGATAATGACAAGGTGAAAATTCACTAAGAAAAGGGAAACTCTTGTCTAGGGGGAGCTTCGAAGAATCACAGTAATAGTATAAAGTTTGATAGTAAGTGTTATCATATGGCGAGTGATTGTTGGACCAAGAAGAAGCCCGTTGAAAGTAATACTGTTACTTCAAGTTCTAAGGAGAATAACGAAGATAGTTGGGATGCCGAAGCATTATTCGCTACAGAGGAAAAAAAATTAGCTCTCACGATAACAACATCAGAAGATATTGACTATAAGAATGACTGGATTGTAGATTCGGGCTGCTCAAATCATATGACAGGTGATAAATAGAAGTTGCAAAACCTGTCTGAGTATAAGGGAGGTCGTGTAGTAGTGACAGCTGACAACTGAAGGTTACCGATAGCTCACATTGGTAAGACGATAGTTAAGCCTCAACATAATTCTAATCACGTGCCACTTCAAAATGTTTATCATGTCCCAGGAATGAAGAAAAACTTGCTATATGTGTCTCAATTGACATCATCAGGCCACTATGTCTTGTTCAGTCCCCGAGATGTGAAGGTGTATCATGACCTCAAAATCTCAGAAACACCGACAATGGAGAGACGACGATTGGAATCAGTCTACGTGATGTCAGCAGAATCTGCATATGTGGATAGGACAAGAAAAAAATGAGACAACAGATCTATGGCACATGCGGTTAGGTCACGTTAGCTATTCTAAGCTAAATGTGATGATGAAGAAGTTGATGCTTAAGGGGCTTCCTCAACTAGACGTGCGAACAGATACGATCTGTGCAGGATGCCAGTATGGTAAAGCACACCAATTGCCATACTAGGAATCGAAGTTTAAAGCAAAAGAACCATTGGAGTTAGTTCACTCTGATGTATTCGGGCCTGTTAAGCAACCATCAATTGGCGGTATGCAGTACATGGTGACATTCATTGATGACTTCTCAAGGTATGTGTGGATTTTCTTTATGAATGAAAAATCTGACGCATTCTCAAAGTTTAAAGAGTTTAGAGAGTCAACTGAAGGAGAAGTGGGAAAGAAGATCTGTTACTTACAGACAGACAACGGGGGAGAATATAGCTCAAGCGAGTTCTCTCAATACCTAAGAGAATGCCGAATACGTCATCAGTACACTTGTGCCAACACACCACAACATAATGGCGTAGCAAAGAGAAAGAACCGATATCTTATAGAAATTTGCCGGAGTATGCTACATGAAAAGAATGTACTTGGAAGGTTTTGGGCTGAAGTAATAAGGACTGCAACCTTTGTGATCAACAGACTTCCTCAACCGAGGTTAGGATTTGTTTCACCCTTTGAGAAACTGTGGAACATGAAACCTACAGTTAGCTACTTTCGATTATTTGGCTGTGTATGTTATGTATTTGTTCCTGATCATTTACGGAGTAAGTTTGACAAGAAAGCTGTTAGATGTATCTTTGTGGGATACGACAGCCTAAGAAAGGGTGGAAATGTTGTGATCCAACGAGTGGAAGATGCTACACTTCAAGAGATGTGGTGTTTGATGAAGCATCTTCTTGGTTGTCCTTAGAGAATGAGGTGTTGCCAGACTTGAGAGAATTTGGAGACAAGCTGTAACAAAAGATGGGGGAGCATATTGTTAAACTCCAACCAAGTTCAGATGAATCAAAAGATCCAAACAGCGATGATGTCGAACAAAGAAAGACTCAGAATCCTTGGCAAACTAGCGTATATCAATAACCAAACGAAGAAGGTGGCCCTAGTGAAATGGAAAAATTAACGCCACAATCTCAACTCCGAAGGTCAACAAGAACACGAAGGCCAAATCCCAAATACGTCAATGCAGCCATAGTTGAAGAAGCAACTATAATAGAACCTAAGACGTTCGAAGAAGCATCGTAAAGTTCTGAGTGGAAAACAACTATGAAAGAAGAGATCGATGCACTTCAACAAAATTAGACTTGGGATTTGGTGCCAAAGCTAGGAGATGTGAAACCCATATCCTGTAAGTGGGCTTACAAGATAAAGCGTCGTCTAGATGGGTCAATTGAGAGGTACAAGGAACGATTGGCAGCTCGTGGTTTCTCTCAACAGTACGGACTAGACTATGATGAAACGTTTAGTCCAGTGGTGAAACGTTTAATCTAGTGGCGAAACTTACCACTGTACGAATTCTACTTGCACTTGCAGCCAACAAAGACTGGAATTTATGGCAGATGGATGTGAATAATGCTTTTCTTCATGGAGAGCTGGATCGGGAGATTTACATGATCCAACCAATGGGATTTCAGAGCCAATATCATCCTGAACATGTGTGTAAGCTGCAGAATTGTACGGATTGAAACAAGCACTCAGGGCGTGGTATGGCAAGATTGCTAAATTTCTAACGCAAAGTGATTATTCAGTAACACATGCAGATTCCAGCTTGTTGTCAAAGACAATGAAGGAAAGCTAGCTATTGTGGTAGTGTACGTCGATGATTTAATCATAACCAGTGATTATAATGCAGAAATTCTTCGGACAAAGGAGAATTTATCAGTCCGTTTCCAGATGAAGGAACTTGGACAACTCAAGCACTTCCTTGGTCTAGAGGTTGATCACACACAAGAAGGAATATTTATTTGTCAACAAAAATATTCCAAAGATTTGTTGAAGAGGTTCGAAATGCTTGAATGCAAGTCGATTTCGATGCCAATGGAACCAAACACCAAAATGTGTGCACATGAAGGAAAAGATTTGAAAGATGCGACAATGTATCAAAAATTGGTAGGCAGTCTGATCTAGTTAACCTTGACTCGACCTGACATTTCCTATGCAGTTAGTGTAATGAGTCGCTACATGCAAAATCCAAAGAGGCCTCATTTGGAAGCAGTTCGACGAATATTGAGATATGTGAAGAGTATAATTGGCTATGGTCTTTTGTACAAGAAAGGTGGAGACTGCAAGTTAGTTGGTTACTGCGATGCTGACTATGCAGGAGATCGTGACACCGGGAGATCAACAACTGGGTATGTGTTTAAGCTTGGTTCTAGAACAATTTCTTGGTGTAGCAAGAGACAGCTGACGGTATCATTATCAACCACTGAAGCTGAGTGTCGAGCAGCGGCAATGGCAACTCAAGAGAGTACATAGTTGATACAACTAATGAATAATCTACATCAACCAGTAGATTATGCATTTTCGTTGTACTGTGACAACTAGTCGGCAATTCGTTTGACGGAGAATCCGGTCTTTCATGCAAGAACTAAGTATGTTGAAGTGCACTATCATTTTATCAGAGAAAAGGTTCTGCAAGAAGAAATTGAGATGAGGCAAATTAAGACAGATGATCAAGTTGCGGACTTGTTCACAAAAGGCTTGAGCATTGGTAAGTCCAAAATATTTCGCTGTCAGCTCGACATAGTGAAAATAGTGAGAGCTGGTGTTGAGGGGGAGTGTTGAAGATCAACCCCAGCCCATTGCAATGCTCAATATCTAAGCCCAAGATAATGGAAGCTTGTCAACAAATGTGGAAGAAATATATTTTTAAGAGAAAATTGCAGAAGGATGTAGAAAGGAGATTTTTTAGGAGAAGTCTGTAAAATGTGGTATAATATGTGGTTAGGATTATTTATTAATTTTATATTTAGGCGATGTAGATTACATGGTGAGGACTATAAATACCCTCCCTTGCATTTGGGATAGACATCCTCCAAAAAAATAAGTCTTTGTATTCTTAGTTTAAAGAGGTGTCTTGAGTGTGAGTTGTGAGCTTTCTTTTGAGTGTTTGTATTTCCCTTCAAATTGTGAGTGGTCTTGGGAAAGTGCTGTAGTGTCTTTTATTGTGGGTATAATACAAGTAATTTGTTTATTTGTTTGGGTCCAATATCAGTAAGTCTAGAGTTGTGTACTCTAATATTTACTCAACATTTTATTCCTATTTTGGGATCAAATACCACCGGACTGGACCATGATAATCTACGTATATAAGTTAAACATGTAATCCCTCACTTCACAAACCAAGATATCATGCAGCGGAGGCAGAGCACAAGTTATTTTTATTTATTTTTAATTAATATTCATACATAGATTCAATTGCAACAGTTGAGTTGAAATGACCGGTAAATGATCATATTCCTGAAGCCGTTGTAGTTGTTTCTGTAAGGCATGAAGATGACTTTGGTTAAGCTATCGACTGTGTTTCTAGGTTTGAATGTTAGTGATAGGATTGTGTGCTCTACCATATCTGACGAGGAAATAAGGGTTTTGTCTATTTTTTAAGTTGGTGTTTCTAGACTACCACCACTTATCACCACTTTAATAACTCATATTTTTAAGGCACCAAAGTAAGTGACTTTTAAAAATACCCTTACTTTACTCTATTTTTTTTATTCACTTTTCACTTTTTTTTTTTAAATTTTGATTTTATTCTTTCATCTTCTTCATATAAGCAGGCCTTCATTGGAGTTTGACTGACCAACTTCATAACATTATCAATGCATCTTCATTGGATTAATTTAGTGACGCTACACTGAAGCACTTGGGTTTCGGTTTTGAATCTTTCATTGTTAAAGTTGTTGAGGGTTAGAATTTTCGAGTTCCGAGACTTTCCATAAACCGTTCGAGACTTTTATCCAAGACTTTGGAATGCTTTCCGAGACTTTTATCCGAGACTTTTGAATGCTTTCTGATACTTTTATCTGAGACTTTTGAATGCTATCCGAGACTTTTGAATGTTTTTCGAGATTTCTGTCCGAGAGTTTTTAATACTTTCTGAGACTTTTGATGCTTTTTAGACCTGTGAAAAACTTTCAGCTAGACCTGTGTTTTAATGCTTTCCGAGACTTTTGATCGAGCTCAAAACTTTCAACAGTCGTTGGTCATATTCTACGACATCGACATAATCATGTTCGTGGTCCGCCATCATTGTCGCTGTCACAGTTCGAGTGATCGTCTGGGTTTCAAAAAGACTTTATCTAATTGCTTTAAACAAAACTATATTACAAAAGCTGACGTGGAGGTACAGTTGGGATATTTTTGGAAGAAACTCACATTAGGTGTCTTTTAAACATAAGTTATTAAAACATAGACAGTGTTGAAAAGCCACCTCAAAAGAGTGCTATTTAATTTTTTAACTCCATATCTGACCGTCTCAAAGTATACGCATCTGAATATGGGTATGACATCTCTTATGCATATACTAACTAGTGATTGGATTCTTAAATCTTAATGTATGTTTATACATTCTTAATGTATGACATCTTGCAGATGTTTTAAGAGAGAAGAAGGCATTTTGGATAATGTGGTAGCTAGATAAAGTTCAAAAATGTGTAAGTTTTTGATTTCTCTGTTTAGCTATTTCCTTAATTTCGCATGTCTCAAGTTTATAACAATCTCTTATTCAGATGTTTGAATATAATTTGCAGGGCATAATTATAGTCACCAAGTTGTTTCCCGTTGTGATTTTTTTGTTTTTATCGATTCTTTCCTTCATTTTCATTCTATTTCATTCCCTCTCTTATCTATTTATATTCCTTACCTTAATTTTTTTATTTGATTAGAATCCACCTGTGAATATCCATACTCTTATGACGACCTAAGAAGAAAGGAAATTTTGAAAGTTCAAATATACATGTTGAAAAGATAACATTACATCACCGGTATATGTGTATACTGTGTACAATCTATAAGGAAAAGATCTCAGTTTCTTGGATCATGTGGTTTATTACAAGTTCTGTCAAGTCGATATTATTTTTATTGATTATTCTGTATTACTTATACAAATTACACTACGTCATTGTCATACTGTCGACGGAGAGCGGTCTTTGTATGTAACCAATTCATTGACACGATGGACAATATCTAAAGGTCACTTGGTGATCGAGGTGAAGCCGTGAAGGGCACCTTGTTGACCTGTTATCTGCTAGACATATGTTACAGTTAAGTGTTCTCATCCCATATGCAATATTTGATTATTATGAGATAATATTTTGTATTTTAATTTTTTATGAGTTTGTTTTATTTTTAAAGGAAACTACTTAATTAATAAATGGCCAATTATCACTTCCCTTTTTGTTGATCAATGATAAATTTAACTTCTTATAAATTGAGCTTATATAAAACTTGGTAAGATTTAAAATTTTATTCATGGATTTTATATAAATTTTTGGACCTTGTTTATTTCCAAACTCTTTAGAGTATTCAAATTGAGAACATTTTCATATTTATATTATGACATTTTTTTTCAATTTGTTTCAAAGCCGATTTTCAATTTAAATCTCATTTGTATTATTAATTTGACATTTGGCAAGTAAGTCTAGATTTCTTTTTTCTTTTTGAAACAATCGATAACCAAAGAGAAAGAAGGTGATGCGGTTTAAACGGGTCTTTCAAGATCCCATGGTTTTTACCGATACAAAACTAAGTTTTTCAAATTATCTTTAAGTTCGTACTTGCCTATCTATCAACAGGACTTATATAGGACCACCAAAGAGTTTATCCCCAAAACACTGTATAATCTTGTTTTAAATAAAAACAAGACTCTATTAACTACTTTTACAGAACTGTATAAAGATCTTTTAAAAAATACTAGGATCTCGTTACTCTAGAAATTTATTACTTTTCTCATATTTTAGTTAACCTGACAAGACTCCTTGGGTGTGTTTGTTGTTTAGGATTGGATTAGGATTGGATTATTTTTAGTCCAATCTTATGTTTGGTGACTCCAAATGTTCATGACTATTTTTAGTCCATACTTAATTTTATCCCATCAGAGGATAATAAAATAATCCCCTCCAAATCGGTGGGACTATTTTATCCCCTACAATATTTACTGTTCTTCTTCTTCGATCAATTAAGTCAAAACCAGAAAAAACAATTAAAGATCCAAACATACCTCATCAATCTTTATTCGGTTTCCAGAAAATAACAATCGAATTTTTCAAAACCCATTAAATCAAACAAACCAAAAAAAAAACAAGAAAATGAAACAAACACAGAAAATCAAAGAAGCCCACGCAATCATCCAAACTCGAGAAAAATCATCCAAACACAATCAAACTCATAAAATCATTCAAACACATTTAAACCAAGAAAATTATCAAAACTCATTAAAACCCATAAAATCAAACCAAAATAAGGGTCACAAAAAGCAATTACAACAGACCACCATTGCTATCTTTATCACCACTCATTTTTTTAATAAACAAAAAAAAAATAGATCCAAACCCACCAAATCCATCTGTATCAAAAAAAAAAAAAGACAGAGAGAAGGTGAACAAGAGAGAGAGAAAGAGAGTTGATCACCCTGTGGAGGAGAAAGACTCGCCGGTGGCCGGATCATCATAGAGACGAGGAGAGAAAATAAAGAGAGCGAGGAGAGAGAGTCTGAGAAAGAAAAGAAAATTGTTTGGGAAAAGAGAGAGAGTCTGAGAAAAATAAGAATGAGACAGAGTTTTTAGGTTTTTATCTAATAAATAGGGTTTAATTTTTTTAATTGATTAAAATGATTTTATCTATTTAATATAATTCAATTATTTTTTATCCAATCCCATCACATACCAAGCGTATGATTGAACTATTTGTAGTCCAATCTCAAGTTGCATCAAACACGAGAAATACTATAATTAATCAAATCCAATACAATCCAATCCAATCCAATCCACTCTCATCTCATAAAAATAGTTCAATTCTATCCCGCGCACCAAACGCACCCTTAGTGTTTAACAAATAAACTAAAATTTATAGAGAAAAATCAAGAGAGCTTACTTGAATTATGGAAATATTCACAACTTTATTGATATTGATTGCTAAAACAATACATGAAAATTTAGAAAAAGAGTTAGTGGATTTTGTTTACAGGGGATTACGTGTGTTGGATGGTGGTAGTCTGTTTTTACAAATGGGAGCATGACTCAATTTATACAAGAATTGAAAAGCAAAGCCATAAACAATGGCCGGCAAGATTTACAAAAAGGAAATAGTAATTTTACAAAAGGAAAAATGACAACTTCTGTCGACGCTTCTTTGTTTATATCGACACTTGATTACATCCATCTTTATTACTTTTTGTCTTTATCTTTTTCTACCGACTTTCCTGCTTTATACTGTTATCGTTTTTTTATCTTTATCTTTTTCTACCGACTTTCTTGCTTTATACTATTGATGCTTGTATTTGTTTTGCCGACACTTCTTTTAACTATTCTTAATTATTAGGTATCTAGATTGTGTTAGACTTCCTCATCGAAACCTCATATTCTTCTTCATCTTCTAGAAAAGGATCTTCAAGCCGGTTCATTTCTTCTTCTTGGATTTCTCTGAGAAATCGTTTGTCTCTGCGCTGAGAAAAATCCGGGGGATAAGGTATTTGGACCAGACATCTTGAGTTCTGATAAAAATGGACATGTGAGGAGTTTGCCCGATCAGCTTAGGCCTGTTAATGTTTATGCAAAGAAATTTATGTCCTCTATACCTCTGTAGATATTCAGGGCATAAGAGCTGGCAATCTATGTGAGGACATTTTTCGTGCACAACCTGTACATGGAATTCATGAGGAACTATCATTATATAGTGATAAGCTGGTAGATAATTCGTCATTTTGTAGGGCCATTAACATTGCACGAAATCGATATCCAAGAAAAAACCTAACTTTCCTTTAAACATTCGGATTGATTGCAACCAGACGATCCAATAGTCAAAGAGTTCTTCATTACCAACTTGACCAACATCTAGGATGTCAAAATTCATTGGGAAAACATCAAGATTTATTTGCACCGTAATAAATTTATACAATATTCTTTGATTTACATTTCTTTTATGAAAAAACGTAATCATACCCTTAGGTAAGCCTAAGTCTAAAGAAAGAAACTTTTGGATTTTCTGAAAATGCTTAAGATTATCATTTTCGGCATGACAAAAAATGCTCTACTTTATATCAGTAGGTAGTTTTTCTACCTCTTTATATATATTTTTTGCTTGATCTCTCATTAGGGTAATGTTTATAAGGTCAAGTGGCCTTTCAGAATATGTTTCCATGAATTCTTTTTTGTCATCGTTTTCTTTATTCTTTTGCTTTTCTGATTTTTGAATGTTTTTTTGCTTTATATCCAAATTTTGAAGCTGATCAATTAGTTGTTCAGCCATCTCAAATTTTTGCTTTAGTACTGTATTTTTTGCTTGCATTTTTTCTAAGAGCTCACTCATTACTTTCTTACAGCTCTCTAATTCTTCAGAAATTATATTTTTTGTTTCGTTAATATTCTTGTAATGATTCATAAAGCTTTTTACTTGTTTTCTCTCATAGGTAATTCCAGTAAATTCTAAAATGGGTTCGAAATCATCTTGATTTTATAAAAACTGGTTTAATGATCTATTAGCTTCCTCTAAAGAATAAAAATCTTTGAAAAAGGGATTAGGAAAATCTTCAACATAACTAGCACTTTCTTGCCAGGTTCAATAGAATCAAACTTTTCTTCCTCTGTAGACTACATAAAAAGAAAGCTTATTATTTTCTATAAAATGTTGGGCTAAAATATTCATTGAGTTTAAAAAACCTTTGTTATCATTCCTAAAAAACCAAATATTATTGAGTAAACCTTGTTGAGGTTCAGTAATCTTTTCTTTCAAATGATTTAGGGGTTGAAAAGGAACCCTTGGACTGTAATTAATAGTATAAGATCCTATATTAAGCCTTTTACCATTATTGCTTTGTGCTGTGAAATTAAAGCTTTTCTGGACATTTCTTGAACTTCCTGCCATATTTGTAAATAATTCAGTAATTTATTAGTCTTGACATGATATCTGCTACCGTATTATCTTTTTCGTTTATGTGTTCAAATTCTGCTTTATATCCTCAATCAGTTAATATTTCTAGAAAACTTAACCATCTTTCACTAATAAAAGATTTTTTCTTCTCAAAATTTTTAATTTGTACTTTCTTATAAAATTCTACAACATTATTACAATATGTTCTAACCATAAAAGATTCAATCTATACAATATCTTTTGTCGACGCTGAGAATAGTGTTTTGTCAAAATAGTGATTTTGCAACAATGTTTTATCAAAATGGACTTTTTGGAACAATTAAAACATTCAATGACCATTTTGGGACTACACCCACAAATTAATGGTGTCTAATGCTATTTTCTTATATATATATGAAATCGATTTAATGAATTTATTATACCTAATATTTCTAGTTCTGTACTAAATCTTCTACTTTCAGCTTCTGAAAACTTACAACTGGAATACTGTATTATTTCTTTTGTATTTTTTAGGCTACCTCGGGTAGGGTTTTGAATTAATATTCATGCACATCCTTTATTACTAGCATCTATTTGGACTATCTTATAATAACTATCTATTGGTAGTGCTTTATGACTTAAGGTCATTACTATCTTCTTTATATTCGGTATCAAATTTACATATTCGTTACTAAAATATCATTGACCATTTTTACTAATCTTGTTATAGAGTGGTCTCACAAATGTACTTAGATTATGAATAAATTTCCTACCATAGTATAATAATCCTAAAAACTTTGTAGTTCTATAGTTTCTTCTATCTTATCAAGGAAACCTAATATCTTTGTTGTGACTATATTTAAAAAAAAATGTTTTTTATTTCTATTGTGAGGTTTTTTACTATATTTCTTTTTTATTAACCGTCAGAAGGTCGAAAGAAAGAAAACCATAAACAATAAACGGGGACCCAAGACAAAGGACAACACACAACACCCCTCAAAACAGTAACAAAACAGAGCCAAGAGACTAGACCCAAAGAACAGGGCAACAACATACAAACCAGAAAACAACCAGCGAAAGCGGCGAAGCAAAGCAACAGTCCACCCAAAAATAACAAAAAGAAAGAAAAAAGCAGAAGACAACACGCACTAAACGTCTCCCCACCCGAAATCGTCCCCATACCTACTTGAACCCAAATTTCACCAAGCTATCCATGAAAAAGTTCTGGTCTCTAGGCAAGAATTTCAGACTTAAACTTTTGAGCTGATTCATGGTGTTGCGAATGTTGGAACCCTGGTCACCGGTCAAGCAGCGGAAGTAAGGTTTTAAATTTTTTTATACAGATCGTAATCTGTATCTGGAATCAGTGAACTTTTGATCGTAATTATTTTCAGAACAAATACATATACAAATTATTACACTAATAAAATATGTATATGTAAATACAGGAAATTGTAAACAATAATAAAAAAAAGATTAAAATAGAACCATACCAACGTTTGGAAGCTCCTTCACTTTTCGATATGCTCCTGGCCTGTACCACCGATCTTTCTCGCTATATCCCGGGATTGGTAACTGCGTGTGGACGCATCCCGTATTCAGGAATTTAAATGGAGAATGTAGAGAGAATGAAGAAGAAATTATTTCTTCCTTATTCACTGTGCAACCCTTGCACTAAAGCCGATTTGCGTTGATTAATAAGAGTTAAAAATCGGCACGCCCTATCTCTTTTTTTTTGTCAATATATATATATATATATGCTGTGTGTTCTCATGCACATTTACAAAACAAAAGAAAAACAAACTTTTCCTTTTAATGTGTTTGACCAAAAACAAAAGAAAACTCATTCACATGTTTTTAGTCAAAGTATATGTGTATATATATATATATATATATAAAAGTAAGTGTGTTGTACATGCAACACCTTTTTTTTTTTAAATAACATATATCACATATATAATATTTAAATATTAGATCAAATCTATATTTGATTTTTAAAAACTTTCAAATAAAAAATATCTCATATCTTTTATTTGATTTTAATTTTTGAATTCAAACTATTTAAATTCAAATATAAAATATTTAATTTAATAAAATAAAATAATCATATTATCTTATTTTATTCAAAAATAAATATCAACATACACCCTCCATTTAGTGAGTAATAACATAATTAAATAATCTCATTATTTAAGTTATTGACGGGGACACGTCGTTGCAGTGTCATCAAATATGAACATTTAAGTTCAGCCTCGCAAGGACGTAAGTCACAGAGACTAGCACAACGGCAAGCAAGGGATCGATCCACAGGGATGTGGGATTCACCGATCGTCTCGAGTTCTAGCTATTATTATAACACTCCAAGCGGACTCGTGTGTTGCGTGTACGAAAAAGTGAATAATAATATAACTAAATAACTTATATAAATGATATATACTATGATAGATGGAATGGAGATATGTATGAAATATGTCTACACTAGAGAAACGACTCAACCGTGACAATCCTCCTAATTACGTTCCAGACTCACCTAATCCTCAAATGTGCAAGTATATCATAGGCTTGTATCCCTTTAATTATTCTCTAATCTCTCTCGATGTCTTAGAGATAGTATCCATATATACCCGAAATCTCTCTCGGGCAATCCGGACAATATATATGAACTCATTAAGCACGTGAAATACAAATCGAACCCTATACGCTAGCCTAGTGGTTCTAGCACTTTCTAGTCAAGCATAGTGAATGTTTATCTAAGCATTGTCAAACGCGTCTCCTTTCAGTACATAGCATCTAACCATGGATCAATTACAAAGTGATCAATTAAGCAAAGGCTTTAAGCACTCAAAACATCCATATAACTACTCAAGCACAAAAGAAATGTTGGTGGTCTTTACTTCTACGTCAAAGATTCGGTTTAGTCAACTCCTTAGGATGGCTAAACATAGGAAACAAGTTTACCTAACAACTACATGCAACAATGTGATTGTTATATCATTAAGAACATTCAATTTAGGTTAAAGGTTCATCCTCTTGATTAGGGAATTTTCCCATAATCAATTCATCACCCAATCATGTCACGTGGATAGATAATTGTGTCTTAATACAAAAACCCATTAAGAACAAAGATATGAACCAAGGTCAATTTAGCAACTAAAAGCTTGAACTGAAACATTTTCTACTCTTTGGGGCTAAAATCCCTATTACTCAAATTACTCAATACATGGAATTTCAAGTCATCCATCAATCAATCAACAATCATGGGTATCTAATTTCTACTCTAAATTACAACTACTCCTAAACCCAATCATGGACACATATTGATTTCTAACAATTCATACACATACATATCATATTAAGAGCATAAAAACACATATATCAAAGACCAAAACAAAACTCAAATGAATCTAAGTACAATCAATACATTTATTACACAAGTGTAGGTTTACAATATCCCCAAATTGGTGGAATACATCAAAGAAAATAAGAAATACAAAGAAATGAGTAAATAAGAGCAAACCCTTGAAGACAAGTCCTCCAAAGATGCCCCTAGCCTTCCTAGCTCGAATTTGGCTCCTAATTCCTTTGTAATCTACTCTAAGATGGATGGAGGAAGTGTATAGTGGTGAGGTGGAGGTGTATGGTGAGCTCCCATGGAGGAAAAACCTCCATGGAAGCAAAAGATGAAAGAAAATGGAAGAAGAAGAGAAGAGGTGTGAGAAGGGGAAAAGAGGGGAAGAGAGGTCTGAAAAGAGGAGAGAAAGTGGGTTATTTATAGGTTTCGAAGTTAGGGTAAGATATTGGGATGAAAAGACAAGAATACCCTTCAAAAAATGGCCAAAAAATGTATTTCCGCCCATATTTATGGTACGTCACGCGGTACACATCAACAGGTATACCGCACATCACTTTTGGAACCTACTGCCAAAAAATGCGGTACGAAATGTGGTACGTAAATTGGTCTCGCGCGGTTGCGTACCGCATCTCTACGTACCATTACGAAAATGATCATAACTTTCTCTACAAACCTCGGAATCGCAATTTGTAAGGTGAGTTGGAAAGAAGACCTCCGGGGCTTTCCGAAAAGTGGTTATAAGAGATGTAGTTCGATCTGAGGAGAGAGATATGACCTTCCAAAGTTGGGGTGTCTGCATAAGTTATTCCAAATTCTGCCCTTTAACCTCAAAAACTCTTCAATTTAGCTCAAATACCTTCCGTAGGGAGTATGTACCTACACAAGGCTCATAAAAAAATCAAATACCAAAATAAACTCGAAAAGAAGAACAAAAGCGAGATGATGAGGACCTCAAATAGGTATATATATCGTTCCGATCAATACCCCCAAACCTATCTTTTGCTCGTCCTCGAGGAAAAAACTAAAACGAAAAACATTCAAACAAAATGAACATAATTAAAAACTAAGCTAGACTAGTCCACTTTCATAGGAAACACGATGACACTTAGCACGTGCCATAAGCCTTTCAACCACTAGGCGATCCTTAGATGGAGAATTTTTGTCTTATGAGGGTTTACAGATACGAACACCTATAAACGTATTACTCTGCAAGAAAACTGAGATGCAATCCAAACATACCACATAAAAACAACACACACATGCTAGTATCTCAAATATACAAATCAATAACAATGCTTAACACAATGCAAGTATGCCAATACTTAGGATATTTTTGGTTTACAAATCAACAACGCTCGAATGCTCAAGATAAAATTTGCCTCGACTCTAATCCTCATCGGATTTCAGTCTGATTTTTTCACTCAGAACCTAGGCGATCACTCTCTAGCAAACACATGTGATTTGGAAGTTATGTTCATGGAATCTAATATATCACATATGAGTATATTCAATGAATCACATTTTATAGTGATAGATCTCACGGAAAGAATTGAAATGTCATGAACGTGGAAAGAGCATGCATTGAGTCATATTCCCAAATATAGACTTTTTGAGATCAAATGGACTTTCCCTCACTTGTATTGGGGCCAAGGTGATTTGTGGTGGTGTATGGGATGGAAGATATGGTAAGAGTGGGAAGGATAAAGTTACTAATCATGCCAAAATGTTTATACATATTACAATACTTTAGTTAGCTCTAAAACACATTACATCACAAGTGACTAGGCACTAAACTTTACATTGCATATTTGTGCTACACTTGTACTCATTGGTGAGTAACTTTTTATTTGAATAACTTGAAGGCTTAAGTGTTTATAATTCACACTTTTTTTCTCTTTTTTTTTTCTTTTTTCTTTATTTATTTATTTCTTTCTTTCTTTTAGCCCTTGCTTTTGCACATTTATACATAATTGCCTAAGTACACATTTACAAAATTTAGAGCAAATATAACTTCTCTAAAGCTATACACCTTAACATGATCAATAACTATGGTATGACTTGTGTTTGGGTTATGTTGGTGTATGGAGGTTTAGTGTTTGAGCTCAATTTTTGTAATGAAAACACACATAGGGACGTGAGAGTGTATGGGCTATTTATGGAGTTTAAGAACACACTCAAATCCAAAATCATTTCTAAAAGTCCATCTAACAAGGGAATATAAATCTCAACAAGTAGTCCATATGATTTAGTTCTATGGAAATCAATGCAAATTTGAAGTATAATGAGATCACAGTTAAGAACAAAATCGGAAAGTGTTTAAAGAATAGAAACAAAACCCAAAAATTTCTCTTTTTAGGCTTAAGTGTAGCTCACAGGTAGTCTCCACTATTTTCATAAGCTAAACAAACAAAGAGTTCTATCCACCTCAACATCAAAAGATTGGCACTGTACAAGCAAATTTAAGTGATGCATGGAGCTAAAAGCATACTATGCATATCTCTACCGGCACACAAAAGAAAGCAACTCAACATGGAGACCAAAAATTTCAAAAACTGTCGAAATTCAAGTATGTCCAATGTCCACTCTTTAGTGCATATATTTAACAGCACTTAATATCATTTGACAAAATTTTAACAACATCAAGTATACATATAAATAAAAACTTTTAATTTATAAAATATTTCAAAATTCGAATTAGAAAAGTGTGAAAATGGACGATGAAAACAGTGTATGTGCAGTTTCGAAAAACAGGGCATCGCCCTTGACCTTTGATCGAAGAAATGATCATAACTTTTAAACCGCCGCCCAGAATTTTGTGTTCTTTATATATTCAGAATCGTGACAAAAAATTGAAGAACACAGTGTGGGTGGAAAAATTCATTTCTTCACCAATTAGTACAGTTTTAAAGAAACAATTGCCTAAAAAATATTCAAAACATGGCTCTTTTTTCAGAGATTTAAAAATTGTCTAAAACAAGCACCATAATATCTAAGCACAATACAAATAAACTCTTAGATCTAAACATAAATGAAAATAAAAGAAAATAAGCATAGCATTCCTAACATTAAACGCATGGGCGGTTCCCATCCAAGTCGACAACTATTCTACAAGCACTCAAATTAAAGCTCAAAATTTAGAGGAAACCTCTTGTAGCTGCAGCCACATGGCCTTTGTGGCATTGCCGTTTCACTTGGAGAGTTGTTGCGGTACGATAGACGCACACCTAGTTCTTAAGAGTCGTGTGGTCTTTCAAACCTGATAGTTTCAATTCCTTGCACAAGCACAACTCAAAAAGCAATCAAATGCATATGCTATAAATAAAATAACAAAACACGACTAACAACCCAATATCCTAGCCTAAACATTGTCGTGCACACAATGAGAGACATGAGTAAAAGAGATGCTTATTTTTAACATAACAATATATTCCGTAAAACAATAAAAATCAGTAAAATGGAAGGTAAAACTATCAACAATCAATGAATGTGTTACCTCTCCGGCAGCGGTGCCAATTTGATGGGGACACGTCGTTTTAGTGTCATCAAATATGAACATTTAAGTTCGGCCTCGCAAGGGCGCAAGTCACAGAGACTAGCACAACGGCAAGCAAACGATCGATCCACAGGGAAGTGGGATTCACCGATCGTCTCTAGTTCTAGCTATTATTACAACACTCCAAGCGGACTCGTGTGTTGCGTGTACGGAAAAGTGAATAATAATATAACTAAATAACTTATATAAATGATATATACAATGATAGATGGAATGGAGATATGAATGAAATATGGCTACACTAGAGATACGACTCAACCGTGACAATCCTCATAATTACGTTCTATACTCACCTAATCCTCAAATGTGCAAGTATATCATAGGCTTGTATCCCTTTAATTATTCTCTAATCTCTCTCGATGTCTTAGAGATAGTATCCATATATACCCGAAATCTCTCTTGAGCAATCCGGACAATATATATGAACCCATTAAGCACGTGAAATACAAATCGAACCCTATACGCTAGCCTAGTGGTTCTAGCACTTTCTAGTCAAGCATAGTGAATGTTTATCTAAGCATTGTCAAACGCGTCTCCTCTCGGTACATAGCATCTAACCATGGATCAATTACAAAGTGGTCAATTAAGCAAAGGCTTTAAGCACTCAAAACATCCATATAACTACTCAAGCACAAAAGAAATGTCGGTGGTCTTTACTTCTACGTCAAAGATTCGGCTTAGTCAACTCCCTAGGATGGCTAAACATGGGAAACAAGTTTACCTAACAACTACATGCAACAATGTGATTGTTATATCATTAAGAACATTCAATTTAGGTTAAAGGTTCATCCTCTTGATTAGAGAATTTTCCCACAATCAATTCATCACCAATCCTGTCACGTGGATGGATAATTGTGTCTTAATACAAAGACCCATTAAGAACAAGGATATAAACCAAGGTCAATTTAGCAACTAAAAGCTTGAACTGAAACATTTTCTACTCTTTGAGGCTAAAATCCCTATTACTCAAATTACTCAATACATGGAATTTCAAGTCATCCATCGATCAATCAACAATCATGAGTATCTAATTTCTACTCTAAATTACAACTACTCCTAAACCCAATCATGGACACATATTGATTTCTAACAATTCATACACATACATATCATATTAAGAGCATAAAAACACATATATCAAAGAGAAAAATAAAACCCAAATGAATTTAAGAACAATCAATATATTTATTACACAAGTGTAGGTTTACAATATCCCCAAATTGGTGGAATACATCAAAGAAAACAAGAAATACAAAGAAATGAGTAAATAAGAGCAAACCCTTGAAGACAAGTCCTCCAAAGATGCTCCTAGCCATCCTAGCTCGAATTTGGCTCCTAATTCCTTTGTAATCTAGTCTAAGATGGATGGAGGAAGTGTATAATGGTGAGGTGGAGGTGTATGGTGAGCTCCCATGGAAGAAAAACCTCCATGGGAGCAAAAGATGAAAAAAAATGGAAAAAAAAGAAAAGAGGTGTGAGAAGGGGAAAAGAGGGGAAGAGAGGTCTGAAAAGAGGAGAGAAAGTGGGTTATTTATAGGCTTGGAAGTTAGGGTAAGATATTGGGGTGAAAAGACAAGAATACCCTTCAAAAAATGGCCAAAAAATATATTTTCGCCTATATATACAGTACGTCACGCGGTACGTATCAACAGGCATACCGCACATCACTTTTGGAACCTACTGCCAAAAAATGCGGTACGCAAATTGGTCTCGCGCGGTTGCGTACCGCACCTCTGCGCACCATTACGAAAATAATCATAACTTTCTCTACATACCTCGGAATTGTGATCTAAAAAGTGCGTTGCAAAGAAGACCTCCGGGGATTTCCGAAAAGTGGTAATGGGAGACGTTGTTAGATCGAAGGAGAGAGATATGACTTTCCAAAATTGGGGTGTCTGCATATACTGTTCCAAATTCTGTCATTTAACCTCAAAAACTCTTCAATTAAGCTCAAATACCTTTCGTAGGGAACATGTACCTACATAAGGCTCATAAACACATCAAATACCAAAATATACTCCAAAACAAGAACAAAAGCGAGATAATGGGGACCTCAAATAGGTATATAAATCGTTCCGATCAGTTTTTTAAGCACCGTTATCAATTAATTAAATATTCTCATTATTTAATTAATTCCCGAATAAATACGTGTCACTTTCTTAACACAATTAACTGGACAATCTAATTAATTAACCGTGACCCTTGTTACCTAAATCGATCGGGCTAGTAAAGGGACCTAATGGACCCACGGTATTTTGAGCTCCAATAATCCTCGGAATCATTAATTAAACTCTTTAATTAATATTCCTTGATTATCAACTCCGGTGTTATTCCACTAAAAACCTGAAGCTGCACTCTCTCAACTGCAGACGTTTTTACACAGACCGATACAACTCGGTATCCATCGATATAGCTATTATATATGGTGTGATCCTCCACAACAGTTCATAGTTAGAGCTAGGTCATAATGTCCGTTATACCTCTCTAATTACATATATCCTTTAAGTATCATTGATTCTCTAATGGACAATAAATCATATTTCCTCACGGAATTAGGAGAGCGCTTATATTGTCCAAGCCCCGAATCAACCCTTAAGGGAACTACCATCTACTTCTCAAAAGAAGGAGTGGATTCCACTATTGTGTACAAACCTTCCCAGCCACAAGCCAAACCGCAATCCCAACATACGGAGTATATTGATCAGGAAATGCATCTGACGTCACCCATGATATATCAAAGACCACGATCTAACCTGAAGGAGTCGATAAGACACTCAAGATTAAGATCACCCACATATAGCCATCATTAGTTGATATATATGAATCTCATCGGTAAACAGATCTTGGTGTGAGATTCATATAGATCATGGCCCAGTCCTATATGATCACATCATACAAGGTGCCTCCATTCCTATATCTCATATGAATGATTCGGGATAGAATCACTGTACATTACGGAATGGACCGTAGCTATAGATTAACCACAAATAAAGTACCCAGCTTTATTTGCTATCTATATACTCTTTAGATTGCACGTCTCTTACTGTATCCATCTGTATATGACACTCATATACACAGTTTGAGATTACATCCGGCAATCCAGGATGTTAATATGTACACAAGTTTATAAAAGAAATAGCATAATAAGAATGAATTGAACCTTTCTTTTTATTTACTTCATAAATCCATTTACAAATTACTTGCTTAGGGCATAAACCCCAACAACGAACATCGTAAACAAACTAAACATTCTTTAAACTACCGAAACCAACTCCAATGATTCAGGATACAACTGCTTTTGAGTCACTGACAATGGTGATTCTAATAGTTAGAGGTTGATTTGAAGACACTAGCTGACAAGCTTTGTGAATGGTAGTAACCTCATTCGAGTTTGAGTCAGTTATTCCTAGGAAAATGGAGAACAAAGAAAGGACCTTGCCTCTATAATCTCTGAGCACACCTCTCATTCTAGCCATACCAGGGGAGCCTCTTGTTGAGCCATCTACATTAAATATCAAAAATATGAGCGCTCTCCTAATTCCGTGAGGAAATAGGATTTATTGTTCATTATAGAATCAATGGTACTTAAAGGATATATGTAATTAGAGGGGTATAACGGATATTATGACCCAGTTCTAATTATGAACTACTGTGGAGATCACATCATATGTAATAGCTATATCGATGGACACCGAGTTGTATCGGTCTGTGTAAAAGCTTCTACAATTGAGAGAGTACTGCTTCGGGGTTTTTAGTGGAATAACACCAGAGTTAATAATCAAGAAATATTAATTAAAGAGTTTAATTAATGATTCCGAGGATTATTGGAGCTCAAAATACTGTGGGTCCATTAGGTGCCTTTGCTAGCCCGATTGATTTAGGTAACAAGGGTCACAGTTAATTAATCGGATTGTCCAATTAATTGTGTTACAAAAGTGACACGTGTTTATTCAGGAATTAATTGAATAATGATATTATTTAATTATTTAATGTTAATAGTTAAATTAATTAAATAATTAGATTATTTAATTATATTGATAATTATGAATTATTAATTAACTATTAATTGGAGGGTGTTAGTTGATATATGGATTTAGGTGAAGATAAAATAATAGGATTATTTTATTTTTACTAAATCATTTATCTAAGTATTTGAATTTAAGTTTAAATTTAAAATACTTATTATCACTTTTAATATATTAGATATATTTGAAAAGGATAATTAAAAGATATATATCAATTAATAACACAAGAGATTGCATTGGATGTAAATTGGTGTGTACACATATATAAGTATTTGTATAGGATACAAACAAGGATATATATATATACAATTTACATGTGATGCGAATTGGTAAATGGTGGGTGCGTGAATTAATAAAAGTGTTTTATATATTTTACAAAGTCTCACATGATAGATAGAGATATTGTTTTTACATAAAAAAAAAGGGACAACTGCGCTGCACAATTTTTAAGAAAAAAAACCAGCAAGTGGTTGCGTTATATATATATATATATATATTGTTATTGATATATACATATCAAGACGAGAAAAAAAAATGATTTTTTTTTGGTGTACCTGATACACATGTAAAAAGAAAAAAAAAAGGCATAAGTTTTGCATGAGATGCAATTTATGTATGTGTGAAATCAATACACCAAATAGAGAAGAAAGAGTTTCTTCAAGTATTTCTCTACATCCTTCATTCAAGTTTCTGAGATCGTGACGCGTCCACACGCAGTTACCAGTTCCGGGAGATAGCGAGGAAGATCGAGTGGTTCGGACAGGAGAACATCGTAAAGTGAAGGAGTCTCCAAACATTGGTAAGATTGGTTCAGACATGAGCATATCGTAAAGTGAAGGAGCCTCCAAACGTTGATAAGATTTTTTTCTACTGATAATATTGATTACAATTTCCTATGTTTACATATTGTATGTATTAGTTTCAAAAAATAGTTGTGATCCTAAGTTCACTGGTTCCAGATACAGATTATGATCTGTATAAAAAAAAATTAAAACGTTACTTCCGCTGCGTGACCGGTGAACGGGGGTTCCAACAATCATCACCAAGGGAAGGGAGCCATCCATCAGACCTGTTGTTTTTTAACGGACAAGTATCAACACTCCTCAAGAATATCAGTTAGGATCAGAGTTAAAGGGTCCTTAGAACTGCATCCATGATGCTTTCAAAGCTAGATTAGCCTCTTTACTTTGAAACACCAACTTGTTACGAGCCTCTGTTACGAGCCTCCCATATAGACCAAACCACAGCAAAACAAAGAGTTCCATACGAGAGGAGCAAAGGCCATTCCACCCATGTAGCCACTGTTTTATGAAATTAGTAGGACACAAATTGATTCCCCACCAATTCATACACACTGCCCAAAGCTTTCAAGACCAAGGACAAAGGACAAAGGAGAAAAAGATGGTCGATAGTTTATGGTCCTAACATGCATAACGGGCAATCCAAACTAGGTAACTGAGTGAGGCCAAACTTTTGGAGGACATCCCTCATAAGCACCATCCCCCTATACAGTTGCCATACAAACACATAACCTTAGGTGGGCAAACTCCTTGCCAAAAAAACTTATGATCGAAACCACCATCAGCTATACCTTCCTCAAGGCTTCTCCTAAACAAACCAACAGTGAACAACCCATTCGGACAAAAAGAACAAGCCAGGGCATCCAGGATTGCACTCATAACCGAATTAAGATCCTAAACAAGAGGAAACAGTTTCATTGATTCAATTCCCAATCGAACAAAGATCTTTTAAGGTCCATTTTCCAAACCCAATTAGACTCTTTCTAATTTCTAAAATCCTTGACCACTCCTTCCTTGTTGTTGGTCATGGCAAAGATTCATGGGAAAGCCCTCATCAAAGGGATAGAGTCCTATAAAATATCCTCTCATAACCTCACTCTCTCACCGTTTACCAACAATCTAGAATAGGCTCTTTTTCAAAATCTCTCTAGACCGAGAGCCTTTATGAAACAGCCTGGCCACTACCATAATAAACATGGAGGTAGAATTTGGTCTCTACCAGTCGCACTGTAAGGCCTTTATATCAATGCCATATTTTGCACAAATTACCTTCTTCCATAACGAGCCATCTTCTCTCCTAAACCTCCAAATCCATTTTGCTAATAAACTAACTCTTTTGTCAAAAATTCGATCGATCCCGAGCCCCTCTTTTCTTTTTCTTTTAAAATTGATGACCAGTCTACATAGTGAATTCTTCTTCTTAAGTCTATCACCCCATAAAAAGTCCCTTTGAAGTTTCTCTATCTTCCTAGCCACCCCTATAGGAATGCTAAAAACTGATGTAAAGTACGTAGGTAAGTTGGACAACACAACCATAATCATGGCCCGTCTTCTGCTCTTAGACAATAGACCTTTCTTCTAAGGCGTCAATCTCTTCTCCACCTTGGTAAGAACTGGCTTCCAACAAACCTCCTTATAAGGAGTGCCGTCTAGTGGGAGGCTGAGATACAATATAGGAAGCAAAGATTTAGGACTACAAAAAGCTGCAGCCCACCTATCGTCCACCCCTTCATTCTTGTCAACCTTAACCAAGCATGATTTATGAAAATTAATTTTTAATCCCGACGCTAATTTAGAGTACCTTAGAATTCTCTTAGCATTAACAAGATAGTCAAATATATGCTCGATAGATAGGTCATCCACGAATTGGAGGTGGGAGACGTGAACCTCATCTCTTCCAAACACCACCCCTCTAAACAAATGAAAATCTCAGGCCTTAGATAACAAGCAACTCAAGCCTTCCACAAATATGTTGAAGAGAAACGATGACAATGGATCTCCTTGGCGTAAGCCTCTCTGGAGGCCAAACAGCTTGGTCTGACTCCCATTGACCAAGATCGAAAGAGTAGGCGACAAAATACACCACCCAAAATAATACCGCCATTTGGATCCAATTCCCATCTTAGCCATCATCGCATCTAAGAAAGCATGGTTAACACAGTCATAGGCTCTCTCAAAATCTAGTTTCATTAAAAGACCCTCGATATTGTCTTTCTTCCACGAGTGAATAACCTTCTCCGTAACCATAAAATTGTCTACAATATGACGATTTTTCACAAAAGCCATTTGATTAGGACCAATAATTTTCTCCATGACTTTTTTAACCCTAGTTGCCAAAACTTTAGCAAGAATTTTGTACATTGAGTCAACAAGGCTTATAACCAAAAATCATTGATGGATCTCAACTTACAAACCTTAGGGTTAAACGCAATAGTGCAACTCAAATCCTTAACGATAGACCTATCTTTGTAGAATTCTGATCAGAATGATTTATATACCTATTTGAGGTTCCTATTACCTAGCTTTTGTTCTCATTTTCGAGCATATTTTGGTATTTAATGTGTTTATGAGCCTTATGTAGGTACATGTTCCTTACAGAAGGTATTTGAGCTTAATTGAAGAGTTTTGGAGGTTAGATAGGCTGAAATGGAAATGGGTTGTGTAGAACACCTAAATTTTAGGGACCATATCTCCCTCCTCAGATCGAACTACATTTTCCATTACACTTTTCGGAAAGCCTCGGATGTCTAATTTCCAATGCACTTGATAGATTGTGATTGTGAGGTTTTTAAAGGAAGTTATGGCCGTTTCCGTAACGGTACGCGAAGCTGGAAATGCTGAAACATGATTCCAGCTCGTCATAAGGGTAGTTTTTGGCCGAAATTGAGGGGAAATCTTGCCATTTCACACCCCACTTCATGACCTAACCTCCCTACACTATATATACAACCATTTTCTCACCTCTCAAGGGAGAACACAACCCCCACACCCTAAAACCGAACCTCTCTTCATCTTCTTCATCTCTTCCATCTTCTTCACCACATAAGCCAGTGATTCAAGCTCCCATGGAGGTTTTTCCTCCATGGGATCTCACCATACACCTCCATACCACCATTTTACACTTTTCCACCCATTTTAGAACCAATTTCAAGGAAATAGGAGTGGTCTTAGGACCAAAACCGAGCTGGGAAAGATTTGGAGCATCTTTAGAGGGTTTATCTTCAAGAGTTTGCTCATTTTTACTCATTTCCCTTGTATTTTCATTTTTTTAATGTGTAACTATGAATTGAGAATTCATAAACCTTTCACATGTGCTATATATGTATTTTTGTACTTAAATTCATTTGAGTTTTGTTTTGCTCTTGGAATTATATGTTTTAATGCTCTTATTATGATATGTATGTGTATGAATGACTTGAAATTGATATGTATGCATTATTGGGATTAGGAGTAGAGTAATTTAATGTAGGAGGAGATTAATTTAGCTTCTTATGACTGTTTGTATGTTAATGGATGACCAAAATTCCATGTATTTATGATTTGAGTGATTGGGGATTTTTTTCCCCAAAAGTGGAAAAGGCTAGTTCATGCATTTATTGGTGCTTTTAGGACACAATTGCCCTTCCTTGGCCAGATTGGGTGGTGAATTGGTTTAGGAATAATTCTCAAATCAAGAGGATAAACCCTTAATTCATATTGAATGTACTTAATGTCTTAGCAATTGCATTGATGCACATTAGTGTTAGGTGAGCATATTTTCCATTCGTATTCATCCATCTTAGGGAGTCTAGAGAGATTAACAGAGAGCTCTCTCTTGTTGAGGGGGTTGTGCATTCATGAGATTGGAGAACGCCGTAGTCGTCCAGTGGTGAGAACATCTAGGATTGACACCCGAGAAGACCCGGTGTTTGATTCCCGGTTACGGATGAAGGGTCTCCTATCTATCTATTTTGTATTTCTTTCCTTGTATCCTTGTCTCTTTTTCGATGTGTACTTTAATTCATTCGGAATTTGATATAAACCTAGTATTGTTGCCTATTTCGTTGCATATGCATGTTATTGGTTGAGTGGCCCTTTGAAATGCTTAAAGCCTTGAGTGGTTAGCCACACCTTCATTGAACCTAGGTTGTGTGTGATGGACCGAGAGGTGAAGCACTCAAAGTGCATTTAGTAAATTGGCCACTACGTGTAGAGCCTGCATGCAGTTTTGTACGTATTGTCGCTACATGTGTCTCATTGTTCTTAATGAACCGAGTGCAGTTCAGGCAACCATCGAAAGATTGGTTGTTAGTGCATTTCAGTATAGTCGATTGTCGCTGGAGTGAGGGCAATTGGCGAGAATTAAGTGAGCACGGCATTCATCCTGGGCTATGCATGTTGTATGAAATTGTGTGATTGCTATGGTGGAGCCATTTGCTTAGTGTAACCATTTACATTCAATATCACTCCATTTCATCCGGTCATTGTACATATTGTTTATTTCTGAAGTTTGTTAGGTTTGTTTAGCATTTACTTTTCAACATATTTTTTCACATATGTAACACACGAGTCCGCTCAGAGTGTTGTAATAATAGCTAGGACTAGAGACAGTCGGTGAATCCTACCTCCCTATGGAACGATCCTTACTTGCCACTGTGCTAGTCTCTGTGACTCGCACGCTTGCGAGGCCGAACTTAAATATTCATATTTTGACGACACTACAACGACGTGTCATCAAATTCAAAAATGAAGTTCATGAAGTAAACTTTGATCCCTCCCAATTGGCCTTAACAAAATTTAAATTGAGCCTATCTAGACCTGATGCTTTGTTACTGCCACAATCACCAAGAGCCGCCCAAACTTCCTTATAGCTGAAATCTGCCTCCAACTCTTTGCTCTCCACCTCTGAGAGTTGATTAACCAAGAGATCGTTCAAGGTTGGCCTTCTCCGATCCTCTTTTTTGAAATGATCACTGAAAAAGGAGAAAACAACCTCTCTAATTTGATTCGGGCCTAAGTAAGAGCTTCCATTGATCGATAACTCTCCAATGAAGTTAGAATTCTACTAACATTGGATAAGATGTGGAAGAATTGTGTATTTATATCCCCCTCCTTGAGCCACCTAACTCTAGAAACCTGTCTCCATCTACGTTCCTCTAAGCGAGTTTGTTTCCACAACTTTGATAAATTAGCAAACCTCTCATGTCTCAATGCAGGCATCCTTTACACCATCACCAACACTTTTGGACTCTCTCCGACAGTCAATTACCTTCTTCGTTAAAACTTTGTCTTCCAACCACCCATTACAAAATCGAAAAGGCCTAGGGCCACAATCCTCCGCCTTGTCCTCAATGGCCATCGGATTGTGGTATGACACACTCTTATTAAGACCTTTTGGCACCAGTTGAGGAAACCATGACAAAAATAAAGGATAACAAAGGAAATGATCCAACCAAGCCTATAATTCAATCTCCCTAATATTTAACCAGGTAAACTTCATGCCTTGAAGAGGAGGCTTAATTAATAAATTCATTGAATTCCTCATTGAGCCAACATAACAAATTCCATCATTTCACTCATAAGGGTCTAAAATAGTGTTAAAATCTCCCTCTAAGCACCAAGGCACAGGGAGAGACGTTTGAACAGTGAGAATAAAGTCCCATAGAGCTTTCCTCTCTGCTTCTTGGTTCGTTGCGTAAATATTGCAAAACGGCACCTCCTTCTTAAGATTGATAATTGATAAGATAATGCAGCGATCATTCCGGATGCAGGCCTTCACCTCAAAAAGATCTTGTCTCCATAGAGAAATCAAGCCCCCATCCGATCCCTTTGAATTCACCCCCACACCTCGAGAAAATACTGAACCACCAATAGATTTAATCACCCTATAGTCAAAGGAATTCAGCTTGGACTATTGAATAAATAACAGCACAGGCTTATGCTTCAACACCAAGTTCCTAACCACCAGCCTTTTCTCTACACTCCCTAA
Source organism: Dipteronia dyeriana (assembly GCA_032871835.1). Taxonomy (NCBI): domain Eukaryota; kingdom Viridiplantae; phylum Streptophyta; class Magnoliopsida; order Sapindales; family Sapindaceae; genus Dipteronia; species Dipteronia dyeriana. The sequence continues at coordinate 413,146 of CM065295.1, forward strand.
ACCTCTAACATTCTAGGATAGCACTAACATCACACACAGGAAACCACAAAACAAAGAGAACTGAAGCCAGTGCTTACCTTCCTCTACAACAAATCTCTCATCATCTTCCTTTAATCTTGTTACGATCTCTTCTATCTATCCTCCTCTCCATTGAAATCGAATCCTAAAGCCACCTTTGTATCAATGACCCTAGCAGCTTCATCGTCCAGGTCCCACGCCACTGCCTTGCTTGTCGAGTTTCCTGAATCCGGTTCATTTTCGCCCAACGATCCTTTCCGACTGACATTGGCATGAGCAAATTTTAAACAGCCCATTTCCACCCTTTTTTCTATGACCTTTGCCACTTCAACGTCAAGGATCCACTCCTTGTTGACTATTCATGCCATCTTCCTCCCCTTTTTGATTTCCTTTGGCATATGTAGCTCAAAGGATTTGTCTTTTCTTGTTTTCATCTCATGCACTTCCCTTTATCTTGGAAACTTCATCAGGCAATTCGGTAAAGGAGATGAACTCTCCTTCCTCTGCCTCAACCTCTAGAGACCCTAGGACTCTCCCATGAGAATATTCAAACTGGCACACAACCATATTTTCTTCATGGTCTTTCAGACTTGATTCCTCATCTGTCTGACCCAAATTAGATAGGTCCTCTGAGTCTAAACATTGGGCCTCCTTCAGATTCTGAGCATTCTTTGCACATGGGCCTTTACTAGCACAAGAAGCTTGAATCAGCCTGTGCCCAACAACTCCATCCTATGCACTTGGCCTATAACCCAAGTCCACCACACTGTGACTCCCCACCAAAAAGACCAGCTTCCCACTAGAAGATTCCCCTCTGAAGATGAGGATGAGAACTCCTCCTCATCTCAAGCTATATTAGTTTGCATATTTTTGCTCTTGTCCAAAACTAATTTAGCATTGGAGGCAAAAGGTGGACAAGGGTGTTAATCACCCTAAACCACCATTAGATTTATGTGATTGGAATGAAATACCACATTGTTCTCGTTTGTAAATCTAATAAAAATGTTCCTTAATTTTTAAAGGGTGTACTAATTTAATCACTAAATTTTGTAAAATAACAACAACAACAACAAAAAATTACCATTTGTATCTATTATTAAGCGATTAGTTTAAAGTGTTTTTGGTATGACTTCTTTATTATTAAAAAAAAAAAACTTATTTAATGTCGTAAGCTATTTTGAAAAAGCTCTTTAACGTTAATAGAGAGAAGCTTAAATTTCAGATGTTTTTTTTTAAATAAATTCAATTTGAGTTTTTTTTTAAGAAATAAAATTGTCTTAAATACCCTTTGTCATTGTCTATAATCAAATAGAAATTTCATAACTCTTGACATGAATATTTGCTCAATTTCAATTAAAAGTTATGTGAAGTAGTAAGACCCACTATTTGCATTTGAACTCCGGCAGATAGTTTGGTTAGAAGCCAACATAAAAGTAATTTACCTTTATACTTGATATTCTAGATTAATCAAGATATTTGGGTGGACAAGGATATGATCCGAGAATAGACTTTTCAAGATTATAGACTTCTAAAATTAGAAAAACTTGATTTTTTTGTATATAAAAAAATGTTGCTATTATCCGTAGAACTAACATTTGAGGGTATTCGATAAATAATGACCAAATGATTCGGTAAAAGGAGAAGTTTCACATAAAGAACCTTAATTATCCGTATAATTAACATTTGACATCTATATAACTAAAATAGTCGATGCCAAATCTCGTATGCAAATATCATGAGAAAATCTTCATTGAACCAGGAGTACCACTCTGCAGGTCAATTCTAATAAAAAAAATTTTAATTTTAAAAAAATTAATATTGTTGATGTGTCAATTTATCAAAGGCTGCATACAGTGTTCAGTGGACTTGGACCTCTTGCTGATCTACTTCTAACTCTTGAGGATCTATTGCCACATGTATTGGATGTTTGTTATTAAAGAGATAAAAATAAATAAAACTAATTTAGACTGTCCAAAACACGTGTATCAGTTCCTTAAAGAGTTCTGTACAAGCCAGTAAAGAACAGCTCAATAGAAAATACAAATCCTTCTCTAATATGACAAAAGTGATAATAGTCCATTTCTTCGGTTTTCTTTGAGATTCCAAATAAACTCATACAACATTGGAATACAAAGTATGGTCATAAAATGAAGAGTACAATTACCTATAGTGTACTAACAGCACGACACTTCTCCATAATTGTTTTTGACGTGTCTGGAGGCAGATTCAAATCCTCTAGTATAAATTCTACATGCCATTAATACAAATTCTGTATTCTGTCAACAAAATGAACAGATCTTATAATTTGCATCACTATTGCAAAACTTGTCACTAACATATGCACTATAAAAAATAATGGATAATAATATTTGACAATTTCATACGCAAAATAATTGTCATGATCGAGTTGATCTAATAGCTATACGATGAATAGCACAGGATAAAATTAAGCTTATTTAAAAGTAAAAAATATCTACTTGACAAAGCTTTCATTAAACCACACTACAAATGAATACACTATTGGCATTCATCACGTTTAAACTATTATGACGCGAAACGGTTGTATAGATTCACACACACATACCTTTGATGTAATGTCACGATCCGAATATGTATACTTTAAACCTTCAACTATTCCTGCTTTGTCTAGGTTGTCAATAAAATTCTACGGTCTTTTTTCTAATCAAATAAAAAGAAAATAGCATAAAGATTCCTGAGAGCAAATATGAGATAATATTGAAAAATTTACGTTTATCATAAAGTTCATAATCAGTGCCAACAACGAAACCAACAAGATTATGTTCAGCCATCTGCATAAAAATGGAAAAGAAAAAAAATGAAACTATAGATGGAAAACAGCTCAATATTTAGAGCAATACCACATTAGATACGTGGTACTTGTTGTGTCCGCTGTTGGCAGGTGAACAAAACACACTCACAGATTAGTTAATGACAGGACCCACTCGACTCCTCTCTTGAATATGAGAGATGCTCTATGGGCTGTACCTTTTACTAATATAATAAAAGAATTTCGAATAAAATTTCGAATAAAATTTCATAGAAAATACTTGTTTTTAAACATAAAAAGAATATAAGGAAATATTGGAAAATATTGGACAGTATAAAATGTACATAATTGTAAGTTCTTTATTGTCATTTTCATTCATTACAAAAAGTTGGTCAAAATCTAGACCAGACAAAATCCAACAATTTTTTTTATTAAGTAAAATGACCAGAAATCTGAGTAGGTGGAGTAGGAAATCTGAGTAAGAAATCCGAGTAGACCGAGTAGGAAATTCAAGTAGAAAATCCGAGTATGCTGAATAGGAAATCCGAGTAGGCTGAGTAGGTAAAATCGAACATGGCCGAGTAAAAAATCCGACCACGTTCCGACCATGACGACCATATATCTCAAAATATGTACATGAAAATTAAAATGCATGACTCTTATGCTTCATGATGTCATCGAGTTGCCCACCTCAAAACTGAAGAGTCAGCACAACCGAGCAGCTACCTGGAAAAATATTTTTAAAGTAAAAGGATGAGCTCTAACGCCCAGTGAGTGAATGGAAAACTTTTAAAAACATAAGTTTTCTTCTAAACAATCTTTTCAATATGCATCAGATTTAACAAACTAGATATTATTGTATCTTGTCAAATAATCTCATAAACATAACATAATTGGGTAGTTGAAGATAATATATCTACAATCACATTTAATAAACTGATGCACAATTCTTTTTTGATCAAGAACAATATAATTTATAAAATCTTAATCTGCACCAAATTAGTACCTAGGGATATCTTCAATACGTGAGCCGAATTACTTCGTGCATACGCAGAGTCGATAATAACTTCTGTCATACACGTGCAAAGTGATTCAATACTCTTTAACATTTGTCGTACGCATGCAGAGCGACCCATCTGACATACACATGCGTAGAACAGCCCCCAAAAGCCAATAATAATCATAATTGGGGAAGGGTACAGACATGATGCTTTTATGAAATCAATCATAATCTCTTCTCAAAACTTAGTAAAAGTAATAGCTAATATTTATGAGTACTAATATAAGTATAAAAAAATATAACTAGCATTTTTGAGTATTAATATAAACATAAAACATACTTTTAGTTCTCTATATAATCACCATAAATCATCAAAAGAAATAAAACGTTTAAATGATTTGCAGACAATTAATTTTAAGCATAAAACTGGAAACTTTTAAGTTAAAAACTAAACTAATTTTTTGTTCACTCACAACTTAGACGTTAAGCTTAATTCGGACCAAGTACGCTAGGTCCCCTACTTTATCTTCTTTCTCTAACAATCACATAAAATCCAATTAGAAGCTGGAATTCAAAGAAGAATGAACCGAAAATCTACAGTATCATGAAAAATTCCACTAACTTCTCTTCTTTTTTCTTCATTCTCTTTCCTTTCTTCCGCTCGATTCTACTGCTTTCTAGTTCTCATAACCTTTGATCCTCCTTTATATAGGTATGTATAGACGCATCTAAAGTTGTAAGCTAGTTAACTAAGCTCACAGCTGCCTGTCAACCAGACAAGCTATAAACGCTTACTTATCTATTTATTTTTCATTTCACGTTTATTCTTTTTTTTTTTAACCTCTCAATTTAGAATTTTATTGGGTCTGAATGACATGTACCGGCTAAACTTACCAAAGATCGAAAAAGATCAGTGGCCGCCATAGAAGTCGTAATATTGCCTATCGAAAGTTCAGCAATGTTGAAAAAATTGACATTACAAGATATTGAGAACATAATAACAAACCTATTTAGAATAAAATAAGAGATGTCATACTTTAAAGGCACAACAGTTAATTAAGTTCTTCGAATCTGACACAGCCAACGACAAATACTTATCACTAACATCCAAACCGTGCAACCGACCATGTTTTGAAATCTTTCTTCATCAAAATTTCCTTGAAAAATTCCTTGTAGAAATTCAAGGGCTTCAGGTACTTCATCTATAAGTGAATACATGAAGACAAGCAATTCAATATGTATTCGACAAATTTTTACAAATTTATTTCCAGAGAAAGAAAACAATGAACTTATACTGCTTTTGACAATAAAAAATGGAATTTGTAAAACAAGGAAAACAGTTTTAAAGGATACGTAGAAAGAAAATTTTAAGACTGGCGATATTGACACCCCTAAAAAACTGTATTTATATCATTTCGTAAGCACACCCTTAAAACATTTTAAAAATCTATGTTTCGAAAATAAACCCCACTTAATACCAAAAATACTCTTTCTGTAATTTTATTATATTATAGTTTTGTTAGCACACCCCACTGTTTTGTTATCTAATCAGATTTGTTTAAAATTTTATTATTTTATATCTTTTTATTCAAATAAATTATTTCTCTTTAAAAAAAATATTCTAACTCCTGAAAAAATATTTAATGTCACTCAAAAATTGTTTGAAAAAAAATTCTTATCATTACAATATATTTTTTAAATAATATATTTTTTTAGAGATTAAAATTCTCCAATTCCACCGAATTTAAAAACTACTAGCTCTAAACACACAACAGTGTATCTCAATTACTCTGTTCCTAATAAAGTTTATTGTCTTTTTTACAATATAAAGTTTATTGTTTGTATTGATTTTGTTTCACGCAATTATAACACTAAATTATTAGTCAAGTTAATCAATTTGTATTCCTTAAAAGAAATTGAAATTAGTATTTAAAATAGAAGTTAGAGTTTTATAAAATAGAAAGGTTTTTATTATCATACCAAACAATTAATAAGAAACTTTATTTTCCCTTTTTTTCAAAGGATTGATATAAAATTAATTAATAATTATTGGTGTGTATTTACAAACTATTTAGTCATTTAAGTAATTTTACTCAAAGGTAATATTGGATATTCAAAAACATACTAAATTGGGATATACGTACAGTTTTTGAAGGGTGTAAATATCATCACTCAAATTTTAGAGCCAGAGAGACAACCACTAACCTACGAAAAGTTTAATATTTCGCGTTTCGAAGGTGGTCTAGTCAATAACAAGAGAAGGGGGTTACAAATTTGTTTAGGTAATTAGGGTTTGACTCATTTGGGTTTGGGTCGGGTGGGGGTTAGGATTGTAGGAGTGGGGGAACCTCCCCCACCCTAATTGCCCAAACGTTTCTAAGTTTAGGTATAACTACACGTTAATTGAACTTTTATTCAGAGTTGTCGAAACATTTTTTACCGTTAGTTGACTTCAGTCTATATTAACTGTTGACCAGTATTTTGGGATAATTACCCTCGTTGTAACCAATTTGGTCGGAGTGTCGGTCACTATCAAAATGATCTTTGTATGAAAAATTCGTTTCAAACCGGTCATCATATACAAACAGTGTAATGGAAATAATCATTCGTAATGAAAATTACCGTAGTGGCCACCCATTTTAATTTTTTTAATATAATTGGTCAATAAAGAATTAAAAACAAAACCGTAATCTGACCATCTTCTCAAAATCAAACGTGAGAAGCAAATAAAGTAAATACAGGAAATAGATATATAATATTTAGAAATGGTCATATAGATTATTTTCTAAAATTATAAAATCAGTTCAGTTCCCCCAAATATGTAAAACTGATTTTTATTATATAATATTTATACAAGAGTGCTTTGGGCGACATGACAAATCAATTCATGATTATTCCACAACAGAACCAGCCTAGAAGGCAAAAACTAATTACTGATAATATCATGAGTATAGAGCAAAGATGTTTACAGTCTTCTAGACAGAGAAATCTTTGTATTTACTTCGTAGAAGTTAAATTTTGGAAGATATTAACAGTAAGAAAAGAGTCGGAGAATAAAAAGATACCCGATTTCGGACAGAACCGATGACGGTTGGTTGCAATTGGTTGAAGATGAAATTTTTTACTTTTTTTTTCAAAAAAAAAAATGTCAGAATTTTTTAAAGAAGAAGCCAACTTAGAGAATGGAGCTGCTAATGATTGTGTATGTGGCATTGTTTGACAAAAACAAACGTGTAGAAAAATATGGAAAGCATCAAATGTGTTTACGACTACAAAAGCTGTATAATTTGACAAGTAAATTAAAGGACAGCATTATCATGGAAATCTCTTCTAGTTATGTATACTGTGCTGTGCCAGGCCTATTTGGGATTTGAACTACATGTTTCTGCCATTGGGGCAAGCTGAAGACATCTTTACAGGATTCATCAACGGCTGGTATTATACATTGGTATGTTCTCTTGAAGACATTTATGATCAAACCAGTAGAATTCTAATCTAAAACAGACATGAGACATCTCTGTCTTTTATTAAGATACAGACTAACAATGGCAACCCAACATAAAGTTCGTTTAAATTTTCATGTTACAATGAGTTGTTCGTTTGCGTTATAAAACATACAGACAATTGCACATGATGATTTTCATTTTCATAAACCTGTGAAATTTAGTCAATAATATATGGAGCAGAAAGTGAAAACTAGATGGAGTTTTAATTATGGTTTGTTTTGATCGCCAATCGCACACATCATTCCCCTTGAATAGCCAAAAATGTAGCTCTAATTTTTGTCAATCTAGTTACAACATTTTTTATGTTGATCCTATTTTCTGGTAAATATATGGTACAATTCATGGCTAAACTTAAGATAGACAGTAGACATTGCTCCCTTGCCGGAAAATATACATCCTCCCCTAGTAGTAAATCGTGATCCACAACTTCCATGATCGAATGATTTAACGACTCACCAACCCACCTCCTCAAGCTCATCTCCCCAACAAAAATATCATCCGTTGGTTTCTTCTTTGTAAAAGTTTCCATCAGCATAATACCATAGCTATAAACATCACCTTTCTGGGATACCTTTCCTTCTCTTCCATACTCTGCAAATGACTTGATCGGTTTCAATATTATCATCAATGTAAATATCAATAATAAAGACAATACGCAACAGAAAAATAAAATTTCGAACATTTACCTGGTGCCATATAACCAATTGTTGCAAGGGTTTGTGTTTGTATCATAGATTCTTCTTCACCTAAAAGTTTTGCAATTCCAAAATCACTCAAGTGCGCAACCATACTTTGGTCTAGCAACACATTACTAGGCTTGACATCACAATGAACAACAGGGATTGAATAATCTAAGTGAAGATACTCCAAAGCTGATGCAACATCTATCATTATATTTAATCTCTGTGATAAATCCAAAATGCATTCATTAGAATATAAGCACTTTTCTAGGCTCCCATTAGGCATGTACTCTAGGACCAATGATTTAAAATCCTCGGTTGTACAACAGCTGATAATTTTGACAAGGTTTCGATGACGAATACCACTCATTACTTCACATTCAACATCAAAGCTCTTAAGCGATCTTTCAAATTGCATGTGGAACACCTTTACTGCAATCTCCATCCCGTCTAAAAATCTTCCTTTGAAAACCGAACCAAAACTCCCTTTGCCTAGTAGGTTGCTTTCACTAAATCCATTTGTTGCTCGAACTAGTTCTTGACGAGAAATTCTTCTCCATATTGCTCGACGAGAAACATCAATATCACTATTATTAGGTGGTTGTATGCTTCTCCTCTTTCGACATACGCTCAACACAATGACCAATGTCAAGAAGACAATAAAAGTTAGTGGCAACGAAATGGCTAGGACAAGATTGATCCTTGATCTTGGATGAGTGCTACGTTTGCACGAAGGAACTTGCTGTTCGGGTAAACCACACAGTGCATGGTTCTTCATGAATGAATTACCAGAGAAATTTGCAAAGGGTCCTTGGGTAGGAATTCTTCCTTCTAACTGGTTGAAAGATAAGTTTAGATAATTGAGGTATTTGAGAGCCTCCAAAGCACTCGGAATAACTCCAGAGAGATTATTGTTCGACAAATCCAAAAACTCCAAGCTTGTTAAGCCCCCAAATGATTCAGGAATTGAACCTTGAAAGCTATTATATCTTAGAGAAAGAATCTGTAGATCTTGTAGGCCTCCAATTGTGGCTGGGATATCACCTGTTAAATGATTCTTTGACAAATCTACATCTATCACAACCTTAATATTTCCAAAATCTAATGGAAGAGTTCCACTAAGAGAATTTGATGACAAGTTCAAGTGCAAGATGCCCGTGAGTTTCCAAAGAGACGAGGGGATAACAGAAGTTAACCGATTGGAGCCTAACAGAAGTAGTCTTAGAGTTGCTAGATAACCTAAGCATGCAGGTATAGCTCCAGAAAGCTTATTACTTTCCATGTACAACTCAACCAGATTATCCAAGTGACAAAGATCATCTATGATAAAACCTTCTAGTTTGTTATATTCAAGAGACAAACCTTGAAGATTTTTCAAGTTTTTTAGGGTACTTGGAATCGATCCTGTCAATTCATTTCTGCTCAAATCTAACATCATCAAGTTTTTCAGGTTGCCGATTTCTTTTGGAATGCTGCCACTAATGTTGCAACTTTTAATGTAAATTGACTCTAAAGAAATAGAAAGATTTCCTATAGAACCTGGAAGGAAACCATTTAGTGGATTTGCTGATAATACCACTGCTCTTAAATTCTTGGAATTTGAGAAGGAATTTAAAAAGCTCAAATCTGGAGTAGAAGATGTGAAGTAATTAAAAGCTAAGCCGAGCCACTCAAGATTTGTTAAACTATTGCCTAATGTGTTGGGAATGAATCCAGAAAATGAGTTACCTCCCATCTCCAGATACTTGAGCTTGGAAGAATTTGTGATGAAACTGGGAAATGTCCCACTGAAGTTATTAAATGGAAGCTCAAGCGACTCAAGGTTTGGAAGCCCAAGAACATTGCTTGATGGAAGACTTCCGGAGAGTGTGTTGTTACCGAGAGCAAGCATGTTCAACGTCGAAATGTTGAAGATTGGAGCTGGAATGACGCCAACTAGGTAGTTGTCTGCAAGCGCCAACGCCTCTAGATTAAGAAGATTACCAATTTCATGAGGTATCTCACCTGCAAAGATTTTATACAATAATGTAGTTTAAATTATTTTTAACTTGTTGCTGTGAGGATATATAAAGTTTAATTAACACCAATCAACATACCTTGGAGTTTAGTGTCTTCAATTAATAGAATTCTCATCTCAGTCAAGTTGCCGATTTCTCTTGGTATGCCTCCAATAAAATTGTTAAAGGACATGGTCAAATGTTGTAGCTGTCTGCACTTCGATATAAAGGACGGTATTTCTCCCTCAAACATGTTTTCAGACAAATCAAGTAACATCAAATTAGGTCCACAACTAGATAGATTGACCATTGATGAGAGCTGATTGTGTTTGAGTCTAAGCTCTTGCAACGAAGATATGTTGAAGATGGAGGAGGGTACAGTACCTGAAAGTTGGTTATGATTGAAATTAACATATTTCAATCGACGTAAACGAGCCAACTCATAAGGAAGAGAGCCATAAAAGCTATTGTTGCTGATGTCTAGGAATACAAGGAAAGAAAGATTTCCCAGTTGAGAAGGGACAGTCCCTTTGAAACCAAGGTGAGAAATATTCAAAGCTACGACTCTGTGGAGACGAACGCCACATGTGATGCCGATCCAATTACAAACGTAGGTATTCCTGGACCAATTAGTGGCCAAGACATTGTTAGGATCATAAGCTATACGGGTTTTCAGGGTAAGGATAGTATCTTCATCTATGGTAATGTCGGTAAATGACCAAGAAACGGAACAATGGAATAAGAAGCAGAGTATGAGAACACTGAGAAAGCAATTAGTTTCCATGAGAGGTACCGAACTAGTTTGGTGACACAATTGGGACAAAGATTGAATGGGTATAACTAATGCTAAACAGTGACAGTATTTTATCATTTGACATAGAACTATAGAAGCCAATCAGCCATACATTTTAATCTCCCCAAAGTCAACAAAATTGGCTACTGATTGTGGGTGATATGTAATGAGCAGAGGGAAGCAATCCGTTGTGTAATGAAATGTTGGTCAAGGAAAGCGGAAAAGAGCTTGTCAAATATCTAAATATTGACGAATTTCCATCTACTCAATTATTGGATATAGACTACTCGTATAATTATTGATTTATTCGTTGATTGATCGGTCATATATGTCTTTTGTTCTCATTCCTCCAATCAATTATCTGTTTCTTGAACTATTTAGGTGTATAATTTATGTCTTTGAGTATTTTTAGAATTGCCATTGCGTAGGTTGCTGTCCAAGAAGAGCTTTTACCGTGGCGTATCCAATGGAGAAGTTCAGACTTGTCATCTTTCACAGCCGTAGCTAAGTACCTGTCTCTAAAGCGGTCGACACCTCATAAACATCCGGAGAGCACATTACCCCGTCTGCCGCAGTCTGTTCAAGGTGTCCATGCTGTGGTCTAGAGAATGGTCATGTGTATTCCTGGTTTTCAAGGGAATTATGAACCCTACTTTGGAGAGGACCTGTATATACTTCATTACTTCTTATATTATTTTTCTGAGGGGCTACACAGAAAAACACACATTCCAGCCCTCTCAACCATTATTCTCTTTCACAAACACCTTACACAATTCTATCATCATCTTTACACATCAAAAGATCGAAGATTAAGAAGATTTCAATCGAAGACTTGAAGCATTCAATGTGTTCTATCTTTTTTTTTTCTGTTTTTACTTTCATGTTGTGTAACTAACTCAATACCAGGGAATCAATGTGAACCTCTATGAATGCTCTTTGTTAGAATTGACTATATTTTAATTAATTCAAGTTTTGATTCATTCAATTCATCTTATATCTTAATTATTTATTCTTGTTAATGCATGATCATAGGTTGACATGAATTTAGGGTTTTGATAATTTAATGATTGAGGTTGGAGTATTGATCTATACGTAATCTTAATTAATATTCAATTGAATTGATAAAACTGATCTTAGCATTGATTTATGCAAGTAGGTTTTGGTTCATTGTTCTTACACTTAATGGGTTCCCGATTGTAGTTTACACCATTGATCTATAGGTAAACTGTAATTGAGAACACTTGATTCATCCTAAGATCATACAATAACAATCATACTAAAGATGAGAATTAACTCTTAGCTTGATTGATATCTTTTTAAGTCAATTCGAAATATTGAGTAGACATAATTGGGGAGCATTGATGACCTAGTTTTTCTTCCATTGATCACAATCAATTTTTTTCAATTGCTTCCATTAGTTTAATTTAATTTAGTTTTTCTTTTAGTTTAATTCAATCATCAACAATCTTCTGGTTAGTTTTAGTTTAACTTTAATTAGAATTAGATTTAATCAGTAAATTACTTTTCCTCGTGGGAACGATCACTACTTGTCGTTGTGCTTATCTTCACGATTCATATACTTACCAGTATTGTGTTTATAATTACGGTTTTACACAATCAAGTTTGTGGCGCCGCTACCGGGGAATAGTTGAATTTATTGGTTAATTATAATTTTTGTTTTAGCTAATAGCTTTAGTTATTTAGGTAGTCAAGTCAATAATTTTTAGATTTTTAGTTTTTATTTTTAATTTCTTTTCTTTTCATAGTTTATTGTGTGTCTGTCTTTTGTTACAGTTTTCAACGGTAAATGCGAGGTAGAAGATCACTACAATGAGAATTACTACCGTTGAATGACAAAATTGAACATCTTGGACAAAGAGCAATGGCAGACGATGGAAATCGCAATATCCAACAGGTTCCTGATCCACCAGCTATCCCTATCAAAACCATGAAGGATTACAACAAGCCCATTGTTGACAATCATCCTTTGTGCATTGCGCTAGATGAGGTAATAAGTAACTATGATCTGAAAAGTTTTCACTAAAATTTGCTACCAGCTTTCCATGGGCTACCAAATGAAGATGTGCTTAAATTCCTAAGAAAATTCTATACAGTAATTCAAGCTTTTCCAAACAGTAGAGTGACAGAAAATCAGCTGCGTATGAATGTATTCCACATACTCTTAAGGACAGGGTGAAGACATGAATCTTGACTTTGCCTCCAGCTTCACTAACAACATGGTAAGAGGTGGTAGAGAAGCTTTCTGACCAGTTTTATTCTCCCCAATAGACAAATGAGATTAGGTCTAAGATTAATAAAATCTTCCAAGGGGACCAAAAGACATTCTATGATGCTTGGGAGCACTACAAAATGCTTATTTTTATCCTCGGCACGAATATCAAATTCATTAACTCTGTCAATGGTTCTATGATTGACTAAATAACGTCTAACCAGTTTTGGTGAATAAGGCATGTGGAGGATCCATGATTGACAAGACTCTGGAAGAGTTGCATTCGATCTTCGAAAAACTCATAAAAAGTTCTCAAGAAAAGAGTTCTAGGAGAAGGAAGGGGATATATGAAGTATAAGCTAATTTCGGGAACTCATTGCAAATGTCACATATGCAAGTGTCTATCGAGTTACTAGTCAACGAGGTGGGACAACTGAAAGAAATAAGGTACCAGGGATATAAGCAACCAAGGTATAGTATGGAAGCTTTTCAAGCAAGAGGTCATGGACCTAATGATGAGGAAGCAGTGCAAGCTACGAATAATTTCAATTTGAGACCTCAGAATGATCCTTTTCAAATACTTACAATCCGGGATGGAGAAATGATCCAAACTTCTCTTGGACTAATAATCAAAGCACTGGGAACCAATGGGGAAACAATAACAACTATGGCCAGAGACAGTATAATTCAGGTGCTCAGTAGAATCCTGTATCTCACCCACAAACCTGTCATTAGAAGATACAATGAAGCAATTTATACAAAAGATGGATCAAACAATGAGTCAGCATGAAAAACAGTTTCAAAACTCCCAACAAGATCATCTTGTAAGATTTCAAAACATTGATGCTTCATTAAGAAAGATGGAAACGTAAATCAAACAATTGGCTGAAGCTAAGCAAATGAATGAACCAGGAAAATTTTCTAACCTTACTGAGCAAGCAAAGGCAATCACAATTCTTTGGAATGGTATGGATTTAAATAATGATGAACCTATTGAACTTTTTAATACTTATATGAATGTTTCAGGTTTCTCCAAGAGGAACAATAACTCTCAAGAAGAGGAAGGGCTTAAAGTGGAGAAATCTAAGGATACATTGAAAATTCACAAATCTCCAATTCCTTTTGTACCTCCAGTTTCTTTTCTAGCCAGAGTTCAGATGAACAAGCTCAACCAATCATTCAAGGAAATCTATAACATCTTGTCAAATGATAATGTTAGTTTGCAAACCATGGAAATGCTCCATCAGATGCCAGCATATGCAAAGTACTTCAAGGAGATCAACTCAAGAAATAGAAAGACTGAATGTTATGAGAAGATACTAATTCCAAATAAAGTAAGTGCAGTACTCCAAAAGAAGTTGCCCCTAAAAATCAAGAATCCTGAAAATTTCAATATCACCATCATAGTGGGAAAAACAAGAAAAGAGAGAGTCACACTGGATCTAGCCCATAAGCATTATTTTGATGCAATATGTTGTATACAAAGAGATGAGGTTAAGTGATCTTAGAGTAATAAACATGGGCTTTCACTTGCCGATCGATCTGTTAGGTATCCTCGTCGAATTGTTGAGGATGTCCTAGTCCAAGTAGGCAAGCTCATTATACCTACAGATTTTATCATATAGAATATGGAAGAAGAAAGCATTAGAGCGATTGAATTACCTATCTCGCTCGGTAAACCATTCATGTCAATCGTGAAATCTATCATAGATGTGCATAATAGAAAGGTCTCCACGACAATGCTTGATGAAAAGATCAACTTAGATGTTTTTGAATCTGAGAAATATCTAGTAGATGTTGTTGATTGTTTCAATATGAAAATAGTAGATCTAGGGGTTTGTCCAGAATCAACTCCAGCCCTCAAAGAATCTCAAAATGGCAAAAGGAGTAAAATGTCACTTGCTCAATGTGATTCTACAAGTTATGAGAACATGATTGAGCAGCTAAAGGAAGAGAAACAGATGATTATCGTTCTCAATTCTGACTTGAAGACAAAGATCACTGAGCTAATGGAAGAAAAAATGTCTTTATTAAAAAGGTATGCAATATTTTCTCAAAAGATTGAAGAGCTTAGAGAAGAGTATAATCAACCGATGAAGCTAATGAAGGTTGAGATCGAACAAAGGGATAAAGCCCTAGAGATTATAAAGATTAAGGAGCTTGAAAAAACTGCAAAGCTTGCAAAGGCAGAGCAAGAGATCAAATCAAGGGCCATGGAAGAACAGAGGAAATTGGCGGAAGTCAGGATCAAAGAGGTGAAGAATAATGAGTCAAGTGATTCCATCACCCAAAAGAAAGATTCAATTTCGGAAAGGAGAAGAAGAAATAAAAGGAATCAAGATCGACCATTGAACAACAGCCACCAGAGAGCTAACATTCATAGATATCCCAGATTGTCATTTTTTAAAAACAGGAAAGGTCACATTCGATCAAGATGCTGCGGGTATATGAGACAATGCAAACAAGGGACAATGAATCAACCGAATGTGAAGAAAGTATGGATCCGAAAGAATGAGCTCAAAAAAGATAAGAGTGGTGGAACTATTAGACTGAAGAAAATGGGTGAAGAATATGTGGTTATTACTTCACCATTAGAGCTGCAGTGCTCTCATTCGTCTCACCTAGACATTAAATTATGCACTTTGTGGGAGGCAACCTACCCAGGTTTAACTCTTTTTAGTTTTCTTTTTGTTTTTGTTTTTATTTTTTATTTTGTATTTTTTTTTAAGTCATACTTAGTGTGTGTCTTAAGTATCTTTTTTTCTTGAATTGAACATTGTCATACTCTTAGTTTTAGACTTAATTCAGAGACAATGTTAAATTCAGGTTTGGGGGTAACTTGAAGTTTTTAATGACAAGAACATATGTTTTATTGTGTACATATTTGAGTTGTACAGATCAGGCCTGGAAAAAATTCTGTAGGCAACCGCTGGATGTACAGCTTCGCAAGTAGTGTCTACCCAACGGGTTAAACCGCGGTACCTTAAGTAAAATGGTGCGTTTTGAGGTCTCAAGTAAGCAAAATTAGGTATAACCGCTGCCCAGACTGTTGTCCAGGTAAGTAACCCAAACCGCAGTAGAGCAAAATTTTACGCACATATATAGGAGCGCGGTTTGGTTCATTCTCTCCACTTTATCTTTATCTGTGCACGACCAGTTGTTTTCTCCTTCTCCTCTCTTATTTTGTTTTTCAATTTTTCTTCCACAAACTCCTTTCAAACTTCACTAATTTTGTTCAAAGATCCAAGGTATGCATCTCTTTTACTTCTTTGATAGATTATTTTACTCTTTGTGCATTATTTGACCTAGGTTTTCATGTACGTGTTGATTGAGAGAGGTTTGTGGTGATTTATTGTTTAAATTTGAAATTCATGTTTAATTGATTAATTTAGAATGTGCTAATGCGTGTGATGTTGCTTAGTTTGTAGAATTTTAATTTGGTTGCTATTGGAATTTCCGAATTGATAGTAATTAGTAGATATTTGTATTTCATTTGGATTTTACGTGGATGAATTGATTTTGGGTGCTATTGAGTTTACTATAATGCCATTGTGTTGAATTGGATTTATTTTGCTTATGGGATGCCTATGGAATGTGTGATTTGAGAATGATTTGGTTTATTGGAAATTTAGTAAAAAAATAGCTGCATAAATTTATATACACACCTTGATTATTTGGTTTTGTTTGGTTGTTTTTTTGTGTAGATGGTCAGAACCTGTTTGCACAAAATACCTAGAGTAGTGATATAGGACAATTAGCTTTGGAGTGTGAAGAATAGTAGGATAGATATTTGACAAAGAGAGAAATAGGCACAACTGAAAGAGCTGGTTCGAAGACACGGACATAACTTTTAGCTGGGTTGTCTGATTGCCTATTATAGTATGTTTTCAGAAAGGGATTTTGGCGATCTACGCAGTACCAACCTCGGTTTCCTCGGTTGAGGTCATTTGCATCCTCAAAATAGCTTATTAAGGTAGGCTGTCGGGCTTTTCAAGTTTTTTTTTTTTTTAGTTTTTCGTTGTAGCTTTTATTTGTTTAGTAAATGTCCAATTTGATCTTTTTGCTTTAGTTAGGGTTTGCAGAGACTATTTAAACCTCTTATTCTTTATTTTGAGGAGGATAATAAAAAAAAATTAGTTAAATTTCGATATTCTTTTCTGGTGGATTCCAGTTTGTGTGTTCTTAGGGTTTACTTTGGTAAACCCTTTTACTTTCGTTATGTGTCAGTAGGCAGTGCTTCTAGAGGCAAAGGGCTCGCTCTCCCACACTTGGCTCAGAATAAAGATTTTTAGGACCGACTTTTTAAATTTCAGAGGTGACCCTAGATTGTGGAAAAGGGCATTGATGTGCCCAGTTTAGTTGTGACATCGGTGCCAGAAGTTGTAGCTACCCGTTAGAGGGTAGGATTTGTTCAGAGGCCTCTGAAGCCCAATAAAAGCTTAGTGGTCGATCTTTATACGAGTATGATTCTGGAGAGATTTCTCAGTGAAGAACCGGTTCTGGTCCAAGGGGTCGAAGTTAATATCTCACCGGATGCAATTAGTCACTATTTTATGGCCCCAGATGTGCAAGTTAACAACAACATTTAGATACGATTGACGAGATTGATCAGTGCCTAAAGAGGCTGGCTACTGTGCTCAGGATGGATGGCCAGGAATAATGGAACCAGTTGGTTTGTCTGTATAAGAGGGATTTGAGAGTGGATGATATGTTTTAGAACATTTTTATAACGTATTCATTACGGCCGACGTAGCATCGTACTGAGCTATTTTTTATGCCTACCAGGCTATTGCATCACCTAGTGATTGGCCGACCAATTAATATTAGTCATGTCATTTTTCGAGCGATCTACCACAGTAGGTGAGAGGATGGTTCTTCTATGGTATTTTTCTGCTTGATTACAGCTTTTTACAGAGAGCAGGTATTCCGGTGGATGCAAGATTGAAGGAGCAGGCGCCCAGTATGTTAGTATTGACATTATGGAACAAGTTGAGTAACGATCAGGGCCTACTTACCCTAAGGCAGTATGGAGAGAGGAGACGTCGTCGTGAGGCGAGAGAAGCTTAAGAAGCCCAGATAAGAAATGAGCAGTTATAGATAGAGGTTACCGATCCAATTCCAGATGTTCCGCCAGTCAGGCATCCTGATGCCACTTAGCCAGAAGATACAACTTTTGATTCTATGTTTCAATGGTCAGTTAAGAGGGTTGAAGGATCGTTTGAGCATACATTTAGATGGTGTTGATGCAAACATTAGTGAGCTGCTTCAATGGTTAACCGGTTTTCTATGGCTGACGATGGTGGTGGTTCCCTCTAGTCTTCCGTTCCTCCACCTGAGTTTCAGGCAGGTGGCAGTTCATGGTGTGAGCAGCCAGGTTTCAGACCGGGAGTGCTTATGGAGCCACAGCAGCGTGATCGTGATTCTGACCAGGATACCAAAATTCAGCACCTTTCGAACGAGGATGGAGGACTTTAGAGGATATGTATTTTTTTACTTGTTTTATTTTTCTTTTTCTTTTGAACTATTTTACTTTTTATTCTTTTTCTTTTCATTTTCTTGAATTATATGTGCTTTAACTTGGATTATGGTATTATTAGTATTCTTTTTCTTTAATTTTGTCTTGAATTTATTTTTCCGCTCCCGTCTTTCCTCACTTGTCACCATTGGGGACAATGCTGAGTTTAGGTTTGGGGGTGTGATCCATGATATTATGCCTTGATTTGTGCCTTAGAGATAATATGCATTAATCAATGAGTTTAAACTAACTTCTTGCCACTTAAAGTAGTGTATTGCATTTTTCAAAAATTTATGACATGCTCTTGATGTGATAGTGGACATGAAGCGTAGTTTGATTGTCGTGATTAATAGTGGAAGACTACCCTTGTGAGTTCACTAAGCCAAAAAACATACTTAAGTGACACAATATAAGGCTTCTTTTGTTTCTACTCCTAAACACTCGGTAGGTTCTTAGCATTAGATTTGATCTTTATAGGTTATACATTGAACATTATAGAACTTTCATCATTTAAAAGAATTCACATGTTAATTTTGATCTTGAGCAAGTTGAACTAGTGGAAGTGATGATTAGACTGTGTGTTTGAACTACTTAAAAGACCTTAATATTTCATATTCGTATGTTGTGTGCTCTATAGCCCTATTTGAAGCCAAACACTGAATAAGTATTTTTCTTTCTTCATAGCATTAACTGTAACCCATGTAGCATATATTATAGTCATACCTTATAGCTTGGGATCATGCTTTCAGGATATGAAGGAGATGTAATGGTTCTACACATAATTTTTTTGCAAAGTTCAAGCAGAGGCGATGAAGGAAGAGCTGCATTCAATCCAAAAATGTAAGTTTGATAATTATGAGTTTCTATGTAATTCTTCGATTCTCAATTAATTCAAAAAAAAAAGGTAAAGTAAAAGTTGCCACCAAAATAAATTGTGTGTTGAGAGAATCAGAGAATAGAATTTAATGGGTGCAATTAAATCAAATAAATTGTAAGGTTGTATCCATTCAAAAGGAGTTAGACATGAAGGAAAAGAGTGATTTTTGAAGACTTGGATAGTAATAAGTGACAAAATTCCACTTACCAAGGAATAAATGAAAACCAAGAGATCTGAGCAAGGCCGTAAAGGTAGTTGAAGACTCTCATGGTCTGGTCCTAGGTTTTTGAATTCCTAATTTCCCATTCTTTCTTAACTTCCACCCCATTGCCCCATTACAACCTTAATGAAAGTCTAACTAATTTGTTGGTTATTCTTGCTATGAAAGTAAAAGTGAATCATATGTTTATCTTGTTCATAATGCTTGATTCTTTTCATGAGATCTTTTACATATAAAATCAAGCATTCTTTCTTTTATATATATATATATATATATATATATATATATATATATATATATATATATATATATATATTTTCATATACGATCAAGACTTGAAATTTCTTGTGCATAACTTCTATCGCATATGCTTGATGAGTGTATTTGTCTAGGTACTGTGTGAAATTAATGAGAGATATCCTGTGAGATTTAGAGTCGAGGCGAACTATGACATATAGCGAATGTGACTTTGAAACTTGAACATCTTGAGTGTGGACTTTTCATTAAAAATTGAGCAATGCATTCAGTTTTGTGACTTATCTTTAGTCTTTACTTATTGGCTTTTGCATGCATTGTTTCAATATGGGCATAGATGATTGGTATTTCAAAAGCTTGTACCATACGTTCAATGCTATCGTGTTCCCTACAAAAGTGGCTTAGTTAAGTTTTTATTTTCTTAGGTTTAGTTTTTAATTTTTGTTTTCCTAGTTTTGCTCGAGGACTAACAACAGATAGGTTTTAGGGTATTTGATCGGTCATTATTTGTATATGTTTTTAATCCTCATTCCTCCAATCAATTGTTTGTTTCTTGAACCATTTAGGTGTTTAATTTGTGTGTTTGAGCATTTTCAAGTCATTGTATCTCACTGTTGTGTTTGGAGAATTTTAGGTGAAAATGGACAATTCTGTCAATTGTTGTTGCGTAAGTCGTTGCCCAAGCAAAGCCTCCACCGTGGCGTATCCAGCGGAGAAGTCCAGGTGTGCCATCTTTCACAGCCGCGGTCTAGACCGCAGCCAAGTACCTGTCTCCACAGCAATCGACACTACGTAAACGTCCAAAAAGCACACTGCCTCATCTGTAGCGGTCTGTGCACTACAGCCAAGTACCTGTCTCCACAGCAATCGACACTACGTAAACGTCCAAAAAGCACACTGCCTCATCTGTAGCGGTCTGTGCAAGGTGTTCGTGTCGCGGTCTAGGGAACGGTCGTGCGTATTCCTGGTTTTCAAGGGAATCATGAACCCTACTTTGGAGAGGACCCATATATACTTCTTATATTATTTTTCTAAGGGGCTACACAGAAAAACACACATTCCAGCCCTCTCAACCATATTCTCGTTCACAAACACCTTACGAAATTCTCTCATCATCTTTACACATAAAAAGATCGAAGATTAAGAAGATTTCAATCGAAGACTTGAAGTATTCAATGTGTTCTATCTTCTTCTTCTTTTTTTTGCTTTTATTTCCATGATGTGTAACTAACTCCATACTGGGGAATCAATGTGAACCTCTATGAATGCTCTTTGTCAGAATTGACTAAGTTTTAATTAATTTAAGTTTTGATTCATTCAATTCATCTTATGTCTTAATTCATTATTCTTGTTAATGAATGATCATACATTGACATTAATTTAAGGTTTTGATAATTTAATGATTGAGGTTTGAGTATTGATCTATAAGTAATCTTAATTAATATTCAATTGAATGGATAAAACTGATCTTAGTATTGATCTATGAAAGTAGGTTTTGGTTCATTGTTCTTACACTTAATGGGTTCTCGATTGTAGTATACGCCATTGATCTATAGGTAAACTGTAATTGAGAACACTTGATTCATCACATGATCATACGGTAACAATCAATCTAAAGATAAGAACGAACTATTAATTGATTAATATCTTTTTAAGTCAATTCAAAACATTGAATAGATATAGTTAGGGACCATTGATGACCTAGTTTTTCTTCCATCGATCACAACCAATAATTTTCAATTGCTTTCATTAATTTAATTTAATTTAGTTTTTTTTTTAGTTTAATTCAGTCATCAACAATCTTTTGGTTACTTTTAGTTTAACTTTAATTATAATTATATTTAATCAATAAATTACTTTTTTTTATAGGAACGATCTCTACTTACCGATGTGTTTATCTTTACGATTCGTACACTTATGAGTATTGTTTTTATAACTACAGTTTTACATTATCATTGATTTCCAAATCCACTCAAAATGCCACTAAGTTCCAAATCCTTGGGTCGGTGATGCACTAGTGCTGTTGCTATTTATACATGTGAAAACAAAAATAAAAAATCCTCAAGCTTTATGTACCAGTCCCTATTGTATGTTCCATTAATATTTGAGGAGTCGTTTGATGGAAATTTCCATCCCTACATTAATATTTGAGTGGCCAAGACTCAAGAGTAAGTCAAGGTATGCTCTGTTTTCAGCTACTCTAGACTCTAGTCTGACACTAAAGTCTTGTCTAGGATTTCCCACAAAAGAAAATTATTCCTATATGATTTGTTACTTCTTCATTCAAAATTAATTTATGAAATATGATGATGCAAAAATCAATACAATATAACTCCAGATTCTATTTTGAAGGGGGGAAATATCTTTAGTTTTGGTTGGAGAATGATAGGCAACTGCTAGAGAAAAATGCACGAGTATGAGATAACTTGATGAAAGCATTAAGAATTGAAGAAGTACATATATAAATCATAAAAATGCAATTTCTAATTGTTTTTCACAGACGTTGCTTTTATAAATCAAATAAAAACTAATGGTGAGATATTAAATAAGTAATGGAAATTTGCAATTATATCATAAATCCAAGGAATTAGATGTAGTTTAAATGGAGACAGATTGTAACATTTCTAGAGAGATGACTAACCTCCTTAAGCTACCAACTCTTGGTTCAACAACTTGCAGAATATGATCTTGCATTCAATTCATGTATAAACCCAACAACATAAAGACATAATTATGCTCACTTTATATATATATATATATATAAGAGGAATAAATAATAGTTGCATTAGTCTGTACCACCCAAAGTTCCACATACAGTGGAAACAATTTCTAGACTAATAAGTCATTAAAAATGTGGAAAATCTAGAGATATGAATGTCAGCAAATCATCTAGATTACACAATCTTAGCAAGTGAGCCAGAACAAGAATAACCATTAATTTGATCTCATCTCAGCATTTCTTACTCTTCTTAACTTTACAACTCCTTTTAATACGCATATTACTAGCTGTTATAAGTTTGTAATCGGCATAAGGCAGTTCGCTTAGCTTCCCGAACCTCTGCTCATAGAAGTGCCACAGTTCTGACCTGATCAAGCAAAAGAACCAGTTGAGAAACTATGCAACTGGGTCAATCAGAGAATTATGAGAAGCAGATCAAACAAGAACAGAGTTTCATATATTATACCAGTATGCCAAGAACTGATACGGTGCGTACTTTCTGTAGATAGCTTCAACATCCATTTGAACAGTTTTAACAGTGGATTTTTTTGCATGGACCTGAACTGATGTATTGTTAAACATACCAAACACATTTTCAAAACCAGATACTCGTGTAATGCCTGAGGAAGAAACAAAGACTTTACCTGCTTTAAATGCCTGATAGTTTCAGAATCAGACGGAATCACATGGTAAAATCCCATGCATACAAGAACATTGGCACACGTAAATGGTCCAAATCCATCAATCTTACTCAGCTGCTCAGCGAGCTTATCGTAGCTGGTAAAGCTGGCTTCATTGCAGACTTCTTCAAGTTGATTTAACTGAATCCTGCCTTCAACAATAGCCTGGGCAAGTTTTAATATACGAACTGCCCTGTAGCCAAGACCACAGCGCTTTGCCAGAAAACTTTCGTCAAGGTTTGCTAGCTCTCTTGGGCTAGGAAAATTGCCAATCCTACGATCACAGGCATATGGTTCCCTCCCTTCTGAAGCCAAACACAATCGTGCTACAGACAGCTCATTCAATGTATGCAAATCATCTTCGATGTTGTTTTGAAAAGAGCACAAGTTCACATGCTCTTTTGTCCCTCCAACATTATCCAATTTCAAGTCTTCTTCCAAACCTACTTCGATCCTTGCAATTTTGCTTGTTAAACGGGTGGCAACTTTGGACATTTTAACCTTCCTCTTTGATTCTTTTCCCACGGGTGTATTTGGAATGAAATTTTCCATCTCAATTTTTTCAGCAACCGAGATGCTGGACGAACAATGCTGCAACTCCCACTGAAGCTCACAGAGAGCCCTAGCCATGCTCAAAGTCCTTGGCCACCTATCAAAATTCAAAAATCTCACAGTAAAAATTGGAAGCTTCAATAGCTCTACAAAACAGGCTTCTGTTCAAAGCCTCCAAAGCATATAACAAATTGGGTAAAACCAATCTCATTTGAAATGAGTTTCTCTGAATTAAACGATTCCAAGCATTGCATGAAATCAAGTTCATCAGCACAAAAATGTAATACTAAGAAACCAATCTCATTTCGAAGACTCACTCTACGAGAATTTCTCTCAACTACATGATTTTCGAACATCATATCAAGTTAATGCCACAAAACTCAAGCACCAAATATATACTAAAACAGAAGTCACAATCGTTGAGGCATTGTGTCGGCACAACCAATCTCATTTAGATGCATATAACAAATGAGTTTCTCTCAAATAAAAGATTTCAAGCATTGCACAAAATCAAAGCCATCAACACTCAAAGCACAAAATATAGCAAAAATATGTACTTAAAATGGTAATATTAAGAAACCATTCTCATTTCGAAACATTACTCTATGAGAATTTCTCTCCAATAACATGATTTTCGAACATCGTATATTCATATTAAGTCAATGCCACAAAACTCAAGCGCCAAATATTTACCAAAACAGAAATTACAATGGTTCAGACATTTTATCAAACAAATTACAAGCAAATAAAAAGAAACTCACTGGCAATTGCAAAGAAGAATACATTTGACCATGTCCTCGAACAAAGTTGGCGACCTGAACACTCTCCCGCCAAAATTCTTCATATAATCACTCTCTTCCGATTCTTGAGATACAATCCTCTCAAACTCTCTCGCGTTCCTCTCATCAGAGTCCGACAAGCGGAGCATTCTCGCAACCTGACCCAGCAAAGTCTCCTGCTCTTTGGAAGAAAGCGAGACGGACCCAGTATTGTAAACCTTGACGTGAAGCGCATTTGGGGTCTCTTGAGGGTGGAAAATGCGGACCATCACTGAAGAAGAAGGAGGAGCGTGACCGTTGTCGTCGAGAGAGAGATGGAGAGGACGCGAAAAGGACCGAGAAAGTGGGTCCCAGTGGTTTGGAGACATCATGAAGAGTCCGTGGCTGCAAACTGCCTTTTCCAGCTTCCATGATGAGTTGGGTAGTAATAGCTTCAACAAACACTCGTCTTCCATTGCCATTCCTTTTGGAGCTCTAATATGTTTCCTTTTATTTTAGAAATGCAATTTTCACTTTTTGAAAACGAAAACAAAGAAAAAGCGTTTATTGTTTTCAATTGGAAAACTAGAATTGTTTTTTTTTTTAATGTAAAAGTTGATGAAAAGAATAAACTCTATTTATTAAAACAAAACAACAAAACAACAAAACAACAAAACAACAAAACAACAAAATTGGATACTGTCGAAAAAAAATTATTAAAGCTTTTAGATATGGATTAGGGTCGTCCTGTAAGCGTGTTTCAGTTGTTGATTTTTAAAATTAAAAAAAAAAAATTGTTTCATTTTTAAATTCTGAAAACGCGTCTGGTAGTAAATGCTGAAAACTGTATTTTAAAAATGAAAACGGAAAAAACGTGTTTGGTAGGTTAACCGAAAACTATCAAAAATTGAAATATCAATTTTAGTATTTTGTTTAATATTATTATAACTATAAACAAATTGATTAAATAATTAACCAATATAATTTTTATATTGTACTTTTTATATTAAACAAAAGTAACACATCAAAAATTAATTAAAAAAACATATCAAAAAAAATAAATTAATCAAAACTAAACTCTTAAATTATAAATAAATAATTATAATATATATATATATATTATTATGATTATATAATAAAAATATAATAAAAATATATATATTATTATATATCTTATATTAATATATATATATATTGTTATTATTTTATAAATGAAATATTATTATATTTTTATATAAATATATAATATTTGATATTATATATATATATATATATAATATTATATAATATATTGTTATATATTTATAAATATAAATATATATATATATATATATATATATATCATAATATATATAGTTTTAATATATATATATACATAATAATATTATATGTATTATTTATAGAATATTATTTTGTAATATTTACATAATTATAAAATATTATATATTATAATATTATATATATATGATATAATATATATTATTATATATAATATATATTTGCAATATTATATATTAATTTACTAATTATGTAAATATTATATAATATATATTATATATTTTTTATAATGTATATTAATATTCTATAATATAATAATATAATATATATATAATAATAATTATAATATATATATTATTGTATGAATACTTTTAGGTCTAGTTGGAAATAAATTATTCTGAAATATATATATATAAGAGGGGCACTTTGGTAATTTAAAAATCTTGTTCCGTCTTGTTCTAATCATATCAAACAATTAATATTTTAAGATTTTTTTTAATATAAAAATGTGAAAAATAAAATGAAAAACAAAAACAAAAAAACGAAAAACAAGTATTTTGTGTTTTTCAAATCTTTCATTTTAACACTGGTTTTGTTTTTTATTTTATTTTTTCTAAAATAAAATGAAAAACGGTTAACAAACGCGTTTTCGTAATCATTTTTGAAAAATAAAAACGAAAACGGACTGAAAAACAGCTGCAGAACGGGGTTTTAAGTTCCTAATTTCTGAATTTCACTGTTTACTAAATTTCTAGTGAATCAAGTTCCGTGAACCTCACTCATAAATTAGAAAATAAGTTCTTGAAAGGTGAACTTACCTTTCCCGATTGAAAAAAGAATTCATGATTTATTTACTAAAATATCCTCACTTAAAAAAATAAAACAATCATCTTCTTCATGATTATGAGCTTTGATTTTAATTTTCGTAAATTATATTGGTCCTTTTTTTATTCTTAATATTGGTTTACGTTATTAATAATTTTATAATATTCTAACGGTGTGATTTATAAAGAATGCATCTTTATATATACATATTATAATATCATTTATAAACTAAAAAGAAACCACCACACTACGGTATATTTATATCTTATATATATATATATATATGTTGACTTGGCCCTATAAAGAAAACGTCTTTGACCATGGACGTCGAAGCCGTTACAACAATTTCCCGTTATTAATGGTATTTATTCCATTAAATGGTCCAACTTATAATCTAGTCAATAAACACGTTTGAGAACGTTGAAACTGCTCCTTAAAATGTGGTAACCGACCCATATGTGGTCGTTAGGTTTGATGGAAACCTTGGCTATAAAAGCTTGTTTTGGTCCCCAAACTCGATACCTCATTCCATTCAGTTATACACCATCTATCTGAGAGTATTATAGTCTGGAAGTGCCAAAATTCTGAGTAAGTAAAACAGAGTGTTATTTCATCAAACCAATGGCTGGAGGTATGTAAATTATTGGCTTATATAATTTATTTCGATCCTTAATTTTAATTTTCTTCCGTTGTGATCGACTTTTAGTTTACATTTGGTATCAGTGCAAGGTTTTATCTCTGCTTTGGTGTTTTGAAGTTTCTCTGTAAAAAATTCAGTTTGGCCGAATTTTTGATAAATTAATTTTAGTTTTTGGTCATTTTAATTTGTAACAAGTTTAGAAATCATGTTGAGTATGTTTTTCTAAGCTTTCTATGGTCAAAAACATCAATTTGAGTCGGATCTGAAACTGGGTCATATGGGTTCAAAACAACTCGGTTGATGGTTGAAGACGACAACATTTTGTTTCTTGGATATTATATTTTACTTTATTATGCTTTTGCTTAATTTTTGCATTTATTTATGTTTTAAAAAAATTAACAAATGCAATCTAAAAGTTAGAAATAGTGCATAATATAATATGTTTTATACAATTTGTGATGCTGATGAGAATATATGTGCATAATAATAACATTTAGTTGTTGTTTTATTAATTATTCTCATATTAAGCTAACCTTTAGAGTATAATGCATAAAGGTTATAATGTCTAGTGATCTATATAATTTTAATTAATTTAGGAATTGCCACAACATCCTTAATTAAATAAATTTATATTTTATGCATGATTATGATCGCATAAAGAGAATTTAGACATTAATTGTAATTAATTATACTTAATATAATAAATTTTATCCCACAGGAATTTTTATTATATTTATATAATTAATTAAGATAAAATAACAAATTTATTCACAGGAATTATGAATTAATTTGATAGTTTTGTCATAAATTTTAATCAAAGACAAAATATATCATATTATAATCATTATATACCCTTAAGAATTATGAATTAAGTAAATAGTTTGATAAATTCTATCATAAGGAATAATGAATCTGCTTGAATTAAAATTTTAGCTCACGGGCATTTTTTATGTCATCAGATTCATTTTTAAGCGTGATTTACATTAGTAAAGCATGAACTTATTTAGGCCTCATATTTTAACGTAAGCGTGTGATTTTATGCAGTTATATAACCTGCAAATCTATCTGATATTCATTGTGATATTCCCGAACTTAAGGGTGATAACAATAAAATATGGAAGGAAAGAATACTCACTCCAGCAGATATCACGCTTTATGAACGATGGGAGCGATGTAATCGCCTCAGTATGATGTTCATTAAAACTAAAATTTCTGCCGGTATACGTGGTTCCGTCGATCAACATGAAAAGGTCTAAGACTTGCTAAAAGCCATCGATGAACAATTCGTCACTTCAGATAAGGCATTAGCAAGCACCCTAATTATGAAGTTATCATCCTTGAAGCTCTCCAGTGTGAAAGGTGTGCGCGAGCATATCATGCAAATGAGAGACATTGATGCTCAATTGAAGAAACTTGAGATTGAAATGTCAGATTCTTTCCTTATGCACTACATCCGGAATTCCCTTCCACACCAATATGGACCCTTCAAAATCTCATACAACACGCATAAGGATAAAGGGTCAATCAATGAACTTATGACCATGTGTGTTCAAGAGGAACAAAGGTTGGTATTGGAACCGGGAGAAAGTGCAATGCTGGCAACATATGGAAAGGGTAAAACTCAAGCCAATCAGAAAGGGAAAGGTAAAATACCATCCAAAGCTGATATTAAGAAAGATTCCAAGTGTTTCTTTTGTAAAAAGAAGGGACACATGAAGAAGGAAGGCACCCAATTTCAGAAATGGCTTGAGGACAAAGTTAATCCAATTTCATTTGTATGTTATGAATCTAATATGGTTAATGTTAATAGTAACTGATCGGGACACGTCGTTGCAGTGTCATCAAATATGAACATTTAAGTTTGGCCTCGCAAGTGCTCAAGTCACAGAGACTAGCACAACGGCAAGCAAGGGATCGATCCACAGAGAGGTGAGATTCACCAACCGTCTCTAATTCTAGCTATTATTACAACACTCCAAGCGGACTAGTGTGTTGCGTGTACGGAAAAGTGAATAATAATATAACTAAATAACTTATATAAATGATATATACAATGATAGATGGAATGGAGATATGCATGAAATATGGTTACACTAGGGAAACAACTCAACCGTGACAATCCTCCTAATTACGTTCTAGACTCACCTAATCCTCAAATGTGCAAGTATACATAGGCTCGTATCCCCTTAATTAATCTCTAATCTTTCTCGATGTCTTAGAGATAGTATCCATATATACCTGAAATTTCTCTTGAGCAATCCGGAAAATATATATGAACTCATTAAGCTCGTGGAATACAAATCGAGCCCTATACGCTAGCCTAGTGGTTCTAGCACTTTCTAGTCAAGCATAATGAATTTTTATCTAAGCATTGTCAAACACGTCTCCTCTCGGTACATAGCATTTAACCATGGATCAATTACAAAGTGATCAATTAAGCAAAGGCTTTAAGCACTCAAAACATCCATATAACAACACAAGCACAAAAGAAATGTCGGTGGTCATTACTTCTAGGTCAAAGATTCGGTTTTTGTCAACTCCCTAGGATGACTAAACATGGGAAACAAGTTTATCTAACAACTACATGCAACAATGTGATTGTTATAACATTAAGAACATTCAATTTAGATTAAAAGTTCATCCTCTTGATTAGGAAATTTTCCCACAATCAATCCTGTCACTTGGATGGATAATTGTGTCTTAATACAAAGATCCATCAAGAACAAGGATATGAACCAAGGTCAATTTAGCAACTAAAAGCCTGAATTAAAACCTTTTCTACTCTTTGGGGCTAAAATCCATATTAATCAAATTACTCAATACATGGAATTTCAAGTCATCCATCAATCAATCAACAATCATGGGTATCTAATTTCTACTCTAAATTACAACTACTTCTAAACCCAATCATGGACACATATTGATTTCTAACAATTTATACACATACATATCATATTCAGAGCATAAAAACACATATAACAAAGAGAAAAATAAAACCCAAATGAATTTAAGAACAATCAATATATTTATTACACAAGTGTAGGTTTACAATATCCCCAAATTGGTGGAATACATCAAAGAAAACAAGAAATACAAAGAAATGAGTAAATAAGAGCAAACCCTTGAAGACAAGTCCTCCAAAGATGCTCCTAGCCTTCCTAGCTCGAATTTGGCTCCTAATTCCTTTGTAATCTACTCTAAGATGGATGGAGAAAGTGTATAGTGGTGGGGTGGAGGTGTATGGTGAGCTCCCATGGAGGAAAAACCTCTACGGGAGCAAGAGGTGAAAGAAAATGGAAGAAAATGGAAGAAAATGGAAGAGAGAAGAGAAGAGGCGTGAGAGGGGAAAAAGGGGAAGAGAGGTCAAGAGATTGAGAAGAAAATGGGGTATTTATAGTATGGGAGGTTAGGGCAAGACTTTTGGGTGAAAAGACAAGAATACCCCTCTGAATATGGCTAAAAAATGCATTTCTACCAAGATGTACGGTACGATGTGCTGTACGCATCAACACAGCAAACCGTACATCATTTTTGGAGCTTGTTGCCCTTCTACGCGGTACAAAACGCGGTTTGCAAATTGGTCTCACACGGTTGCCTACCATACTTCTCTGTGCACCATTACAAAAACGGTCATAACTTTCTATAGAAACCTCGGAATCACGATCTGTGTAATGCGTTGGAAAGAAGACCTCCTGGGCTTTCCGAAAAGTGTTTATGGGTGATGTATTTCGATTGGAGGAGAGAGATATGACCTTTTAAAGTTTGGGTGTCTGTACAAGCTATTCCAAATTCTGCCCTTTAACCTTCAAAACTCTTCAATTAAGCTCAAATACCTTCCGTAGGGAACATGTACCTATACAAGACTCACAAACACATAATATACCAAAATATACTCAAAATGAGAATAAAAGCTAGGTAATGGGGACCTCAAATTGGTATATAAATCGTTCCGATCAGTAACACATGCTGGATTGATTCTGGATCTGTAATCCATATTTCGAATTCCTTGCAGGGTTTACAAAACCTAAGGAAGCCAATGGGAATTGAGCAAAACATCTTATCAGGAAACAAGATGGGCTCGAATGTGGAGTCAATAGGAACATGTTATTTGACCGTAAGTAGTGGCTTTGTTTTAAAATTAGAGAATATTTTTTATGTTCCAAGTTTTTCTAGAAACTTAATTTCAGTTTCCAGGCTTGTACCTTTTGGATATTCTTTTAATTTTTCTGAAACATCTTTTAGTTTATATTTTAAATCTAATTGTGTTGGAAATTGTATTTTTTCTAATGGTCTTTATTGCATTAATTTACAAAACAATGTCACTCACAATTCAATGCATGTTCAAATTGGGACTAAAAGATGTGTTATTAATGAGGATTCCTCTAAATTATGGCACCGTAGATTAGGTCATATCTCTACAGATAGAATTAAAAGATTAGTAAATGATGGGATACTTAGTACTCTGGATTTTACTGATTTTGAGACTTGTGTGGACTGCATAAAGGGAAAGCAGGCCAATAAGTCAAAGAAAGATGCCAATAGGAGTTCATCCACATTAGAGATTATACATAGTGATATATGTAGTCCATATATGGACTCACATGGTCAGAAATACTTCATCTCCTTTATAGATGATTATTCACGATATATGTATCTCTACTTGCTTCATAATAAGAACGAAGCATTATATGCCTTTAAAATCTTTAAGGCTAAAGTAGAGAAACAATGCGGAAAGCAAATTAAGATCGTGAGATCAGATAGAGGTGGAGAATATTATGGTAGATACACAGAGGAAGGTCAAGCATCATAACCATTTGCAAAGTTTCTTCAAGAGCATGGGATTGTTGCCCAATATACCATGCCTGGTTCACTAGACCAGAATGGTGTAGCAGAAAGAAGAAACCGAACATTATTGGACATGGTACGGAGTATGCTTTGCAACTCCAATCTTCCTAAATCTTTGTAGGCTGAAGCACTTAAGATGGCAGTGTATATATTAAACCGAGTTCCAACCAAGGTTGTTCCAAAAACGCCATT
Source organism: Dipteronia dyeriana (assembly GCA_032871835.1). Lineage (NCBI taxonomy): Eukaryota > Viridiplantae > Streptophyta > Magnoliopsida > Sapindales > Sapindaceae > Dipteronia > Dipteronia dyeriana. The sequence continues at coordinate 445,514 of CM065295.1, forward strand.
TGAATTATTGAAAAGTTGGAAACCGAGTTTGCGACATATGCGCGTCTGGGGATGCCCGTCTGAAGTGAGAGTTTATAATCCACAAGAGAAGAAGTTTGACCCAAGGACCATTAGTGGGTATTTCATTGGATATGCTGAAAGGTCTAAAGGTTACAAATTTTATTGTCCATCTCACAGTACTAGGATTGTGGAATCAAGAAATGTAAAGTTTCTTGAATATGACTTGATTAGTGGGAGCGATCAAATCAGGAACATAGTTTCTGAAAAGGATCATTCAGAGTCTCAACCTTCCACCTCAAGTGATAGATTGGTTATTGTTCATAACGCTCCTCAAGTACAAATTGGTATGGAACAACCAATCATAGAAGTTCCACAAGCTGCTGATAACATTCCAGCAGATCAAGTTGTTCAGGAGTTGTCAGAGACTTCTGAACAACAAGTTGAACCACATTCTTCCTATGAAGATAATGGTACGATATTTAGAAGATCTACTAGAACAAAGAGATCATCAATTCCTGGTGATTATATTGTGTATCTACAAGAATCTGACTACAACATTGGAGTCGAAAATGATCTCGAATCTTTTTCACAAGCCATGAGTTGTAAAGAATCAGAATTATGGTACAATGCCATGAAGGAAGAGATGAATTCTATGAAAAGTAACAGAGTCTGGAATCTTGTTAAGTTGCCTAATGGAGCAAAGGCCATTGGATGTAAATGGGTCTTTAAGATAAAGAAAGATTCATTGGGCAACATTAAGAGATACAAGGAAAGACTTGTTGCTAAGGGATTCACTCAAAAGGAAGGAATCGATTACACGGAGACCTTTTCTCCTGTATCTAAGAAAGATTCCTTACGCGTTATTTTGGCATTAGTAGCCTAATTTGACTTAGAATCGTAACAAATGGATGTGAAAATAGCATTTCTTAATGGAGATCTAGAAGAGGAGGTTTATATGAAACAACATGAAGGATTCCCTTCTAGTGATGGTGAGCAATTGGTTTGCAAGCTTAAGAAATCCATATACGGTTTAAAACAAGCATCCCGTCAATGGTATTTAAAATTCCATAATGTAATTTCTTCATTTGGTTTTGTAGAAAATATTATGGATCAAGGTATATACCAGAAGGTCAGTGGGAGTAAAATCTGCTTTCTTGTTTTATATGTGGATCACATTTTACTAGCAACCAATAATAAGAGTTTACTGCATGAAGTGAAACAATTCCTCTCAAAAAAATTCGATATGTAAGATATGGGAGATGCATCTTATGTCATTGGCATTAAGATCCATAGAGACATATTTTAATGCATCTTGGGTCTGTTTCAGGAAACCTATATCAATGAAGTTTTAGAGAGATTTCAAATGAAGGATTGTTCACCAAGTGTAGCTCCTGTTGTGAAGGGTGATAAGTTTAATTTGAGTCAATGCCCAAAGAACGACTTTGAAAGGGAACAAATGAAAAACATTCCATATGCTTCTACTGTTGGAAGCTTAATTTGTGCTCAAGTCTGAACATGACCTGACATTGCATTTGTTGTTGGAATGTTGGGACGATGTCAGAGTGATCCAGGATTAGACCACTAGAGAACTGTAAAGAAAGTGATGAGGTACCTTCAAGGTACCAAAAACTACATGCTTATGTATAGACGGACTGATAATCTGGAAGTAATTCGCTACTCTGATTATGACTTTGCTGGGTGTGTTGATTCACGAAAATCAACATCAGGATACATTTTTATGTTGGCCGGTGGAGCTGTATCATGGAGGAGTGCCAAGCAGACTTTGACTGCCACCTCCACTATGGAAGCCGAGTTCATTTCCTGTTTTAAGGCTACTTCACATGGTGTATGGCTTAAGAGTTTCATATCTGAGCTTAGAATTATGGATTCTATCTCTAGACTATTGAAAATATATTGTGATAATTCAGCTGCAGTTTTTATGGCTAAAAACAATAAGAGTGGTAGTCGAAGTAAACACATCGACATTAAGTGTTTTGCCATAAAAGAGCGTGTTGAAGAAAAGAAAGTGGTTATATCATTGCTCCTTTTACAAAGGGCATGCCACCATTGAAATTTAAGGATCATGTAGTTAACATGGGACTTGGTTCCATTATATAATTTTTCATTGTATCGACAATGTAATTTTTAAAGTGAAATTCTTAATTATTGTGATGTTTTCTCATATTTATGTGCACCTTAATTTAATTTTGAGAAGAAAAAAAATTCATCTATGTAGGACCAAGAATGAACATAAGGTTTATTCATTAAAGTAACGTTGCCACATAAAGAGAGATACTTAAGAAACAAATACATTGTAATACATGGAAGATAATGCTCGTTATTTAGAGATTTTATCACCATGATTCATGTTTTGTTACTTATTACAGATTTCTCACGGGATTAAATAAAGATAAAGATTAAATGTATGGACCAAGTAGGAGAATATTGACTTGGCCCTATAAAGAAAACGTCCTTGGCCATGGACGTCAGAGTCGTTACAACAATTTCCCGTTATTAATGGTATTTATTCCATTAAATGGTCCAACATATAATCTAGTCAATAGGCACGTTTGAGAACGTTGAAACTGCTCATTAAAATGTGGTAACTGATCCATATGTGGCCGTTAGGTTTGATGGAAACCTTGGCTATAAAAGCTTGTTTTGGTCCCCAAACCCGATACCTCATTCCATTCAGTTATATACCATCTATCTGAGGGTATTATAGTCTGGAAGTGCAAAAATTCTGAGTAAGTAAAACAGAGTGTTACTTCATCAAACCAATGGTTGGAGGTATGTAAATTATTGGTTTATATAATTTATTTCGATCCTTATTTTCAATTTTCTTCCGCTGTGATCGAATTTTAGTTTACAATATATATATATATATATATATATATATATATATATATATATATATATATATATTGTAAAGTCCTCATTTATTGATTGGCTTATTTCATGATCAAATCACATTTTTGGGGTGTTATGTAAGGGTAGCTTAGGCTTTCAAGACCTCAAGAGGAGAAGCACCAAAGGTAAAATTCTTGTGCTTACTTGCTTTGAAGAGATAGTTGCACATACTCACAAATTCATGCATAAGTCTTATTCATATATGTTGAGTGTTTATACTTGTGTGCATTTTGATTTAAATGACTCTTGTTGATTCATTGACATCTTGTTATTAAAAGTTTTATGTCATGTTAGGCATAAGAATATGATGCATTTTCATCACTTTAGGACTTGTTGATTTTGTGTGTTTGAGTGTTGAAAAAGTGGGCATTGCGCTGGTGGTGCGCTACTCGACTAGCGCTGCCTCACCAGCGTAACATTCCAGTGGATCACCGCTTGTCATGCGCCACTAAGCTGTGCCACTGCACCCGCACAATGTTGAAAAAAGGGGCAGTGCGTTGGTAGTACGCATACTCGACTAGCACAGTCTCACCAGCGTAACATTCTAGTGGATTGTCGCATGTCATGCGCCACTGAGTTGCGTCACTCGACCAACGCCTATTGAAAATATTAGGTTTTGTGCTGGTGGTGCGCTACTCAACCAGCGCACATAGCGGAAGCAGGAACATTTTTTCCAAAACGACCTCACTTTGGCCGATTCTCATAAACATATATAACTCTACGTATTCTGGTCATGCAAGAGTTAGGAACATCATATCTTTTCCTTAGAACACATTTCAAAAGGAAAACTCTTCCAAGAACTCATCTTTAAACACTCAAAGCATTCCCATGTGCATAAAAACTTCATCTTGCATCATCTAAAGTCATTTAGAGTGCAACTATGGATAGTTTTGCTTCATCACATCTTGTTTGGTAAGTTCTTCACTATCTTCTTACAAGTTAAGTGTTTTGCTTGCTAAGCCATCTCTTTAATTATTTGTATACTCTTTGAACATATTCTAGATACAAATTAGAGATTATTGTGATGACATGATTGAGTGTTGTATTGTGATAGCTTCATAGAATTGTTTGATCTATGTTTAGCTAAGCTTTTTGAACATGTCATTTAGCTCTTGATATCTAGGATTGCATTAAATGTCATCTCATTATTCTAGATAAGCATATAAGGCTTCCTAGCCTTGTTTGTTCTTTGAATATCATCATATATTCATATAAGGCATTTTATCTCTTCATTGAGAAGTAAGACTTGTGTTGCTTCTGGGAGTAGGTAGCTTAAATCGTAAGCAAGATGGACTAGGTTCACTTATACCGGGATTTGGTAGTGGTGGTGGTGGTTTTTAAACCGGGATTAGGTTGTAATTCCTTTGCCATTAGTGGATTCTAGGTTCGAGTGTGGCGTACATATCAACCAGTGGTTTTTCCCATTTGGAGGGTTTCCACGTAAATCTCAAGTGTCTTTACTATTTCCACACTTTGTGCACTTGTGATATTATTGTAACTAGCTAGAGGCATTTTCATCAACTTGACCTTTAACAAAAATTGGGTAAAATTGTTTAAAATCTATTCACCCCCACCCCCCGCCCCTCTAGATTAATATTATACACATCATAATATTTGTTTCAATTGGTATCAGAGCAGGTTCCTAGACATACATAGATGATCCTTGCTCATTTTAGTGTGTGTGTATTGATCATTCATACACTTGCATTCATATCATTCATTCATTAAACACAATGAGTGGAAACGGTGGCAACGAGGGAGCTTCTAGCACTAGAACTCCACTTCTCACCGGATTGAATTATGCCTCTTGGAAAGGCAAGTTGGAGTCGTATATTTGCCAAATTCATGACAGAGCATGGATGGCAGTTGAAGATGGCTACACTCCACCCATGATGACTCCTATAGATGGAGGAGATGATGTACTCAAGCCAAAGGCACAGTGGAACGCACAAGAGTTTGAGGCATCAAAGTGGAATAGGAAGGCAATGCATGCCATCCTATGTGCAATGGATAAGAACCAGTACAAGTTGGTTCAAAATACTAGAATAGCTTAGGAGGCATGGGATATCCTAGAAGTTGCACATGAGGGAACCGATGTGGTTAAGGAATCGAAGCTTCAAGTTCTCCAAACACAATTTGAATTGCTTAAGATAGATGAGAACGAGTGCTTCAATGACTTTGAGTGAGGTTGATGGACATTGTGAACCAAAGTTATCAACTTGGTGATCCTTATTCAGATAGGAAGATCAAGCAGAAGATTATTAGATCTTTACCCGATAGATTTGAGCCTAAGGTGACGGTTTAGAATAGAATAGTGGTTACAAGGATATGAAGCCAAGTGAAGTGATTGGGAGGCTTCTAGCTTATGAATCTAGGAAATGTCCTAACCTCACACCATCGAAAAAGCAAAAGGATATTGCTTTGAAAGCCTCCAAAGTTGAGAAGGAGGAGAGTGATGACTCGGATGAAGAAATGGCCTTGCTAAAGAAGAAGTTCAAGAAATTCTACAAGTCCGAGAGGAAAGGTTTCGGATTCAAGGGTCAAGACTTGAAGAAAAAGGCTCCCTTAAAAAAGATTGAGCCTAGGCAATAAAAGACCGAGAAGAAAGGAGTCCAATGCTATGAATGTGGTGGGATATGTCACTTTACCCCAGAATGTGCAAATCACAAGGTCAAGAAAAAGGGAAAAGTGATGGTTGCCACATGGAGTGAAAGTGATAACTCCAATGAAGGAGATGGGTCTTCAGATGATGAAGAACTCATGGCTAACTTCATAGCTTTCACGTCCTCTCATAGGAGCAAAGATGTTAGTGAAGAAGAAAATAAGAGTCAAGAGGAAAACTACTCAAGTGATGATAGATCTTCATCACAATCCACAAATGGAAATATAGAAATGATGGATCTCAAGAACTATATTACTAGGTTTGAGAGTTCAAGGTTAAAGAACAAGAATGAAATTAAGAGGTTAAAATAAGAAAACCTAGACCTCTCAACTCAAGTTGACCAACTAAATGAAGAGTTGGTGAGATCTAAGAGGAGTGAAGAAGGGTTGAAGAAAGAGCTTGAAGATGCTAGAGAGTTGTTGGCCAAGATGAACTCTAGCACCAAAAAACTTGACCACATACTAGATGTTGGAAAGAGGCCAAGTGACAAGAAGAGGCTTGGGTTTGAAAATGACAAGATGTCCTCCACTCCAAGCAAGACCATTTTTGTAAGAAGCATGAACTTCAATGGGTTCTCTTCTCATCAATCGCCTAGGAAGAAACTTGACATATGAGAGTGTTCAAGTAGTGCTCAAGTGAATGTGGCACCAAGAAGCCTACCTCAAGCCCATCCTACAAGGGCTCCTCAAGTTAAATTCCCTCAACCGAAAGCTCATAAAGGTAAGATACCTATCATACAAACTCAACCAAGGAAGCAATCAAGTCTTGCTCAACAACAAAGAAGGAAATCTCATCAACAACAATCAAGACAACCATAAAGACATGGGAAGGCTTCAATGCATCCTCAAGGTTATGGTATGATTCCTAACTTCATTCCTACATGTCATTTTTATGGTATTGATGGTCATATTAGACCAAATTGCTTTAGATATATTAAATTATGTAGAATTGAAAGCATGATGGAGAAGAAAAAGGCTAAAGCTATTATGCATGTCACTAGAAAAAATGGAACACCTTTGCATGATCCTAGGACACTTAGAGCCCATGTACCATTGACCACTAAGAAGGAAAATATTGCACCTAGGTGGATTAGAAAGGATGAACACTTTTGACATGTTGCGTAAATTTCCTTGAAAGCTCATTCTTGTGATTTTTGGTATTTGGATAGTTGGTGCTCTAGGCACATGACTGGAAATAAGAGTTTCTTTGAGACTCTTGTGATGGAGGAGGGAGGAAATGTCACATTTGGTGATGGATCCAAAAAGAAGGTTAAAGGAAAGAGAACCATTTCTATTCCCGGATTACCCTCCATGTCCAATGCTTTGTATGTTGATGGTTTAAAAGTTAATTTGATAAGCACTTTACATCTTAGTGATGAAGGACTTTCCATCTTATTTAGGAAAAATGATTGTTCTATCCTAATGCCAAATGGACAAACCTTGTTAAAAGGTATGAGATCTAGCGACAATTGCTATTATCTTGAGGCTAGAAGTGTCTATTGCAATGTGTCCAAGGATGAACAAATTGAATTGTGGCACGAAAGACTTGGTCACATGAATTATAGGGATTTACGAATCTTAGATAAGTTCAATGTTGTGCGAGGCCTTCCCAAGCTTGGGAAAAAGGTAAATGGTGTTTGTGGACCTTGCCAACAAGGGAAGCAAACCAAAAGTATGCACAAAAAGGGCAAGTATTTATCCACCAAGGAACCTCTAGAGCTTCTCCATATGGATCTTATGGGTCCCATGCAAACCGAGAGTTTAGGTGAAAAGAGATACATTTTTATGTGTGTAGATGACTTCTCTAGGTACACTTGGACTTATTTTCTTAGAGAAAAATATGAAACCTTTGACAAGTTTAAAGTGCTTTGTTCCAAAATTCAAAATGAAATGAACTTCAAGATTCAAAGCATTAAAAGGATTATGAGTGGCCATGGGAAGGAGTTTGAGAATGCCTATTTTGAAAACTACTGCAATAGTCTAGGCATTTCTCATGAGTTTTCGGCTCATAGGACACCTCAACAAAATGGAGTTGTTGAGAGGAAAAATAGGGTTTTTCAAGAAATGACCCGTGTGATGTTGCTTAGCAACAATATCCCTGGAATCTTTAGGCTGAAGCCGTCAATACGGCATGCTATATAGAAAATAGAGTCTTTCTAAGGCCCCACACTAGGCAAACCTTCTATGAGTTATGGAAAGGTAGAAAGCCAAATGTTAGCTATTTTCACACCTTTGGAAGCAAATGCTACATTTTGAATGATCGTGATCAACTTGGCAAATTTGATGCTAAGAGTGATGAGGATATCTTTATTGGCTATGGCTTGAATAGTAGAGCCTATAGAGTTTTCAATCTAAAAACTAGGACCGTAATGGAATCATCTAATGTTGTCATTGATGATACTAGGCTCAAATCTAATGACCATGAGAAGAAGGTAGATCTAGTTGATGACTCCCCTTTGGAGAAGGTTGTTGATATTTCTAATATTGAAAAGACTAATCTTGATGATGACATAACACAACCTATTGATAGTATTCCTCACTTGGACTCAAAAGAACTTGCACCTTGGGTTAGGAAACTCCATGACAAGAATGATATCATTGGAGAGGTTAGTGAGGGTGTTAGGACTAGGCGTCAAATGGCTAATCTAATTAGCTACACTTGCTACACCTCTCAAATAGAACCCAAGAAGGTTGATAAAGCCTTAAAGGATGAATTTTGGGTTCTTGCTATGCAAGAAGAGCTTAACCAATTTGAAAGGAATGAGGTTTGGACTTTAGTTCCTAGGCCCAAGAACACCAATGTGATAGGCACCAAGTGGGTATATAGGAACTAATCCGATGAGGATGGCAACATTGTGCGAAACAAGGCTAGGCTTGTAGCACAAGGGTACTCTCAAATTGAGGGTATTGACTTTGAGGAGACATTTGCTCCCGTTGCTAGGATTGAGTCCATTAGGCTTCTTTTATCCTTCTCTTGTTTGCACAAGTTCAAATTATATCAAATGGATGTTAAGAGTGTCTTCCTCAATGGTTTCTTGCAAGAGAAAGTGTTTGTTGAGCAACCCAAAGGGTTTGTGGATCATCACCACCCTAATCATGTCTATCATCTCAAGAAAGCTTTATATGGGTTGAAACAAGCACCAAAGGCTTGGTATGAGCGCCTCACTCAATTTCTTATAGACAATGGCTACACTAGGGGTAGTGTTGACAAGACTTTATTTATCAAGAAAGACAAAGATGAGCTTTTCATTGCTCAAATATATGTTGATGATATAGTTTTTGGCTCCACTAATAACACCAAAGTCCAACAATTTATTGATGTCATGTCTCATGAGTTTGAAATGAGTATTGTTGGTGAGCTAAGTTACTTTCTAGGTTTACAAATTAAGCAAATGGATGATGGGATTTTCATATCTCAAGCTAAGTATGCCAAAAACCTAGTGAAGAAATTTGGCATTGAAAGTGCCAAACATTGTGATACACCCATGAACACCACTTTGAAGCTAAGCAAGGATGCTAGTGGTAAAAGTGTGGACCAAACTTTGTATCGTGGCATGATTTGTAGCTTGCTCTATTTGACCGCAAGTAGGCCCGATATATCTTTTAGTGTGGGTGTGTGTGCTAGGTATCAATCGGATCCTAAGGAGTCCCATATCTCTTCAGTTAAGAGAATCATTCGTTATGTGAATGGGACATCTAACTATGGAATTTGGTACTCTTTTGACACTATTGCTAGTCTTGTAGGCTTTAGTGATGCAGATTGGGCAGGAAATTGTGATGATAGGAAAAGTACATAGGGCGGTTGCTTTTTCCTTATGAACAACCTTGTCTCTTGGTTTTGCAAGAAGCAAAATTTGATTTCTTTATCCACGGCTGAGGCTGAATACATAGCTGCTGGGAGTGGATGCACACAACTCCTTTGGATGAAGCAAATGCTAATCGTCTATGGATTCAATCAAGGTACTCTTACTCTCTTTTGTGATAACATGAGTGCAATTAATATTTTCAAGAATCCGGTTCATCATTCTAGAACTAAACATATTGACATCCGTCATCATTTCATTAGAGAACTAGTTGAGAGCAAATGCATAGTACTTGAGCATGTAGGTACTAATGATCAACTAGCGGATCTATTTACTAAACCCTTAGATGCCACTCGATTCAAAACTCTTAGTAGATCTATTATGATTTGTGTCATGGAAAGATGAGTTGTGGTCTTTGACCCCATAAGGGGAACTCAGGCAAAAAGAGCTTTTGTATACTTGTTGCCTCCAAACTTTTTGAAAATGTTTATGCTCATTTATTGATTGCTTGAGTAGCTTGGTTGCACTTATACTATAGTATATTGTATTTTCTTCAATAAGTGTGAACTTTGATTTGATTACAATCCATGTCATATTTATGTTCAAATATGCATTTTTGGAGTAGGAGATCTACATAGGAAGTACATATTGAATGACCTATAATTATCTCCATGACATGATGATTCTTTAATGACATGCTAATGAAAAATGATAAAGCATGGATTGATGATTGCAATTGTTAAATGCAAAACATTGTGTGAAAGAGCTAGTGAGACTAAAAAGTTTCATCAATGTCTCTCTTGCTTTATTAGTTGAACATGACTACTATCATACGGGTATCCTACCCGAAAAAATCAAATAGGGTACCAAGTTGCTCATTCCATGTTTAGCTTATAAAGTTGGATATAGTGTCATTAAAACTTGATATCTATAAAAACTCTATATCCTTGCATCACTCATGACAAATGGTGAAATTGGTTTGAATTATATTGGAAACCTTTGTCTTTTGCTTTGCCAAATACCATTGTTTTTTGGACTTGAATGCAACATGTATTGTATGCAAAGCATTTTTTAATTCACACATTTTCTTCAAATAAATCTCCTTGTTTCTCTCCTATTAATTGAGTTGCATAAATGTGGCTTATATAATTATGCAACAATCTTGTATGCTTCTTTCTTTCTTTGCCTTGAGTGACCCGGTTGGTGACTTCTCCTTTGCCTTTGTCATGACAAAAAAGGGGAGTAACATGTGTTACCTTGTGTGGTGCTAGGGGAGTAGCATTGTTGGTTTGAAGGGGAGTAGTACTTGTTGGGGAGATTACATGTAGGGGGAGTAACCCTTTGAGAGGGAGCATTGCATAATATGGTGCATTACTCATATTCTTATATGCATATGCTTTTGTTTTCTATCCACTTGATCATCTCACATGCACTTGGTTTGGAAAGTGTACTTGTTTTTTGTTTTGTGTGTAGGGTTGATGATTCTACAAGAGATTGAAGATTTGAAGTTTTTTTTATGTATATCTCTTTGTAATGTAAAATATATTTCCGATGTTTTATTTTGTTTTGTGAGAATCAATATGAGTAGTGGTTTTGTCACGAAATAGCCAAAGGGGGAGATTGTAAAGTCCTCATTTATTGATTGACTTATTTCGTGAACAAATCACATTTTTAGGGTTTTATGTAAGGGTGGCTTAGGCTCTCAAAACCTCAAGAGGAGAAGCACCAAAGGTAAAATTCTTATGCTTACTTGATTTGAAGAGATAGTTGCACACACTCACAAATTCATGCATAACTCTTATTCATATATGTTGAGTGTTTATACTTGTGTGCATTTTGGTTTAAATGACTCTTGTTGATTCATTTGCATCTTGTTATTAAAAGTTTTATGTCATGTCAGGCATTAGAATAGGATGCATTTTCATCACTCTAGGACTTGTTGATTTTGTGTGTTTGAGTGTTGAAAAAGTGGGCATTGAGCTGGTAGTGCGCTACTCGACTAGCGCAGCCTCACCAGCGTAACATTCCAGTGGATTGTCGCATGTCATGCGCCACTTGAGTTGTGTCACTGCACCCGCGTAATTTTGAAAAAGTGGGCAGTGCGCTACTTGACTAGCGCAGCCTCACCAGCGTAACATTCCAGTGGATTGTTGCATGTCATGCGCCACTGAGCTGCGCCACTCGACCAACGCCTATTGAAAATATTAGGTTGTGCGCTGGAAGTGAGCTACTCGACCGGCGTACCTCACCAGCGCACATAGCGGAAGCTGGAACGTTTTTTCCAAAACGACCTCACTTTGGTTGAATCTCATATATATATAACTCTTTGTATTCAGGTCGTGCAAGAGTTTAGAATATCATATCTTTTCCTTAGAACACATTTCAAAAGGAAAACTCTTCCAAGAACTCATCTTTAAACACTCAAAGCATTCCCATGTGCATAAAAACTTCATCTTGCATCATCTAAAGTCATTTAGAGTGCATCTATGGATAGTTTTGCTTCATCACATCTTGTTTGTTAAGTTCTTCACTATCTTCTTACAAGTTAAGTGTTTTGCTTGCTAAGTCATCTCTTTAATTATTTGTATGCTCTTTGAACATATTCTAGATACAAATTTGAGATTGTTGTGATAACATAATTAAGTGTTGTATTGTGATAGCTTCATAGGATTGTTTTATCTATATTTAGCTAAGCTTTTTGAACATGTCATTTAGCTCTTGATATCTAGGATTGCATTAATTGTCATCTCATTATCCTAGATAAGCATATAAGGTTTTCTAGCCTTGTTTGTTCTTTGAATATCATCATATATTCACATAGGGCATTTATCTCTTCATTGAGAAGCAAGAATTGTGTTGCTTCTGGGAGTAGGTAACTTAAATCGCAAGCAAGATGGACTAGGTTCACTTATACCGGGATTAGGTAATGGTGGTGGTTTTTAAACCGGGATTAGGTTGTAATTCCTTTGCCATTAGTGGATTAGAGGTTCGAGTGTGTCGCACATATCAGCCCGTAGTTTTTCCCATTTGGAGGGTTTCCACGTAAATCTCAAGTGTCTTTACTATTTCCGTACTTTTTACACGTGTGATATTATTGTATCTAGTTAGGGGCATTTTCGTCAACTTGACCTTTAAAGAAAATTGGGTAAAATTATTATTTAAAATTTATTCACCCCTCCCCCTCTAGATTAATATTATACACATCATAATATTTGTTATATATATATATATATATATATATATATATATATATATATATATATATCTTTTAAAACGTGATTTTATAAGTTTTAGATAAAAAAATATTATACATAGCAAATGTAATAATATATAGAAAGAAAAAGATATGGAGAAAGAAACGAACAAAAGACCCGGAAGAAAATGATAAAATAAAAGCATAGTTTTTTTTTTATAAAAAAAACTTTTAAACAACGATATTTCAATAAAAATACATGAATTTCTTTTCAATCAGGAACGGAGACTTGATTCCCAAGGTTAATGGGGAATCAAGTTACAGTTCATTCAGAAACTTAATTCAAGATATTTATGTGGGATTTACGGAACTTAATATCTAAAAAATTAGTAAAGACTAGAATTCAAAAATCATGAATTTAATTCCCTTTCTATAGAAGGATTTCCAATCGGTAAACACATTCTAAGAAAAATATACATAGAAAAGTTAAAACGTTTTTAGATAAAAGAGCAGCACAGATAAAATTGAAACTTAAATATAGTATTAAATTGTATTAATGTTTTAAAAACAAGTATTTTGTACGATCATGCTTAGTAAAGTGGTCATAAAGTTCACTTTCAAATTTCAATAACGTGATAGGGGTGTGACTTTTAAGTTCCACATTTTTCCATCAGTTGCATGGCGTAGGTAGACCCCTTTACGTTGTACTGCCGTAAGTACCCAATAAATCCCGTAGGCTACGTTTGGTATATGAACGGAACGGGACGGGACGGGATAAGATAGAACGGGATGGAACGAGATATGACATGATATGACATAATGAGAAGGAGTAAGACAGTTGATCCGTATTGTGTTTAAAACGTCTGAGACAAAACTATTAATTATACTGTTATACGTTTGGTAAGATTAAAACAGGATAAGACAAGAGGTTAAAATGACCAGAATACTCCTCTTATATATATATATATAATAATAATAATAATAATAATAATAATATTAATATTAATTTACTTTCAATTTGAACTCAAAATATTCTTGCGATAATAGAAGTATTATATATATATATATAATATTAGAATTATGATATATATATTATTAATATATTAATAATTATTAATATATTAATAATAATATATATTATTAATATTTATAATATAAAATATATTAATATATATATATATATATAATTATTATTATTAAACATGTTGTAATTTTTGAAAATGGAAATGATAAAGTAGTCTTTTTAATTTATCCCATGTCATGGGACAACCTTATCCTAGGGTCTTGGGTAGGACAAAATTTGGTGTTTTTTGTCCCATCTTGTTCTGTCCAGTCCCATGTTAAAGACACGTCAAACGTAGGACAAGAGAAAATTGTCCCACATTGTCCCGTCTTATCCCGCGTACCAAACGCACCTTTACTCAATTGGTGTCGGTAGGGGTGGGCACAGTTTGATTTTGGATAAAACTGAATTGAACCTAATATTTTAATTCATCCAAAATTGAACCGGTTTAAACCAAATAAGAAACGTGAACCGAACCGATTTTAATCGATTCGATTATGTTCGGTTTAATATGGTTTTTGGTCTAATGGGTCAGCTAGCTGAATGGGTCTTTTGAATCTGTTTTTAAAATGAATAGGCTGTTAGATACTAATTTTATCCATTTAAATAGCCTAAAGCAAAAAAAAAAACCCAAATCAAACCTAACTTGAATATATATATATATATATATAATTAAATCAATTATAAACATATTACATAATAATAAGTTACTAACAAATCCATTTCAAAATATAAAAAAAAAACATATTATTACATTTCAAACTACAAAATAAAAATTCAAAAATCAGTTAATAACAGTATATTACATAATAATACCTCCCCATAAATAAATAATCTAATTCCAAATCAAAATTACAACTAAAATAACTCCAAATCAAAATTACAACTATCCAAGTAGTCAACTAAAATAACATTAGAAAAGTTTAGGGATTTTTTTAACGTTATATATGCGGTTTAATAGGTTCGACCCGGTTTTCACAAAATCAAACCAGTTTGAACCGGAAAAAAATTCGATTTTCAATTTTTGAACCGGTTTAAACCTAATTGATGCTATGAAAGGAATCGAACTTTTTTTTTTTTTATATTCCGAACTTAGTGTCCACCCTTAGGTGTCGGATTAAAAAAATGGTTGATAAAAAAATCATTATTGAAGTTAACTTTATGTTCTTTCATAATTACTAATATAAGGATATATATATTATAAAGTATTACATAAATTCTTGTTTTATTAGAAGAATGATTCGAACCTACAATCTCATAGTGTAGCCGTAGAGGTTTGAGGGCATACTATCGAACCAGCCTTATCTCGTCATAAGGAAATACATTTTTAAAAAATAAAAATATTACCAAATGTAATAAAAGACCAAATGCCTTTAAATTATGTCAAGATGGACCGAGCCCAAATCAGTGTTGCAGTGAAACCGTACAAGTGATATTGAAATGGACTAAAACGGTGACGTTTTATAATTTAGGTTCATGAGATTTGACGTCCTGGCAGGTCACGCCATCAATTTTAAAGGATGTATTTGGGATGACTTTTCAAGTAAAGCTTCTAGAGTAAATTTTAAATAAATAGAGTTTCTATTGAGTAGATTTTTTAACAAAAAAAACCTTTTATTGTTTGGTTTTCATTTAAAAAAGTGTTTTTAAGTTAACAGATTGTTTGTCAAAATATCTCTAAAAAAGCTTTTGTTGTTAAAAATTATAAAAAATAGACACTAACAAAATATTTATAAATATAAAGGTATAGTATGAAATATTTAAAGTTCATGAAGGATTGTTTGTCCAATGGAGGTAGGTCTCGGGCCTCCATCGGAGGATGCCCAGACCTCTATCGGAGGTCACACAGACCTCCATCGAGGTTTGGGTGACTTCCGGTGGAGGCTGTGACCTCCAATGAAGGTGTTGACCTCCATCAGAGGTCACCCAGACCTCCAATGGAGGTTTCGACCTCCATCAGAGGTGCTACAATAATTTTAAAAAGAGTTTTTTCTTTTAAAGAAAATTAGTTTTAAAAAATAAAAATAAAGGTTAAAATTGAAACTATCTATATAATTAGTGGAGTTTTTTTTTCCACCGAGCATTAGTGTATTGACTATTTTTACCAAACTTTTCACTAATGAGACAAAAATACCGTTAATGATTTCTGAAATAAAAATACTTTTAAAAATAATACTTTTATTTATTTGAGATATGCAGACCAACATTGGAGGTCGAGCCTCCAATCTAAAACAAAAAGGTGAAGAAGAAGAAGAAGTATAAGGAGGAAGAAGAAGACGAAAAAAATTTCAGATCTGGAAAAGATTAAATGCACTATTATTCTTCAATTAAACACACCACCTAATTTCTTAAATTAAAAACACCATTGTTATAGTGATTTTTTGATAGCTTGACAAGTCAGCATGTTCACCTGAAAGCGCGATGATTAGATATGCCACATCACAAGAGTCAAGGAAGATCAACCTAAGACAATTAATTGTTGATCACAGGGCCCAATCGAGATTACTTAATATGGTTGAGAAAACTAACCGATCAGGTAGAGACAACCTGATTGGGTAAAGACCACCCGATCGAGACACAAAAGGTCTAGTCGGGATTATATTATTGGTCATTTAAACAATGCGTGAGAGACATTAAAGACAACTACGACTCAATACGAAGAAGAATGATCTTACTCAAACAAAGAATCTAGAATCATACTCCAATAAGGAAATATATCTATTTCTTCACCTGTGTCAGAGAATTCTATTAGGAAAGAAGTCAAAGCTTCCAGTACACCAAACAGGAAACGAGTCCAAATCAATCAATAACTCTGCTCTTCTAGAAGATTGTGCACCAATCAGGAAATAAGTCCTAAACGGGTTGCTCAACTAGAATCCTAAGAAGACTCTAATTCAATACCTAAGATCTCCAAAACGGGAAAGAAAGCAACGACGACTTCAACAAGTAACCAGCCCTAATTAAACGTTATCACCTTTCCTTATTTGTATAACAAGGATTAGGTTCTATGCACATATAAATAGACCCATAATCTTATTATAGAAAAAGAGATAACAATACAACAAAATGATACACGAATAGACAGAGAAAAACATAGGGAGAGAGATACGATAAAAAAGAAAGGAACAATAGGTGTAATCAATATATTCATACCGAATTTCTTATCGCCGTCGCCGACAACCGTGGATGTTTTCTCGCAGTGGGGTTTTACCATGTAATTTTGTGTTTGCATGCTCTACTTTTTTCTATCTTTCTTATAACATCGTTGTCAATTTATAAAAACTTGTTAGACGCGTGATCAATCCTACGTGATCCAAAAATCACTGTCAGTAACCATCAATTTAATTTCTAAAGTTTTTAATCTGCATGTTTAATTCCTAGTGTTTTTAATCTGCGTGTTTAATTCCTAAACTGTATAATTCTCAGTGTGTTTAATATGGTGAGTTTAATCTTCTTCTTTTCCATAATTTTTTTTTCCTTCTTAATTTTTTTGTGTTGTAAGAGCATCTCTAACAGTCTCACTTGGAGACCCCCCTTAAATAAGGGTGGATGCTATTGTAAGAGGCCATTAAGGGAGTCAGTGTAACAACAATACTCCCTTAAATGACTCCCGTAATAATTATTTTATAATTATCTTGATTTTACTTTGTAATTATTATTGTAAAATAAATCACTCATTATAGAATAAAAGAATTGTTGGAATTAAAAAGTTTAATATCTGGTACTTTAAATATGTGGAGCCCACTTAAAGGGGTTGAAGCCACCCATTAATTAAAGGAGTGAACTCCACTAAAACACATTTAATGGGGTCTTTAAGAGACATGTTAAAGATGAAAAAAAAAAGCAGTTCCTCCATTAATTAAACTAAGTGGGATCTTTAAGAGACATGTTGGAGATGGCCTAAGTGACCTCCATGGCTCCATTGGAAGTCACGCAGACCACGTAACTTCCTTGCAAACCTTTTTTTTTCATTGATGTAGACTTCATTGATTACATGAACAGAGATATCAAGGCCACGTAACTTCCTTGCAAGATAACAAAAGATGATTTCCTCATCAGGTGAATGAAATCTGTAACTTGTCAAACCTTCCATTTTTTTTTGTTGGTCTTCTTCTTATGATTCAACAAAAAAAAAAGCAACAAAGCATAAGACAGAGACATGTAATATTAAGGGGCTATTTGTTTTACGCCTTATAAATCTTATAGCATCTCCAATGCTATTATGTATTAGGAGAAAATGGAGTGCTACATATGATAGATACTAAAGATGTTAGAAAAACTCTCTCCAATGTAATTATCTAAGTTGAATATAGAGATGTTGTGGTAAAAAAAGTTAGAGAATGTGGAGTTGAGAGCATTTCCAATACAAATATGCATTTGGAGAAATTGACTACCACATAAAATAGAAATTTAAAAAGTTAGAAAAACTCTCTCCAATGCAATTATCTAACTTTAGTAAGGAGATGAAGTGGTAAACAAAAAGTTAGAGAATATGGAGTTGAGATTCTAATTCTAGAAAATCTCCTAGAAATGCTAACTAGGATTTCTAACTCTTTCCACCGATAATATTAAAGCTAAAATAAAATATGGGAGAGAATGTAATAATTGTTTTATTATGATTGGTCATAAAATGAATGCATATTTGACTTTATATAATTGCATTGGAGATGTGAATATACATTTTTATAACTTTTTTTTTTCAAAAGTTGGCCCATGATGAATAGAAATAGTGATGTGACACTATTTAGGAACTTATAAATGCATACTTGCATTGGAGATGCTATGAGATTCTAGAAACTCTTCAAGAAATGCTGACTAGGATTCTAACTATTTCCACTAATAATATTAAAACTCATTTAATTGTAAAATAAAAATGGTTCTTTTTTTATATGGCACTGTTTTGAAGGGTATTTGTGAAAAAGTCACCAAGTTATTAATTGTTGTGGAAATAACATCAATTATTGTGATATGCCAAATTTACCTCGATATACACGTGAGGGAGCTTTGATTTGGGGGGATTTGTTGTTTACCAGTTGACCTTTGACTGTCTGAAAAAGACCCACCATTATAGTTAACGACGACGGATCGGAGAAGGGACGACGACAGTGAATCGGAGAAGCCGCCTCCGCTGCCGAATCGGAGAAGTCGATGACAACGAGAAATCAAAGATATTGTTTGTGATATCTTAGAATTGAAGAAATCGAAGAAGTCAACTGAAGGTATGTTGGATATTAGTTTTTTTTGTTGGATTTAGATTTAGATTTAGATTTAGTGTAAATATTATGTTTTGTTACTCTGAATGGACATGTTTGGTGTAAGATTAGATGTTGATTTGTGTTTGATTTGTTGTTTGAAGTGTTTGAATGTTGTTTGAGTTACAATTTTAGTTTTTAGAGCTTGATTGCTAGTATACTTTCTACAGGATTGGGATGAGTGTGTTGGAGAAGATGAACATAACCCAGATTCAGAGAAATATTATCTGAGACTTATTATTTGTTAGACGAGACTTATTTTGACTATCCGATAATTAATTTGATGATAGCCGAGACTTAATCTGTCCTAGCCGAGACTTAATTTGATAAAAATGGATTACATAATAGATTTTCATTTGATATCTATAAAACTGGAACCGATTATGGACAAGTGCAGCTCATGAAGGTTGGCTTCAGTAGCTATAAATAAAATAAGTGTTTCTTGATGGCTCAGCCTTTGACCAAGCAAGAACGCTTTACATAACAAACAAACACAATTTTGATGGATAGTATGCACATAGGATTTCAATATGCATAAGGCAATTAGGGTTATTTAATTTTTGTCATTTTCGAGTTATATATGTGGGATTTTGGGTTTTTCATTTTGTGTGATTTTTTTTAGCAGCATGAGTGGTCAAAAGAAGGCCATAAGGGATTTTGCATTTTCATGTTTGCCTATTTCGACTAGAGCTTGAATTGAGTTGTGAAACTATAAGAGGGTCTCATCAAGACAGTTTGATTCAATGGAATTGTAAGAGGTGAAATTGAATTCTTTCAATTTGAGAATTTGTGTTTAGTTTCCAGGTTTCTAAGAATGTCACTTCCACTGAAAAATAATGATTTTTTAGGCTAAACAAAACAAGATCAACGGTGGAAATTTTCACTAAATGGACTATGTTTTTGACTGAATCGGATTGCTAACTAACTCATGTTTTGAGTATGGTCCTTCTATTTTGTTTTTGTATGAAGTTCATTTTCTTTTGTGTTATTGATGAGTTCAAGTAAAGTGATTATTGAATAAAAGTAGTTACTTTGGACCAATGGTTTGCCACTACATAGATTATAATAGTAGTGTGATAAATCAGAATCCTTGAAGCCTCAAAATCAGCAAGTGCAATTATCTTGTCTTTTGATATCTTAATAGTGGAATCTGTATTTTTAAACAGCACTGTATGGGTTTTTGGAAGAAAAATTCTACATAATAATTCTGAATTATCCTAGACTGGAGCAATAAGTCTCGATTATGTTCATTATTGGTTCTTTGTAATCAGGCCTCCATATAATTTGCATGTATGCAGGAGCATCAATTTTCTATGTTGCAACGAGAAGCAGAGAAACTTGAAATGAAATAAAGAAAATGCATCTGTTTTGCAATTTTACAATGCAATTGGTTCGTTTATTGCAATGCAATTGACTTAATCTGTTTTGTAATTCTTTATATTCGAGACTTACGGTAAGATAGCTGAGACTTACAGCTTCCATATTACAATTGCTGGAAATAAACTCTATTCATATTTCATAGATGTTTGGTATTATATAAGTTGCAAAAATTAGAAGCAGTTATCCAAATTCGTGGTATGCATTATGGAAAAACTAATATATGCCTTATTGACTTAGTGGATTATTTGTTTTTTTTTATTCCTTTGATAAACCGATAATTGTTGTGAAATTCTATTTGCTTGTTAATTTAGTCATCTATGTGAACTGTAGATGGTAAACCTGAAGTCGAGGTTGAAAACTCCCGAGAGTGATTGGTGTTAGGTTTTAGATCTTATTCTCAAGTGAACCCAATGTTAACCAAATAAGACTCAATTGATGTGGAACTTCCTGGAGATGTGAGATAACGTTTGGAAGTTAAAGAAGGTGTTTGAGAAAGGTTTGAAGATGAAGAAGAAATGAAGAAACGAAGTTTGGTGGGTTAGCGGCGTAAACCTCGGTGCAGACAGACTCCTAGACCGCTGCACAAGGAGTGGTCGACTTCAGTGGTTTCAACGCGTCACGGACCGCGGCGGAGGTAATGGCATGAACCGCGACACAGAGAGCGGTGGTTGACAGTGGTTTTTCATTGTATAGGAAGCGGGGTGCACACCACAACTTAGACGGCGGAAATGATGCATCTTGCCTAGATCAGGAATGTTGCGCGAGAAGAAAAAGGAAAAGTTCTATTTCTGGAAGTTTTTGTGCTAGTCAGAAAAGGAAAGAGTTTGTTTTCATGAAGAATAGGAAGGTTCTGTACTTGAAGGAAAATAATTTCTCCTTAACAGGAAGACTTGTCATAAATAAGAAATAGTATTTATGTGGAACAAGTAATTCTTGTACATTTAGGAGTAGGATTTCCTCTTATGTTAAATTCCCCGTAACTAGTATAAATAGACCTTGTATCTATGTTATTTTGTGTGGAGAAAAAGAACACAATGTAACATCAGAAAGTAGTGGAGAGATTTGGGTGAGAGACCCGTGGGAATATCCGTAGACGGATCAAATGGAATATCAGTGGATCAAGTAAGAGATTCGTAGGTGATATTCAGGGGAGACCTAGGAGATATTGTAGGGTTCTTGGTAAGGATCTTATGAGCTTGTTTTGGGGCTTGTGTGTTGATTAACACTGAAAAGTGTATGTTTACTAAGGGAAAATATCATCATTTTACACTTCCAATATGATTAATTCCCCAATTCAGACATAATTTCGTTCGTTCGCTTAAATAAATGTGTTGTGTAGTAATCAATGTATTTTTCTTTGTATTTCAGAGGTGATTCTATCAATTTAAAATCATGGAGAAGTCAGATGGTAAAACAAACACTGTTTTCAAGTTTAGAATGTCAAAAAACATTAAGAAGACCACGAAGGGTATTTTCATAATTTTGACTATTCACTGTTCACAGTTGACTTTCACTGTTCACTCTCGAATGCATTACTGTTCACTCATGGATGCATTACTGTTCACTGTTCACTGGTCACTGATGACGTGGTGAAATCTGTACGCTCCATTCTAAATTCATCCGATGGTCAATTTTCATCCGTATTTTATATAAATAGGGGGCCTCCCCCCCCCCCCCCCCCCCTTAATTTTTAGGTTCTGAATCCAAATCATATGTTAGATTCGTGAAATTCTCTCTCTTTTGTTCTCAAATTCTCAGTTTAAATAAAATAGCTATTTTCTAGTTAAATTATGTCTGCCTAATTTTATATAGCTGGGGCCAAAGGTGATACTGTTGGTATGGAAAATATGATCCAATTATAAATATTTAGTCCAGATTAATGGGATGGTATTCCACTCCACTGACCACTCTCTAATAGATATGGGTAAAAGTACTCACTGTGCCAGACAATATTTGTCTGTCTACAGTGAGTCAAAACCTCCACAAAGATTAAAGAGGATAAACCACTCTCTGATAGATATGGTTGTTGTTTGCTCATGGACTCATAGGAACCAATGGTGTCCCAATTTTGAGCACTTTCGGCGATATGGTCAAGGTATTCAAGTGCTTCTTCAGGATTTTTGTCATTGAACTCCCCATTACACATCATTTCAATGACTTGTCTACTTTGGGGTGTGAGTCCCTTATATTGTGACACTATCCTCCATGTTTGATAGCCATGATATGGACAGACATTTAACAACTCTTTATACCTATCCCAACATTGGTAAAGTGTTTCCCCAGGTTTTTGGGCAAATGAAATGATTTGCCTCTTAAGAGAGTTTGTTCTATGAGGTGGGAAAAATTTCTTTAAGAACTGTTGTTGCATATCATTCCAAGTTTCGATTGATGCTGACCTAAGGTTTTATAACCAAGTTTTGGCTTTATCTTTTAAGGAAAAAGGAAAAAACTTAAGCTTGATTATATCCATGCTAACATTTTGGTCAGTGCAAGTGTTACAGACTTTCACAAACTCCCTAAGATACAAATATGGGTTTTCAGATTCAAGACCGTGAAAATTGGGTAAAAGTTGGGATCCATTTCCAAGCGAAACATGATGTCTTTAAACCCCATTCTTGTCATTAAAATATTTGATTGTTGGGGAATTGATTTTATGGGTCCATTTCCACCATCATTTGGATTTTTGTACATTTTAGTTTCCGTTGATTATGTGTCAAAATGGGTTGAGGCAATTCCTTGTCGAAATAATGATCACAAAACAGTGATTAAATTTTTAAAGGAAAATCTTTTGAGTCGATTTGGAATCCCTCGAGTCATTATCAGTGATGGAGGCAAACACTTTTGTAACAAACCTTTTGAGTCTTTAATGAAGAAATATGAAGTCACACACAAAATTGCCACACCATACCACCCTCAAACAAGTGGTCAAGTTGAGTTAGCAAATAAGGAGATAAAACATATCTTGCAAAAAACCGGTTAACCCTGATCGAAAAGATTGGTCTCTTAGACTAAATGATGCACTTTGGGCTTACCGCGCTGCATTCAAAACATCTTTGGGTATGTCTCCTTATCGTTTAGTTTATGGAAAACCTTGCCACTTACCTGTTGAACTTGAGAAAAAAGCATATTGGGCCATTAAAGCTTTCAATTATAACCTAAATGATGCTGGTGAATTGCGCAAGTTGCAATTAAATGAACTTGAAGAATTAAGAAATGATGCATATGAAAATGCAAAAATTGTTAAAGAAAAAACTAAAACCTTTCATGACAGACGAATTTTAAGAAGATCATTTGAAGTTGGTCAAAAGGTTTTACTATATAATTCTCGACTTCATTTATTTCCTGGTAAATTGAAATCAAAATGGACTGGTCCATTTTTTGTGAAACACGTGTGTCCATATGGTGCCCTTGACATTGAGAATCCTAGGAATGGTAATGTGTTTAAAGTAAATGGATAACGTGTGAAACCATTCTTAGAAAATACAGATTTTCAAAAAGACTCTGCCGTCTTTCTGACCCTTGTTACAAAGGTGAGTAAACAAATCTTTTGCTTTTGACTTTATTTATGTTTGCAATTTGTTTTTGTTTGCTTTTATGTTTTGAATTTTTGCAGGATTAATTATAGGTCCAATTTTTGTTTGGTGTGTTTTGATATATAACCCCGGTTAAGTGGCGGAAGCGGTACTCCGTGACAATTCAAGTCGGTTTAATTCAGTTTCCCAAATAATTGTTCCCCAAAACAAGGCATAGACGAAATTTTCACAAACCTGTGAAAACATTTTCCATCGTTGCCCTATAATGCTCTGAAAAAGATTTACAAAGCACGTTTTGAAAGATTACGCTATCTGATGATAAACAACATTCCTGTTGAAATTCGCTGGTTGATCGAAGCTAAGGCACGTCTAGCAGGTGAGTCTGCTGATTCATTTATATCTTACATGCCTGGTTTTGGAAGAAGTAACCTTGCAAAAAGATGAAGAGCTAAGAAGTTAGGGGTTACTTGTCACAAATGTGCACGTACAACTTGCAACACACGTTGTCGTTCTTTAGGAATGGTGTCTAATAATCGGGGGAGGAGATAGTTGATTCAATAACTTTTTTTTTTCAAAAAAAAAAAACTAACTTTTGACCATTTTTTTGTAAAGATGGCCGAGTAAGGAGATCTTTTAGATACTTTTGAGATGCATCTTTGTAGTTCTGATGCATTTTTTTCGTCTCTTCTGACTATTCAAATTTATAAACTCTCCATTGTGATATCATTGACTAATCCTTTTGTTCATTAAGTCATCTTGAGAAATTTTTCGAACTATTCTAGACACACACGCACATTAACAAGTGATTATGTGCAGTAAGTTGAGATTTTACGATATTGAGTTTTGAAACATCATTCAAGGGTAACAACCAAAGGCAGTGATCTTGTTTAAAAATTTATATAGTAATTATAATAATAATAATTTTGTGTGTTGTGACCAAAACTCTTATTTAGTAGCCGGGCCTCATGCCTCAGTAAGCATAGAGTGTTTGTGCAAAACAGTGGAGTCTGGATAAGAATAAAGTGCAGTTCCGTAGACTCTTTAACTAGAACAATTAAGTTCGAGGGGTGCTTTAACACCCAATACCCTAAGACCAACTGGTTTGGGAGTCATTGACCCAAAGCTCATTACACGGGTTAAAGAGAAAGCTTAAAGGAATCGTACTAAAAAAAAACATCTGCAATCCGAGTAATTAAGCCCGTAGGAGTGTTTTAATACTTAATGCCCTAACACCAACTGGTTTGGGAGTCATTGGCCTAAAGCTCACTACATGGATTAAAGATGGAATGTTTGTTTCCAATTTTGTTGTATTAAAAAAAAACTGATGCCTAAGGAAAAAGCCCTGGTGAGATTTCGGAATGAAAATGTTGTTTGATTTCAATTGAATCTCATAGTTATCGTATTGATCTTTATTTAGCACAAGAAAGTTTGATTGATAACTCCATTGATGACTGGTTGTCAAAGCGTAAGAAAAGAGATATGAGAGAGTTTGTCTATTTTGTAGTTTAGAGATTTGAGTTTGAGTTTTTACAATTTTTGCTTTAATTGCTAGGGACTAGCAATAAGCTGGTTGGGGGGTGTGATTAACATTGAAAAGTGTATGTTTACTAAGGGAAAATATCATCATTTTACACTTCCAATATGATTAATTCCTCAATTCAGACATAATTTCGTTCGTTCGCTCTCTTAAATAAATGTGTTGTGTAGTAATCAGTGTATTTTTCTTTGTATTTCAGAGGTAATTCAATCAATTTAGAATCATGGAGAAGTTAGATGGCAAAACAAACATCGTTTTCAAGTTTAGAACGTCAAAAAACCTTAAGAAGACCACGAAGGGCATTTTCGTATTTTTGACTATTCACTGTTCACATTTGACTTTCACTTTTCACTCTCGGATATGTTACTGTTCACTCATGGATGGGTTACTGTTCACTGTCACTGTTCACTGATGACGTGGCGAAATCTGAACGCTCCATTCTAAATTCATCTGATGGTCAATTTTCATCCGTATTTTGTATAAATAGGGGGCTTCTCCCCCCTAATTTTCAGGTTTTGAATCCAAATCTGATGTTAGATTTGTGAAATTCTCTCTCTTTTGTTCTCAAATTCTCAGTTTAAATAAAATAGCTATTTTCTAGTTAAATTATGTCTAACTAATTTTATATAGTTGGGGCCAAAGGTGATACTGTTGGTATGGAAAATATGATCCAATTTTGGTAAGTTTATTATTTTTATGTTTTCTTCCCTCTGATCTTTGTGGAGTTTTTGACTCACTGTAGATAGACAGATATTGTATAGGACAGTGAGTACTTTTATCCATATCTATCAGAGAGTGGTTTATTCCCTCTAATCTTTGTGGAGTTTTTGACTCACTGTAGACAGACAGATATTGTCTGGTACAGTGAGTACTTTTACCCACATCTATTAAAGAGTGGTTAGTGGAGTGGAATACCATCCCATTAATCTGGACTAAATATTTATAATTGGATCATACTCGAATTAACAACAGTGGATCCCTTAGCCACAATATTAATTTTAATTGATTTACATTTTTATACAAGCTTATTAATTAATCTAGAAATTAATTCTACAAGGACAAGTGAACAACCTCCCTGTGGTTCGACCCGGTCTTACCGGTTAATTTATTACTTTGACACTCTTATACTTGAGAGTATGAACACTTCTTTAGGACTTGTCATTTGTGAGAGAGAATCCTGGAATATATGGTTATAACAATTTATCATATAGTGGAATTTTCTCTATCGTCCTGAAGGCCAATGGTTTTTTACCCGATTTGGGTTTTCCACGTATATATTGTGTTGTTATAGGTTTACTTTCTCTCATATATTTTTCTGATATTGACGTTTTTAATTGCTATGAGTTATGGGCATATATTAGGCATGACTATTCCACATTCATCGGTTCCGAAAATTATTCATCCCACCAACAATTGGTACCCCATAACAATCACTCGCCACAACCATATTGAACTGCTCAGTGTAATTGAGGATGCAATTAACAAACTGGTAATTAACGAAGTAGTAGAAGATGGGGGTAACGAACAACAGAAATTCACAGAGTCATGTTTTGGTCATTGTCGTATGTGAATTTTACCAAGCATACACATCATTGGCAGGAATGAGAAAATTGCCAGATGGACATCCAAATAGGCGCTCAGGAAATATCTTACCAGACATCAGAAAGAAGAGGCCCGATTAAATAAATATTAAAACAAAACCTGCTCGAGGTCAACTAAACTGCTCGGAATCAATTTAACGTACTCAGGGATAGCATGCTGCATTTTCTACTCGGCATCAGGAGACGTCACTCTGGACCAGCACACATCATATCCTACTCGGGATGAACATAACAAAACCGAGTAAAAAGCCTAGCGAACAGTTCACGAGTTGAGTCACACAAGGATCCTCACCAAAGAGAGACTCTAAAGAAGAAAGAGAATGTCAAGCATAAATGGATCCTTATCCGAGAACACCACTATTTCTTCAAAAAGACTACGCTCTTATAAGGAAATAAGTCCTAATTGGACTGTGTTACTAGAGTCCTGTTCGGTCTCTATACAAGTCTCCGAAACAGGAATGAAGTCAATCTACTTCGAACAAGAAACCAAATCACAATTAAATGCAGAGATCTTTTATTACTTGTACAAAGCAGATTAGGGTTCTATAAACATATAAATAGACCCATAATTTCGTCCAAAAAGAAGGGATATAGACAATAGAATACACGGCAGTCATAACAAAATATTTAAAGAGAGAAGAGAGATCGAAGGTTGTAATTACTTTCTTCATAGTGGATTTTGGCTTGGTTGATCATACAACCACCCGTGGACGTTTCTCAGATCATCGAAGTTTTACCACGTAAAACTTGTGTTGAATTACTTCATTTTTCTCTCCTCTTTGATTTATAGCTAAAATCCAATCCTTGTTGGCTTTTCTGACGAAATCCAGAAATCAACGTCAACAGTCGTTTTCTTCGCATGCATCAAGGCTTACAATTTTTTGATGGTATTATGCATCGGTTGCTGTTACGTAAGCTACACCATGAGGGACGAACTGATGAGAGGCGATTCATGTTAGGTAATTGTAGCTTCCAAATTTCTAAGGTGGAGTTTTGTTTAATCATCGGGTTAAAGTTTGGATTCATCCCCGACATGAAGCATCTTGAGGAAGTGGAAAATGGAATACATCATAGGTACTTCGATAGTCACGATTTAATAACTTTGATGGAACTTAAAGCAAGGATTCGATAGGGACAACGACAGCACTGGTACGATGTTGTGAAGCTTTGTTTGTTATTGCTTCTGAACTGCGTTTTGATCGGATTGGATGAGAGGGAGTTCATCCCTGTATGGCAATTGCGCCTCGTTGAGAACTTGGTTTATTCAAAGCATTCTTGTGGGGTTCACACGTGTACAAATACTCTATATATAGGTTCATTAACGCGTTGCATGGTCGAAGACAACAATTTCAACAAAGACAACAACATAAGGGTATTGAAAATCACAAGAAAGAAAGATATAATATTTTCGGGTTTTCATATGCCCTATTGGTGAGGATTTTAAACTTTATTATTGTCAATATTTTATTGATTAATTGATTTTGTTTTCTAACTGTCCAATTAATTTTCCAATGGATTTGTAGATTTTTTCTATTGAAGTTATTCCAAAACTTGCAAGGGAATTCGCCACTCGTAGGAATGTTGACCCAATCCCACGTATTCATCCTTTATAGTTGCTTGATGGTGGCCACATTACAGAATATGAAGACTTTAAAAAGAACCTAACTGCAAAGTATAAATGACTACATCTTTTACATTTATAATCCATATTGCATTTCTTACAATTTGGCTTATTGTTCAATGATATAGGTGCGGTGTGGACCCAGAGACCTCAGTCGGAGTACTATGGTTCAAACGGTTGGACACTTGCCATATGAACACCTTCGATACGGTACTTATTTATACATACCCACACTTAAAATAATACATTTTTAATTGAGATAATATGTTTTACATAAGTTTTCAACACTTTGAATCTCAGCACCTTGATGCATATCTCCAAAACCTATGGAAGCTGCAACGTTCCTACCCTGCGGTGTACGACTAGAGGACAAACATTCTTGAAGCACACTTTTATGTCAGTTTTAGATGTATGACAGGAAATTTTTTGATGTCCTCAGGTACTACCTAACTATTAAAATGCCCTACAGGCATGATTGGTATGAAATATGCATCGATAAGGACTTCTTTTTTATAGTAGTCCGCGTATAGGGAGATATAGTCCAAATGTCGCTATCTGATAAGTTGAAATGAAAAATGAACATAAAAATGAAAATATAAGAAACAAAAGCCATATGTACATAACAAATAATATTACCTACCTAGCCACGACAAGCGCATGAGCACAAGGTAGAAGATCAAGATTGAAAACCTTGCATGTGCATGTGCATGTCTTTTATTGTAAGTTTACTGTCTGTTGTTCTCCTTTTAGCTTCACCAAAAATATGTTCCAGTCAATAGGAGTCACATACGTATAATTACACTTTCCTATTTGCTTCGCAATCTCCTCTAGTACAACATTAGTTAGTTGTGAATGCATGGATTGGCCAACACAATGACGATGGTAAAACCATTTATGCATTAAGTTCCTAATGAACTCAACTAAGGATAGTACAGGCAATCGGCGGGCAAATCTCATGCATGAGTTATGACACTCGGCTATGTTGGATGTCATCATGTTAAACCGCCTGTGTAGACAATGGATTCGGGACCATTTAGGATACCCAACCTTAACAACATAATCATATGCTGTCTTGTGCACCCTATGTAACTCTTCCATCTCGAAATCATATTCCTGTTGAGTGTATGCTCTGGCACAACTTTGGAACATGTCCACTAAATCTTTTCTGTGAAAAGTTTTCTTAATATTCTCATATAGGTGCCAAATACAGAAAGCATGGGCTGCATATGGGAAAACCTTTTCTACACCGACTTGTATGCTTTGATGTCGATAGGAAATGATTACCAAATCTTCAACATATATAATGGAACCTCTTAAACACTTAAAAAACCACTCCCATGATTCGTTATTTTCATAATCCCCATAACCGATTGCTATAGGATATATTTATTCATTATCGTCCATTGTTACGGCAACAAACATTGTTCTTTTATAACTCCAATTCAAATGGGTATCATCCACAGTAATTATAGGACGCATGCACCGATGGAAACCTCAAAGTGAAGCACCGAGTGCCATGAAGAAGTATAGAAATTTATTGTCATCCGTGAACTGTACGTCCCTTATTGTGCATGGATTTTGTTGTTCTAAGACATAAGAAAATAGGGGGAGGTTTGGAAACGACTCCTCGTGTGTCCCATAAGTCAATGATAACACATATTTCAAATATTGATAAGCCTTACTGTACAACATTTGTATGACATACATCTACTTCATATCACTGATGATATCTCTCGGACGCATAATACGACCATCTTCATTTTGGAGCCTAGAAGCTACCACTTCCTCAATTACAGCTGCATTGACCTGCTGGTGTCGAAGACGAACCACCTCAAACGGATAACTATGATCATTAAAAAAAAATCTAACATGAAATATGTCCCCTCCTTCACCCTCTCCTCTATTAATTTCCAAGAACAATTTTCTATTTTACATACCAAATGTATAACTGATTTGTTTGACCTCTTCACTTTCCATTCAAAATTCTGTCTCAAAGCATGAGAGCCTACTAATCTTTTTTAATCCTTTTTGCGTGAAAAAAATTATCTCTTGAAAATTAGAGTGTTAGAAGAGGTCGATTCCATGGTGGCCATCACATCACCTAAAGAATATGACTCGGATCTAAGGATGGTCCACTGTCATATCATTCACATTTTGTGTTCACATTTTCCGTATCAGTGGGAGTCCTACACATATCTTGTGGTAATGCACTACCACAGGTAGGTTCTTCATGAATAGGTTCTTCGAATGTCTCATTTTCTTGATGATGGTTATCAACAATTACACAGTTGTCTCCATCATCGAAATTAGATGCAACATACCTTCTATCAAGGTTGGTTATTTCGTATGGTTCTAAGCAAACATTATTTGAACATCGGTGAATTCCATCTGGAAATATCAAACTTTGTTGAGTGAACACTTGGTTACTACCATTGAATGGTGCATAGAGCTCTTCCCGTACTTGTTACGCATCTTCGAATCTTCTTTCGATCAGAGTGACACATACTTACGAAATTGTCTTGTCTTCCCAAAGTATAAATTGAACATCATCATCATCGCTTATCACCGTGCGACTTGTATTGCCTAGAGCAACAACTATTGAATGTATCTCAATAGCGTATTTATTATGATTGTGATTCACAATAGACTGAACAACCCCCAAGAGTTCTTTGTAAGTCAAGTTATTCTACACCAAAATTCCTTTATTTACCGTATCGACATACCACTGGCTTCCGTGCGGTAGTTCCTCCCACCGTCCGTTATATGATATTAAGATTCTAACCAAATCCATTGCCCTAACAAAACAAATGTCAAAATTAACAAAATATACTGAAAGTAAAACTGTCGGTCTCATAAATTAAACCAAAAGCAATGGATAGTATCAAATACTTCAAATGATGTCCAACCTACTAACAAATAATATGTAATAAGTCTCTGATAAAAAGTCCAAGATACTAAAAAATAACATGTATTTTTATTTATTTGATAAACTCTACAAACAAATAATTCTCAAATACCATGCATTTAGTATTCCAGTAAGTCTCGGGTAACCTTTAGTATTCCAGTAAGTCTCGGGTAATGTCAATTACGTCTCGGGTAACCTTAAACAAGTCTCAGATAACCTTAACAACAGTTGATTATCGTCTACCTTAACAACAACAGATTCAACAACATATTTCAAGTGCTAAGACTAATAAATGAAACAAATGAGCTTAAATGAACTTAAAAAAAAAAGGTTTATTGAGGAATTACCTTACAAAGTTATGAGCTTGTACAATCCTTATTGAGGAGAGAATTTGTCCTTCCAATTAATTTAAATAACAAATGAACCGATTATTTTGAGAGGTTTGTTACCTCCAGATAAAGAACAACTGAGAGAGAGAGAGAGGTTTTTCGATAGTCTATCAGAGGTTTTTCAATGGGAGTGACACAGAGATAGGCAAGAGAGACTGAGAAAGATTCGTTTTCACTAACAACAAGAAAGAAAAGGAAGAAATCAAGGGCATACTATCAGAGGTTTTTAGATGGGAGTCACATAGAGATTTCGTTTAGATAAAGAAAGATTCGTTTTCACCAACAAGAAGAAAGAAAAAGATGAAATCAAGGGCACTTTTATCCAGTTCTATACTTTGGTGCTATAAAACATAGAATTATTAACTTAGTGATATTTCCCTAAAACCAAACTCATTTGGTGTTATTTGCCCCTATTCCCTCAATAAAAAAAGGAAAGAGTGTAATAATTGTTTTATTATGATTGGTCATAAAATATATACATATTTGATTTTAGATAATTGTATTGGATATGTGATTATGCATTTCTCTAAATGTTTTTTAAAAGTGGGTCTATAGTGAATAGAATACTGATGTGATATTATTTAGAAACTCAAAAATATATATTTGCATTGTAGATGCTCTTATTATCTCATATAACTTAAATTAAAATGAATAGATTTGTTTATTTTTCTAATTTATATCTTATTTTAAGATATATATATATATATATATATATATGATAAAAAAATAAAAAAATTTACCTTTTCACTTATATAATAAGTCATAATATCTTCCACAATTAACCTTATACGATTAATCTATTACCAAAAATAACCTTCAATAAAAAAAAGGGCTCAAAAAATTATTGGCACTATTTAGGGGGTGTTGTGCAAATATCACCACTTTACTAATGTATGTTTAAAAGGCATCATTTAACGCGTTCAGACGAAAATACTTCGAAATATTAAAACAGTGAGGAATTTGTCGTTTTCTAAGTCAGAGAAAAGCAACAGTCAAACCTTCGGGAAACTAATCGATGACGAAGTGACCGGAACTAGAGTACACAAGAACAGCTGCGATTGACAAAGGTAAGATTAGTTTTTTTTCCTCGTTTTTGCTGTTGATAACTTGCAGTATATGTTAGAATTGAGTTTTGTTAATTGAAATTGTAGAAACCGGTTAAAATAGAGATATGAGAATGGTTGTGGTTTAGGTTAGGGTTTGTAATTTGGTTGAATATCTGTTAAGGAAGATGAAATTATGGTTATCGAGACTTTTTGCAGAAGAATCAAGCTTATTTGTAGTTGAGTCGAGCTTTTATTTTCGTGAAAATAGGTTTTAGTAAGTCGAGCTTTTTTTTTTGTAAGGTTTCGAGCTTTTTTTGAATGGGATCGAGCTTTTTTCAAATGGAATCGAGCTTTTTTCAATATGCTTGAGCTTTTTTTTACATTTGATCGAGTTTTTTCTTCATGAGATCGAGTTTTTTTTTAAATAAGATCGAGCTTTTTTTATATAGGATCGAGTTTTTTTATTATATGATCGAGCATTTTTTTCATAGGATCGAGTTTTTTTGTAGATGGGTAGAGCTTTATTTTCGTGAAAATTAGGTTTTGGTAAGTCGAGCTTCTTTTGAATGGGATTGAGCCTTTTTGAAAGGGATCGAGCTTTTTTCTATAGGCTCAAGCTTTGTTTACATTGGATCGAGCTTTTTCATCATGGGATCGAGCTTTTTTTTTAAATAAGATCGAGCTTTTTTTACATAAGATCGAGCTTTTTTGTTATGGGATCGAGCTTTTTTTTAAAGGGTCGAGCTTTTTTGTCCTTGGATCGAGCTTATTTTTTATAGGACCGAGCTTGTTTATAATTGGATCGAGCTTTTTTGTTATGGGATCAAGCATTTTTGTCATAGGATCGAGCTTTTTTGTTAAAGGGTTGAGCTTATTTGTCCTGGATCGAGCATATTTTTTTTAGGACTGAACTGTTTTTACATTGGATCGAGACTTATAATTTTGGTTCCGAGATTTTTTCTGTTTAATGATGTTGTATTTCTGTTATATTACAGATGAGAAATAGGTTGAGGTATTTGCTTAAAACTCCAGAAGGAGACTGGTACGAGGGCAAATTGACTCGACACGACCATTTTGACCCCCTTGCCCATATAGACGACGCGCTGAATCGGGTCCCTACAAAATTTGTAGATGAAGATCGGTGTCGGTTCATGGCATCATGTTTTGGGCATTTCCTGACGATGCATCAGGAGATGAAGTTTTTGGGTGGTGTTATCCATCGGTTGCTTTTGAGGGAGCTGTATCATAACCGCCCAACAGGTGAGATACAATTCATGTTAGGGAACTAGTCGGTGAGGTTTTTGAAGGTGGAATTTTGCCTGATCACCGGATTACGGTTTGGAGTTGTATCGGACACGACCAAGTATGCAGCAGTGGAGAATGGCATACATCAACAAGACTTTCCTGGAGTCGATGAGGTCTCATTGGAGGAGAGAAAGGTTGTTGTCACCGTAGCAGAATTTGGAGAGGCGTTTGATGTTGTGAAGCTCTGCCTCATATATATGCTGAACTGGATACTGATGGGGGTGGATGAGAGATTCAAGATTCCAGTTTGGCAGTTTCGACTGGTTAAGGATTTAGATGCGTTCGACGCGTTCCCGTGGGGTGCCCACGTGTACATGCATTCTATCTATTTATTCAAGCATGCGCTTGATGGGCAAAGAGACGAGTTTGAACGATGCCAGCAGGAAAAGGGCGATGACGTAAATACGGTGGAGACCTACAACATATACGGTCTATCCCACGCCCTATTGGTAAGAACTTCGAATTACAAGTTGTACTTTATTGGTGTTGTCATCAATGTTATGGATACTTATCGTACTTATCTTTGATGCAGATATTTGCTTTAGAGGTGATCCCTGATTTGGGCCGAGAGTTCTGTGCCTAGAGGGTTACGGATCTGTCTCCCCGTATTTTGAAGTGGGAGTTGACCAAACAACCGAGAGGGAAGAAGCTGACAAAGATTTTCAAAGCCAGGGTATGTATTTAATTTGTTAATGTTTATATTAGTTAGTATGTGTATAATTGCATTGTTCTAACTAATATTTTAGATGTTTACGAGGAAGGAACTGGTGCCCACACCAGCTGAGAGACAGACACCGTACTATGCGGGGCTAAATGAGGGGGGGCCTGTATGTAGAGGAGGACATGCTTCATATTCTGCCTCCGGTCCCTAATCAGACTACCTTTGGCTGGAACGGTGGGACAGAGGGTGGGGGTTTGATTGACAGGACCAGTGACAGTGAGGGATCTGAGCCCAATACTGAGGGTTTAAGGCCTAGTGACAGTGAGGGATATCAGACAAACCCTCAATGAGAACGGCATAGGCATATGCGGGTTCGGTTTACCACCCCCGGACATGGTACATCTATAGGGTATTCCTGTGGGGGCGTTGGACATGATGGAGAGGTAAGTTGAAAACAAAGTTTAGTTTTTTATTATTAACATTTGATGTTGATAGTTTTGTACTAACAATGTGGACATGATTTCAGGCCCCATGGGCAGATCTGTTGAACTATGTGCGTGAAGCCCTCCGAAAGAGTGAAAAGGATCTAGAGCGTCAACACTTGGAGTTGGTGAATATGATCCAGAAGAGTGACGAGGATCATCAACAACAACACCGAGTGTTATTGGATATGATCCGGGGGCTTCAGGGTTCAACCATGCGTACACACATGGATGGCCCCCCACCTCCTAATCTAGACTTTAGTCCCGAAGACAGGACTGGTGGGTATACGAGGGGGACAGACAAGATAGGTGGACGTAGCGAGGACCCGCCTATCGGGGGGTAGGTCTGGAGAGTCAACCTCAGTCGCGTACCATCGATAGTAGGTCTGCTACACGTATAGCAGTCCGGTCAGACCTCCCAGCTATCCTATCTGGGTCTACCCAACTGCAGCGGTCCCCTCCACCACCTAACACATTGATTCAGCCACAACGGTCCCCTCAACCACCCAACACATCGATTAAGCCGAAGCATTCCCCTTCCCTACCCAACACATCGACCCAGGCTCAGCGGTCCCCTTCCTCATGCAGTATGTCGACCCAGGCTCAACAGTCCCCTCCCTCACCTAGTACATTGACCCAAGGTTTGTGGTCCCCTCCACCACCCAGCACATCGATTCAGCCGTAAAGGTCTTCTCCCCCACCTAGTATGTCAACCCAGGCTCAGCGGTCCCCTTTCCCACCCAACACATCGATCAAGCTATAGAGCTCATCGGAGGCTGGAGTACTGCATAGGAAACGTATACTTAAGCGTGGATGGTAGTTGATGAGCACTTACACAGATCCATGCCTGTCGAAGAGGTTGAGGACACTGCCCCAGTCTGTGGAACACATATTTGACCCCCAATGACTTGTGGATGCCGACCAGCTTACTTCATTCAAAGCCTTCAAGAAGAACATCAACGGGAAACTGTGAGTCCAACTTCATCTAATAAAAATGGCAGTGTTTTAATGTTTATTCAAATTTACCTAAAGCTAATCCAACCATTAAACAGACATGATGTGGACGTGCTGACACTAGTGGATGCCAGATGGTTCATGCGTATGCAGTCCAACTTCATGGACTTGGAGGACATGGTACGTACTTACGTGATTTTCATATCAACTTTTGTTTAAATAATGTTGTATTGTTAACAATTCATTAGTTTTATTGTCTGGCAGCATATGAACGCATACCTCCATATTCTTCGAATGCGTCAGCGAGGATTCCCCACTGTGTACAACCAGACGATCAACGTATTGAATACACAGTTCTATGTAAGTAGTTATAAATTATTGGAATCGCATTGCTTTTTATGGTTTTTTATTATTGATACGATTTTGTTAATGATTGTATGTACAACCACTTATGTTGTTACATTGGGAGAGAATGATGCCTCGTGATTCGCACGATGCTGTGATTACGGTAAGGTGGAAAGTGTTACAGCCCCGATAGTTGGAAGAAGACATTCAGATTGTCCGTGGAACAACCACGAGTGGAAACCGCCCATGGCACGAGGTTGACTTGGTAAGTGTTAGACAGTGGAAATGATTTAAAATATAAACTGTTCATATATCCTGACCTAACACCTTCTGCATACTATTACAGGTCCTGATACCATGCAACGTTGGGGGCCAACATTGGCTGGTGGTGATCGTTGACCTTATTCTCGGGAAGCTCGACATATTTGACCCCCTGGAGATAGAAAATTCCTCATTATTTGGAGAAGCAGCAGGTCCGACCATTACGGTGGTTTTTACCATCCATGTTGATTGACGTGGGGTTCCACACTGCACGACGGCGTGGTCATCGGCGGTTCCCTAGGGAAGATAAGCCCTTGTCAGTCAGCGTGGTCCCCACTTTTACAGTCCCCCAACAAAAAAAATCGTAAGACATTTTATTTCATTCACGTGCTTAGATATTATTTAAAAATGATTTGTAACGCATTTTAATGTGTCCAATTGCAGAAGTAAATGTGGTCCCCATACTTTGAGAGTTATCGAGTACTTACTGGCGGATCGAAGCCCTTTTGATTGGTCAGAGGACGACATGGGGATCATTCAGGAGAAAATGGTTGTGGAGATTTTTTGTAACTCCAGGCCCGCCTAGTGATTGGTTGTATATTTAATGTTGTATATGTTTAATATTTCCTACCATTTTTTTTGTACAAAGACATTGTAATTCACTAATATTATTTCGATTTCTTTTAATGTTTTTGTTTCTAGTGTCTGCCATCACATGTACGAAACACAGACCAAACCTTGACAATGTGATACGATAAGTTAATAAACACATACAAAATAAGTTAACGAACATTATTGCAATTCCAAATTATTACAGTCTGATACGATTACAAATGTTTACAATGTGATCAAAACTTTGTCATTCATTCCCTATTAGAGTCCATGTCAGGGTACGTCTGTTTGTAGTGTCCAATTGAATGACAGATGTTACATTTGAGGTGGTATTCATCGGGAACACCTCTGATTGGACCTTCATTAATCAAATGTGGGTTAGAACATCTCCTAGAACTATGCCCTGGTTGTCCACATCTTCTATACGATTGTGTAGTTGTCCTCTCCGAAGACGAGACATGGCGACCCGCCCTCGGGCGTCCTGCTTGTCTCATGGAGATTGGATTCAAAATCACCCTCTGAGCAATGTCAGATGGCACAACCCAAGTGGAAGGATTTCCAACCGGTATAATAGGAATCGAGTACGCGTCAATAAGTGTATGTCTCTTGTAGTAGTCCGAACACAAAGTTGTCAAATCCAAGTTTCGCTTCCTGTAAAAAATATTAAAAACGATGAGATTCACGTTTCAGTAATAATCACTTCACAATCAAACTTGAAAGTAATTTACCGTGTGGCCGCAAGTGCGTGAGAACATGGAAAATGATCCATTTGGAATTTGTTGCAAGTACAGGTCTTCCGGGCTAAGTCAACAGTCCACTGTTTTCCAGACCGCTTGAGCGAGAAAATATTCAGTTCTACTGGATTTAAGGTCATAAAACCACACTTCTCCACATATTTTAAGATCATAAGATGTATTGCATTGGTCAACTGATGTTGCATGGATTGTGCAGCTCTATAGCGATCGTGAAACCACCATTGTAGTATATTTCTAATGAACTCAGCCAGGGTCAACATAGGCAGTTGTCGTGCAAATTTAAGGCATGAGTTTATGCATTCTGTAACATTTGTTGTCATCACCCTGTACCTTCTTTCGGGGCAGTGTACATGGGACCACTTGTATGGATCGGCATCAATTACATAATCATATGCATTTTGGTGCAAGTTTCTTAACTCTTCCATATGCCAGTTATATTCAAACTCGGTGTACGTGCGGGTTGCTTTGTCCATTATTGCGGCAACATCCTTCCTATGAAATCGCTTCTTAATATTTTCAGCAAAGTGCCAACAACATATGGTATGGGTGGCATAAGGGAACACTTTAGAAATCCCTGCTTCAATGCTTGCATGTCTATCGGAAATGAAAACCAGCTCATCAATATGACCTAGGGCACCCTTCAAGCAATCCAAAAACCATTCCCATGAAAGGTTGTTTTCTGAGTCGCCATACCCAAAAGTAATTGGATACACCTGTTCATTCTCATCTTGTATTGTTGCAACAAACATTGTACCCCCGAATCGTCCGTTCAAATGGGTACCATCAATGGTAATTACTGGGCGCATACATGTCGGAATCCTCCAAGTGAGGCACCAATCGACATGAAAAAGTACAGAAATTTACCATCTTCGTCGCACTGTAAGTCAGTGATTGTGCCATGATTTTTTTGTTCCAAAACGTAACCAAATGATGGAAGCAGTTGGAAGGTTTCCTCATGCGTTCCATAGGTCAGTGACAACGCATAATCGAGGGCGGCGTGTGCCTTACTGTACATGATTTGGATTCCATACATTGATTTCATGTCGGCGATTCTGTCCTTCGGATGCATTAGTCAACCACCTTGTTGTTGAAGTCTATGTGCAATCACTTCTCCAATTATGACTACACTAGCTTGTCGGTGGCGGCGGTCAATTTCTTCTAATGGACAACTGTGTTCGTTGACAAAATTCTTACTTGAAAGTATGTCCCTTCATCTCTCCCCACCGCTCTTAACTTCCACGTACAATTTTTCATCAAACAAACTAGATGTAATGTTGTCTTATTGGACCTTGTCACCTTCCACTCGAAGTTCTACCGTATTGCAAAATGGTCTACTAGTCTCTTCAAATCCTTTTTCGTTGGAAAAAATTGCCCTTTATAAATCATGCTTGTAGGTTCATCTTCAACCAAGTTCCTGCTTCCACTCATACCAAACGAGTATGATTCTGCTCATGGAATAACCCATGTTGTGGCATTTTCAGAATCATTAGGAGTTACATTAGCCCGGACCTCGGAGGTCCCTGCTATATCTGGTGCACCGGAACTAAATATGTGTACACGTCTTACACATCTTTCTATTTGGACAGGTTCTTTATCACCCTCATTGTTCTCTACATTATCTATTGGATTAAAATTGCACTCATTATACACCTCATGAATCGGTCCAACATTCGGTGCTATATTATGCTCATTGTTGATGTCATTGTAGATCTTATTGTATTGGTGGTTGTACTGTCTACCATTCATCTCAATTTGACAACCAAAGACATCGTCGAATTGAGGTCCCAATATATCAGCATGGTCGGCTACTTCTGATGGGACAGTACATATGTTTTCCCGACCATCAATCCCACTTCTTTATATGAACAACTGGTTGCATATTATAGAAAAAGAATTGATACATTAAAGGACATTGTTGTCTTTTAATTTAAATAATAATGATAATATGGAAATTTTACAAGTATTGCTTCTCTAATAATTAGCTTTAAAAAGCAACCCGCTACGACTTTTCAAAAGTTGATTATTGAAGAAGCAAATTATAAAATAAATAGATTATAGATTGTTTACCAAACATTTCATGGGTGTATTAAATGATCACTTATTTCAAAAGTTTAAGCAACCCTAAACATAGCTTTAGGATCCTCAACTGATTTTTTTTTCTCTGCCAAATTATGCTAATCTTTGGATGATCAACGTCCATGTGTCAGATTAACAAAATCTACTGTCTAGATTTATTTCATTTTATTTTTGTCCCATCCAGTACTTAAACATTGTTGTTTCAGTAAATAAAAAAATAAAATAAAAAATAAAAAAAACCCTCTCTTCTAAAATAATCAAATCAATGAACAAGATTGGATTTTGTATTTTGTTTTTGCTCTCATCTTAACAACAGTGGCTTCCTCTTTCACTTTACTTCCATTTCTCTCCAAAAAGGCAAAATCACACCTCATCGTATGCTTCGGCTTACGACGCTGTGTCTCCAAAAACACACCCTTTCCAACAACGACTAAAAACCCGAATCTGATTTCTTGTTTATTGTCTATCACTTTTCAAATGGTTAGATAGAAGCTAACAATCCATTTTCATTTTTCCAATTGAATTGAATAAAACCCAACTTCTTACAAAATCCAGTAAAACCAAAATCTTCCAGAACTCAGAATACCCAAAACTTTGAGTATGGATGTTGTTTTTCAATTTCGATCTAAATTTTGAATGTTGTTGGGTAAAGAATCTTGAACTACAAAACGGATTTTTATTGTCAAATAATTATCAAGGTGAAATAGTTACCATTCTTGTGATTCTTGCGGCCGGTTTTCCAATTTCAAAAAAAAATAAAAATCCTGTCACCCAAATCGTGGTACAAGGCGAGAAGCGAGTCAAGCAACTAAGGGTCCTTATTGTAAGTTTTTTTTCGTTACTGTTTTTTTAAACGAAAAAATAAAAAATGAAAATACTATTTTTGGTTTTAGTTTTGAAATCCATAAATGCGTCTGGTAATATATGCTGGGAGCTGTATTTTAGAAATGAAAATGAAAAAAAAGACGTCTAGTATGTTATGCGAAAATTATCAAAAATTGAAACATCAATTTTTACATTTTGTTTAATAATATAACAATTATAAATTGATTGATTAAATAATTAACCAATATGATTTTTGTATTGTAATTTATAAATTAAATAAAAGTAACACTTCCCAAATTACTTAAAAAACATATTAAAAAAAATCAATTAATCAAAATTGAACTCTTAAATTATAAATAAATAATTATAATATATTAATATATAAATATAAACATTTTTTTATATATATTATATAATATATTATTAATATAATATATTATAATATTTAATAATATAATATTAATATTATATATATATATATATATATATATATATATATATATTATTGTATGAATGTTTTTAGTTCTAATTGGAAATAAATTATTCTGGAATATATATATACATATATAAGAGAGGCACTTTGATCATTTGAAACTTTTGTCCCCTCCCGTCCAGTCCTAACCATACCGAACACATAACAGTATAATTAATAGTTTTAAAAAATATATTTTTATTTATAAAAAAACAATGAAAAACAAAATCAAAAACAAAAATAAGTGTTTTAGGCCTCGTCCTACAGCTGTTTTTCATTCCGTTTTCGTTTTTATTTTTCAAAAACGATTTCGAAA
The DNA here is from genome assembly GCA_032871835.1 of Dipteronia dyeriana. NCBI lineage: Eukaryota > Viridiplantae > Streptophyta > Magnoliopsida > Sapindales > Sapindaceae > Dipteronia > Dipteronia dyeriana. Next base: position 487,472 of record CM065295.1, read on the forward strand.
ACGTGTTCGTTAACCGTTTTTTATTTTATTTTTGAAAAAAAAAATGAAAAACAAAACCAGTATTAAAAGTGAAAGATTTGAAAAAAACAAAATACTTGTTTTTCGTTTTTCGTTTTTCGTTTTTGTTTTTCATTTTTTTTATATTAAAAAAAATCTTAAACTATTAATTATACTGGTATGCGTTTGATATGACTATGACAAGACGGAACAAGATTTTTAAATTACCAAAGTGCCCCTCTTATATAAATATTATAATAATTATTATATATATATATATATTATGATATTATATTTTATAGAATATTAATATATATATTATATATAGTTTAGTTTATATATATTATAACATATAATATTATAATATATATTACTTATATATATTATAATATTTACATAATTAGTAAATTAATATATATAAATATTAATATATCATATATATATTATAATATAGAATATTAATATATTATATTTATAATATGGATATAATGTCATATATTATGTATTATTATATATAAAAATATAATATAAAAAATATAATAATATTTCATATATTAAAAATATAATCATTTTAATATATTAAATATTATTACATGTATTATAATTTAGTTTAGTTTTGATTAATTAATTTTTTTGATATTTTGTTTTGAATTGATTTTTGATGTGTTACTTTTGTTTAATTTAAAAATTATAATACAAAAATTATATTGGTTAATTATTTAATCAATTTGTTTATAGTTGTAATAATATTAAACAAATTACTAAAAATTGATATTTCAATTTTTGATAGTTTTCGGTTAATCTATCGGACGTGTTTTTTCCGTTTTCATTTTTAAAATACAACTACTAAAAATACTGTTTTCATTTTTATTTTTATTTTCGAAAAACAGCAACTGAAAAATGTTTACAGGACAGGCCCTTATATTTTTCAAATAAGGGTTGAAATCTTAATTAATTACCGCATCCAATAAAATCTTAGAGGCGTTGAAATTCCGGTACACAGCAGTCTTCAGAGTAGCACTCTTCTTCAATGAGGAGTGCAAAAAAGTTAGGCCTTTAGCTGCATCAATAGCTATTCTAAGGCGTACCTGCCATGGAAGTGTTGTTCTATCACCTGCAACAACAAAAATCATATATATGTGTGTGTGACTGTAGCTATATGATTTTTTTAATTATATTATTCTTATTTTCAAAATCCGATTCGATTCTTACTACTGAAAAGATGGTTTTCCAAGCTTCCTCCCTCCATGTACTCATGCACAAGAAGGAATTCGTTATTTTCCCGACAATATCCCAAAAACTTAACAAGGTTTGGATGAGAAAATTTTCTGAAAAATTCCACCTCTGCCAGCATACTCACAATTACACATATTGACCATGACATACATAGGCCAATTTACATTTTGCATGTGTTTTTAGTTAGAGTTTACGAAATGAGAGTACTGGCCGGTAAGTGGTGTTAAATAAGAACTTACCTGACGCATTATAGAGGTCGTGGGTTCAAACAGTAATATATTGAGATATGTGAAGCAAGAAACAAGCGGAGAAAACGAGTTCTAGCAGGTGGCACGACGGTGACCGCGGCGGAGGTAAGAGCTCGGACCACGGCATACACAGCGGTGATGTTCAGGCGTGACATGTTGTGCAGACCGCGGCACAGACATGATGCACACACCACGGTCTTTGGAGCGGAGTTCTACAAGCGTGTCATGCGTTGTGGACCGCGGTGCAGGCATGTGCCTACACAGTGGTCCAGACCGTGGTAGAGACAAATTTCGCGAGGAAAGAGGAAATCCTGTGTAAATAAGTAATTGGAAAAGTAAATAGATTCCAATTGGGATTTGGCCAACCCTAGTGCTCCCATATAAATACTACTATTATTTGTACTAAAAAAAAGAGGAGAGAGAGAACAGAAAAATAGTGCGTAGTGTGTGAGAAAAATTTTTAGAGAGAGATAACAATTGTAGAGAGACTAAAAAAGAGACAGAGAGATTGTAATCAACTCTGAGATATAGTGAATTGAGTGCGGTACGCTCCGTGGACGTAGGTAATTTGCTGAACCACATAAAATCTTTGGTGTATTCTTTCTTCTTATTGCTTTATGTTATTTGTGTTTGTGATTAGATTTGTGTGTGTGTGTGATTTTTTTCTCAACAACAATTGGTATCAAAGCTCCGGGTTGGGGCCGATTATTTTTCACACAAATCTAGGTTCTCTCGAGGTCATCGATTTCATCATGGAGATGGAGTCAGAGAAGGAAACACATAAGATTAAGAAATTCAATGGTTTGAATTTCAGCTTTAGGAAGATACAGATGGAAGATTATCTGTACCAGAAGGATCTACATTGGCTGATAAAAGAAATGACAGATAAAGATTGGGGAAAAGAAACGGAAATTGAAGAACATGGATGATGATGTCTTTGAACTCTTGGACAGGAAAGCATTAGGAACAATTCGTCTCGGCTTGACAAAGCAAGTCGACTTCAACGTAAAAGATCAACAGACAACCAAAGATCCAATGGATACCCTATCATACCTATACGAACAGCCTTCTGCGGTAAGGAAAGTTCATATTGTCAAAAAGTTATCAACCTTGAAGATGGCGGAAGGTCAGAACTTTAAAGATTTTCTGAACCAGTTCAAAGAAATGAAGGATGGATTGTGTTATTTGTCTATGGGTTTTGATAAGGAGTTTATGGCAGCGTTTATACTCACCCAAATGCCAGAAAGTTGGAAGACGACATGCCAGTCGATTGCCAACTCGTTCGGGAAAGAAAAATTGAATCTTTAGCAGGTTATAAACATGATCATGAACGAAGAGATCAGGATGCGTGAAGAGGGATTAGAGGCATCTACATCTTTAGCATTGAATTTGGAAGGTAGAGAAGGCAGAAGCAGAAATCGGAATACAAATCAACGGGGAAGATCAAAGTTAAGAGGTAAGTCCAAGTCTAGGAATCAGGTTAACTATTCGGGAAACCAGCAACGAAGCAAAAAGGATATAGAATGTTGGAATTATGGTAAGAAAGGTCATCTCTCGTATGAGTGTAGATCTGAGAAGAAAGATAAGGGCAAGAGCAATGTGAATTATGTATCGGAAAAGTCAGATGACTGCCTTATCTGCTCATTAGAAAGCAAGACGGAGTCTTGGGTCTTGGATTCGGGAGCGTCATTCCATGCCACACCTCATAGAGAATTGTTCGAGAACTACGTCTCCCGAAGTTTAGGTAAAGTGTATCTTGGTGATGATCAAGCATGCGACATTACCGGGAAGGGAGATGTGAAGATTCAACTACAAGGGCCAGTTTGAAAGCTCAACAATGTGAGACACATACCGGACTTGAGGAAGAATTTGATCTCCATTAGGCAACTGGCATCAGATGGTTATGTGACGACTTTCACAGGTGATAAGTGAAAGATTTTGAAAGGTGCTATGACAATCGACCGAGGAAGTAAGACTGGGTCGCTTTACACAACCACGGATGGTTGTGGTTCAGTTGCTATGGCGGAAGGCAAAGACGATCCGAACTTATGGCACCAAAGGTTTGGGCATATGAGTACTCAGGGGCTGAAGTTTCTGCATTCGAAAGGTAAGTTGCCAGATTTGAAAAGTGTTGAGGTCGATTTCTGTGAGAGCTGTATTATGGGAAAACAGAAGCAAGTGAGCTTTAAGAAGACCGGAAGAATACTGGTAAAGGAGAAGCTGGAACTAGTTCACACCGATGTTTGGGGTCCAGCTTTAGTCTCATCAACTGGAGGTAAACTGTACTTCGTCACGTTCATCGACGATCATTCCAGAAATGTATGGGTTTACTTTCTAAAATACAAGTCTGAGGTATTTGATGCTTTCAAGAGATGGAAAGCCAGGGTTGAGAATGAGACAGGTTTGAAGATCAAAAAGTTACATTCAGACAATGGCAAAGAATATGAAGACAATGAGTTCAAGAGGTTTTACTACCAGAATGGGATAAAGCTTAGTAGGACGGTTCCTTGAACTCCACAGCAGAATGGCATAGCAGAATGGATGAACAGGACATTAACTGAAAGAGCCAGAAGTATGAGGCTAGTTCTGGGTAGATTCAGTCAATACAACAACATATTTGATCAACAGAGGACCATCAAAGCCCTTGGACCTCGTTATATCAGAAGAGATTTGGACTGGGAAAGAGGTAAAACTTTCTCATCTCAAAGTATTTAGATGTGTTTCTTATGTACACGTAGGTGATCATGTGCGGAGTAAGCTAGACGCCAAGTCAGTGAAGTGTACTTTGGTGGGCAATGAAGAGGATGATTTTGGTTACAAGTTGTGGGATGACCAAAACCGTAAGATGATCAGAAGTAGAGACGTTGTCTTTAACGAAAGGGTCATATACAAAGATAAAAACACACTGGTGTTTGAACTAGAAAAGACATAATTTTTTAGACCGAATGATGTACATGATAGAGGGATCATGGAACACATTAAATAGAATGATGAAGAGCAAGGTGTGCAGCCTCAGGTACAAGAACCAATCCCACATAGAGATGTTCCAATGACACAGGTCCAGAATACATTGAGAATATCAACTCGAACTCCTATACCAAATAGGAAATACTTGCACTACATGCTGCTGATAGATGCGAGAGAACCTAAGTGCTATGATGAAGCTTGTCAGGTAGATGATGCGAGCATGTGGGAGCTTGCAATGAAGGATGAGATGAAGTCATTGGTATCTAACCAAACTTGGGAGTTAGCCAAGTTGCCTGAAGGAAAGAAAGCCCTATATAATAAGTGGGTATTTCGGATCAAGGGGGAACATAACGGTTCCAAGAGATACAAGGCACGTCTCATAGTCAAAGGTTTTCAACAAATTGAAGATATTAATTACTCTAAAAAAAATTCTCCTGTTATTAAACTAACTATGATCCAGTTAGTGTTAAGTATTGTCGCAGCAAAAGGGCTATATCTAGAGCAGTTAGATGTAAAGACTGTCTTTCTTCATGGGGAATTGAAGGAAGAGATATACATGAAGCAACTAGAGGGGTTTACAGAAATTGGTAAGGAAGAGTTGGTATACAAGTTGATAAAGAGCTTGTATGGTTTAAAACAAACTCCCCGACAGTGGTACAAGAAGTTCGATGGATTCATGCAAGGGAATAGCTACTTGAGATGCAATGCTGACCACTGCTGCTACTTCAAAAATGTTAAGTCTAGTTTTATAATATTGCTACTTTATGTTTATGACATGTTAGTAGCTGGTGCAGATTTAGAAGAGATAAATAATTTGAAGAAGCAACTTTCGAGATGAAGGATTTAGGTCCAGCGAAGCAAATTCTTGGAATGAGGATTAGTATAGACAAACATGAAGGTATATTGAAGCTTTCACAAGCAGATTACGTTCGAAATGTGTTATAGAGATTCAGCATGGGAGATGCTAAAACGGTGAGAACACCTTTGGCTAGTCACTTCAAGTTGTCCAAGGATCATAGTCCGAAAACGAAAGAATAGAAGAACTTCATGGCTAGAGTTCCTTACGCTTCAGCCATTGGTAGTCTAATGTATGCCATGACTTGCACAAGACCACACATTTCCCAAGCAGTGGGAGTTATGAGCCGATACATGTCCAATTCGGGCAAGCCTCACTAGGAGGCTATGAAATGGATCCTAAGATACCTGCGGGGTACAACGAAAAGATGTCTAACCTTCAAAAAAGATGAAATCAAGCTAGAATGTTATGTGGATTTAGATTTTGTCGGAGAACTGGATCATAGAAGAAGTACCACAGGATATATGTTTACAATGGCAAGTACCGCGGTTAGTTGGGTGTCCTAGTTGCAAAAGATAGTGATAATCTCTACAACTGAAGCAGAGTATGTGGCTGTGACAGAATCAAACAAAGAGCTGATATGGTTACAAGGGTTATTAGCTGAGTTGGGATTCAATCAGGTGATGAATGTGTTGCATAGTGACAGTCAAAGTGCAATACACTTGGCCAAGAATTCAGCGTTCCATTCTAGGACCAAGCATATAGACTTGCGCTACCACTTTATTCGATCGTTAATCGAAGAAAGAGTTTTGAAGTTAGTAAAGATTGCAGGAACTAAAAATCCGGCTGACATGTTAACCAAGCTAGTCACTACCGAAAAACTAGAGTTGTGCGCAGCTTCAGTAGGTCTTCAAGAGTGAAGACGTAAGGAATGAACGCACCGTAATTTATCCACCAAGTCATCCAGGAAGGATGGAGAATGCCTATTGAGTTTCAGTCTTCAAGTGAGAGATTGTTGGGATATGTGAAGCCAGAAACAAGCGAAGAAAACAAGTTCTAGCAGGTGGTACGGTGGAGACCGCGGTGGAGGTAAGAGCTCGGACCGCGGCATACACAACTGTGATTTCTAGGCATGACATGTTGTGCAGACCACGGCGTAGACATGGTGCACACACCGCGATCTGTGGAGCGGAGTTCCACAGGCGTGTCATGTGGTGTGAACCGCGGTGCAGATATGTGCCTACAGAGCGGTCCAGACCGCGGTAGAGACGAATTTTGAGAGGAAATAGGAAATCCTGTGCAAATAAGTAATTGGAAAAGGAAATCCTGTGCAAATAAGTAATTGGAAAAGGAAATAGATTCCAATTGGGATTTGGCTAACCCTAGTGCTCCCATATAAATACTACCATTATTTGTACTAAAAAAAGAGAGGAGAGAGATAGAACAGAAAAATAGTGCGTAGTGTGTGAGAAAAATTACTAGAGAGAGAGCAATTGTAGAGAGACTGAAAGAGAGACTGAGAGATTGTAATCAACTGTGAGATGTAGTGGATTGAGTGCGGTACGCTCCCTGGACGTAGGCAATTTGTTGAACCACGTAAAATCTTTGGTGTCTTCTTTCTTATTATTACTTTCCGTTATTTGTGTTTGTGGTTAGATTTATGTGTGCACGCGCGATTTTTTCTCAACAACTTATTCTTCCCCAAACCCGAATTATATGTAATTTTTCGACCAAAGAAAAAAAAGATAGGAATTTACCTGCCATGATTGAAAACCTTTCACGCTATGGGGTTTTCGTTTTTCAATCGCGACAGCAATGCCAGCTCCGGCCTTTGATGGGTTGTAGGTTATCTTGTCTAGCCAACCCTGATAAACCCGTCCAAAGCTACCCTCACCTATTATCAAATCCGGTTTAAAATTCTTGGTTGCAGCTTTTAGTTCTTTGAATGTGAACACCTTTAGATTTGGTGTATCACTGCAACTGCAACTGCAACAACCAGTAGTACTACTGCTAGGCCCAGCACACCCCTTTAGCTTGGACATGGCTGCATATAAATAAATTCAGTCAACTTAAGGGCTTAACTGAATCAACTCATTAAGCATTTAAATCAAGTGATTTAATGTCGTTTAAATTTTAACTTAAATCTTAAATTAAGTGCAAATGTTTTACACACAAGTACTTGATACAAAGGAACAGAGCAAAAACATAATTGATTTGAATACAGCAGGTTTGGAATTTACTAACATACAACATGTTATATAGACCAGATATGAAAAAAAAAAACAGTAAAATCAATTCATGTAATCTCCAGAACCCATCAAGGAATCAACACGAATATCAGAAACACAGATGAACCCACGAAGAGAGAAATAGAGAGAGAGAGTAGTACCTGTTAACCGAGAAACTTCGCCGGTTATATGCAATGTGGAAGATGAGTGAAAGGAGGGATCAGACGCGACAATGAAAGAGCGTGAAAAGTGTTTCCAAGTCTTGCTTTTGTTACAAGTTTGACAAATAGTTTCACAAATGAGTAATCTCCACTGACATGGGTTATTATATGGTTGAAATAGTTGTCTAACTCATTTGACTTAAGTCAATTCTCCTATTATCATATTTAGACTATGGTTGACTACGGTTCGGTTTGGTTTCGATTAGAAACCGACGGTTTCGGTTTGATTGAGGGAAGAAACCGTAACCAAAACTGTCCAAACCGGTTTGGACCAGTTTTGAAACCGCCAGTTAGGCGGTTTTGGTTAAACCGACGGTTTGGGTCGGTTTTAGTAGGTTTTTTGTTAATATAAACAAACGGTTTTAACCACCGGATTTGGTCGGTTTTGGAGAGAGTCAAACCGTAACCGAATCGGCTCAAACCTGTTTTCAAACCGCTGGTTTCGGTTTCAATTTTTGAATTCCTGTTCCGGTTTTTAACCGCTAGTTTAACCAAACCGTGGTCACTCCTAATTTAGACTTAAAATATTTGGATGACATTTCACGTATGTAGACATGACCGTGGTTCGGTTCTGACTGTGGAACTGAACCGGAACCAACACCTTAAAAACCGGACCAGAATCGAAAACCCGGTTCCAAAATCGAAATCTGACTGGAAACCAAAATCCTTAGAGTTCTAATTCTGTTTCTTTTTTACAAAAACTAGAGTTTAATCGGTGGTTCTAGACCGATTTTGGAACCAACGGTTTCACTACTTAAATTTTTAAATAAAACCAGTTGGATTCCCAACATTTAACTGACCGTTGGGCCTCCAATGACACCAAACCTTTTTTTTTCCTTTATCTTTTCTTTTATTTTCTATTATAAATAATTAAATACCCCTTTCCCCGTGCGAGGAAATAGGGTTTTATGACATATTTTTGAGTTGGTGTTGTACGATGTGCATTACTTTAATAACTTATGTTTAAAATGCATCAAAGTAAGTGATTTCCAAAAATACCCTTACTTTTACATAATTTTTTAATTATTTTTTTGACTTTAATTTTTCTTTTACTTTTTTCTTTAAGTAATTCCCAACTCAAACAAAATAAACTTCACAACATTATCGATGCATCTTCAGTGGATTAATTTAGTGGTGCTACGCTGACGCATTCGGGGGTCGAACTTTTTTTTTTCAATTAAAAACCCAACATGGGTTTCAGTTTTGAATCTTCTATTGTGAAAGTTGTTGAGGGTTGAGATTTTCGACTGGAAAAGATGATGAACAATAACTTAGTTTTCGAGACTTTTGTACGATGTTCGAGACTTTGTGTTTGTGTGTCCGAGACTTTGTGTTTGTGTTCTAAGACTTTATGATTGTGTTTCAAGACTTTGTGATTGTGTGTCTGTGACTTTGTGTTTGTGTTTCGAGACTTTAGCATATGTCTGAGACTTTGCGTTTGTGTGTTCGAGACTTTGTGCTTGTATTCCAAACTTTGTGATTCTGTTCCGAGACTTTATGAATGTGTGTCCGAGACTTTTTGTATAAGGTCCGAGACTTTTTGTATAAGATCCAAGACTTTGTATTGGTGTGTCCGAGACTTTGTGATTACTTTTCGAGACTTTTGGGTTGTTGTTCTGTGATCCTTTATTTCTGTTCTGTTCATCTTTTCTAATATCGAATCTCCAATTCAAAACCCTTTGTTTTCAGAGAAAGTTGCATACTTCGTTTTTCAGAGAAATCAAAAGTCGCTATTGTGTTTAGTCGTGGTCGGTGTATGTGTCCACCTGTCATCGTCGGTGTACGTGTGTTCATCGATTTGTCAGTTCTACATCCATTGATAGAGGTCCTACGTTGATGGAGGATTTTGAAATGAAAAAAAAAATGGTAAAGAAGTTTACCATAAGGGCATTTTTGTCTGTTTACCATAATATGTGTCTTTTAATCATAAGTTATTAAAATAGTGACAGTGTTGAAAAACTAGCCATAAAAATTGTTATTTAATTTTTGGAATCACCCCCCACCCCCCCTAAATTCATTTCTCCTCACTTGAAATCTTCTATTCTCTCCCAAGTCTCAAGTCTCTCATTCTCTCTCAATTACTCAATTATTTAAACTAAATTTTATTGCAACTTCATATTTTTTACTCAATTCAAATTCATTTCCAGCAATTTTTTCAAAATTATTTCCAACAATTTTTTCAAATTTATTTTCATCTATTTTTCACATTTTTTTCAAGAATTTTTACAATTCAATTTTTTCAATGGCAAGTGGGAGAAGAGACGGTTCAAGGCATTCCAGCTCTATAAACCGAAATCCAAGTTCATCTTATTTTTCAACGAGTTCGACGTTCATATAGTTACATAAGATCACTCATTTTATCATTTTATGAATATCAAACTAATAAGATAAGTAATCTTATGCAACTTCAAAAAATACAAATACTGACCAATTACTATTTAAAAGTAGAATCAACGAAACTCTATACCATCAACTAAACTTTATGTCAAATATAATGATGGCTCTCGCCTCTCGAGTGGATTTGATCAGCTTATGAAGCTTATTAAAGCTTATACAAAACTATACTAAAATCTCGAACAAAAGTATTGGAGAGTGTTATAAAAGTCTCATAGAAGTCTCCGAGACTTCTGTAACACTTTCTGAGATTCCTTTAACACTCTTCGAGACTTTTATAACACTCTTCGAGACTTTTATAACCTCTCTGAGACTTCTTTAACAATCCCCGAGACTTCTTTAACACTTTTCGAGACTTCTATCGAGCTCTGTAACACTCTCCGAGACTTTTGTAACACTTCCTGAGACTTCTATTGAGACTTTAAAACATGTTTCGAGTCTTTTATTATTTATAAAAGACTGAACGATAATACCTTAAGAAATAGTTATAAACTCCCTACTAAAGATGAATTAGTAAATTGTATTAAAAAAGTATCTTGGTTTTCAAAGTTTGATTGTAAAATCAATTTTTCACAAATAAAGTTAGATGAAGAATATATACCATGGAAGGCATTTAACTGCCCTGAAGGACATTTCGTTTGGATTAAAAAATACCCCACAAGTTTTTCAAGCAAGGATGGATAGAATATTTAAGCAATTTTTAAGTTTTTGCATAGTGTATATAGATGATATTCTAGTCTTTAGTAATAATAGATATTCATACTGTACATGTTTAAAAAACAATTCTTTATTTTTTTTAAACGTAACAACATAATAATTTCAAAAAAAGAAAGTAGAACTTTTTAAAAATAAAATAGAATTTTTAGGTCTTATTATAGATAATGGAAAAATAGAATTACAACCTCATATAATTACCAAAATACTAAGTTTCCCTAATAAAATAGAAGAAACTAAAGAATTACAATTTTTTTTAGGATTACTAAATTATAGAAGAAAGTTTATTCCTAATTTAAGTACACTTTACAATAACCTTAGCAAAAATGGTCAAACATATAGAAACAAGCTATCTTAGTCGTGTATTGCTTGTTACTCTAGATGGATCTTCTCTCACCCTCTATAAATAGAGAGGAGTTCTCGCTTTGTAAAGGATCGAAATCGAAAATAATAATTCTAGTGTGTTTTTCTGTAATCTCATGGTCTTCTAAATTCCCTCCTCGTGATCTTCAATGCTTTTCTCTATAAGATGATTAGCAATTCATAATGATCTAAGTAAGCTCTGTGCTTTCCTCTGGTAGAGGATCATGCACATCAGAAATGACGCTGAAACTTTGGCATAAAGTCCCTGTCTGTCTCTGGTTTGTTGACAAGTGAGTACTCTGTTTAGGTCATTGAGTGGAGGCCGTTGGTGGGGAAAACTAAAGACTGTTAGAGACGGTTCAGGGTTCCTTGCCCCCGCCTTAATATCAGAGCCTTAAGTAATCTCTAGACCTGAAGTCCAGGATAAAAGTTGAACTGTTTTGAATTAAGTAGAGAAAATATTGGAGAAAGGGAATCAAAAACTTGTGGCAAACACCGACAACAACTCATCGACTTCTACTGTTTTAGCACCAATAAAAATTTCTTCTTCTGTTTCTCCCACTCCTTCTATAAGGAGAACCCAGTCCATTAAAATACAAAACCTTGTTGAATATACCCATATCCCATAGTCTGCCCAGATAAACGAAACCTCTTTACCTATCCTGAATCCTTACATGATCTTCAAGGGAAATAAATCTCTTGCCAGAAAAATAAATTTCCTCATCCAACAAAGGTCTCCGCCAGTCAAAGAATGCATCCAGTCTACGACACTAGAAAATTGTCTGGTTCTAGCCACATCTGCTGAACAGTATGTTGATCTACAAATAGATCAACAAATGATTGACCAATGGATCAGAGAATGATACTCCCATATGCACATAGGTGCGATTCTAATTATCCTCACCCTACATGGCAGAAAGGGTTTACCAGTCACTGCTAGGATCGCTCTACTCAACACCATTTACAAAAAATACGAGCATGCGGTTATTAGCACATGTCTATCCACTTTTCATACATGTAGTATATCTCTTACATACTGCCCCAACTTTAACATCCCTCTCAGAGATCACAATCTCCACAATTGCCTCAAAGTACAGATCTCGATTTTGGGAGCTCCTATGCTACCAAACTCATACATGGCTACACTATATCATCATATTAATTACCAGCTACAAGATCATGCTCTTGATCTTCTTATCCCCGGTCATACTGGAGACACGATATTCATCACTGTAGAAAGGGAAGATGAAATTCCAACAATCATTCAGATTTCCAAAAACTGTCCAGAGAAAAGCTCAAAAAGGTTATGCCACTTGAATGGATAACCAATTATGAGAAGACATTCTAGAACACCACTCCAGTCATCGCTTCTGACACAAAGTATGTCAAGCAAAGAGATGTTCCATAAAAGCAGTTTATGAAACTATCACATAATCAAAAGCTTCCTCCAATACACCTCCAATATTTCAAGCACTCATGATCCAACCACTCACCTCAGAAGATGACATTCCAATCCATAGCTTCCAAGCTGATGGATTTCCAATCTACACAGACAAAATCAAGGGTCACTTTATTTGGGACGTTGATCCCAACATGTGTGATGCAAACCGCGAATGTAGGAAGTGTTCAAAAACCTACAAAACACCTTGTAGACCTTTTCATAAACCTCAGAAACCTGATGACCCAAACAACCCTTGGATAGAATTACATCATATCAATAATAAGCCTCTTCCCATTTATGATAAAGCAATTCAAATCTTACAAGCCGAAGGCCTCTTACCCATGGAACCAAAGATAATCACTCCACCTCTTCCTCCGGTCATACCATGTTTCATGGATTCCAATTATGACCAAGACTTTCCACAATTAGAACCAACTTCGAACCCAACAAGAAACTGGTTTTCCAAGCCTTTTATCCAAACAACAAAAGTTCTCCATGATGGATCCTTGAACAACCTTCACAAGCTGAACAGGTACTCAATTGGTAGTCTCATAATGCCAGAGTACAAAATAGGGTTTTGAACTCTATTGATCAGAAGATTGACCGAGTTACCCTCCATGTCTCTCGACATGATTACCATCTCCAAAGCTTGGATACAGTAGTCAGAGACAAGTTTAATGATCTCCAATCCAGAATACCCAAACTAGATGCAGATCTTCACTGGTATATCAACCATGGATATTTCGATCCAGAGTTTGACATGAAAGAAAAAGAAATCAGACAGCTTCGAGAACAACTAGAGCCAATGAATAGGGATCATTTAAATACTGCTGATTCACCAAATATACCAAAATCATACTCATATACGCAGTCCCTAATCTTTCCTACTCAATCCCCTCCATACTCATCTTCAACCAGACTTCTTGATTCATCTCAATATTTCAAGTCTACTAGAGAACTTTTTTAAAAGTATCCTCCCTTGTCTTTTTCCTCGAAACCTTCTTCATCCTTGCAGCCAAAGAAGTCAGTCAAAAAATCATCAGCCTCACAAAGGAAAAAACAACATATGCCAGACCAATACAAACCAGTGTTATATACTTCTCTGTAGACTTCTTCATAATCTGAATCTGTTTCCAGTGTGTCCACTCAAATCCAATGCGGGAACTGATACTAATATTTCTTCCCAGTCTGATACAGATACAGTCGCAGACCTTACTCAGGTCTTTATGGTATCCCGAACAGACCCTCAACCATCTACCCAAAATTTTGATTCTCCTGATGAAGCATCCACTAGACCCACTCCTATTGTTAAGGAACCACCAGAGAATTACCCTCTTGAACAGTCTTACGGTTCCAGACCTACCAATGGTCCCTGGTTTAATCTAGAAGATACTTCTCCTAATCAGTGGAGAAAAAAGATTCCAGAGATGAGCTCTTGGCTTGATCTCCAAATGGCCAAGTTTGAAAATCCCTTGGAAATAATTCTGAGAGAGTTTGTCTCACGAGTCACGGGATCACTCAAAGACTAGTACCAAGCCCTCGAAGAATACCACTAGTTACAATTTGTCAGATCAACTTCAGTTTCCTTAGCCATAGGAATCATCTTTAAAGAATTTTTTAGAGATGCTGATCGGTTTTACAAACAAGCCTAGTAGGAATTCTTTGAAATGCGTTGTTTCTCTCTTAACAAAAGAGACTTAGAGTTCCATTATAGAAGCATGTCCTTCAGATACTATGCTCTTGGTGGTATCAATGATGAAAGCCTCAGACAAGTCTATATGAACTCACTTCTTGTTGAACTCCAATATAAGTTACAAAGGAAGATCGATACCTCAGGCGAACTCTCAAAGATATTACTTTGGGATAAATTCATATGTTTTCATTAAGCGCATTGGAAAAGCTCTGTGCAACATAAAGAGTCTTCTCTAAAATGTTGAAAGAAGGAAAGAAGTGTGACAGGCAATGCAGACAGCCTACGCACCAAATCATATGCAAATCCTTAAATATGTGCACCTGTAAGCCAAAAAAGAAAAAGCATTTCCTGCACTCTTTTAAGAATAGAAAGAACAAAAAGTTCAAATATTATCGAAAGAAAGCCAGACGTGTATGGAACAAATCCCATAAATGTTTTATCTGCTGGAAGAAAGGATATTATGCAAATGAGTGTCCTAACAACAGAGCTAAGTCAGCCAAGTCACGGGAGAAGTCCCCTCTAATGCAGACATCGAATCCATCTTCTCAGAATAAGATAATGTGGACCAAAACACTACTTTTATGCTTCAAGACTCAGACTATGAATCCACTTTAGAGTTTTTAGATTTTTCGCACACAGACACTGTCATGGAATCTTATCAAGTGGCACAAATCGAGCCTCAGCTAGTTCCCGAAGTCCCAATCCAAATCCTGTCTGAAAAATATTCCAAGCCAATTGATACCAATACATACTTTGACACCGGCTCACACAACACAATGATGAATCCTAAGATCCTTCCCTCTAAAGCCTGAAAATCTTATGTTCACTATTTCAAGACGGCATATGGACAGATTTTCACTCCCAATCTGATTTCTAGGAACAATATTTGGATTAAGATATTCCCATCCTACACCCTATGAGTTCGTGTCATAGGAACACAATTACCAGATAAAGATATTCTAATTGGCTAAATTGTCTATTGTCAGTATAAGTATCTCAGGATCCTCCCCAACGAAATCAGATACAAGAGAGATTTCAAACCATTTTCCAGCATACCAAATTTTTTTCCATTATCTGAAATCCAACCCTCTTCCAACAAGTCCAAGAAAAATTACTGTAATTTTGTAAAAACAGTCATGCTGATTTCAAGCATCCAAACTCTTTGTGGAAAAATTCAGAGTTCTTTATTAGGCTACCATTTAAGTTTAAAGAAGATGTTAATTCTACCAAGGCTTCACATTCTGGAATGAGTCCTTCAGATTTTAAAATGGCCAATGAAGAATGTGATGAACTTATTCGCTAAGGTTTGCTTGAACCTACTTCTTCACCTTGGGCGTGTCAAGCGTTTTATGTTGAAAAACGCTCAGAACAGATCAGAGAAAAAAAGAGATTAGTCATTAACTACAAACCTCTCAACCATTTCCTTCGTGAAGACAAGTTTCCGGTTCCCAGAACCAACACTCTGTTCTCACAACTTTCTGGTGCCTCCATATTTTCCAAGTTTGATCTCAAAGGAGCATTTTGGCAAATAGGTATCCATCCTGAAGAAAGGTACAAGACTGTCTTTTGCATTCCTAATGCCCAGTACCAATGGACGGTCTTGCCATTTGGTCTGAAGATAGCTCTGTCTTTGTTTCAAAAGGCTATTACCAGAATTTTTCATCCTATCTTCTATTCAGCCTTACTTTACATTGATGACATTCTGTTGTTTTCCTCAAACACAGAGTCTCACAACAGACTCCTCTAGCAATTTCATAATCTAATTGACAAATATGACATCATGCTTTCAGAAAAAAAGAGTATGATAAGTCGTTCAGAGATAGACTTCCTTAGAATGTATATTTCAAATGGACAGTACCAACCTGGCCCTTACCTAGCTAAACAGCCACTGGATTTTCCTGACTCCAATTTGACTCAAAAGAAAATTCAACATTTTCTCAGAATAATCAATTTCATCAGACTCCATCCCCTAAGTGAGTCACCACACTTAGGCCTTCTCAGCCCTTCTGAAAAAAAAACCCATCATGGAATTCCCATCATACAAATGCAGTAGTTCATCTTAAGAAGATAGCACATCAGCCACTGTCTCTCACTATTCCTTCTACAGGCCATCTCATCCTCCAGACAGATATGCCAGTGATAATTATTGAGGGGCCATTCTCGTAGAAGAAAAAGAAATTATTGTGGTCATGTCAGTGGACAATTGAAAGATGTCCAAAAGCACTATCACACCAATTATAAAGAGATTCTTGTGGTCAAATATGGAATTCAAAAGTTTGATTTCCACCTCAAAACAAAAGGTTTTCTTGTTGAAATGGATAACTCATTTTTCCCGAAGATCCTCGAGTTCCATAACAAGATTCCTCCCAATCCTTTATTGTTAAGATTAAAAAATTGGTTTTCCAGATATGACTTCACTGTTAAGCACGTGAAATGGCACAATAATATAATAGCATGTTCTCTAGACCACCATCAATCCACCTCATCACACCTAACGATCATATCCCTATCATCTTTATGGCAATATCCTCAGTTGCATCTTCCTCTTCAGTAAATCCCCCAGCTCTCACTAAAGGAACTTATCCACCATAATTGACTGAAATACTCCCCTCTGGCCCAAATACAGGACTTCGCCAAAACACACCTCACTATCTATCTCTCACAAATGAAAAATCAAGGTTACAAACACAGTCTCGTTAATCCCATTAATCCATTCCTCGATCCCTTTCTACTACCACTCTTTTATTTTTTTTCTCCCCAAGTCTTATGGTTTATATGGTGTATGTCTGTTCTATATCATCATGCAATTATCTTCCCACTCCAAGCTCTTTATGTCCACATCTAAGATCCATCAGAACTCTCTTCTAAGAGTTTTCCTATAGTGGTTTGACTCTCTCTCAAACTGGAAAAATGAGCTTACCAAGCTCATCGGTCAATATAATTTGTGGAAGATAGATCCCGAAACAGCTGCCACTGTATCATGCATATGGATCTTCCATAGACAATATCGGTACAATCCTCACACAAGGCTTCTCTAGACCTCAAACACTAGTTATGAGTGGTACACCACTTATGATTATGAGAAATCATATCCCCACAATCTCCAGATATCTCTTCTCAATTTCCTTTGTGGTGTTAATAGAGACATAACAGATGTACTCTTCATACTTCCAAGAATCCCGAGAGACCCTACTCAGAGCTGGCATCCTTTCCAAGACACTTATCAACTTGACTCCCAGGACCCCATACAAGTTGACATCTGGCCTTGCTTTATTGGTGGAGCTCTCAACTTAGATGACGAAGATCATACCAATTGTAATCTCAGCAGTCCTTGACTCAACCTCGATTTTTATCCACCGTTATATTTTATGTAAAAGTTTGTCGTTTGTAATAATTAGGCTATGCTGTTTGTCTGTTGTAATGATTTCAAAAAAAAAAGGCTTGTTTGCCACCTGTCTAACAAAATTATGTAATTATTATCTTGGAGGATGCTTGTCTGCCACTTGTTAGACAAAGAAACAAGTTATCTTAGTCTTGTATTAGGTGATACTCTAGATGGATCTTCTCTCACCCTCTATAATTAGAGAGGAGTTCTTGCTTTGTAAATCATCGAAATCATAAATAAAAATTCTAGTGTGTTTTCTGTAATCTCTTGGCCTTATAAATTCCATCCTCCTGATCTTCAATATTTTTCTCTATAAGATGATTAGCAGTTTATAATGATCTAAGTATGCTCTGTGCTTGCCTCTGGTAGAGGATCCGACACATCAGAAATGATGTTGAAACTTTGGCATAAGGTCTATGTTTGTCTGTGATTTGTTGACATGTGAGTAGGGATGACAATTGGACCCGGACCCGTGAGTACCGACCCGGACCCGAACCTAATAGGTCAGGTTTGGGTCCTCATATTCAGATCACGGGTCGGGTCTGGGTCCAATATGAAGGACTTGAATCGGGTCCGGGTCCGGGTCCGGGTTCGGGTTCGGGTCTGGCAAAAAAACCTGAACCCCGACCCATGGACCCGAATAGATGACATTGTATATATTATGTAATGTTCTCTCAAATCCATAAACCTAAGATTGCCAACTCTCAACCTAAAATTGCAGACATCTCCTTTCTCTCCTCTCTACCTTTCTATTTCGACATCTCTAGTTCTTGTTGACGGGACACATCGTTGCAGTGTCGTTAATTATGAACATTTAAGTTCGGCCTTGCAAGGGTGCAAGTCACAGAGACTAGCACAACGGCAAGCAAGGGATCGATCCACAGGGAGGTGGGATTCACCGACCGTCTCTAGTTCTAGCTATTATTACAACACTCAAAGCGGACTCGTATGTTGCGTGTGCGGAAAAGTGAATAATAATATAACTAAATAACTTATATAAATAATATATACAATAATAGATGAAATGGAGATATGCATGAAATGTGGTTACACTAGAGAAACGACTCAATTGTGACAATCCTCCTAATTACGTTCTAGACTCACCTAATCCTCAAATGTACAAGAATATCATAGGCTCGTATCCCCTTAATTAATCTCTAATCTCTCTCAATGTCTTAGAGATAGTATCCATATATACTCGAAATCTCTCTTGAGCAATCCGGACAATATATATGAACCCATTAAGCAAGTGGAATATAAATCGAACCCTATACGCTAGCCTAGTGGCTCTAACACTTTCTAGTCAAGCATAGTGAATGCTTATCTAAGCATAGTGAATGTTTATTTAAGCATTATCAAACGTGTCTCCTCTCGATACATAGCATCTAACCATGGATTAATTACAAAGTGATCAATTAAGCAAAAGCTTTAAGCATTCAAAACATCCATATAAATACACAAGCACAAGAAAAATGTCGGTGGTCCTTACTTCTAGATCAAAGATTCGGTTTAGTCAACTCCCTAGGATGACTAAACATGGGAAACAAGTTTACCTAAATATGACATGCAACAATGTGATTGTTCTATCATTAAGAACATTCAATTTAGGTTAAAGGTTCATCCTCTTGATTAGGGAATTTTTCCACAATCAATTCATCACCCAATCCTGTCACATAGATAGATAATCGTGTTTTAATACAAAGACCCATTAAGAACAAGGATATGAACCAAGATCAATTTAACAACTAAAAGCCTAAACTGAAACATTTTCTACTCTTTGGGGCTAAAATCCCTATTACTCAAATTACTCAATATATGGAATTTCAAATTATCCATCAATCAATCAACAATCATGGGTATCTAATTTCTACTCTAAATTACTACTACTCCTAAACCCAATTATGGACACATATTGATTTCTAACAATTCATACGCATACATATCATATTAAGAGCATAAAAACACATGTATCAAAGAGCAAAACAAAACCCGAATGAATTTAAGAACAATCAATACATTTATTACACAAGTGTAGGTTTACAATATCCCCAAATTGGTGGAATACATCAAAGAGAACAAGAAATACAAAGAAATGAGTAAAAAGAACAAACCCTTGAAGACAACCCTCAAAAGATGCTCAAATTTCCTAGCTCAGTTTTGACTCTTATTTCCTTTGTAATCTACTCTAAGATGGATGGAGGAGATATGATATGGTGGGGTGGAGGTGTATGGTGAGCTCCCATGGAGGAAAAACCTCCATGGGAGCAAGATCTCTCCTTATTTGTGGAGAAGGGATGACGAAGATGAAGAAAATGGAAGAGAGAAGATAAGTGGCGTGAAAGAGGAAAAGAGGGGAAGAGTACTCTCAAGAATGAGGAAAAAAAGGGTTATTTATAGTGTGGGAGGTGAGGACAAGACTTTGGGGTGAAAAATATAAGAATACCCCTCTAAAAATGGCTGAAAAATGCATTTCTGCCCAGAAGTGCGGTTCGATGTGATGTTCGCATCAACACAGAGTACTGTACATCAGTATAATTTGAGCGGCTGCCAAGAGGTGCGGTTTGGGATGCTATACACATCAACACAGTGTACCGCACATCACTTTTTGGAGCTTGTTGCCCATAAGTGCGGTACGAAACGCGGTACGCAACTTGGTCTCACGTGGTTGCGTACCGTACTTCTATGTGCACTGTTACGAAAACGATCATAACTTTCACTAGAAACCTTGAAATTACGATCTGTAAAGTGCGTTGGAAAGAAGACTTCTGGGGATTTTCGAAAGTGGTTATGGACAATGTAGTTCGATCAGAGGAGAGATATATGACCTTCCAAATTTGGGGTGTCTGCATAAGTTATTTCAAATTCTGTCCTTTAACCTCCAAAACTCTTCAATTAAGCTCAAATACCTTCCATACGGAACATGTACCTACACAAGACTCATAAACACATCAAATACCAAAATATACCAAGAACAAAAGCTAGAAAATGGGGACCTCAAACGATATACAAATCGCTCCGATCATTTCTCTTCTACTTCGATTTCGACGTCTCTACCTCATCTCTCCCATCGACTTATCTCTTCTTTTACTGCTAGTCACACCTCCTTTCATCGGCGAAGCTTCTCATTTTTCTTGGTTATTGTCAAAAATAGACATAAAAGTAAAAAATATCTCTCACGCTTTCATGCCTCTCTATTCTCTCTAAACTCATCTCATTTTAAATCTTTTGTTTGGAATTTGGACGGTTTGCACTAGAAAGGAGGACATTGGCTTCAAGAGAGTGAATAGGATGATGTTATGTTTAAGAGACTGTAGACAATGATGTTGAAGAAGATGATTGAAAATCGTGTTATTTTATTTTTTAAGTTTTGCTTTTGGTGAGATTTGAAGGTTTGGTGGTTCAATGGAGTGTTATTTTATTTTTGTAATTTTAACATTTGAAGATTTAGTGGTTTTGTGGAGTCTGTAATTTATTTGTTTATTTTTTCATTTGGTGAGATTTGAAAGTTTTGTGGTTGTTTGAAGAGATCCGGTGACATTGACTTCAAGAGATTGTTAGGTCTGGTGGTTGTTTCAAATCTAGTTTCTTGAAAACATCTATATTTTTTTCATTTTTTTTATTGTTTTTCAATTGAAGGTTGCTTGGTGATGGTGATTGAATGAGTTTAGATTCAGGTTGGATGGAGATCTTGAAGTTTTTTTTTTTTGATCTCAAATTTTGCTTTTAATCAGATCTGATATCGTCTTGTTGAGAAAAAAATGAATGAGATTGGGATTTACACCCCTTAAAAACTATATGTACACTTCAATTTAGTATATTTTTAAAAATTCAATATTACCCTTGAGTAAAATTATTTAAATGATTAAATAGTTTGTAAGCACATACAAATAATTATTAATTGGTTTTATATCAATCCTTTAAAAATAAAGAGAATAAAGTCTCCTATTAATTGTTTGATCTGATAAGAAAAACTAGGGGTGGGCACGGTTCGGTTCAGTTTTGGATAAAACCGAAATGAACCGAAAATATTTCGGTTCATCCAAATTTAAACCGATCTGAACCGAATAAGAAATGGGAACTGAACCGAACCGAATTGAACTAATTTTAAACGGTTCGATTCGGTTCGGTTCAATTTGGTTTTGGACTTAATGGGTCATATAGCTTCTGTTTTTAAAATCAATGGTTGTTGGATACTAATTTTGACAAGCCTAAAGCCATAAAACTCAAATCAAACCTAACTTAAAAATATGTTAAAAAAATTAAATCATTTAAAAGCATATTATATAATAATAAGTTAATAACAAATCCATTCTAAAATATAAAAAACATATTAATACATTCTAAACTCCAAAATAAAAGTTCAAAAATCAGTTAATAATAGTACATTACATAATAATACCTCCCAAAAATAAATAATCAAACTCCAAATCAAAATTACAACTAAAATAACTCCAAATCAAAATTACAACTAATCAAGTAGTCAACTAAAATAACATTTCAATTATAATTTCCACACCACATTCCACAATCCACATACATAAAAAAATATATTCCATTTTGCCACTCCTCCAGCTGCCTACATATACAAAAAAAAATGAAAAAATATATATGCATTTGTTACTCAATCATTGTGCAATTATGTTCCATAGAAACAAAAAAAATTATAGTGAACAATTATGCATATACCAACAATTAAAGCTTTACCTTCATGGCTTCATCAATCAATCTACAATAGACAAATAGGTTACAGCAAGTCATAGAATGGATTAAAGGCTTTGAAATGGAAATTCCTTCATCTTTAAAAATTAAAAATGAAAGTTGTTTATGTTATCGTAAAAGAGGTAATAACAGTACAATCTACAATAGATAAATATTTTCACAAATTGAGAGAGTCAGCAAGTCATAGAGCATCTTTAAAATAAAGAGACTTTCATTCTCTCAAAAACTAAACTTTATCCAACCCCACCATATATATGTCACGAAAAAACCTTAACAAAGCCACTCCCTCAATGAAACATGAAAAACATAAGCCAAAAACCTCCCAAATTATAAATTAAAAATGAAAAAGAAAAACACAGAAGAGCATTTACCTACCAAGAAATAAGAGTAGTAGTGGAAATGGGATCTGAGCCTGCGTGATTTGTGTTTTTTGATAACATGTTCAAAAATCATAAAAACTTTATAATTTATATGCACTTTGTACATTATCTGGGTTAGAGAGCAAGCATTATTCTGGTACAAGAGCCTCCAATAGTTTTATTTTGAAAATTAAAAATCTGCAGTCTTGAAGGCTTTAACAACAATGAAAGAAAGAAAACTAAATCAACGATTTACTTTGCTCTCGTTCAAGTAGATCAGATGAGGTGAAGACGAGCAAATCAAACGTTGAGGAAGTGAGGCTTTGGCTGAGCAAATCGGACCAGCAGATCAGACGTTGAGCAAATCGAAACACTGGAACAGAGTTGAGGCTGGCGTCTGGCGTCTGGCGTCTGGCGATGAAGACAAGCAAACAAGTAGTGAAACAAAAAAAGAAGACAAGAAGAAAATTAGAAGAAGAATAAGAACAAGAACAAGAAGAAAATTAGGAAAAGAATAAGCAGATCGGTTGTTATAGTTGTAGAAGAAGAAAATTAGGAAAAGAAGAAAACAGAGAAATTGACAAACCTTGTAGTTGTAGGAGCAGATCGGAGGTTGATGAACGGAGTTGATGAGCGGATCGGAACACTAGAAGTTTGGAACGGAGTTGATGAACGCTAATGAGCAGAGTAATAGAGGGTGTGTATGTGTGTGGTGAGAAGTCTGGTATGAAAGACAGAAAGAGCATTAGAAAATTTTAGGGTTTTTTTTCCTTTTATAACCGGTTTATTTGGTTCAATCCGGTTTTTAGAAAATTAAACCGGTTTGAACCGAATAAAAATTTGGTTTTCAATTTTTAAACCGGTTTAAACCGAATTAATTCTACGAACCGAACCGAACACCATTTTTTTGGTTCGGTTCGGTTCGGTTCGGTTCGATTCGATTCGGTTTGCAACTTAGTGCCCACCCCTTAGAAAAACCTTTATATTTATCAATTCTAACTTCAATTTCAAATACTAATTTCAATTTCTTTTAAAGAATACAAATTAATTAAATTGACCAATAATTTACTGTTATAATTGAGTGAAATAAAAATCATTACAAACAATAAACTTTCTATTGTAAAAAAAAACAATAAACTTTCTCAAGAACAGAGAAATTGAGATACACTGTTGTGTGTTGAGGTTAAGTAGTTTTTTTATGGAATTGGAGAATTTTGAACTTAATTTTTTTTTAAAGAATTGAACAAAAGTTTTAATGTAACGATAATAAATTCTTTTCAAACAAGTTTTTAGTGACATCAAATGTAATTGTAAGAGTTAGATTTAAAGAGAAATTATTTATTTGAATAAAAAGATATAAAACAATAAAATTTTAAATAAATTTGATTAGATAACAAAATAGTGGGATGCGTTAACAAAAATATAATATAATAAAATTAAAGAAAGGATATTTTTGATATTAAATGATATTTATTTACAAAACATAGATTTTTAAAATATTTTAAAGATTTACTTACGAAAGGGATGTACTTACAAAAGACGTGTATATACAATTTTTAAGGAGCGTTATGGCCGCTCAAAATTTTACAACATTTAGACTTTGCCCAACTACATTCAATGCAATTGGGTTCAAGTCCCCAATATCCTTTTAGTTTTATAACAATTTCAATTAACAGCGGCGGTAATTCATATGGATAACAGTAAACATTTAACATTTTTATATATAATATAGAGTATCTGTAATATAAATATATATATTTTTAGTTTCTAAATAGTACCACATTACCATTTCTATTCATTATGAACCCATTTTTAGAAAGAAAATTATATACATGTATATTCGCATCTTCAATGCAATTATATAAAGCCAAATATGCATCCATTTAATGATCTATCATAAGACCATCTCCAATGCATGTGTTATTACCAAAGGTAAATTTAACAAAAAAAAAATGTAAAATACTATATTTGACACAACAATTTAGCATTGTACTTCAATATAAAATTGTATTTAATATGCTATTTTTTTTATTTTATTAATTAAAATTATTAAAGTATCATTAATGCATCCATTAAATTACAGAAGAATAATTTTATGAAATAGATTTTGATTGAAATATATCATTAATGTACATTAAATTTAAATTGTTTTAAATTTTTTAAAAAATATAATAATATTTTTATAATTAAAAAACAAGTATTTATTGACGTGTCAAATTTAATATATGTCATATTGTGTGTTAAGGCATATAATATAACGGTATATAATATAACATTTGGTACTGTATTGGAGGAGAATTTTTGCACTATATGCTAAATTTTAGCATTGATACACTAATTTGGCACCGTATTGGAGATACTTTAATAAATCAATTAATACATTCTCTCTTCTATTTTACTGTAGTTTTAATATTATTGGTGGAAAGTGTTACAAATTATAGTCGGTATTTCTATGAGAGTTTCTAGAATTAGAAACCCAACTACATATTTTTTTTATTTTTTGTTTACCACATCATCTTCATATTAAAGTTAAATAATTGTATTAGAGATATTTTTTTAACTTTTTAAACATTTATCCTAGGTGACGATCAAATATTTAAAAATGTACATTTAGAAAATATATATTTATATTAGAAATGCTTTTATATCCCATTTGATGTAGGGGTACAAGAAAATAATCATGAGGTGAACATGTAAATTGATATAAAAAATTAAATATAAAACTAATTAATACATAAATTTAGATTTAATAATTAAGAAAAAAAACTAATCTAAACTCAGAGAACCCTAATCCCATATTCATCTTCTTTTAACGCCCAGAAATCAACAGCCACACTCACATCATCATCTCCATTGTCAAGGCCAGAAATCAAAAGCCACCAACATAATCATCTCTAGGAATCAACACCCACACCATCATCTCCATTCTTAAGACCAGAAATCAACGGCCACACCAACACAATCATCTCCAGGAATTAACACCCAAACCATCTTCTAGAAAAAAAATAATTAAAATTGAAATTGAAATCGAAATCATCATCATCACCCACATCATCTATTCATCACCATTAAAATCCACCAGAAATCAAACCCACACCCACACGACCGTCGCAACATCTTCTCTCTATCTTCCCTCTCTTCCATCTCGGTTCTGGTTTGAACCCAGTCGTAGCGAGAGCGTGAGAGAGAGATGTTTGTTCATTTTGGTGTATGACAGAATTAAGAAGATTATTTTTAAAAGATGGTGGTTCCTTGATCTGGAAAACTATTTCCAGTTTTTATTATTTCAATTGATCGATTATCCATTTCTTTTTTATTCAACTAATTTTCATTTTTTTTTTGTTTGTTTTTGAATTCCAGAGATGTTAAAAAGAAAGAAATAAGGGTAAAACTGGTAAAAGAACTCCTAAAATAAATAATAGTTAATTTTGTTAACTTTTTGACACTCGGCAGGAAATGGGGAATGGATAATGCTGGTGAGTAGAGGTGTCCACGGTTCGGTTAAACCGTTCAAAACCGAACCGAAACCGGCCTTTGGAAACCGAAACCGTAACCGTAACCGTCGGTTACAAAATCGGTTGGAAACCGGATCCGACGGTTCGGTTACTGTTATGGGATATGAAAAACCGACCAAAAACCGCCGGTTTCGAAATTAAAAAATAAAACAAACAATGAAATGCTGACACGTGGCAGCATTTCAAAAAAAAAAATGACCGTCGGGCGTTGGAGGATGATGACCGTTGAACAACGGTCATCTTCCTTTTTTGTTCCCAACGGCCAACGGATTTTTTTTTTCTTTTCTTTCTTTCTTTTATTCCCCCCCCCCCAATTCATTCTTCTTCACACCACTCCCACCTTCTCTCAATCTCTCTCAATCTCAAATTCTAAATTCTCTCTACATTCAACAATTTTATTTTATTCTCATTTCTCATATAAATTAAAAAACATATATTTCTTCCATTTTTTTTTATAATATATTATTTACTTACAATTATCTTTTTTTTTTTCAATTAGTATTTATAATTAATTTTTTAATGGCAAGTGGGGGAGAAGGTTTAGGTCCTACAAATTTGGACAGAGGAAAGGGTCCATTGCAAAATTTGTTGGAACACGAAGGTGAAGACGTCAATTACAATGACCGACTTTACCACGAGTTCCTTCAAAGTCATTTTGAATATGATCCCCCTCTTAATCCTAATCCCCCCCCTTTTGTTGCTGAGCCAAATCCCAATATCCCCATTAGTAATGAAAATATATCTACCCCTTCTACTATGCTACCCCCTTCAGATGAATTTGATGCAGATGAAGAAGAAAAGCCATTGAAGTCCGATCTCTTCAGAGTGCATATGAAGAAAATTGAGTTAGATGATGGAACAATCAAAATCATGTGCAACTGCCCCAAAACATACAAGGCCGTTAAGTCCTTTGGATATGGCACGTATTGGAACCATGTTAAAAGAAATCATCCATCCGAATTGGTGAAAGCTAGTAACCAAGGGCAAATATCCAGGTATGGTACCTATACCAATCAATTATTTCATTATACGTCTGAAAAAAATAAGGAAGAATTAGCAACAATGGTTGCAGTAGAACACTTACCTTTTAGTTTTGGTGAGAAAGTTGGTTTTGTTAATTATTGTCAAACTGCATTAAATCCTGCAATGCAACGTGTTCCTAGAGTCACTCTCACACGTGCACTGTTTTCCATTTACAAAAAAAGAAAAACACAAATTGAAATCATTTTTTTTCCAATATCAAGGTCGTGTTTCCGTATGTGCTGACATATGGACCGATAATTTTGGTAGCCACCATTACATGGGTGTGACATGTCATTATATTGATAATAATTGGAACATGCAAAAAAGAATTATTGCATTTCGTGTTTTCGATGAGTCACATACAGCTCATAATTGGACAAAGGCGAAATTTAGACAACAAGAACTCGAGCCAGAAATAGTGAATGATTTCTTCGAAGATGATCAAACCACCGGAACAGAAGGCAGCGAATAGATTCTGTTCAAATCTTCCAACCACTAACACCGACTATCCCACTACAGGTAAAAGAACTACGTGGCCTTTGATTCCTCTACATTGGCGGATGATACGTAGGCAGCTTAATTGTGGTCAACATTAAGTGCAAGACTAATTTTTTCTTTTTTTTCAATGTATTATTTGAACTTTGTTATATTTTATATTCAATTAAGGCTAACTTCTAATTTTTTTATATAAAATTTAGATGCAATTGTAAATTTTTACTTATTAATTAATGTCAATTTCTTTTATTTTTACACATTCATTGTTAAATAGTTCAACGGTTCAATTGTATATTTAAATAATTGTATTTCATATTTTATGTGAATATTTAAAATATAGACATTGTAAAATGAAATTTGATTACAAATAAAAATGTTTGGCCATTTTTAAAATTTTAAGTTTATCAATTTGTAATTTTGTATTAGTAATTAGACTATTAGTTGTATATACTTGTATAGTTCCATTAAAAACAAAATCACATTTGTGTGTATATTAAAGTACAAATATTAGTTGTATAGTTTCATTTAAAAAAAACATATGTATATATATATATATATATATATAAATTAAATGTATATAAAATAATATATATATTAATTTTTGTAAAAAAAAAAAAAAAAAAAAACCGAACGAACCGAAACCGAACTGAAACCGAACCGAAAACCGTCGGTTCCGAAACCGCCCAAAACCGTCCTATTCCGGTTACGGTTACGGTTACGGTTCGACCTTTCCACAGAAACGAAACCGGCGGTTCGAAACCGAAACCGGCGGTTCGAAACCGAAACCGAACCGTGGACACCATTACTGGTGAGAAAAAAAATTCAACTCGTGTTAAATCGGATGTAAATGATAGATCATTTTTACTTATTCATTAAGATGGGTAAATATTACCTCAATTGTATAGATGATATGTGTTCAGAAAACAGTAAATTTATTTTAAAAAATAATAATATTTAGATAAATTTATCCCTTTTATGAATATATATTATTAATACAGGAGGAGGTAAAGTTCATCCACCTTAAAAATGGATTTAATAAAAAGAGGTAAAGCTAACCCACCTTAAAAATGGATTTGATAAGAATAATGACTGTCTACCATTTTTCTATTTTTTACAACCTGTCTAAGTATAATTAGCTAGACGTGCCATATCACATTTTACGTAAGATATTTAGAAGTTTATGAAGAAAATCTTTAATGGAATGACTTTGTTCAAACCATCTAATAAGATTATATCAAATTATAATTTAATAATATATATTTATATTATGTTGCAACGAATGGCATGGAGAGAGCATTGGGACGGTCTCACCTGCTTTCAGAGCTACTCTACTGTCTTCAATCTCTCACTCAAGAGACAAGAGCTTCGATTTCCAGAAATGGAGTCTCTTCTCTGTCCCGAATTATTGCACCCACCAACGTCATCCTCAACACTTCCTTTTATCATTACATTACAATATTACATACAATGATCCTCCAACAATTTTTTTCTATTGCAGATGAAACAAAGATACAATCAATTATGTTGCGGTATGGCAGCTAAGAATTTGAAGAGCCTTCCTTTTTTTTTTTTTTTTTGAAAAAGTTTTGATTAGTATGACAAAGTGGATTAGTTTAGTGTATGAACCATCACACTTACACAATTGAGATTGAGTTGCATGGCCTGGTAGTGCTGAGAATATTAAAATGGTCATTTGGGCAGTGTCTTTTTTTATTATTTTTATTTTCTATGTAACTGTTGTTGATGCACATTTTTGGAAAAAATATTGCCATTTATGTATCAACTATGAAGTATTCTTTAGAAGAGGAAAAGTCAAATGGGCTGAAACCCAGAAGGAGTCATAAAGCGCTCAACTCTATTGTCATAGCATTTCCTTCATTATTACTAGTATGTAATTTTAATTGTTCATGTTGAAAATTCAACAGTTGAATAGTTCTTTGAAGATGACTTCAACAAATGATCAAACAAACATTGTTAATTATATATTATATGTTAAATGTCAAAATAGGCTCACCAAGAAAAACCTAGGAAAAAGTATTAGTCGATAATGATCACAAGCAAAACTAGTTTTTACTTGTAATCTATATAAAATTGGAATTAGAAACCAAGTTGAAGGATTACTATCGTTTAACCAGAAAACTGAATAAACAAAGTTTATTCTTGCTTTTACTAATCAATATTGATCGGTTCTATTGCCATGGTTGAGTAATTCCGGTTTATCAATAAGTTGTTGTTTTCTAGAAATATTAGAAACTGAGAAAGAAAAATTACAAGTCTTGTAATATCTGCAACTTTGAAGCATAATTGGTTTGTTGAGAAATGGGTCCAAGAATTCACGTCCTTCTGCTCCTAGTTTGTATCCATCTTTCTGTTATTGCAGCAACAACTGATCCAACAGATTGTAAGTTTAACTTAGTTTATGTTTATATGCATACATCTCCAAATCGAATGAATGTTGCAGATTACTACTGCTTGATATTGTCTTCCATGTGCTTGTGATTGGTGTACATGTGAAATAATGTTCTTTTCACTCTAAGAATATGATAGCAGAATTAATTTAGGCTTTTGGCAGAAAGAAAACTGTTTGATCAGCTTATATTATTGTGGCCTTGAATCTTCAAGATGGAAACTTTTTTGAGGTATGTGGTAATAACTGAACCGGGAAATATGTACTTGGTCATACCGGTAAACCAAATCAGCTCCTGGAAGATGCTATATTTAGTTATTGGTTGGTGAAGCAACAACTTGATTGCTGATGTTTAATCTATATTCATATGCTGGTGCTAAATCTAGTTGTAATCTTTCAAAGTTTCTTCAAACGATCCATCTGTTTCAAACTCTTGCGTATTCATATTGGAAACTCAGTTTCTGCTGACTGATGCAGTTGGTGTTCTACAATCTATCCGGAATGGGTGGCAAAACACACCGCCTACTTGGAGGAGACAAGATCCTTGTTCCAACTGGGACGGTATTGGGTGTGTCGATTCACGTGTGACTTCCATGTAAGTTGCTGGCAATCTGTTTGCATATAGATTAAATTTGTAGGTTTTTTGTATTCTGCCTTTCAAGCTATCCATCTCTTTATTTCAGAACATTATCTAGCATAGGATTGACGGGTCAACTGCCTTCAGATATCACAGCTTTATCGGAATTACAGATTCTGTGAGTCTTCTGTCTGAACACTTAAATTCTTTCAATCATTATTTTCTATACAACTCAAAACATTTACATATTTTCATGCAGCGATTTATCCTACAACACGGGATTGACAGGAACTCTTCCACCGTCAATTGGGGATTTGAAGAAGCTAATCAACTTGTAAGTAGATTTATTCTTGTGAAAGCATGAGCTAACAGCAAATTTTTGTAGGTAGCATCCTCATAAAGAATACCTGTACTGTTTATTTTGCATCACAGAATCCTGATGGGTTGCAATTTTCACGGGCCAATTCCTGATTCAATTGGATCTCTACCGCTGCTGTTCTCTCTGTAAGGATTTTCACTCTGTCATACTCGGATTAAACTATAGCTAATTAGAACACAGTAAACAAATAAAGATTCAGGGGATTTTCGGTATAAAGAGAATCATAAGCTATGTCACAGCCTTGGAAATATCCGGCCTATTCCTGGTTTACTGCTTATAGGTTGTGTGATATTTGGTTGCTTTATACTGTTGAATCATTCATTTTTTTTATCAGTGATACCAACCAACATGCCTTTAACTTCTTGTTGTTGCTACTGCTTGCAGATCCATAAATTTGAATAGATTCAGTGGACCGATTCCTCCTTCCATTGGTAATTTATCTAAACTTTTTTGGCTGGATCTAGCTGACAACCAACTCTCTGGGAAAATTCCAGTCTCTGATGGCACTTCATCTGGTCTTGATATGCTAATTAATACTCGACACTTGTATGTCAAATCTCTTTTAGGCTTTCAGTTGTCTCTCTTACTCCGATCTTTTATTCTAGACTGTAATATTAATCTATGATCCTATCCACCCTCTATAGTCATCTCGGAAACAATCAACTCTCAGGTGAAATCCCAGATAAACTTTTCAACTCAAATATGGCTCTGATACATGTGTAAGTTTCATAAAGCTTCAACTGAACTAAATCTTGTAGTTATTTGACATCTCTTGCTTTATTGTGCTGTAATGCAGAAAATTGCCCTATCAAATAGTTTACTTGTGAACCATTTCAGAAACATTGTCCATTTAGATTTTCTTCTGATTTGTTTTTTTTTTCTCCTCTTTGTGCCAGGCTCTTTGAAAACAACAGCCTCACTGGCATGATTCCTTCCAGCCTTGGACTTGCGAGAAATTTGGAGGTCATGTAAGTACCTACATATCATGTTCAATTGAATTTTTTTGAAAGTAGCAATCTCACTGGCAAGATTTTTGTTTTCCCCTGAAAAATCTCTTCTCTTGATCACAGACGCTTTGATAGGAACTCAATAACTGGGCCTGTTACCCAACTCAGCAATCTTACAAGGATCCAAGAGCTGTAAGCTGAGAATTGAGACATGAAAATAAGCTTTTATACCTGTTTTAGGCAAGTGATGATTATCATTAACAAATAATTCTATGATCATTAGTGTTTTGTGATCCTCTTTTCAGGTTTTTGTCCAACAATAAACTGAATGGCTCCATCCCCAGCCTTGCTGCCATGAGCTTCCTCAGCTACTTGTAAGTATAAAAGGTTTGCTGAATTTATGTCTAGCGGTGATCATTAGAGTCATTGTATCTACTTAGAATTTTATTTATATCAAATTTCAGTCTATAACCAAATCATCATTTGCAGGGACATGAGTAATAACAGTTTCAATGCATCAGAAGTTCCTTCATGGTTTTCAAGCTTACAGTCTTTGACAACACTGTATGTTCTCGTGTCTTGCCCATTTCTTGTTCTCCAACAATGTAACACACACGTACACCCACCCGTTTCTTGTTCTCCAACAATGTAACACACTTACACACGTAATTTGAGTCAAGATTGCATTATCTAAACTAGCTGTGTCCAATATATCTATTCCTAGAAGAATTCCCATTTTTTATGTTCTATTATGACTCCTTAGGCAATAAATGTATTGATTTCTTGTATATTTTCTCATCATCAGTCTTATGATCTCTTTCTTGATTTCTTGTGTGTGTGTGGGTGCACGCGCATGTGATTGCACCATGATACAAGCATTTTTTTTTTTTTTTTGAAACTAGAAGCATAACCGGATACTTATTATGACAGAACGATGGAAAATACTCAACTTCAAGGTCAAGTTCCTTCAGTCCTGTTCAGCCTTCCCAACCTACAAACTGTGTAAGTATTAACATAATCCCAAGTGGTACCATTATTTCATATACAGGTATCGAAGATTTCAAAACATTGCATATCAAGTGCAAAGCGAGTTAGTTTCAATCTAATGTGATAGGAATACTTGTTACACCCTGATTTTATTGATCCATGATGACAGGGTTTTCAGAAACAACAATCTTAGCGGCACCTTAAACATCAGCACCAGCAATAGCAACCAGCTGCAATTCATCGATCTGCTAAACAATTCCATTTCTGATTTCCCAGGAAGTGCAGGAGCAGGTGGTATTGACATAATGTAAACCATATTTCTTTCATTCTTCTATTTTATCCTACAATTTGCTGAAATTTAGGTACTGATTAAAGTTCCTGGAGTTGGACTCCATTCAAATGTACTAGACGAACAATGTGTTTTGACTTGCTAAGTTTGTCTTTTATTGATTGCTGCAGACTGGCTGATAACCCAATTTGTGAGGTGCCAGGAGAAGTAAAAGCTTACTGCATGAAATCCCGATCAAGTTCCTCTTATTCAACGCCACTAAAGAACTGTCAAAGTGTTTCCTGTAGTTCTGGGCAGATTTCTAGCCCCACCTGCAAATGCGCATACCCATATACAGGAATTCTAAACTTCAGAGCTCCTTCCTTTTCAGACCTGGAAAACACTACGTACTATACAATTCTTGAGGGATCGTTAACACAATCTTTTCAGTCTCATCAACTTCCTGTGGATTCTGTTTCTCTTAGCAATCCACGCAAGAATTTAATTGAATACCTTCAGTTGAGCCTAGCAATATTTCCATCTGGCCAAGATCATTTCAATTGGACAGGAATTTATAGCCTTGGTTTTGCTTTTAGCAACCAGACGTACAAGCCTCCACGTGGTTTTGAACCGTACTTCTTTGTTGCTAATCCATATCCTAACTTTGCTGGTAATTTTACTATGTCACACAGAAAAATATGGTTGTTGCATGTTGCATTATTTGATATTGATGCACCTTTATGTTTATGGCATCTTCTAGGAGATTCTACAGGATCAAACAAATCAACAAGCATTGGCATTATCATTGGAGCAGCAGTCGGTGGTTGTGTTCTTTTGTTCCTAGTACTCCTTGCAGGGGTTTACGCTTATCGGCAAAAAAGGAAAGCTGAAAGAGCAACTGATCAGAACCAGAACCCTTTTGGTATGATAATGATTTAACCTATATTTAGTGTTTTCAAGCTTTTAGATTATTGTTTTTATGTGATTAAACTTAAAATGCAGCAAGCTGGGATCCAAATAAAAACAGTGGTAGCATTCCTCAAGTGAAAGGAACAAGAAGTTTCTCTTTTGAAGAGCTCAGTAAATACTCGAACAAATTTTCTGATGACATTGGATCTGGGGGTTATGGAAAGGTTTGACTCTCTCTCTCTTTTGATACTATTCCACATGTTTCACAAGCTTGGTTGCAGATACAGAACCAATCATTGGACGAAATATTTTTGTTTACCATCCATATATTTATGTCGTAGTGTTTTTTATTTCCTGATTCTTGACATATTTTGAGGCTATTTTTCTATCTGCAACTCTATTATTTATGAGACTTGTTATTTTGAAGCGTTGCACTCACAAACACATAGGTACCACCTTCTGCCTTGAGTATGTGTCATAACTCCGCACCAAGTAAAGCTCTGTTGTTTTAAATAATTGATTTTTCAGCTTATCAGTTGTGATGACTTTCAGTTGATTGAGGTAATCATGTACTATATTAACAAGTCATTAATTATCTTGTGAATCTAACAAATCAGCATCAAAACAACATGCTCATTTTTTTCATTTTTTGGATCAAAGTTGCTCTCCTTCCATTTACCGTATTGGAGATATAGCTTTTCTTCGATAAGCTTTGTTTCAAAAACTGTCTTGTTGACATATACTTAGAAACTTTAAAAGATAAAGCCGCTTAGCCACATCAATAATTAAGAAAGTTTGATATGCACTCAGAAGTTTCGCAAGTTAAAGCCAGAAATTGCAGGTGTATAGAGGAACTCTTCCCACTGGAGAACAAATTGCCATCAAACGAGCCCAACAAGGATCTATGCAAGGTGGACTAGAATTCAAAACTGAGATTGAGCTTCTATCAAGAGTCCATCATAAGAATGTTGTCAGACTTTTAGGATTTTGCTTCCAACAAGGAGAACAAATGCTTATATATGACTATGTTCCAAATGGTTCTTTGAAGGATAATCTATCAGGTACCTTTCTCTTCTTTGTTTCCTCGGTTCCACCAACAAACATATTCCGGTTTCTTTTGATTCTTCAATTGCTTACTTTATATACATGGCAGTTTTCTGTTTGCAATTTTCACATTGTTCACTACCAACTGTGAGATTGCATAATAATGCATGATAAGCCGCCAATTTAAGTTTTAATGGGAAAAGGCGGCTATGATTGCAAAGATGCAATCTATTCAGTTATGATATTATTATATGTTTAACACTTTCTAGTTTCCTAAAACAAAGTAACAATAAACACAAAAATTTCTATTAAACTTACACATTAAACATGCAGGGAAGTCCGGAATGAGACTGGATTGGACAAGGAGACTTAAAATAGCCCTTGGTGCAGCTAGAGGTCTAGCCTATTTGCACGAGCTTGCCGATCCTCCTATCATACACAGGGATGTGAAATCAACAAACATATTACTGGATGAACAATTAAATGCAAGAGTTGCGGATTTTGGTCTATCTAAACTTTTGTTTGACAGTGAAAAGAGTCATGTAACTACTCAAGTTAAGGGAACATTGGTGAGTAACTCTTGCTCACTGAAAAGTTGATTTTTTTCTTTTATTCATGTTAGCATAACCTGAATAAATGTGTGTTAAGGGAAAATTGTAGTTATTGATGTCATAAAATGTATAATTCGGATTTGAGATTGGTAAAACAATATGATTCATGTAACTTGAAGTTTGCAAAAAATTCCAAGCCAATACTACATGTCCTGAAAATGGTTTGTTTTGCATGTAGGGTTATTTGGATCCTGAATATTACATGACAAATCAATTGACCGAAAAGAGTGATGTTTATAGCTTCGGGGTGATGATGTTGGAGCTGATAACTGCAAGATCGCCAATAGAGCGAGGAAAATATATTGTGAGAGAGATGAAGATGGCAATAAATAAGGAAAAAGATCTATACAGCCTTTCTGAACTTATTGACCCAAATATTGGTTTGGGTTCAACGCTGAAAGGTTTTGCACAGTTTGTGGATCTGGCAATGAAATGTGTTGAAGAATCAGGAGCTGACAGACCTACAATGAGTGAAGTGGTTAAGAAAATTGAGAACATTTTGGAGCTTGCTGGTCTGAATCCGAATGCCGAATCAGCAACCACTTCAGCAACTTATGAGGAGGCAAGTGAGGGAAATTTCCACCATCCATATAGCAATGAAGCCTTTGTTTATAGTGGTTCTTTTGTATCTCCAAAGATAGAACCCCATTGATCATAAGTTACAAAAAAACCATTCTAGCTTCCTAAAAAAACGAATACATACAAAAAAACAATGTATAAGAAAAGCATATGATTGTTGACTGCTTTTTCTCTTAGAGATATCTTAGAGATTGTATATTTATCTTCTTTGTTCTTTGATTCTATTAATGTTTATATGCTTCTATAGAGAAACAAAAATATACCTGAATTTTTGTCAGTTGAAACCAATAAAGATATCATGGATTTCTCTTTGAATTTTAATCTTCAACTTTATGAAACTATCATCGATAGTGATTGTTTATAGATTTATGATAGAAAGAGATTGTTCATCCTGGAAAATTGAAGACAAACATACTGTTTGGAAAAAACTGGGAATGATACAAAACTTGGAGAACAGCTGGTTCAAGCCTGTTAAGTCCATATGATATGATATAACAGGAGTTGAAGTGGATAATCGTAGAACGAACTAAATTCCCATTGCCTCTTGAAATGCTTAGGCACGTGAGGAGGGACCACAGGAATTTATAATCAAAATTTAGTGAATTTTGAGTTGATTATGTTTTACGTTATTGAACAGTACATGATAAAAGGACACTGAAACAAGACAATTAGATTGTTCAACAGTCAACACAGCAGGCCGTGAGTTACCAGTTTTCCAGGTTATAGAAAGTTCTGCATATGTTGCCTTCTTTACTATGACACCGGTTGGTGCATTGCTCATAAGTGCACCCGGTCACCGACTGTCATATATGTGTCAGCTATAAATTACCGATACACCTAAAGATTAAATAAAACTTTATAAATTACATTTTTCCGATCACCGAGTGACAACTCATCCTAAACAACATCAAAAAGGAAAGTATAGCTTCCTACTTTTCTTCTTGTATTTTATTAGTTATGTTTACATCGATGAAGCGGTCATTTTGGAAGTAATAGTAGACAAAGTGTCCCACTTCATCTAATATGTTGCTATTCGGAGAAGAAGGCTTGTCTCTTTTGGGTTACCTTTTTACGGTGCTGAAAGGGCCAAACTGACTTGACTTGTGTTTTATACTTTTATTGGGATCGTTAGCAACCAGGTTTATTGTAATGACAAAATCACATCCTTTCTCTCTTCATCTAGTTGACTCTGTCAAAAGCAAGTTTTACAGACCCCAGCTTGCAAAAGAGATCGGGAGATAGAAATAATATTGAAAAGGTCTGTATAGTCTATAGATATGCACATTACAGTAGCATGTGGATTTATAAAATCATGCCTAGAATTGACTGACTGATTTATGTGCACATTTTTTTATCTTTTGTTCGCTGTGTTGCCAATGAGTCATATATTAAATTAGGCTTTACTGAGTTTTTAACTACCTGTCTATATATGGGGGGCAAAAATTGCAGAAGATTCGAAACACAATCTTGATAATTCATTAATGCATACAAGAGCAGAAGAAGTGGGACCTGATAGAATGAACTTGGATTGCACTGATAGATCGATTGTAGTGGAGTAGAAAGTAGGTGGTAAGAGCCATCAAATCATGATTACTTTCTCGGTTGTAATGGGAATTTAGTCGATTTACTTTGTTAAATTCAAAGGCATGTGGGGAGGGGCCACATTAATTTGGTCACCAAGCCACACTTCCTACTTGTATGCAATAAATGATTGTTTTATGCAAGTGGGTGTACGCAAAGAGAGAGAGAGAGGGAGCCCCCAACATGTTTTCAGTTGAATTTTGTTGATTAGCGTGTTCATATTAGAAGAGGAGAAAGTTAATTGATGAAACAAATTGGAATATAAAATGTTGAAAGGTTCAAAAAGTTTAATATAATTGTAGTAGGTAGGGGTGTGTTTCTTTCACTTTTATTGGAAAATTGTCTGAAAACGAGTTCTTATTGAAATATTCAAGAGGTGATTTTTTCTTTAATAAGGACTTGATCAAACATGATCACAATATGTGAGTACTTGCTTGAAATTATCTACAACTTGAAATAATAATGGTGATATTAAAGAAGCCCACCAATCGAAAACAGTCACTGTAATTCTAGAGATATTTATTTAATGCGTTTAGGTTTCGTCTTTGGTTGATATTCATTTTACAATCACTATGTGGGTTCCATCAAGAAAAAAACATTAACGCTTTTGGTCATGGTCTATTATGACAACTATATTAATATATTTGCCTTTTGTAAGGGGAAAAAAAATACTGTTGACTTTGGCACTTTCAAGATTCAACTACCAACGTGCAATGATTTCATTGCATATTTCTGAGAAATGTTTAGTTGTGAGATGCTTTGTACGTGTTTGTTGCAAGAAGATTTGAAATTTAAGAGAGGCAAAAAGTTTGTGAAGTTTTTTGAACTTTGAAGCATATTTGTTTGTTGAGTGAGAGATGATGGGTTTGAGAATTCAAGTCTTTCTTCTGTCTGTTTGGTTCCAGTTTTTGATCATATCAGCTGTCACCAACACTGATGATGGTGAGTCCAGATTGAAGTTGGTTTAAAAACAGATTCTTGGGCATTTATAATAATATTTCATGAATTTTGATGCAGCTGCTGCCTTAAAATCTCTCAAAGATATTTGGAAGGGCTTACCACCTAATTGGCGGGGTTCAGATCCTTGTGGTGACCAATGGGTAGGAATTGAGTGCTCCGGATCACGCGTTACCACTATGTAAGTTGTTAACATATTTATGCTACTGGAAAGTTGCTTTTTCTGGATTCTCAACCTATCTGTTCTCAATTCTCAATTCTCAATTGCAGAACATTATCAAGTATGGGATTGTCGGGTTCGCTTTCTGGAGACATCACAGGCTTATCGGATTTAATG
This sequence comes from Dipteronia dyeriana, assembly GCA_032871835.1. Classification (NCBI taxonomy): domain Eukaryota; kingdom Viridiplantae; phylum Streptophyta; class Magnoliopsida; order Sapindales; family Sapindaceae; genus Dipteronia; species Dipteronia dyeriana. The sequence goes on from CM065295.1 coordinate 526,849, forward strand.
ACTCTGTAAGTCTTCTATCTGCATTCGGCTATCATCTGTCTTTAACACTCCTAATCTGCACACATTCTTTATATGTCATACGTTTCACTGCAAAATAACTTATTCATGTTGTTAGAAGATTTAAATACCATTGTTGAACCCTTTTTCATCGCCTTTAATCTTTTGAGTCCGTTGGATACTAATATGGTCCTCCCAGGTTCAACTCCCCCACGTGATTGTATTTGGGCTCACAAGGGGGTGTGTTAGAACTTAGAAGGCCGCTATTTGTAATTCATTCAATTGGTCTAAAATCAACACCTCCTTTGATGATTGTATTTGCTGGAAGTTTTTATAAGCTAGAATTTTCAGATTTTGATTATGAACTCTTCATATAGGGATTTATCCTACAACAAGGATCTCCGGGGACCTCTTCCATCATCGATCGGGAATTTAAACAAGTTAACAAACTTGTAAGGAGTTGTATTCCTGTTCAACTATTAGCTGACTGCAATCTTCTGTGATTTGAGTCCTCATAAATTTGTGTTCTGATTATTTTGTTTGTCAGAATTCTTGTGGGTTGCAGTCTTTCCGGATCAATTCCCGACTCGATTGGATCGCTACAGAAGCTGGTCTTTTTGTAAGCATTTTGATTCTGTAATCCTCTGCTTGCACCATTGCAATTAACACAAATATACAAAGAAAAATATTCCAAATTTCTCATTGCTTTTTGCATGCAGATCTTTGAATTCTAATGGCTTCAGTGGAAAGATTCCGGCTTCCATTGGCCGTCTGACTGAGCTTTATTGGCTGGATCTTGCTGACAATCAACTCGAAGGGACAATCCCAGTCTCGGATGGAGTTTCTCCTGGTCTCGATTTGCTAGTTCGTACGAAACACTTGTATGTCAAATCATCTACATGCTTTTTAGCTCTCTTTTAGTATGACCTTATTTTTTGTACGCTAATCTAAAACATTATCTGTCATCAATAGTCATCTCGGAAAGAACAAATTATCAGGCGGCATCCCAGAAAAACTTTTCAGCTCAGACATGGTTCTGATTCATGTGTGAGTCTCATAAAGTACATATAAATTCTCTTTGAACCACTAATAGCTATACTGATAAAGGCTTGCTTCTTTATTTCCAGGCTATTCGACAGCAACCAGCTCACTGGCCCCCTTCCTTTTTCCCTCGGACTTGTGAAAACTTTGGAAGTCGTGTGAGTATCGCTCTCTAGTTGTTCAACTAAATGACTAATGATAGATTACAGACTGAGATTTTATTTTTTTCGGATGAACTTCTTGTATTGATTCCAGACGTTTTGATGGGAATTCATTGTCCGGGACTGTTCCATCAAACCTCAACAATCTGACGAATGTTCAGGAACTGTAAGCTGATAAAAGAGACATGGAAAAAAAGCTTTTATATTTGTTTAAGGAAAGTCTTCATTATCTTGTTGGAATAATTCGATATCCTCCTATTTTCAGGTTTTTGTCTAACAACAGATTGACTGGTCCCATGCCGAACCTGACCAACCTTAACACCCTCAGCTATTTGTAAGTTGATAAGGTTTACTAACTCATTTATGTTTTATTTCGATATCAATATTAACAGTAGTTCATAAATATGAACCGCAGGGACATGAGTAATAACACGTTTGATGCATCAACCATTCCTTCGTGGTTTTCAACCTTACAGTCGCTAACAACGTTGTACGTATCTCTCTTCTTTCAACATCCACACATAAAATTCAATTCATCAATGAGTTTTCATGTAAAGCCTGTACTTCATGTGTATGTAATGTGTGTGTATGCGCGTATATGTATGCTTGTGCACAATAAATTTATAAACAAGATGGAAGATAATCAACCATACTTTGTTTCAGAACGATGGAGCGCACTGAGCTTCAAGGTGAAGTGCCTGACACCGTATTCAGCCTTAGCCATCTACAGACTGTGTGAGTATCATCTTATTCTATGTAATGTTTATTTAAAATTCCAAACGAAACCTGCTAAATGATTTTCTTTACACATAATGACAGGAATCTGAAACAGAATCGCCTTAATGGCACCTTGGATATTGGCACCAGCCATAGCAGCCAGCTTCAATCCATCAATTTGCAGAAAAATCTTATCACTGCTTTCACGGACAGACCAGGAGCGAACAAAGATATTACTATATTGTAAAGCTTAAATCATTCACTTTTACAGAATTTATATTTTTTCATTACTTCACTAAAAAGATGACGTGACTAATAAGTTCTTGGAAGTTTTAAGTGCCTGGATAGATTATATTCAAATGTACCATAATTACAATATGTTATTTTAACTCACCGGTTTTGTTTTTTCTACTAAATTCTGCAGACTTGCTGGTAATCCAATTTGTCTGGAGTCAGGAGACCCGAAAGATTATTGCACTGCTTCTGAAAAGGGTTCCCCGTATACAACACCATCAAAGAACTGTGTACCCACTTCCTGCAGTTCGGGTCGCATTTCTAGCCCAAACTGTATATGTGCATACCCATATACAGGAATTATACACTTCAGAGCTCCTTCGTTTTCAGGCGTAGGAAACGAAACTTATTATCAAAATCTCGAGCAGACAATCTTAGTAAAATATCAGTCTGTTAGCCTTCCTGTGGAGTCAGTTTCTCTGAGTAACCCGCGCAAGGGTCAATCTCAATACCTTGAAATAAGCCTAGCTGTATTTCCTTCAGGCCAAGATAGTTTCAACCGAACAGGAATTTCTAGGATCGGGTTTGTTCTTAGCAATCAAACTTACAAGCCTCCAAAAGAATTCGGACCTTTCTTCTTTATTGGTAATGGGTATCTGCATTTCAATGGTAATTCTGCTACTTACACAGAACTAAAACTAATTATTGACAGTGTTGCTTTAATTGGTATTGAAGCAGCTCTATGTTTGTGACATCTTTCAGGAGAAACTAGAAAGTCAGAGAATTCGACAAGCATTGGTGTTATAATTGGAGCTGCAGCGGGTGGTTGTGTCCTTTTGTTACTATTAGTACTTGCAGGAGTTTATGCTTATCGTCAAAAGAGGAGAGCAGAGAAAGCAAATGATCAGAACCCTTTTGGTATGACAAGGATTTCATCTACTTATCGCATTAGTTTTCCATTTCATAAATTGTTATATTTATTTTTCGTATAAATTGCAGCACATTGGGACCCAAATAAAAGCAGTGGTAGCATTCCGCAACTGAAAGGAGCAAGGTGCTTCTCGTTTGAAGAGCTGAATAAACACACCAACCATTTTTCAGATATCAATAATGTTGGATCCGGGGGCTATGGACAGGTTTGAAATCATTAGTTTGTTGTTTAATCAATCTTATTGACATGAGTTGAGTTATTTCAAAAGTTAAAATCCGGAATCAATGATTCATAAATTTTGAATTCCTTTCAACATCCTTGCAGGTTTATAGAGCAACTCTTCCCTCAGGACAGCTGATTGCCATCAAACGAGCTCAACAAGGATCTATGCAGGGTGCGGTAGAATTCAAAACTGAGATTGAACTTCTATCAAGAGTCCATCATAAAAATCTTGTCATGCTTTTGGGATTTTGCTTTGAACGAGGTGAACAAATGTTGATATACGAGTACATTCCAAATGGTTCTCTGAGGGACAGTCTATCAGGTACCTCCTTCTGTTTCATATTGTTGTTGAGCTTTTAAGCAAACGAGCTTCCCTATCAATGAAACAAAGCATCTATTATTGGGAAAATGTAAATTCTTCGATCATGATATTGTTCATCATGTCTGAAAAAATTGCATACTATATGCAGGGAAAACTGGAATCAGACTTGATTGGGTAAGGAGACTTAAAATAGCCCATGGTGCAGCAAGAGGCCTATCCTATCTACACGAGCTTGCTGACCCTCCTATTATACATAGAGATGTAAAATCAACGAATATATTGCTGGACGAACGGTTAACTGCTAAAGTTGCAGATTTTGGTCTCTCCAAACTTATGAGTGACAGTGATAAGGATCATGTCACTACTCAAGTTAAGGGGACAATGGTAAACATTACACTTTGCTCTATACCATGAATATGACAACTTTTATTTAAGCAAATTTTATGTCAACCATGTAACCTTGAGATTGCATTTTTTGGGTGTAGGGTTATTTGGATCCGGAATATTACATGACAAACCAATTGACCGAAAAGAGTGATGTTTATAGCTTTGGGGTGCTGATGTTGGAGATACTAACAGGAAGAAGGCCAATAGAAAGAGGAAAGTATATTGTAAGAGAAATAAAGATGGCAATGGACAAGAAAAAAGATCTATACAACCTTTACGAAATTCTTGATCCAACCATTGGTTTGGGGACTACACTAAGAGGTTTCGAGAAGTTTGTGGATCTGTCATTGAGATGTGTGGAAGAATCAGGAGCTGACAGGCCATCAATGAGTGAAGTAGTGAAGGAGATCGAGAAAATATTGCAGCTCGCGGGTTTAAATCCCAATGCAGAATCGGCAGCCTCTTCCGCAAGCTATGACCATGCAAGCAAGGGTTACCAACATCCATATGACAATGAGTCCTTTGATTATAGTGGTGGTTTTCCAGCTTCAAAGATAGAGCCGCAGTGAGTATCACTTTGATGTCAAAATTTGGCAAGAGTTAGAAGGTTCTACTTGTTCTGTCATTTGATTTGGGTAGAGGATGCTATTTGTTTTTGATCTTTGTTGTTGTTTGTGCAATATGTTTGAACAAGATGAACCGCAATTCAAATTATTTCTTAGCTTGTAAATATATGACAGAAAAAAACTGTGTATAAGAAGAGAGTATATCCTTCTATTAGAACAGGCTTTTGTTCTGCGACTGTTGGCATCTTTTGCGCTGCATAATATCAGCAGAGCAGTATTGTACTCGAATCGTATGTTGCAGTATATATTCCTTCTTCTTATTTCTTTGATTTCATTATTGTTTCCGTTACTCGAGTGTAATGTTGTTTGAATTCTTATGTTAGTTGCATCAGAGTAGTATACAATACAAAAACAAAAAAGCCAATAAAGTCAGGCATGTAATCCTCTAACTTATGAGACGAGTGTTGAATATAAATGTTTACTTCAGGTTATTGGTTTCTCCAGCAGAGCAGAAAAGTACCATTCGGTTTTCTGAATTCCCCGACCAAGCTTCATACCAGCATTCCATCTCAGTTTCTTTCAAACACTCCAAAAATGAAAGAGAAATTAAATACTTTATATGGAATATTATGACTTAAACCATTAATTACTTTATCAAAAACTAAACTAATAATCATTTAATAACTCCAAATAAACAATTCTAAAAAGAAAATATATCTCTAAATAATTCCAATAATAAGGTCAAAACACTCTAAAGGAAATTGAAACAATACCAAACAATTGAACTCAAATTATAAATAACAAAACAAAGGAAAACATTACATATAATCTCAATAACTTCCAAATCATGAAAGTCTATCGCCCTAACGGTCAGGTCAACCTCTAAGATACTTGGGGCTATTTTTTTTTTTTTTTTTTTACTATAAGGCTTAGTGCCTCTTATATATTAAATTAAGATACATCAATTTGTTTATTTTTCCGACTTATATCTTATTTTAAGATATAAATGTCTTTTAGAAAATGTAATTTTTGTTTACTTTTATCTTATTAAAAAAGTGTTATAGTAGATTTTTTTTTAATAAATTTCCACAAATGTTCTATAACAATTTTTACATTTATAATTTTATCTTCACATAATAAAACCTTAAAAATCAATTTTCTAAAAATTCTCAATTTTGAAGAAACCCTAACACAACCTTATCAATTTTACATTTGCAATAAGTCATCCAAAATGAAAAAAATAAGCATATTACAGTATCCTAATTTGCAAAACTTAACCATATGTCTAACAAATTAAGGTCTTATAAGACTTTAGATAAAAAAAACAAACAACCCCAATGTACATTAAATGACAAGGGATGAGCTGTCAACTCAGTAAGTATTGTATAATACGTAATCGAAAACATTTTTATGAATTTTTTAATAACATTTAAAGAGTACATAAATTTTCAAATATTCAGATATAATTTAACTTGTAAAAAGTAATTATTTCAAATACAAGTAAATCGTGCAAAAGTAATACTTTCAAATACAAGTTGAACTTACAAAAGTAACATTTTAGGTGTACAATAACGATTAATAACATTTCATAAAAATGTCAAGTAGTGTCACCAATACCCTTGATGATCCGACCATTTATATTTCAGAAATTAGTACAAGACCAAAATCATAACATTTTATTTATTGCGCGTGCTGCATTTACATATCACCGTTGATCACTACCATTTCATTTCACATTTAATTCACTATTGACATTGAGCTAAAATATTACTTTCAAAATATGTATATAATAATACATTTGCATTACTAGATCAAAAAAGGATCAAACATTTAAACTTTTAAATAAATAGTTTCAGTAAAGGTAAAACTCATTTAAAGAGAATTATGTAACAAATATGTAAGTAAAGACTAAATAGGAAAATGAGTTTATCAACACATATAAACATATATAATAAAATATTTCAGAACATAATAATATGGTAAAAAAAATTGGTGTCTAAGAAAACATTTATGCAATTACATACTATGCAAAAAAAAAAAAAATCTATTTACCTCTGATAATATCAAGCTTCAGGTTTCACTAACAATATTGGGAAGTCACAAGAGGAACCTAAACATATAGAATTTATCATCCCTTAATAAAACCAACCAAATAAAAGAAGTCTAACTCAATTTCTTATAAATGAATTTTTATTCATTTTTATGAAGAAATTTAAAAAAAAATAAAAAAAATTAGTGCTCCAACATTAGTGATTCGAAAATCTTAAGAGCCTCAAAAAGTTACAAAACTTTAGGGGTGGACAAAAAAACCCATACACCGTAAACCAGACCAAACCAAACCAAACCACTCTGTTTGGTTCGGTTTTGTACTTAAAAAAAACGTATGGTTTTATTTTAGTAAAACCGTATGGTCCGGTCTGGTCTATGGTCCAAGTATATCAAACTTGGATCGGACCGTAAACCGAATACTTTTAGTATTACTACTTTATGTTACACCCAAATTTTTTTAATACAATTTTAAAAATAAAAACTTAAAGTAAAAAACCCTAATTTATTATTTCATAGTTGTTTTTTTTGGCCACCAACCAAACAAGATCGTGCAAAGTGAAAACCTCCATTAACTAACAAAACTCCAAGCATGAGATGGTAACAAATTTCAATCTGTTTCCATTATTTTATGAAGTTATCACTGATAATAAAAAATATTAATAATATTAAACTAAATTAATGCTATTGTCATGATTTAGATGTAATTTTTTTTACTTGCATGCATTCAATTGCATTGACATTATTATAGCAAATATTATCCCTAAAAAAGTGATTTTTTTATTAATATTTTTTCTACTTCCATAATTTCAAAACAACACTTTATTTTTATTTTTATTACTCTTTTAGTTTTTCTAGTTATTTCAATTTGATGAACCGTAAGTGACAATAAATTGCATGTCTCGTTAATTGCTCACCTTATCATGCCATATATATTTTTAAATGTCAAGCATTTGGATTTCAAATCAAAAACCGTTAGACCGAACCAAACCGAACCGAATAAATATAATTTGGTATGGTCTGGTCTGGTCTGGTCTAAAAAAAATAATGGTCCAAATTGATCCTATTTTTAAAAGACCAAAAATTTTGGTTTGGTCCGGTTCTAGTCGAAACCGGACCAAACCGGACCATGCCCAGCCCTACAAAACTTAGTCAATAAATGTGAAAATCAGATTAATAATTCCTTTCAAAATATCAGAATTGTATCAAACACCTATGAATTACTATAATTTTCTAAACACAAAAGAGTCAATCTTGACAACGTAAATTTCGATCCTCCAATCAGAATTCGTATCAAATTTAAACAATACTAATTACCATGAAAAATTCTAAACTTTTATTTATAGGCTAAGGCATCAGTACTTTATCTCTATATCGAAAATTATAATTTTAACTATCTTCGTTTAAGAATTAAAATTCCTACAATACTAAGAGCTCATGATTGTCAACCTAAATATCATGACGTAAACATCAAATACACCCGAAGAATTAAAATACTTATATATTACTATAATTCACGAAAATATATATCCTAATTCAATTATGTCTCTAAAACCATATTACAAAAAAACAGACCTAAACTCTCCCCCAATTTTAATTTAAAATTACTTTAAAACAACAAAGTCGGTTTGATGATTCAAAAAATATACATATATAACCAATTTAGAAATAAAAATTCCATAAGATAAACATCATCAAAAATTCCGAAAATTATCATCCAAATTGATACATGGGTCTACTATTCTAATACCTAAATTTAGAATCAATAGTGACCTACAATTATAATAAAAATAAATGATACTATAACAACTTCTTCATCAAAATTAAAACAAATCAGAATTTCAACATACACTAATACTCAAATTTAAACTTCGTAATGAACTCTAATGGCCTGTTTGATTTTTCCACTTAACATTTAATGACACTTAATGTGTGTCATTAAGTTGTATTGTTTGATTTTTTAAGTGATAAAATAACTGTCTGGACTTTTAAAATCACTAGTTATGAAAAGTGATTTTTTTTTTCACTTTTCACTTAATAACAAATCAATTGAATATATATTAATTTATAACTTCCAATTTATCCTTATAAATATTATCTAATTTCTTGTTTTATCTTCCCTTACACCCTTAACAATATTAATATTTTTGTTTTCTTATTTTAGCAGCTATAAACCTGATTTTTTAAAGACTCCAAAATCTCTATTTGAATCCAACGTTTTTTTAATTTTATTCAAACCTATTTCGACTTCTATTCATATTTCGATAATGATTTTTTTTTCTTAAAATTTGATTACTTTTATACTATATGATTGAAGAAAATTAGCACTTTAAAAAAAAAATTAACCGGTTTTACATACAAACTTAAACCAACTGAACCATACAGACATGCACTTAACATGCGTCGCAAACACTAAAATATCATCTTTATATACCTAGATGAGACTCCCAAATTCAACACTAATTTTGTTAGTTTACATAAATATATATGTATATATATTTATATATAATTGAATTATGTCTGTTTGTGACATATTTAAATGGCATGCTCATATTGATAGAACATATAAATTTCATTATAAATGTATAATTATATTATTATAATTTCACATATAAACATTGAACACATTAAAATATAAGAGGAAATACTCCTTTTTAGTCAATAAATATGAATGTTTATTGTTTTTATCCAATATTAGTATTTTTATTGTTTTTACCCAATAATTGACTGTGAAGACCTAAATGCCCCTTATTATTTTCTTTACATCTTCTCTCTCTCCTTTCCTAGAATCATTTTTTTTCTTTTCGTTCTCTCTCTTCCTTCCTTCTCTCTTCATTCTCTCTCTCTCACGTCTTCAATCCCTTATCCACCATAATTTATTTTTTGCAACCAAATATCCTCTCCAGATCTCCTCTCTCGTGTCTCTCTCCTCTTTAATCCAGACATTTTTTTTTGTTCCTCTTCTCTCTCCTTTGGTTTGCAGATCTGAGTTGTGGTTCAAAATTGAGTAGTGGTTCGAATTTGAGTGGTAGTTGTTAATTTTAAGGGTGGTTGTGGTTGCGTTTAAGTTTAGGTATTAATTGTTTAAAAAAAATTCATATTTCTTTTTGTTTTAAAAAAATTCTAGATTTTAACAAATTCTAAGTATTTTTTATTTTGAAAAATTTATAGATTATGTTTCTAGATTTTTAAAAAAAATCCAGATTATGTTTTTTTTTTGAATTTTGGAATTTTTCTAGATTATGTTTCCAGATTTAAAAAAAAAATCCAGATTATGTTTGTTATTTTCTTTTTCCATATTTGATTTTGTTTAAAAAAAAAATCCATGTTTTGTTGATTTTGAAATTTTCCAGATTATGTTTGTTAATTTTTTCTTTCAGATTATGTTTTTTTTAAAAAAAAAAAATTCCGGATTTTGTTCCATTGAAACAACAATTCCTTGCTAAAAAAAATAACATTTATTAGAGATTCATTGTTTCAAAGATTTTTTTAAATTTTTCTATGAGGAAATCTGGAAAAAATTTTAAATCTAGATTTTTTTTTTCAGATTTCTTTAAACACATCATGCTACCAATTAAATATATAAGGACACCATTCGTAAATCAATTAAACACACTGCAACAACTCAATTAAACACGCAATGGTAGACCGATTAAACACACTAAGACAACTCAATTAAACACACCGGAACAACTCAATTAAACACACCAGGGGAGACCAATTAAACACACTAGGGCAACACAATTAAACATATCAGAGCAGTACCAAATTAAACACACCGAGTCTAACACAATAAAACACACCATGGAAAATCAACTAAACACAGTAGAGCATTACCAAATTAAACACCCCAAGTCTAACATAATTAAGCACAGTCGGGAAGAAGAAGAATACTAGAGATCTGGGAAGAAGAAAAAGAAAAATAGGAAAAAAAGTTGTTTTTTTTTCTGGAGGAAAAAGAAAAAAAGAAAAAAATTATATAATTTTTTTTATAAGAAATGTAATTTTATCCAAATAGTAGATATTTTGGTAGAAACAATAAAAGTACTAATCTTGGGTAAAAATAATAAACCCACTAATTTTATGGTTAGTTTTAAAGTTCTTCCAAAATATAAATATATAACAAATAATAGTTTAAAGGGCTTAGATGTAAAAGAATTTATTTTTAGATATTTGTAACTTAAAAAAACAAACAACTTATCACTTATATTTAGTTTTCAATGACAAAAATCAAACATGTTATTCGGTTTTCAGTTTTCAGTCATTATTCAGTTTTCAGTATAATTCAACACTATTCAATCTTCAGACGAAAAATCAAACGTAACCTAAAATTCAAACAATTTAATATAGAGCTTCATGTATGTATATATGAAGCTCTATATTAAATTGTTTGAATATCTATGCATTAAGACAAAGTGGAAATGGTGAGAAATATCAACTTTTTTTTATGAGTTGCGGTGATGTCACCATATTAATAACTTATGTTTAAAAGACACATATTATGGTGAACTACCAAAATTACCCTTTGTAAGTTCTTCGGTTTTTAATTGGCTTATTTCGATTGACAAACCACATTTGGGGATTAAAATGTAAGGGTAGTTTAGGCCGGCTTTGTTCGTGACCAAGCTCAAGCTTCTAAAGTATATCACTTGCTTAACTCTTTGAAGAGATTTAGTTGCACACACACACTTCATGCATGTTTTGTTCACCTTGCATTTGGGTTCTTTATTGCTTATATGTGTGCATCATTTACATATATATATATATATATATATGAAGCTCTATATTAAATTGTTTAAATATCTATACATTAAGATAAAGTGGAAATAGTGAGAAATGTCACCTTTTTTTATGAGTTGCGGTGATGTCACTGTATTAATAACTTATGTTTAAAATGTACCTATTATGGTGAACTACCAAAATTGCCCTTTGTAAGTTCCTCGGTTTTTGATTAGCTTATTTCGATTGACAAACCATATTTGGGGATTAAAATGTAAGGGTAGTTTAGGCTGGCTTTGTTAGTGACCAAGCTCAAGCTTCTAAGGTATATCACTTGCTTAACTCTTTGAAGATATTTAGTTGCACACACACACTTCATGCATGTTTTGTTCACCTTGCATTTGGGTTCTTTATTGCTTATATGTGTGCATCATTTACATATTGTACACACACACTTGCATGAATTTGTATTGACATGCATTTATTCCTTGTTACTCATGTGTGCATTCCTTCACAATGATACTTGCACTTCATTTCTAGATTTAAGTGTGGTTTTGTGTGGTGTGCTTGTGTTGTGTCTACGCTTGCACGATGGTGTGCTTGTCTTAGCGTGTTGAGTGACCATTTAAGAAGGTCTCATTCTTCTCTTGGTTTGGTTATATGGAGTAAGGTGTCTAGTTTCAAAAGAGTGTATTTCAATGATTTAAATGTTTTTTAAAACTGACCTTTGTATGGTATTGTGACTATATCTTTTTATAAAATGATTCAAAATGAGTTTTAATTTTTTTTGTAAAACCTAGACACCCATACCTTTCCAACGGTATATTATTCGTAATATTTCATGACAGTTTGGATTGGTTTTAAAATCTCCAAAGTGACCACAAAAACAGAGCATCTCTGTTATTGTCCGTTTCTGACCTTTGGTCACTTAAATGACCATAACATTTTCTACAGAAATCCAAATCATGTTTTGTAAATTGGAGTAGAAATTACACTTCCATACCTTTCCGATGGTATATTATAAAAAAGGTTTGGATGTCGTTTGGTATGTTTTGGGTCTCTCGAATCTCGGGCTATTGCGCTGTTGCAGCTGCGCCAGTCCACAAGCGCCCTCACCAGCGCCTCTTGGACAGTGGATGTGCGCTGGTGTAGCGCTTGTCGACTAGCACACTGAGTAAATTTTGGACACTTTCAAAATGATGTAGTTTTGCTCTAGGGCTCATATATACATGCCATCTTCTTCCTCACTCGTTTTTAGAGCTTAAAAACCCTATTTTAGTGTGAGAAAAGATTTCTTAGTGAGAGAAGCTCCCAAGAACGATTCTTGACTAAACCAACCTTCAATCCATGAACATCTAGCATCATTCTTCATCATTCAAGCATGGATTATCTTGTTTGTGTTTGACTATGTAATCTTTACATGCCCTAGAATCTCTTGTTCCATTCTTATGACATGTATGCCTAGGTTTAGCAATTATTGTTGATTAAATGCATATCATTGAGTTTAATTGCATTTATAACATGCTTGGATTGTTGATTGTTGGTTGAGAGTTATATTTTGTGATAGCTAGGATTTGTGACCATTTTTCCATTCTAGCTAAATCTCTATGCTTTGCATTTAGATATTGTTTAGGACTCATTGATTGCATTATAGTTCTTGCCGTGCTTAATGACAACTTATGTTGATATGGCTTTTGTGATAGCTAGCATTTAGATCGTTGTTGCTTCTAGCTAATTAGGTCATATTGATTGCATTTTGATGATTGCATTTTATGCCCATGCCATACTTAATGACAACATATATTGAAATGGCTTTGTTTGATAACTAGAATATGATGTTGCATAACTATATATAGTTAAGTCTTTATGAACATTCATTTAGACATTGATATCTAGGAATTGTACTTAGTGACATTCTTAAATTCCTAGATAAGCATTTATTGTTGCCTAGCATTACTTGCATGTTTGAATATTTCATCATATTCACTTAGGTTGTGTTTGACTCTTCTTTGAGGTTAAGTCTTGTGACTAATTGGTTAGTGCACAAGCATGTTGATCAAGATTCACTATTAAGGCCCGTTGGGTAGAGTGAAAGGGTTAGTAACTGGAAGGTGTGACAAGAGGTCAACCTTGGTTGTAAACTTTCATTCAATAGTGGATTTGAGGATCGAGTGTGGCGTACATATCAGCCCGTGGTTCTTTCCCATTTGGAGGGTTTCCACGTATATAATGTGTCTTTTATTGTTTTATGCACAATTGGTTTTAATTGCATGATTTGTAATTTGGGGTAATATTTGTAATATTGACTAATTCACAAAATCAGTAATTGATTCGATTAAAACCTATTCACCCCACCTTCCCCCATCTAGGTTTATAGACACACTTTCTAGGGAATTTTCACCCTTTAAAATTGTATTTGTGCTTTCATCTTCGGTTTCAGAAAGATAAGTTTATTTCTCTCTCCAAAAAAGTAGTGTGTTTTTCAAATCTGCAGGTAACTGATTTTTGTGACCTCCCTAATGTTTTGTCATGCTTTTATCAGTGATTTAAGATGTATGCAATAAATGTATGAACATTTAGTCTCCAGAATGTGCACTAGGTTTATTTTCTTACTTTCCGAGAATATAGGTCGAGCTTGTAGGTTTGTTATAATAGTTAGAGATTTTGTAAAAGCTCGGGTTTTTTCAAAAAAAGCTCGGTTCGAGTTTATAAGAGTGGTCAAGCTTTTATAACAGCTGCGAGCTTTTTTATAAAAGGTTGGAGCTGTTATATAAAAGCTTGCAGTTGTTATATCCGAGCTTTTATATAACAGCTGAGAGCTTTTATAAAAGCTAGCAGCTTATATATAAACGCTCGAACCGAGCTTTTATAAAAGCTCGGGGTTTATATAAAAAGCTTGGATCGAGCTTTTAAAAAAGCTCGGATAAAAGCTCGGGGTTTATATAAAAAGCTCGGATCGAGCTTTTAAAAAAGCTCGATCCGAGCTTTATTAAAAGCTCGATCTGAGCTATATAAAAACTTGGTCCGAGCTCTTGGACTATGCTTATCTGAGATGTTATTGTATTGGATCGAGATTTTATTTTGCTTTTATGAGATTTTAGTGTATTGGCTCGAGCTTGTACTTTGATTATCCTAGTATTTTTTGTTTCGAAGGAATTTTTTTAATTCTGGCATTTGTTATTATTTTTGATCTTTTTCATAACATTCATTTGGTTATTTAATTGTTATTTGAAATTGAATTTAGATATTGTTATTGTTAATAATGGTTTGTTATTTGGATTTTGATAGGAGAATGAATCGGGTGAGAATAGTCATCTCTTACAACGGTCGATGGGAGCAGTTACCCGATGGAAGTCAGGTTTTTAGGTGCTGATAATCAGGGAATGTATGTCTCAAAGAGTATGACTTACCAAGAATTGGTGTCGATCGTGGAAACCGTTGTGAAGTATAATATCAACAAATACAGTGCTGATCTACTGTGTATATCATTGGTTCCTGGGACTAAATGTCGCATGTTTATTAGAAACGACGATGATGTTCAGTTAATGTTGAGGGAAGATAGGGTGATCCCTTAAGTATGTGTCAGTCTAATTGAGAGGGAGACAGGAGGTGTCATTGGTGAAGAAATCCCTCATCGTGATAACACCCAACAATTTTGATCTTCAGGCGGAAGTAACCAGTTGTTCACAGAAAGAAGGTGGAATAACAGTAGGGAAAACCTATGTGGTGTCCCACCGAAAGTAGCCGACCACAGTGAATTTGTCGGTGGCCAATTCGATGATGTGTTTGGATGTCAAATTGAGATGAATGATGGGCAGTTCAACCACCATTATAATGACTTCTACAATGACATAAACAATGAGCAGAATATTGAATCGAATGTTGGGCCGACACAACAGATGGATGATGAGAAAAATTTGTATCCAGTTGATAATGTAGCTAACAATGAGGAAGAGGAAGAGGCTGTCGAACCGGAAAGACGTGCAACACGTGTACAAAGATTTACTTGCAGTGCAACAGATGTAGCTGGGACTTCCGAGGTCTAGCCTAATTTAACTACATTTTATTCTGATAATGTTAGAACATGGGTTATTCTAGGAGTACTATCATACTCGTTTGGTATTGGTGGAAGCAGGAACTCGGTTCAAGAAGAACCTACAAGCATGTTATATAAGGGACAATTCTTTCCTACCAAAAAGGATTTGAAGAGACTCGTTAGGCATTTTGCAATGCGGTAGAACTTCGAGTGGAAAGTGAAAATGTCAAATAAAACAACATTACATTTGGTTTGTTTGATGGACAATTGTACGTGAAAATTAAGAGTGGTTAGGAGAGATGAAGGGACATATTTCTAAGTAAGAAGTTTTGTGAACAATCACACATGTCATTTGAAAGAGATTCACTGCCGTCACCGACAAACTAGTGCAGTCAGAATTGGAGAAGTGGTTGCACCTAGACTTTAATAACAAGATGGTCGACTAATGCGTCCGAAGGACATAATCGCCGACATGAAAACAATATATGGCATCCAAATCTTGTACAGTAAGGCACATCAAGCCATACAATATCCGTTGTCACGAACCTATGGAACACATGAGGAAACCTTCAAACTACTGCCATCATTTGGCTACACGTTAGAGCAACAAAATCCAGGGACAATAACTGACTTACAGTGCGACGAAGATGATAGATTTCTCTATTTTTTTATGTCATTGGGTGCCTCACTCATAGGATTCTAGAGGTGTATGCGTCCATTTATTGCTGTAGATGGTACCTATTTAAAGGGAAGATTTGGGGGGCACAATGTTTGTTGCAACTGCACAAGACGGGAACAAACAGGTGTATCCAATTGTTTTTGGGTACAGTGACTCAGAAAACAACCTTTCATGGGAGTGGTTTTTGGATTTCTTGAAGGGTGCCCTAGGCCATATTGATGTTCTGGTTTTCATTTCCGATCGGCATGCAAGTATTGAAGCTGGGATTTCTAAAGTTTTTCCCAATACAACCCATACGATATGTTGCTGGCACTTTTCTGAAAATGTGAAGAAGCAATTTCACAGAAAGAATGTAGCAGCCATAATGGATAAAGCAGCTAGATCGTACACTGAGTTGAAATATAATCGCCTCATGGAAGAGCTATGTAACCTGCACAAGAATGCATTCAATTATGTCATTGAAGCTGGTCCACACAAGTGGTCCCGCGTACATTGTCCAGAAGGAAGGTATAGGGTCATGGCAACAAATGTTGCTGAATGCATAAACTCATGCCTTAAATTCGCACAGCAACTGCCCATGTTAACACTGATAGAGTTCATTAGAAATATGCTACAGAGGTGATTTTATGATCGCCATTGTACTGCACAGTCCATGCGTCATCAGTTGACTGACACAACACATCTTTTGATCCTCAAATGTGTTGAGAAGTGTGCTTATATGACCTTCAATCCAGTTGACTGGAACATATTCTCCATCAAAAAGTCCAGGAAGCAGTAGACTGTTGACTTAGCCCAGAAGACTTGCACGTGCAACAAATTTCAAATGGATATGTTTCCATGTTCACACGCACTTGCAACAGCAAGGTATAGTACTTTTACGTAATAAATTTTGGGTACTTGCAAATGAATTTGACACCCTATGTAATTGTTGTTGCAGAGAGCGAAACTTGGATTACACATCTTTGTGTGCGGACTTCTACAAGAGACAGACACTAATCGATGTATACTCGGTTCCTATTATGCCTGTTGGCCATCCGTCAGGATGGATAGTCCCCATTGACATCGTCGATCGTGTGGTGTTAAATCCATTGTCGAGGAGGCAAGCAGGACGTCCGAGGGGGGGCTGACATGCCTCGTCTTCGAAAAGGACAACCACTCAATCATGTAGAAGATGTGGAGAATCAAGTCATAATGCTAGACGATGTCATAATCCACCTTTGATTAATGATGGTCCGAGCAGAATTGTTCCGCCAGAATACCGGCGCAAGTTAAATTATAGTAATAAAGGAAAAGAAATAATAGAAAAGATAGAAGATTTAATTCAAGAAGAAGATGTTAATAAAATGCTAGAAGTATGATTTAAGCAAGTTCAGAAAAAGAATCTCTATAGAGAAGGAATATTAGATGAAATGCAACCTATATGTTTATAAAGATGAATTTACAATAGCGGTAGTCAAAAGTAAAGAAGAAGTTACATTGCTAAGCCCTCAAAGTGCAAAAGAAATTAAAAAGAATGGATTTTCTTCAATACATTTAGGAGTAGTAATAGTAGGAGTACTTAGTCAGACTAGAGCAGGACTATATACAAAAGCACATTTATACTTATATGATAGTAGATTTAGCAATCATGATCAAGCTCAGCTAGCAACAGTCGAGGTAGATCTTAGAAATAAAGTAGCAGTATTAGGATGTCTCCCAGATAGAGACATAGATATTAGTGAATTTGGTAGTAAGATAAAATTAAGTATACAGACTAAAGGTTTTAACATGAATGCAGAATATAAAAATCTTAGAATAAAAATATTTGTATTAGGTAGATGCTATAATAAATACCATAAAAAGTTTAGGTTCATACATAGAAGTATAGTAGAACATTTTCATAGTGATTATGTAAAAATGCAAATACCTAAGAAATTAAATAAAAGTGAGTTAAAAGGATTAGAATGGAAATTACCCGAGTTAGAAACACAGAGTATAGAAATCCCTGAAGATAATAGTATATACACTAACAAGAAAAATTAAACTTTTCAAAGATTTAAAGATTATAGATATCACAATAACATAGAGATAACTGAAGAAGAATTTGAAGATTAATATTTTAATAATGGAACAGGCCATTGATAAAGAAAAAACCTTAATAAAAAATAGAGAACTTATTATAGAGCTAGTATTTAATAAGCCAGTAGAATACTTACCAGAAGAAGTATTTGAAGAATTGTGTAATAATTTAGAGTTAGATGATAAGGAAATAAACAAGATCCTTGCAGAAAGTATGAATTATGAGCAATTAAAATTAGAAAATACAGTAAGCATTTATTATGAAGAAGACGAAGAATATGTAGGAGAAGATAAAGCTAAAATAGAAGAAGGAGAAGATAGTGGACCAAAAATATCAGATATAGAAGGTCTCCCAACTACCTCTAGGATAGAAGATTATCTAGAAAAAAGAGGTATACATGATTCAAAAGAGGAATATAGAGATTTTAAAGATAAGGAAATGATTTATAAAGCAAAAACAAAATTAGAAAATTGGAGAAAGTCACAAGAAGCTAAAGATATATTAATTTTAAGTTTACAAGGACATAAGTCTAAGGATTGGAAGCCTATTTTTAATAGATGGAAAGGAAATCTGATTAGGCATTCAATGGAAGCACTTAGTAATATAGTAGATTATAAGTATAAGTTAGTAAACTTAGAAAGTACTTTAGGATACAATGAAAAGCAGACTTATTTAGGATGACGAGAATTTATGAAACAAGATGAAGAAAGAAAATTAGAGCTAGAAGAATTTGAGGTAAACATTATATTTTTAAGTTTTATAAATGGAATAAGAAAATGTATATCAGGAGCATCAGTGGAAGAAGTAGAAGATACACAGAAGCAAGTTAGAGCAATAAGAAGTTTAGAGCAGTTAAATATATGTGATTTATATTATTTTGACTATTATGTAGATTTATTCTATAAATATTGGAGCAAGATAGGAAGACCCTATGATGAGAATCTTTTAATGAAGTTTTTAATAAATTACCAGGAAAAATTGGTGAAATATTATATAAGGATTTGGATAAATGGTTTAAGGAGAAAAAGAAAGAAGGATTATTTTGGCAAGTTTCGTTTATACCAGTGGTAGAATTTGTTAGAAAAAGAATATGAGAAATGTGTCATGAAGAAAAGCTTAGACGACAAGCTCAAGTACAGTTTAGCAAAATGTGTGTAGATTTATATGAAGTACCCACATTAGGATGTGGAAGAACAAAAAGTTATAAGAAGAAATACAAGAAGAAAAGATCTTACAATCCTTAAAGACATACCTCTCCTTACAAACCTTTCAATAAGCCTTATAAAAAGCCTAAACCAAAGACATTTTTTTAAGTATAATAATAATAAAAAGAATGTAGTAAAAAAGGCTTTTAAATATAAAAATAAAATCTATAAGAGAAAAAATCATAAAGACTGTAAGTGTTATTTATGTGGAAAAACGGGTCATATCAAGCCAAATTGCCCAGACAATAAAGAAAAGGCTAATTTAGAAGAGATAATAGGTATAGAAGATCTAGAAAATCTAGAAGAAGTTTATAATCTAGAAGATATATCTGATAATGAAAGTATATGTATATTAGAGTATGATAGTTCAGAAAATGGCTCATCCAGTAAACTAAAATCAGAAGAAAGTTCCAATGAGGTAGAACCAAATAGTGAATCTGAAATAAATATGTTAGAAATTACATCATTCTTAGGAAAAAAAATGTTGTAACTGTAATAAAGAATTTAATAAAGGGTATAAAGATAATAGAAAATATTATTGTGAAGTTTGTATAAAACAAAAAGATAATAGCCAAGAAAATGAAGTAAATAGAGCTGGAAGTGAGTTAATCTTGATAGATGTAGAAATTCTTTACAAGTCAAGACCAGTAAAAACTAAAGCAGTGATAGATACTGGTGCTAATAAATGCATCATCCATGAAAGTTTAGCCCATGAAGAATATAGGAGTAAGTTAGGAGCTTATATAGGACTAAGAACGTTTATTGAAAGCACGATTCAAATAACAAAATGCTTAATAAATATACCTATTAAGATTAATGGAGAAACCCATAATTTACCCCAAAACTTAATTACAAATCAACCAGCAAGTTATAAATTTGTTTTAGGATTAAAATTTATATTAGGAAATAATGGAAGCATGTTGATTACACCCAATGGTTTTAATTTATTTTAAAAGTCAACTTTTGTTCAGCCAAAGCTAGAAACTAGTAATCTCCCTTATATAAAGAAAGCTACAAACATAGAAGAACCTCTAAAATTAGAATATGAGAACTCAATACTAGAAGCTTTAGATGAGGAATCCAGTATAGACGCCTTAAGTAGTGAAAAAATAATAGAGTATCACAAGGAAATTTGTATGAAAGTAGAAGGAAAAGAAGATTGTAAAGACTGACCAATAGAAATAAGACAAAAGATAGAAGATTTAGAAGAATTAAAAATAATAGGTGACAATCCTCAAAATAAAGATAGCATAGAAGTATATAAAATAGAGATAATAAACCCTGATATTACTATAATCACTCAAGATTTACCATATAGCTTAGATGATAGAAAGCAGTGTAAAATGCATATAGAAGATCTTTTAGGATTAAAGGTAATAAGAAAAAGTACAAGTAGGCATAGGAGTCCAACATTTATAGTATTTAGCCACAGTGAACAGAAAAGAGGAAAGAGTATAATGGTAATGAATTACAAAAGACTAAAAGATAATACCTTAAGAAATAACTATAAACTTCCTAATAAAGATGAATTAATAAATTGTATACAAAAGGCTAGTTTGTTCTCAAAGTTCGATTGTAAGAGTGGATTTTGGCAAATAAAACTAGATGAAGAATCAGTCAATTGGACAACTTTTAGTTGTTCAGAAGGGCACTTTGAATGGTTAGTTATGCCCTTTGGACTAAAAAATGCTCCCCGAGTTTTTCAAGAAAGAATGGATAAGATCTTTAAAAAGTTTTCCAGTTTCTTTATAGTATATATAGATGATATTCTTATCTTTAGTAATAATAGATACATACACATGCACCATGTTAGGCAAATCTTAGAAACCTTTAGAAAGAATAATATAATTATATCAAAATCAAAAATAGAGTTATTAGGATTAATTATAGATAAAGGGGAAATAGAGCTACAACCTCACATAGTTACAAAGATTTTAGAATTCCTTGATAAATAGAAGAAACTAAAGAACTATAGAAATTTTTAGGATTACTAAACTATGGTAGAAAATTTATAGCTAATTTAAGCACTCTAGTTAGGCCTCTTTATAACAATGTTAGCAAAAGTGGCCAAAGATTCTTTAATAGTGAAGATGTGAAGCTAGTTCAGAAAATAAAAAAAATAGTGCAAAATCTAAGCCCAATAGCTTTAACCATAGATATCTATTATAAAATAGTACAAACAGATGCTAGTAGCAAAGGATGGGCTGGTATATTAATTCAAAAGCCCACAACGAATAGTTTAAAGAATACAGAAGAAATATCTATGTATGCTAGTGGAAAATTTTCAGAAGCAGAATCTAGAAGATCTAGTACGAAATTAGAAATATTATAAATTATAAATTCTTTAAATCAGTTTCATATATACATACAAAATGAGTCATTTACAGTAAGAACTGATTGTAACAACATAGTAGAATTTTATAAAAAAGTAAAAAAAAAAAAGAATTTTGAAAAGAAAAATTCATTTGTTAGCAAGAGATGGATATGATTTTTAGAAACATTAACATGAAGAGGATATAAAGCAGATTTTGAACATATAAATGGAAAAGATAATATTATAGCAGATATTTTGTCAAGACTAATAGATTGTTGATTAATTTGCAGGAATGGTAAGAAGTTCAAGAGATAGTCAGAAAAGTTCAAAATCCATTTCTCAAAGCACTAGTGGTAAAAAGCTTAGCATATGATCTCATATTGTTAACTATTGTCCAGGCGTTCCCTTTCAGCCATTAGCGCAACTGAAAGATAAGATTACTGAAGTTCAACAAGCTCTTTTAAATAATATTTGGTTTTTCAGAAATGATAAAAAAGGTTTTCTTCAAACATTAAATGTTTTGAGCCAATATTTTTCAGAAAATAACAAATTTAGTTTTTATGTTGTATTTAGCGAAAGAAAGATAGGAATCTTTTCTACATGGCAAGAAACTACTGGTAGTGTTGAAAACTTTCCTAATCCCATATTTAAAGGATATTACTCTTTTAAAGAAGCCCAAAAAGCTTTAAGCATGTTTTTCCAAAATCAAGATGGCTTCGAACCCATTTTAGAATTTAATGGTTGTACCTACAACAGAGATCAAGTAAGAAGCTTTATGAATCATTTTAGAAATATTAATGAAGCAAAAAAATATGATTTCTGAAGAATTAGAAAGTTGCAAGAAAGTTATGAATGATCTCTTGTTTGATCTTTAAGAAAAGAATACAGAACTGAAGCAAGAATTAGCTAGAGCTGAACAACTAATAAAGCAGTTTCAGAAGATGGAAACAAAAGAGGAAAAATAAAAGAAAAATGAAAAAGGCAAAGAAAAAAATGGAAGAAACAGAAAAAATAGAAAGACCCTTAGATATTATTAATATTACCCTAATGAGGGATCTAGCTAAAAATATTTATAAAGCGGTAGAAAATCTACCTAATGATATAAAGCAAAGCATCTTTGGCCATGCCCGAGATGATAATCTGAAGCGGTTTTTAAAAATTCAAAAGTTTCTTTCTCATGCAGTAGGATTACCTAAATGTATGACTACTCTCTTCCATCAAGGAAATATAAATTATGAATATCCCTTCAAGTTCATTACTGCCCAGATTCATTTGGATGATTTTCCAATGAATTTTGACATTCTTGAGTTGGGACAGGTTGGTATTGAAGAATTAATCAGTTATGGAATTATTGATGCAATAAGTGCATCTAGTATTGTAAAAATCTCTTTTCTCCCCGAAAAACTCCAACAATCTATCAGAATGTTTGGAGGAAGACATGGTTTTTGCCTTGACATTGATTCCATACCATGTGAGTGGATTATCAGTCAACCCTACAAGATGACAAGCTACCTTCCAGCCTATCACTACATTGTGATAGTACCTTTAATTGCCCCAGGGATGACCATGCGAGAAGAAAGTTTTCCAGCAGATTGTCAGAATATGAGCCCTGAGTATCTGCAGAGATATAGAGCTCAAAAATATTTTCTCAGCATTATCCTGATCAGACAAAAGCTGATTGGATAGACTCCTCACATGTCGATCTGCATAAGAGATAATAATATCTGGTTTAAGTATCCTATTCCTTGGGTTTTCTTGAGCCCAGAAATAGATGATTACCTAAGAGAAGTACAAGAACAAGAAATTCTAAGGCTAGAAGACCCTCTTCTAGAAGATGATGACTATGAGTTAGATGAAGAAGTCTTCCACAATCTGGATGCTTGAAGACAAAATAAAATGTGTCGGTAGAAAAAGCCAAAAGGTAGAAAAAGACAATATCGTCAGCCAGCATTATCAGCATTATTAGCCTTATCAAGAACAGTATAAATATTGTATTATTAAAAGAAAGCAAAGTGTCGACATAATCTTTATTGTTTACCTTTTGACCTTGTAAAAAGTTTGTCGGCCAATTGTTTAGGCCCTTGCTTTTCCTCTCTTATAAATAACTTTCCTTTCTTTGTAAATATCATTGATCATTTCATGCAAACACATCTCACCAAAAAACTCTCTGTAAACACCAACTTTCTCTTTATGTTTACTGTTTTCATGTACTATATTTCTCAGGATCAATAAAGCTGTAAATATTTTCAGTAAGTTTCATCGATCTCTTCTTTAAGTTTTATTTATATTTTTAAACACCGAGAAGTCTAACCAGGTTAACGAAAACTAGAAAAGATTATTAAATTTATATAGTAATGAGGTCCATGAAGCTTTGGTAAGAGTCATTGTGCTGATTATACTAGAATAGTGTCTAGTAGGGTTCCTATTTTTATTTGAAACAAAATTTATAGTTTTCTGTGAAAAACTCTCTGGTGGCCTTGTGTAAGTCCTATTGATGAAAAGCAACTGAAGGCTTTGAGAGGTTTGAAAATTCGTTTTGAATCTATGAAAACCATAGGAACATGAAAGACCTGTATGATCAGCTCTCTCTCTCTTAAGAACTGGCATATGTCATTCAATTGAACACAACAAACAAACTTGCCCTGATAATAGACCTACCATAGTATGACTGAGCGCATTTGGAAAGAACCCATATTTCTTAGTTGTAATTGCACGATGTGAAAATGTTGCGTTATTATTTTCAGATTAAATAGGGATGATAATTTTTAGTTTCCTATTTAATGAATATTATTACATAATTTAATGAATGAATATTATTACATAATTTAATGAATGAATATTATTACATAATTTAATACAACTCCACTACGGTACAACATTCATGCCTCGTATTTGTGGTTAGGAGTTACAAAACACCTCCAGTGTCATCTTCTCCCGTATGGTGGGCATATCGTCTTCTATCCAATAATATTGGATCTTGTCTGCCAGTATGTACTCTATCAGCTTCAACGTATGCGCCCTACAATTACCGCTGCAATGCACGATATAGACACGCGTTACAAAGATAATAATTTTTATTGGATCGTGTGTACGTACTATTATATAATAATACCTTTGTTGTTATTACGGCAGAGCTGTTTTCGACAGCAGGCTCACCCCAAAAGCCTTATTCCCCCTTTTGAACTTCTCTCTACCGGGTAGCCTGTCACCGTGAAACCCAGACTGATTCAACATGGAAGGGAGAAAACACCTGAGTGGCCGTACCTGGCGTTTCCTTATGTTGACGGGGACCTCCTGTCTGAAAGGATCTAGGATATGTATCATCCTCGCAGTCAAGTCCACGCTAGCCACAAGCCAATGCTGGAGTCCGATTTTGCAAGGAATAAGAATCTGTACCAAGGAATAACATAACTTATGTTCACCACAATTATGGGAGAAACAAAATATGGAAATCATTTTATAACACTTACCATATCAACCTCGTGCCATGGCCGGCTTCCTACCTGAAGAAATCCATGTACCGTCATAAGGTCATCCGCAGACCACCTGTACTGCAAGACCTTCCACCCAAGCGTATTGACTTCACCATCATCACCAGGAGGCATTATTTTCTCCCACTGGTACTCCAATAATGGTTATGGACAAACAAATTGTCATTGTGAGTGAGGATCAATTCATTGATAAATAAGTACACACAAACAAACAAACACTTACAAATAATTAAGTTCCTAAAATGTTTATCCTCTGGTTGTATACATTGGGGTATGCTCATTGACGCTTCTGTAAGATGGCTAGGTACCCGTCCATATGCTGTAAAAAGATTTGGAAACACTGTTACAATTCAAGCGTAAAAAAAGTCAAACTCAGAAAAATTTTGTTGCCTACCAAGTCAAACAACTCCATGTAGTTCTCTTCGAATCTGTGGAACCAACCCAGGTCTACCGGCTCCATGATATCAATATTGCGTCTGTATAAACCAATTTTCTGAATATCAGACAAATTAAACAGATTAACGTTGGTGCATAAATAAAGTAACACATCTGATACTTACTCCACCCCTGTTGAGCTGTTCTTCTTATATGCTTTATAGGTCTCCAACTGCCCATCATCTACCAATGCTGTAGGATTGAATGTTTGCTCTGATGCTACCGGCATTGTCCTAGGCTTCTTTGGGCGAGTCGGGTCAGTGTATGGGCTGATCAGCTGCTACCCGCGCTTACGTACACGGGGGATACGGAGGACGCGGGGTGTATCGGTGGGAGGAGGAAGGATCTCATAGGATGAATCGGGTGTGATGATAGGAGGATGAGGGATCCAGTGGGATGATACTGCTATGACAGTAGGAGAATGAGGGGTCTCATACGGTGTAATTGTAAAGCCAAGTCCGGTGGAAGAACCCCTAAGACGGTGATTTGGTTCCGAAGAATTCTCCTGCACCTCTAGAAGCAGGGGAAACTCAGATGTACTCTCAGTACGAGTCTCCTGGTGTCAGCCAGAGCCTCCAGTGTCTATATCGATACTCTGTGTATCAGGTCCGGCCACCTGTGTATCAGGTACGACACCATATATCTCTGGTCGGGGTACCGGGCATACCACCTACGTCTTTGGCCGGGCATACCACCCCGTCAATAGGACTACACCCACCCACGAAGTCTCTATATGAATCATCTCTATCATGGGACAGTGGGCCCTCTCCTGTTGTTTGTGATGTCGATCCCCACAAACTTTGGACTAAGTCCATCAGCTGCTGATATTGCCTGTTTCATTCTTCATCACTTCTCCGCAGATTATCCCATAAAGCTAGGACTGAACCCTCCAATGATTGGATTCTAAGCTCCAACTGGTCCTGAAAACAAGTACACGATGTCAGTCATGCACACGTATTTTCATTTGAAACAAATAAATGCAGAACAACAGTTTTAACATACCTCGCGTGCCTATACACCATCTCCTAGTGAGATATATGTAGCATTGTCTCCCATCATCGTAAATCGTACGAGTCACTACCTTGGGGGTCTCTCACGGGGCAACTCTATGTCCGTCTGCATCTCTTCACTGACACAAATTTGCTCTACCTCCGGTATAACGTCGTGCTCACTCGAACTCACCCTCACTGAATCCGGTATATCTTCTTGTCCCCCACCCAATGGACCTCCTCCCCTATGCCCGCATAATAGGGTTCACCCCTTTCAGCTTGGGTGGCCACCAATTTCGTCCTTGCAAACATCTAAAAACGTTGTTAGAACGTTGTGTAATTGAATTTAGTTATTAACATTAACAAGTTAGACACTTACATGATTTGTGAATATATTCAACAACCTATCCCCCCTCGGTTGTATCTTTAACGCCCACTTTAGAATTCGGGGATACATATCGGTAGCCACCGGAGTCCCAAATTGGATCTCAAGCTCGGGGATCACCTCGAAAACAAAAATCTACAAATATATATATGTTATTTCCAAATTCCGTATAGACGATTACACACGTAAATGATTTTATTCATAAAATGCTTACCAAAAGGGTGTAAGATAAACCATAAATGTTATACGCCTCTACCATATGTTTGTCATGTCCCTTTGCTTGCTGGAGTCTTTGGAACCGCTTCCGTCGCCCGTCAAGCGCATGCTTGAATAAAATTATGGAATGACTGTACATGTGTGCACCCCACGACAACGCATCAAAACCGTCCAGATCATCCACCAGCCGTAACTGCCAAACTGGAATTTTGACTCTCTTGTCCAACCCCATAAGTATCCAGTTCAGCATATAGATGAAGCATAGTTTCACACTATCGTATGCCTACTGAAACTCACCTCTCCTTAGGACATCTCTCAACTCGAAGGACGAAATCTCATGCTTACCACGAAAGTACCGGTGATGTAGGCCATTATCCACGCTAACATAGCCGATCGTATTCGGTACTACTTCAAACCTTAATCTGGTGATTAGGTAGAATTCTACCTTCAAGAACCTCACCTCATGATTGCCTAACATAAACCACAAATCGTCCGAGGGCCCATTATGATGCACCTCGTGCAGAAGTAGCTGGTGGATAATACCACCCGAAAACTTCACCGGTCGGGGCATGGTCAATAAAAACCCAAAACAGGACGCCCTTAACCGACGTTGGTCTTCCTCAGCCCATTCTATAGAAACCCGGTTAATGGCGTCATCTATCTGGCCAAGGGCATCGAAATGGTCATGGCGAGTGACTTTGCCCTTGTACCACTCTTCCACTGGAGTTTTACGCGACTCCCTCAACCGATTCATCATCTGAAATTAAACAACAACATAATTAATGTTTTAGCCCTGTGAAATCCTCAGAAATAACAAGCTCTAACCTTAATAAAAGCTCGGGGCTTGAAGATAAAAGCTCAGACAGAGCTTTTATAAAAGCTCGAAGCCAGCTTTTATCATAAGCTCCGAGCTTTTGTGTAAAAGCTCGGATCGAGCTTTTACATAAAAGCTCGAATCTTTTGTATACAAGCTACGAGCTTTTGTATAAAACTCTGAGCTTTTGTATAAAAGCTTTGAGATTTTGTACAAAAGCTCGGATCGAGGTTAAATTAAAGCGTCGAACTTTTATATAAAACTTCCAGAATTTGCACAAAACCTCGGATCGAGGTTTTGTAAAATCTCGATCTGAGGTTTTATATAAAAGCTCGACGTTGTTATAAAAGCTCGGATCGAGCTTTTATAAAAAAGCTTCGAGCTTTTATATAAAAGCTCGACGCTTTTATAAAAGCTCGGATAGAGCTTTTGTTGAAAAGCTTCGAGCTTTTATATAAAAGCTCAACGCTTTTATAAAAGCTTGGATCGAGCTTTTATATAAGAGCTTCGAGCTTTTGTATAAAATCTCCGAGATTTAATACAAATGTTCGAAGTTTGATTCATCTTCTTCAACAACTTTTTTACAAATACAAAACCCTAACCTAACCCATTTTCATTCTGAGATCCACAAATAAAACCTAATCTAACATTTCATTCAATTAATCAACAACCAAAACGATACAAATTCAATGCTCAACTAACCTCGATCGATTGCAATATTCTGTTCAACGATAAACTGGTTTCCAAGTTCCAGTACCGTCGCTGTGAACACGATGCCGTCGATTCACTTTTTTTGTTTTTACTTTTTCTCTTTTTCTTCACAATGAAAGTGATGGTATGGGTATTTTGGTCTTTACACTTTAAATGGTGCCTTTTAAACATGATTTATTAATGTGGTGTTATTTACACAACAGCCCCCCTAAAAGGTGCCATTAATTTTTTGAACCCCGATTTTAATCTCTGTAGAAAACTAAAATTGAACAATTATTAGAGGCCTAAGTTTGCTAAAGGGATATTTTAATAATAAAACAAAGAGTTTTGAAAATAAAACGAAAGCCGTTAATAAATATTTAAAAAGAAAACAAAGTTTAAGAAATCATATCTTCAAAATACTCTTACTCAATCTATAAAACAATATTTGGCTATATTCCTTTGATAGAGTAACAAGTGTAGAAAAGTGGGAATTTTAGTATGAAAGCATTACCTTTAGTTGACATTAATAATTATTCATATGAGTATATATATATATATATATATATATATATATATATATATATACTCATATGAATAATTATAAAAATAATAAAGATATATAATTCTCACCGATTTTGGTAATATAAAAATATTGAATATATATAAATCCCACTGATTTTACCAATATAGTCAAATCCCTCTAAATGCGAAATTGACTTTCTTTTTTTTAAATCTCATTAAATGTGGAATTGACTTGTAATAATACCGGAGAATCGATCACTAATCTGGTTTATTATCAAGATACTCTAGTTTAATACCAGATGATTTAGTTGCTTTAACAAAAAGAAAGAATGAATATGTTTATATTTCTGTTATTATTATTATTATTAAAAGAAACTAAATGATTTAGAGACCCAAGTAGAAGAAATGATCAGGAGAACCACTATTATCCGGGCAATTAGCATTCCGAAACTCAGTCAGAAAATTTGTTGCCCACCCTAAGATATCCTCATCACAACGAGCTGCAGCTTGGTGGATCAGTTGGTTCCTCCGCCATCAAATACGCCAAAAAACCACACACAAGATCTCTATTCTTTTTACACAAGAATATGAGAACAAAGAATGATGAGATCAAGAAAATGTTCCTGATCATCCCATTTCAGATTACACATAAAATTGCATGAAGACCAAATGTCCTTAAGCTTCACAGAACCCCAAAGCGCATGGGTGGTTGATTCCGGCTTCCTAGAGGAAACCGGACACCAAATCTCAGTTGGGAATTTCCTCTTATCCAAGTTAACAAGGGATGGGATCCAATGATGACAGGCTTTCTAGATAAAAAACTTGATCTTCAATGGTATCTTGAGGCGCCATAAAAATTTCCACAAAGACTCCAACCCATTCAGACCAGAAGAGCTAGAATGCAAATTCATGGACCTACCAACTTTATAGCCACTAAAAACTGAATACCGGACTTCTCAAAATGCCAAAGAACTGAATCAACATGCCCAGACGAGTCAGTGAGGAGACTCAAAATAGCCTCTACGTCCTCCTCTAGGAAAGAAGAACATGTTGGAAAAATCCATCATATGGGGCCACACATGTAAATATTAAATGTGTTATGTTATCTTTTGGTTAAACCTAAATTAAAGTGATCTAATTAAGATTTAAAGTATTAAGGCTTAAGGGTATAATTGTCATGGAATTAATGTATAGATACTAGAGTGCTATTTCTAATTTGTTGAGGGGTCGAATTAGAAATAGCCAACATAAAATAATTTGATTATTATATATATTTGGGGTTATGGTCCCCAAATTACATGATACTTTTGTTTTCTCTGTATCCCCATGAACAGAGTAAAATAAAACATAGTAGGGTTCATAAAGGTCGTGATATTTTGGAAGATCACAACCCGTTCACAAATCTCCAGCAATGGATTCAGGTACGCTTCCACTTTTCGATTTACTTCTTTTCTCTAGAATTGACATGGGTTATATTATGTATATTAGGGTTTGATTAATCATGATATAGAAACATAATTAGGTTATTGGAATTAATTATGTGCTTATGCATGTTAATTTTATGTTAATCGAATCCTTTACAATTGGTATCAGAGTCACCCATGATTTATTCTTGAGAATTGAGATTTGACAGGACCCACCCCGACTCCTCTCTTGAGTACGAGGGAGGCCCTGTCGGCTGAAATTTTGCTAGCATGATAAAAGATCTTTCTACTAAGTTTTCCAATTGAAATACTTTCTTTAAAACAAACAAAATGTAGGAAGAATATTGGAGAGTGAAAAATGTACATAATTGCAATTTCTTTTCTTATTTTGATTCGTTACAAAAAAGTTTATCAAAAATGACCGATCGTACCAAAAACCGACCACTTTAAAAACTAAAACATCAGTCCGTCCCGACTAGAAATCCGAACAGGCCGAGTAAGAAACCCGAGTAGGCTGAGTAAGAAACCCGAGTAGGGCGAGTAGACTGAATAGGCCATGTGGGCTGAGTAGGTCAAGTGGGCCGAATAGGTCAAGTAGGCCGAGTAGGCCGAACAGACCGAGTAGAATTCCGACCACGTTCTGACCATGCCTACCGTCCCGACCATGCCTACCGTCCCGACCATGCCTACCTCATATTTCTAAATATGTACATGACAATTTAAAATGCATGACTTTTATGCTTCATGATGTCATCGAGTGACCCACCTCAAAACTTCTGAGTCCGCACAACCGAACAGCTACCTAGATAAATATTTAAGAGTGAAAGGATGAGCGCTAAAGCCCAGTGAGTGAATGAAAACTTTTAAAATCACTTTTCTAAACCACTTTACAATAAGCATTCAATAATACATGGTATAAGATAATATATCTACTTTCGTACTTAATAAACTGAATAAACTGAATGAACTGAATGCTTCTCTTTACCGAACAAGAATGAAATACTTTATAAAATCTTAATCTGCACCAAATTCGTACCCAGGGATATCCTCAATACGTAAGCCGATTTGCTTCGGGCAAACACAGAGTCATGAATAACTTCTGGTCATACTCGTGCAGAGCGACTCAATTACTCTTTCTCTGGTCATGCTCGGGCAGAGCGACTCTCTAGTCATACAAGTGCAGAGCGACTCTATTTCTCTTTCTCTGGTCATGCACTTGCAGAGCGACTCATGACATACACATGTGTAGAACGGCCCCAAAAGCCAGCCATAATCATAACTGGGGAAGGGTACATACATGATGCTTTTATAGAAATCATAATCTCTTCTTGATAATTAATAAAAATAATATAACTGATTCTGAATGCTAATATAAGCATAAAACATATACTTTCAGTTCTCTGTATCATCACCATCATAAAAGATAATAAAGCTTAAAAGATTTGCAACAATTAATCTTAGTCATAAAATTGGAAACCTTTGAGTTAAAAACAAAACTGAAACTTAATTCACTCACAATTTAGAAGTCAAGCTTAATTTAGACTGAGTCTGCTAGGTTCCCTTCGTCTTCTTTTCCTAATAATCACAAGATCCAATTAGAAACTAGATATCAAAGGATAATCAACTGAAATCTATAATCACGAGAGAGAGCTTCACTGACTTCTCATCTTTCCTTTCTTCCCTTCCTTTTCTTCCGCTGGATTCTACTGCTTTCTAGCTCTCACAATGTTTATCCTTCAATATATATATACTTAAAGAAGGACACAGCTGAAGTTGTGAGCTAATTAACCAAGCTCACAGCTGCCTGTCAGCCATGCAATTCACTTGGGCTTACTCATCTGATGCCTTTTCTGTTTCACGCTTATCCAATTTTTTTTTTAAATTGGACCACAAAGACATGGGTGTTACAATTCACCCCTCCATATAAGAATTTCACCCTCGAAATTACTTACTTAGCCGAAATAGATAGGGATACTGAGTCCGCATCTGATCTTCATGTTCCCAAGTTGCCTTTTCCACTACATGATTTCTCCATAACACTTTTACAAGAGGAATAACCTTAGTACGTAATACTTGTTCCCTTCTATCTAGAATCTCAATAGGTTCCTCTTCATAAGTTAAATCTTCTCTTAACTTCATTAGTTGCTTGGTTAAAACATGCGTAGGGTTGACTATATATTTTCGAAGCATAGAAACATGAAATACATCACGAATTCTTAAAAGCTCGGAAGGTAAAGGTAAACGGTATGCCACTGCTCCAACTCGGGCAATGATCTCATACTGACCAATGTATTGTGGACTTAACTTACCACGTCTTCAAAATCGAAGTATACATTTCCAAGGTGAAATTCGTAGGAACACATAGTCACCTACTTTAAACTCAAGTTCCCTTCTCCGTTTATCTGTATAGCTTTTCTGCCTATCATGAGAAACTTTTAATCTGTCTCTGATGATTTTGATATTTTCTGTTGTGACTTGAACAAGTTCTGGACCTAACAACTTTCTCTTGCCTACTTCATCCCAAAACACTGGTGTTCGGTATTATCTCCCATACAAAGCTTCATAAGGTGCCATTTCGATGCTAGCCTGATAATTGTTATTGTAGGCAAATTCTATCAAAGGTATATGTACATCCCAACTATCTTTGAAATCCATCACACAAGCTTGAAGCATTTCCTCTAATGTCTGAATAGTACGCTCCGACTGACCATCAGTCTGCGGGTGAAAAGCAGTACTAAAATGTAATCTAGTTCCCAAAGCTTGTAAACTGGGCTAAAATCTAGATGTAAACCGAGGATCTCTATCTGATACTATGGATACTGGTGCGCCATGAAGACGAACTATTTCATCAACATAAATTCTGGCTAATCTGTCAAGAGAGTAAGTAATACCGATTGGCAGAAAATGTGCAGACTTTGTAAGTCGATCAACGATCACCCATAAATTATCGTGACCACTCTGACTACGAGGGAGTCCTACCACAAAATCCATGGTAACATGTTCCCATTTCCATTCGGGAATAAGAAATGGTTGAGAAAGTCCAGCTGGTTTCTGATGTTCTGCCTTGACTTGCTGACAAATCAAACATTTAGAGATGAATTCTGCTATCTCTCTTTTCATACCTTGCCACCAGTAATGCTCTTTCAAAGTACGATACAACTTAGTACTTCCTGGATGCATTGCATCAGTCTGTTACCTAGAACCAATGTACCATCACTTCTCACTACAAAATCAGCTCGTAAGCTTTTTTGCACTTCTCCCTTCAATTTAACTAAATAAGAATCTTGAGGTTGCGATTCCCGTATATGATCAATCAAAATAGGTCTAACCTGAAAGGTAGCCAATAATGCTTCACAATCTCGTGCTTCTAGCTTAACTCTCAACATTCTTAATTCAGCTAATAATGGAAGCTGAAGATGATTTACCTTCCAATTCATCCTCAAATGAGCCATAGAACTTGAAGACTTTCTACTTAGTGCATCTGCCACCATATTTGCCTTACTAGGATGATATTCAATCGTACAGTCATAATCTTTAATCAACTCAATCCATCTTCTTTGTCTCAGATTCAGTTCTTTTTGAGTGAAAAGATATTGTAAGCTTTTATGATCTGTATAAATCTGACAAGTAACTTCATATAAGTAATACCTCCAAATTTTCAGTGCAAACACTACTGCAGCAAGCTCTAGATCATGGGTTGGGTAATTCTGTTCATGCTTCTTTAATTGTCTTGATGCATAAGCTATCACTTTCCCATGTTGCATCAAAACGCAACCTAAACCATGTTTAGATGCATCACTGTAAACAATAAATCCATCACTTTCGGTTGGAAGAGCAAGTATTGGAGCAGAAGTCAATCTCTCATTGAGTTCTTGAAAACTCTTTTCACAAGCTTCTGACCACTCAAACTTCACATCCTTCTGAGTTAATCTTGTTAATGGTGAAGCTATTTTAGAAAATCCCTCTACAAATCTTCGATAGTAACTTGCTAAACCCAAGAAACTTCTAATTTCTGTCACACTGATTGGTCGTTCCCAATTCACTATAGCTTCAACTTTTTGAGGATCAACAAAAGTACCATCACCATAAATCATGTGGTACAAAAATGTTACTCTATCGAGCCAGAATTGACACTTGCTAAATTTGGCATAAAGTTGATTCTCTCTCAGGACTTGTAGAATAATCTCTAAATGCTCTGTATGCTCTACGTCATCCTTAGAATAAATCAAAATGTCATCAATGAACACGATAACAAATTTGTCTAGATAAGGATGAAATACCCTATTTATCAAATCCATAAAAGCTGCTGGGGCATTTGTTAATCCAAATGGCATAACTAGAAACTCATAATGCCCATAACGAGTTCTGAAAGCGGTCTTTGGTATATCGCAGTTTCTAATTCTCAATTGGTGATAACCAGTTCGCAAATCTATTTTAGAGAATACCTTTGCTCCCTTAAGCTGATCGAATAAGTCATCAATACGTGGAAGTGGGTATTTATTACGCACCGTTGCTTTATTCAATTGCCGGTAATCGATGCATAAATGTAACGTTCCATATTTCTTCTTAACAAACAGAACTGGCGCTCCACATGGTGACACACTAGATTTAATAAAATTCTTGTTCACCAATTCTTCTAATTGAATCTTCAACTCTTTCAATTCGGTTGGAGCCATTCTATAAGGTGGAATAGAAATTAGAGTTGTGCCTGGGACTAAATCTATCACAAACTCAATGTCTCTATCTGGTGGTAATCCATGAAGATCTTCGGAAACTACATCTAGAAATTTTCTTACACCGATATATCTTCTAATTTTACCTCACTATCCTGAGTATCAATTACATAAGCCAAATAAGCTAAACATTGTTTCCTGAGCAACCGTCGGACAGTAATAGCAAAAATAACACAAGAAGGAAGAACCCGACGTTCACCACAGAAAATAACATCCGACTCTTCTTGAAGTGTAAATTTTACCTCTTTTCGAAAACAATCTACAGTAGCATGGTATATAGCCAGTCAATCCATTCCCAAGATAACATCAAAATCATGTATATCAAGCGGAATCAAATCAACATGTAGCTCATGTTTACCGACTATGACCTTACTGTTCCTATATATATTCTCAGCCAATAAAGATTCACCAGTAGGTGTAGCCACTACCATACTAGAATCTAATGGTCTTAATTCTACATCCGCATATACCATAAAAGATCGAGATACAAAAGAATGAGTAGATCCAGGATCAATGAGAACATGAGCATCGTGGCCAAAAATTGTTAACATACCTGTAACGACATCTGGAGTGGTCTCGGCATCTTGCTGAGTCATAGCAAAAACCCTTGCTTGAGTACGAGGTCTACCCGACTGACCTCTCTGTTTGTTGCCTCCAACACCTGCTGTGCTAACTTGGGTTTTCCCTGTAGTTGTAGATCCTCCTACTCGGGATCCTCTTTGTCCTTGAATCTGACCAGCGCCACTTTGCATTGGTTGAAAACCTATCTTTCTCTCTTCATTGCCTGCCTGGACTAACTCGGGGCAAAAAAATTTTAAATGTCTAGGCTGCCCACATTGATAACAACCTGAACTCCCCAAATAACACTCACCATCATGGTGTTTTCCACAAGTCTTACATAGAGGACGCCAACCTCTACCCATACTAACACTCTGTTGTTGACTACCCATTAATTGCTGGACTGAGGCTTGGCTAGAACCAGGTCCACGACTCTGTTGATAATTACTAGTATGACCTGAAAAACTACCTATTGCCTTAGGAATTTTGCTATCAGAGCCCCCTGCTGACCAATTATTACGCTTTTGTTTCTGTTGTTCAAATCTGTGAGAGTCACTAAGGCCTCTCTCCACTCTAAATGCAGCATCAAGCAACTTACCAAACTCAACATGTCTAGAAGTAGTCACTATTGTCTTAATTTCCGATCGAAGTCCATCTTCTAATTTTCTACACTTATTTTCTTCATCAGCGACTACATACGGAGGAAACCCCAAAGTTCTGTAAATTTCTTCTCGTATTCTTCTACCGTCATAGATCTCTGCACTAGTTTGAAAAATTCAACACTTTTCAAATCTTGATAGAAACGTGGATACTAATGATCATTAAACTGCTTCTTAAAATCCTCCCAAGTAATTCCTTCAGGAGTTCTTCGTTGAACTGAGGCCCACCAATCATATGTTTTTTCCTTTAACAAAAACGTAGCAAAAGAAACCTTCTGTTCATCGGTGCACCTCATAACTTCAAATACACGTTCTAGTTCATTCAACCCAGAACTAGCACTATCTGGATCCCCAATTCCATCAAAATTTGTAGCTCTAAACTTTCTTACAAACTCAATTGAATTTTCAGGCACTCACGTTTGGTACTGGACCATCGCAGTCAACAGTTCAGCAATTCTATCCATTGGTTCTTCCCTAGGTTCCGGTACATGAGTTTGAGCTATAGGTGGTTGAGGGTGTGATTCTATCTCATTTTCACCTTGGTTACCACTCCTCTCTCCAAGGTCAGCTACCGGTCTTGTGCGTGGGCGGCCAACTCGACGCATGATGCTGTTACAAAATTAAAGTTATGCTTAAATGCATGAAACTAAATGCAAACAATTACTCTGTGGTTCTAAGGAATTTATAAACCGTGTTCTGATACCAAGTTGACAGGACCCACCCCGACTCCTCTCTTGAGTACGAGGGAGGCCCTGTGGGCTGAACTTTTACTAGCATGATAAAAGAACTTTCTACTGAGTTTTCCATATGAAATACTTGCTTTAAAACAAACAAAATGTAAGAAGAATATTGGAAAGTGAAAAATGTACATAATTGCAATTTCTTTTCTTATTTTCGTTCGTTACAAAAATTTTATCAAAAATGACCGATCGGACCAAAAACCGACAACTTTAAAAACTAACACATCAGTCCGCCCCGACCAGAAATCCGAGCAGGCCGAGTAAGAAACCCGAGTAGGCCGAGTAGACAGAATAGGCCATGTGGGCCGAGTATGTCAAGTGGGCCGAATAGGTTAAGTAGGCTGAGTAGGCCGAACAGACCGAGTAGAATTCCGACCACGTTCTGACCATGCCTACCCTTCCGACCACTTTACAGTCCCGACCATGCCTACCTCATATTTCTAAATATGTACATGACAATTTAAAATGCATGACTTTTATTCTTTATGATGTCATCGAGTGGCCCACCTCAAAACTTATGAGTCCACACAACCGAACAACTACCAGGATAAATATTTAAGAGTGAAAGGATGAGCGCTAAAGCCCAGTGAGTGAATGAAAACTTTTAAAATCACTTTTCTAAACCACTTTACAATAAGCATTCAATAATACATGGTATAAGATAATATATCTACTTTCGTACTTAATAAACTGAATAAACTGAATGCTTCTCTTTACTGAACAAGAATTAAATACTTTATAAAATCTTAATCTGCACCAAATTCGTACCCAGGGATATCCTCAATACGTAAGCCGATTTGCTTCGGGCAAACACAGAGTCATGAATAACTTCTGGTCATACCCGTGCAGAGCGACTCAATTACTCTTTCTCTGGTCATGCTCGGGCAGAGCGACTCTCTGGTTATACAAGTGCAGAGCGACTCTATTTCTCTTTCTCTGGTCATGCACTTGCAGAGCGACTCATGACATACACATGTGTAGAACGGCCCCAAAAGCCAACCATAATCATAACTGGGGAAGGGTACATACATGGTGCTTTTATAGAAATCATAATCTCTTCTCGATAATTCATAAAAATAATATAACTGATTCTGAATGCTAATATAAGCATAAAACATATACTTTCAGTTCTCTGTACCATCACCATCATAAAAGATAATAAAGCTTAAAAGATTTGCAACAATTAATCTTAGTCATAAAACTGGAAACCTTTGAGTTAAAAACAAAACTGAAACTTAATTCACTCATAACTTAGAAGTCAAGCTTAATTTAGACTGAGTATGCTAGGTTCTCTTCGTCTTCTTTCCCTAACAATCACAATATCTAATTAGAAACTGGATATCAAAGAAGAGTCAACTGAAATCTATAATCACAATGTCTGATAGAGAAGAGTGGTGATGTGATGAGATCTGTTAATAAAAATTAAAAGAACATGTAAAAGTCAAGACTTGCACAGTTACACTTGGGTTTGTAAAAAAATAATATATTATTAGGTTATTACTCATGATAATGTCTACATGCCTACATAATAACGTGGATCACTTATATTGGACACTTGGATTTATATAAATTTAAGACACTATGAAAAACTCGTATTTTTTTTTAAAGACAGATGGGGCTACAGCCCCATGTAGCCTCCATGAAGATTCGCCATTGCCTATTACCCAGCCCCGAGCATTCTAGACGATGCTTTTTATTGCTTCCGGTAAGCCGGTGAAAATTGGCTCGCCGATATCTCCGTTTCATTGACAAAATGAACCGACTAACCATTCTCATAACCCACAATCGTTGCACTTAAACACTCGGTATTCGTCACCTCTTCAGACCCATACAACCTTCCCCTTGTAACCCACCACAGTCCCGCCTCATGCCTTTATCGATGTAAGTAAGAACCAAAAGATCCTTAGCCGCCACATCCCCATCAAAATATGCATAGAATTAGACACTCCCATTTTCACTGCGCTCTAAGCTGCTCTGATTTACCACCGTCGGCTCATCACATACCTGAATTTATGGGTGGGTACAAAATCCGTAACCAAACTAAACCGAACCGAACCAAGGGTGTTCGGTCCGGTTCATGTAGCCTATTCGGTTCAAACCGGTTTGGCTATTTGAAAACCAATTTATTTTCAGTTCAAACCGGTTTTGGATATCCAAAACCGGTTTAAATCGATGAAGTATGAACCATCCTATATAAGTAACAAAAAAACTCTAAAAACACATTTCAGTTTTCACTTTTCTCTTAGCCGCAACTTTCTAAAACTCACTTTCTCTCGTTTCTCTAAGGAGGGTGTATTCAATAAAGATTTTAAAAGACTTTTAATGACTTTTATGGAACTAAAAAAATTAGGTGTATTCAATGTAGACTTTTAACGACTCTATAAAAGTAATGATTTATTCAATAAAGACTTTTATAGACTTTTAAAAAAATCTTTAAAAGTCATATGGTATTCAATCAAGACTTTTTAATAGTTAATAAAAGTTAGGAGGTATTCAAAGTCTCAATGAGTTTTAATGACTTTAAAATATCAATGACTTTTAATGAATTCTAATTATAACAAATCTCACAATTTGTCTTCCATTCCTACCAAAAACTTTGAATGACTTTTTTTTAAAAGAAAAAATTAGAAAGAATTTCACTTTAGAATAAAAACATAAAACTTTTTGAAAAACATCTACCACCAAACATATGTTCTATTTTCAAATAAAAACACAATCATTCTAAACAAATTTCACAAATAAAATAATACAAATAACTTTTTAAATGAATAAACATTATTAAAAAAACCATACAAACATTAACGATCTATAACACAACAAAATTAACTTAAATAATAATATAAATAACTCTCCATTAACCATGCAATTAAGGACGAGAGATTTCATTTTTTTACCTATATTTTCAAAGCAACTAAGCAAAACCGAAACAAATCAAATGAATTTCATTTAGTAAAATAAAAATATTAAAAGACAAAACCACTACTTAACCATGCTGATATGCCATAATCAAAGTCGCGTATGAGTGTGATTCCATATAATTATGATCAATATCAAACTACCCACATTTATACATGAGTCTTACTTAACAACTAGGTGCGGATTTTATGTTTTATCTTAATAACTGGAATGGAATTTTTATAGATTTTGTATACTCA
Organism: Dipteronia dyeriana; assembly: GCA_032871835.1. NCBI lineage: Eukaryota > Viridiplantae > Streptophyta > Magnoliopsida > Sapindales > Sapindaceae > Dipteronia > Dipteronia dyeriana. The sequence continues at coordinate 567,299 of CM065295.1, forward strand.
TTGTCATACTTTTATAGAGACATGTAAATGTTAATATTATTGTCGGTCTTCTACATTTATACTAAAAGAAAATTTATAATATTTTGACTAATTATATATAAAAAAAATTAACTAATTATTAAAAGAAAAGGAGCATGATGTCTTTGTATATATATATATATATATATATATATATATATATAATTAACGATGATTATTTTTTATTAATTTGAAAAAATATATTTTTATTGACATGATAATGTATATAATTTTGCTAAAACAAAGTATACATTATATTTAAAAGTCAATGAAAATCTATAAATGTCTATAAAAATCTTTTAAAATGTAAGTCTACGAAAGTCTTTTGAAATGAAAGTCTATAAAATTCTTTTAAAATAAAGTCTATGAAAGTTTTTCGTAATCCTATAAAGTCTATAAAAGTCAATAAAAGTCCATAAAATCTGTAAAAGTCATCAACTTAAAAAAAGTTTTTAAAAGTCATTTGAAATCCTAATCGAATATACCCCCTCCCTAAATCTCTTCGCTGCAACGTCTCTCATCTCCGATGAATCTCTATTGCTTCAATCAAAGGTTTGTCTTCTCAGTCTTCCACCTTTTTTTTTGGGATAATTTTTTTTTCAATGATTTTGAAAACGATTTTACATATTTTTTCTTATTTTCTTCCTATCAGACTCAACTAGCGTTCTAGATCTATATTTTGGTTTTTTGGGTTTCCTGGGTTTCTTTCAATCTTTTCTTTTATGCTGACTTCTTCTACATCGAAATGATCATCATCTCTTGTGACTTCATCTCCATCACTACAATCTTAAGGTTTGTCTTAATATTTTATATATTTTAATTTTAATTTTAATGGGACTTAAATAATTTTTCCATTGATTTGTTGTAATTTTATATATGTTCTGAAGCATTGTGTTCTACATTCAACATAAGGAACTCAATCAATTTTTTTTGTCTCCTTATTCAATGTAAATCATTTAATTACATATTTAGAGATTTCTCCAGGTAAACCGGTTATAAACTCATAACTTGGTTGATTTGCTACAGTTTCTGAAGAACATTTTTTTAAGGGACTGAGAACAAAGAATTGAATCTTGAAAGTTCAAAAAATTTTAGGAAAGTTTTTTTCATTATGTTATTTGATTTTGGACTTTATATTTACTAATTGGATTGTTTTTTTTTTTTTAAAAAAATTAACCGTAAGACTTGGACATGTATTTCAATTATCATTATATATATTTATCACCAAATACAAGTTTTCCTTTCTTGAAGAATATTGTTAAATTGTTTTATATATATATAGTGGAAATGATGAGAAATGTCACATTTTTTTGGTGAGTTGCAGTGATATCACCGTTATAATAAGTTATGTTTAAAAGGTACCTATTATGGTGAGCTACCGAAATTGCCCTTAAATAATCGATTCTTTATTCTTTAAAAGCTCTTGTCCAAAAAAGTTGTATCAAAATCAAGTACTCCTACTCCGGGTATCTCTTCAAAAAACGAACTCCATTCCAGATATACTACAGAAGAAGGTAAATTAATATTTCTAATCTTCATTTCCATATTTTATTGTATTTCTATGTTATAACACTGTATGAAAATTTATGAACATGTTTAATTTTTTTTTTGTTTATGTCTGGGAGTTGTAAGCTTTTAAAAAATTTATGAACATGTTTGCATTTTTTTTGTATATAAATTTGGCCTAGTTGATTTGAAGTGGTGCAAACAAGTTTAAAATCTTAGACATAAAAGCTGGAAACTATTTAAAAAAAGCTCGAAACATTTGAAAAAAATCTCGATCAAATTATAAAAATGCTCGTTCCATCAGAAAAAAGCTCGATCCCTCAGAAAAAAAGTTCGATCCCTCACATAAAAAGCTCGATCTCTCAGAAAAAAGCTCGATCCCTCACAAAAAAAGCTCGATCCTCACAAAAAAAGCTCGATCCCTCTAAAAAAAAGCTCGATCTCTCACAAAAAAGCTCGATCCCGCACAAGAAAGCTCGATCCCGCACAATAAAAACTTGATCCCTCACAAAAAAACTCAATCCCTAAAATAAAAAGGTCGAGCCATATTTGAAAAAAACTCGAGCCATATGAAAAAAAGCTCGAGCCATATTAAAAAAAGGCTGATGATGTACAAATAGAGCTCGGTCCTGAACCAAAAAAGCTCGATCCCGTTAAAAAAAACTCGATCAGTAAAAAAAATATCGATCGCTTACAATTATGAGTTTTGTTTAATAATCCTTTATAAATGTAAAATTAATATCAAATATTTATTCCTTAATAATGGTTTTTGATGATGATTTTGACAGGACAATGGATAGGGTGAGAATAGTCATATCTTACAACGGTTGATGGGAGCAATTACCTGACGGAAATCAGAGGTATTTAGGTTCCGATAACCAAGGTTTGTTTGTGTCAAAGAATTTGAGTTACGATGAACTGGTGTCGATCGTGCAAACCATTGTGAAGTTTGATGAGAACAAATACAGTGCTGATCTACAGTCTCTATCAATTATTCCTAGGACTACATGTCATACATTTATAAGAAACAATGATGATGTTCAGTTTATACTAGGGGAAGATAGGGTGATATCTCAAGTATGTGTTAGTCTAATCGAGAGGCCAGCAGTAGGTGTCATTGGTGAAGATATCCCTCATCCTGATAACACCCAACAATTTCGATCGTCAGGCGGAAGCAACCAGTTGTTCACAGAAAGAAGTGAGATTGATGGTCGGGAAAACATATGTGCTGTCCCACCGGAAGTAGCCGGCCATGATAATACACTAGGACCTCAATTCGACGATGTATTTGGTTGTCAAATTGAGATGAATGTAAGGTAGTACAACAGGCAATACAATGAGATCTACAATGACATCAACAATGGCCGGAATACAACACCGAATGTTGGGCGGATTCATAAGGTGGATAATGAGAGCAATTTGAATCCGGTAGATAATGTACATAACAATGAGGATGATGAAGAACCTGTCGAAACGGAAAGTCATGTAAGACGTGTATACAGATTTAGTTCCAGTGCACCAGATATAGCTGGGAACTCCAAGGTCCGGGCTAATGTAACTCCAGATGATTCTGATAATGCCACAACATGGGTTATTCCAGGAGCAGAATCATACTCGTTTGGTGTGGGTGGAAGCAGGAACTTGGTTGAAGATGAACCTACAAGCATGATATATAAAGGGCAATGTTTTTCAACGAAAAAGGATTTGAAGAGATTAGTAGGCCATTTTGCAATGCGGTAGAACTTCGAGTGGAAGGTGAAAAGGTCTAATAAGGCAACATTACATCTAGTTTGTTTGATGGGAAATTGTATGTGGAATTTAAGAGCGGTGAGGAGAGATGAAGGCACATACTTTCAAGTAAGAAGTGTTGTCAACGAACACACTTGTCCGTTAGAGGAAATTCACCGCCGGTACCGACAAGCTAGTGCAGTCACAATTGGAGAAGTTATTGCACCTAGACTTCAACAATAAGATGGTTGACTAATGCGTTCGAAGGACATAATCGCCGACATGAAATCAATGTATGGAATCCAAATCATGTACAGTAAGGCACACGCTGCCCTCGATTATACGTTGTCACTAATATATGGAACACATGAGGAAACCTTCCAACTGCTTCCATCATTTGGCTACGTTTTGGAACAAACAAATCCCAGCACAATCATTGACTTACAGTACGACGAAGATGGTATATTTCTGTACTTTTTCATATCGATTCGTGCCTCACTTAGAGGATTCCGGACGTGTATGCATCCAGTCATTGCCGTTGATGGTACCCATTTGAAGGGATGATTCTAGGGTACAATGTTTGTTGCAACAACACAAGATGGGAATGAACAGATGTATCCACTTGCTTTTGGGTACGGCTACTCAGAAAACAACCTTTCATGGGAATGGTTTTTAGATTGCTTGAAGGGTGCCCTAGGTCATATTGATGAGCTAGTTTTCATTTTCGATAGGCATCCAAGCATTGAAGCAGGCATTTGTAAAGTGTTCCTTTATGCCACCCATACCATATGTTGTTGGCACTTTGTTGAAAATATTAAGAAGTGATTTCATAGGAAGGATGTTGCCGTAATAATGGACAAAGCAGCCCGCGCATACACCGAGTTTGAATATAACCGGCATATGGAAGAGTTAAGAAACTTACAACAGAATGCATATGATTATGTAATTGATACCGGTCCACACAAGTGGTCCCGTGTACACTGTCCGGAAAGAAGGTACATGGTGATGACAACAAATGCTGCAGAATGCATAAACTCATTCCTAAAATTTATACGCCAACTGCCTATGCTGACTCTGGTTGAGTTCATTAGGAATATGCTACAATGGTGGTTTCATGATCGCTATAGAGCTGCACAAACCATGCGTCATCAGTTGACCGACTCAGCACATCTTGTGCTCTTAAAACGTATGGATAAGTGTGGTTTTTCGACCGTAAATCCAGTAGATTGGAATATTTTCTAGGTCAAGCGATCTGGAAAACAATGGACTGTTGACTTTGCCCGAAAGACTTGTACTTGCAACAAATTCCAAATGGATCATTTTCCCTATTCTCAAGCTCTTGTGGCGGCACGGTACATTACTTTCAAGTTTTACTGTGAGGTGATTATTACTGAAACAAGTAGGTGATTGATGTGTTATGTTTTTTATAGGGAGCGAAACTTGGACTTGACAACTTTGTGTTCGGACTACTACAAGAGACAGACACTTATTGACGCATACTCGGTTCCTATTATGCCGGTGGGAGATCCTTCCACTTGGGTTGTGCCTTCTGACATTGCTCAGAGGGTGGTCTTGAATCCAAACTCCAGGAGACAAGCAGAACGGCCACGTACGGGTCGCCATGTCTCGTCTTCGGAGAGTACAACTACACAATCCTGTAGAAGATGTGGACAACCAGAGCATAATTCCAGGAGATGTTCTAATCCACCTATGATTAATGAAGATCCAAGCTGAGGTGTTCCCGATGAATACCGCCACAAGTGTAGCATCTGTCATTCCATTGGACACAACAAATAGACGTGCCCTAACATTGACTCTAATAGGGAATGAATAACAAAGTTTTGATTACATTGTAAACATTTCGAATTGTATCAGATTCTAATAATTTGGAATTGCAATAATCACTTATTGATGAATGGATTAATATTAATGAATGAATAATGAATGAATTAATATTCATGAATTAATTACATGTCTTATCTTTGTACATAAAAAATGGTAATATACAACCAATCACTAGGCGGGCTTGGAGTTACAAAAAATCTCAACAACCATTTTCTCCCGAATGATCCTCATGTCGTCCTTTGACCAATCAAAAGGCCTTCGACCCGCTAGTATGTACTCGATAAGTCTTAAAGTATGAGGGCCACAGTTACCTCTACAATAGGACGCATAAAACACCTTTAAAAATCGTTCTTAAAGAAAATCTAAGCACGTGAATGAAATAGAACGTCTTACTATTTTTTTTTGCTGGGGGACTATAGAAGTAGGCACCAGGCCGACCGAGAAGGGCTTATTTTCCCAAGGGAACGCCTGACTACCACCTCGCTGTGTAGTGTGGAACCCCGTGTCACTCAACATGGAGGGTAAAAACCACCGTAATGGCCGAACCTACTGGTGCCTGATATGATAAGGGACTTCCTGTCTCCAGGGGTCAAAAATGTCAATCTTCCCTTGTATAAAGTCGAAGGTCACCACCAGCCAATGTTGGCCCCCAACGTTGCACGGAATCAGGACCTGTAATAGTATGCATACGGTGTTAGGTCAGAACATATGAACAGTTTATATTTTAAATCATTTCCATCTTCTAACACTTACCAGGTTAACCTCGTGCCATGGGCGGTTTCCACTTGTGGTTGCTCCACAGACCGTCAGAAGGTCCTCCTCCAACCATTGGGACTGTACCATATTCCACCTTGCCGTGGTCACACTTCTAGAGGAATCACGAGGCATCATCCTCTCCCACATGTACAATATAAGTGGTTGTACATACAATCATTGACAATATCGTATTAATAGTACAAAACCATAAAATGCGATTCGATTCCAAAAACTTATAAATACTTACATTAAATTGTGTATCCAATACATTGATCCTCTATTTGTACACATTGGGGAATCCTCGCTGACGCTTGCGAAGAATATGGAGGTATGCGTCCATATACTGACAAACAATAAAACCACGGTAATTGTTAACAATACAACACTACTTACACAAACGTTAATATGAAAATCACGTAAGTACGTACCGTGTCCTCCAAGTCCATGAAGTTGGACTGCATAAGTATGAACCATTCGGCGTCCACTGGTGCCAGCAAGTCCACATCACGTCTGTTTAATGATTGAATTAGCTTTACATAAATTTGCATAAACATTAAATATACAACCATTTTTATTATACGAAGCTGGACTCACTGTTCCCCGTTGATATTCCTCATGAACGCTTTGTATGCCGCAAGCTGGTCAGCGTCCACTAGGTCGTGGGGGTCGAAAACGTGTTCCACGGCCTCAGACCGTGTCCGCAACCTCTTTGACTGGCATGGATCAGTGTAAGGGCGCATCAACTGCCAGTCGCGCTTACCTAAACGCTTACTGTGAGGTCATCCAGCCTCCGATGGTGTGGGTATCTCGGTCTATGGGGGAGGTACCTGCTGTGGCTGAGTCGATATGCTGGGAGGTTGAGACTGCTATGGCTGGGTCGATATGGTCGGTGGGGGAGGTGCCTGCTGTGGCTGAGTCGATGTGCTAGGAGATAGGGACCGCTGAGGCTAGGTCTATATGGTCGGGGGGGAGGTATCTGTTGTGGCTGAGTCAATATGCTGGAAAGTGGGGACTGCTGAGGCTGGGTCGATATGGTCGGTGGGGGAGGTGTTTGCTGTGGCTGAGTCAATGTGCAAGAAGGTAGGGACCGTTGAGGCTGGGTCGATATGGTCGGTGGGGGAGGTGCCTGCTATGGCTGAGTCGATGTGCTGAGAGGTAGGACCATTGAGATTCGGTGGACCCAGATAGGACAGCATGGAGGTTTGACCCGACTGCTGTAAGTGAAGCAAGCCTACTATCGCTGGTATACGACTGAGGTTGCCTCTCTAGACCTACCCCCCGGTAGGCAGGTCCAGACTACGTCCAACGTCCAACTGGCATGTCTGTCCCCTCCCCCCGTATACCTACCAGTCCAGTCTCCCAGACTGAAGTCTGGATCAAGAGGTGGGCGGCCATCCTATTGTGTACTTATGGTCTACCCCTGAAGCCTCCGGATCATATCCAGTAACACTTGATGTTGTTACTGACGATCCTTATCACTCTTCCGGATCATGTCCACCAACTCCAAGTGTTGAGGCTGTCGATCCTTCTCACTCTTCCGGAGGGCTTCAGGCACATCGTTCAACATTTCTGCCCACGGAGCCTGAAATCATGTCTAAATTGTTAGTACAAAACTATCAACACGTGTTAATAAAAAATACTAAAATTTGTTTTGAACTTACCTCTCCATCACGACCTATGGCCCCACGGGAATCCCCTGTAGATTTACCATGCCCGGGGGTGGTAAACTGAACCCGCCTATGCCTATGCCTATGCCTATGCCTTTCCCGTTGAGGGTCTGTCTCATATCCCTCACTGTCACTGGGCCTTAAACCCCTAGCAGCGGGCTCAGATCCCTCACTGTCACTGGTCCTGTCTATTAAAACCCCACCCTCTGTACCACTGATCCCACCAAAGGTAGTCTGATCAGGGATCGAAGGCGGCATATCATCCTTGTCATCATCTACATACAGGCTCCCCCCCTCGTTTAGCCCGTCAAAGTACGGTGCCTGTCTCTCAGCTGGTGTGGGCACCAGTTTCTTCCTCGCAAACATCTGAAATATTAGTTAGAACAATGTAATTGTACAAATACTAACTAATAAAAACATTAAGAAATTAAATACATACCCTAGCTTTGAAAGTCTTTGCCAGCTTCTTCCATCTCGGTTGTTTGGTCAACTCCCACTTCAAAATACGGGGAGTCAGATCTGTAACCCTCCGGCCACCGAACTCTTTGGCCAACTTAGGGATCACCTCGAAAGCAAATACTTGCATCAAAGATAAGTCCGATAACTAACCAAAACATTTAGGAAAACACCAATAAAGTACATCCTGGTGTAATTCAAAGTTCTTACCAATAGGGCATAAGATAGACCGTATATGTTGTATGTCTCCACCGTGTGTACATCAGCGCCCTTATCCTGCTGGCGTCATTCGAACCCGTCTCGTCGCCCATCAAACACATGCTTTAATGAGTGAATAGAATGCCTGTACAGGTGGGCACCCCACGGGAACGCGTCGAACGCATCGAGATCCTCAACCAACCGGAACTGCCAAACTGGAATCTTGAATCTCTCATCCACCCCCATCAGTACCTAGTTGAGCATATATATGAGGCAGAGCTTGACAGCATCGTACGCCTTTCCAAACTCTGCGACAGTGATAACACCCTTAATCTCCTCCAACGACACCTCATCGGCTCTAGGAAAGTACCGCTGATGTATGCCATTATCCACTGTTGCATACTTGGTCGTGCCTGGTACAACTCCAAACCGTAGTCCGGTGATCAGGTAAAATTCCACCTTCGAAAACCTCACTGAGTGTTTCCCTAACATGAATTGCATCTCATCTGTTGGGTCGTCATGATGCAGCTCCCTCAAAAGCAACCGATGAATAATACCACCAGAAAACTTCATCTCCCGATGCATCATCAAGAAATGCCCAAAACATGATGCCATGAACCGACACCGATCTTCATCTATAAATTCTGCAGGGACACGGTTCAGCGCATCATCTATATGGCCAAGGGCATCCAAATGGTTGTGTCGAGTCAATTTGGCTTCGTATCAGTCTCCTTCTACAGTTTTAAGCGAATCCCTCAAACTATTTGTCATCTGTAATGTACCAGAATACAAAAATCATTAAACAAAACAAATTTCATAAGCAAAATTAAAAGTCTCGATGCAATGAAAAAAACGCTCGGTCCAAAAAAAAAAAGCTCGATCCCAAGAGAAAAAAGCTCGATCCTTTTCAAAAACAGCTCGATTGTATGACAAAAAAGCTCGATCCAAGGACAAAAAAGCTCGACCAATTCGATCCAATGAAAAAATGCTCGATCCAATAACAAAATAGCTCGATCCTATGTAAACAAAGCTGGATGACATGGTGAAAAAGCTTCATCCAATGTAAAAAAAGGTCGGTCTCTTTCAAAAAAGCTCGATCCATTTCAAAAAAAGCTCAACCCTATTGAAAAAACCTCGATTCATTTTCAAAAAAGCTCGATCCCTTTGAAAATAAACTGGACCCTATTGAAAATAGCTCGATTCCTTTTCAAAAAAACTCAATCCAATTAAAAAAAATGGACCCTATTGAAAAAAGCTCGATTCCTTTTCAAAAAGCTCGATCCCTTTAAAAAAAGCTCGATCCAATTCAAAAATAACAGGACCCTATTGAAAAAAGCTCGATTCTTTTTGAAAAAAGCTCGATTCCTTTTCAAAAGAGCTTGATTCCATTTCAAAAGAGCTCGATCCAATTAAAAAAATGGACACTTTTGAAAAAAGATCGATTCCTTTTCAAAAAAGCTCGATCCAATTAAAAACAAATGGACCATTTTGAAAAAAGCTCGATTCCTTTTCAAAAAAGCTCGATTTCTGTTCAAAAAAGCTCGATTCCTTTTGAGAAAAGCTCGATTCCTTTTCAAAAAAGTTCGATCCTTTTCAAAAAAGCTCGATCCTTTTCAAAAAGGCTCGGTTCAATCCAAAAAAAGCTCGAAACATTACAAAATAACTTCGACTTACGAAAACCTAATTTTCACGAAAATAAAAGCTCGACTCAACAACAAATAAGCTCGATTCTCTTACAAAAAGTCTCGAAAAACCAGATTTCGTCTTCCTTAACTGATATTCAACCAAATTACAAACCCTAACCTAAACCACAACCATTCTCAGATCTCTATTTTAACAGGTTTCTACAATTTCTATCAAAAAAACTATATTCTAACATGTAATGCAAGTTAAGAACCAGAAAAATGATGAAAAAAAAAATCTTACCTTTCTCAATCGCAGATGTTCTCGTGTAATCTCCTACCGTCGGTTACTTTCCCGTCGGTTTGACTGTTGCTTCTCTCTGACTTACAAACCTGTTAAAATAGAAACCTGTTAAAATAGAATCTATGTTCTAACTGTTGTATCTCCGCTTCCACCCACAACTCATTCCCAATTTCAGACACACAACATTTACCTAATTCAATGCTTTTAAAAGTCGGGTCTTGATCCATCCTTCCTTCTCAGTTTACCCGTTTCCAAGTATTCCTAACAACATTCCTTTAGGCCATGTGGCTATATTTGGAGGCCCAATGCCTTCATCTGAAAAAGCTTCCTCACTCACCATAGGTATGGGCCAAGTATTGGGTTGGATCCCACCCACCTCATGATCAATTTTGATTGTGCCACACATTTCTGCTAATAAGCCCTTATCTTTGGATTGATCCCGAGTCACAGGCCCATCATCACCCTTCTGACTTACTTGAAAACCTCCCTCTGCATGGGACCTCGTTGATTTTCGGAATTGGAATTCCCTCCAGAACTCCCAAAATCATAAGACTTGTCTAATTTTACAACCGAATCCTTTTCCCCTCGATTCTCTGTGATTTCCTTCCTTAATATCATACTTTCCGAATTTGACACCCTATGAACACCACTGAACTGCCTCTCTTCACCCAAGATTATCGCACCGGAAACACCCGAGGAATCTCTTTTCTAGTTGCTCTCACTGCTATCTGATCGGCCACCTTCACCCTTATGATGATTTGGTTGGGGTCTTTAAAAAATTGGTCTCTTAGAGTACGTTTGGTGCGCGGGATATAATTGGACTATTTTTAAAATATGGGATTGGATTAGATAAGATTTGATATAATTGAAATAGTTATAGTATTTTCTGTGTTTGCTGTAAACTGGGATTTGACTAAAAATAGTTCAATCATATGTTTGGCATGTAATAGGATTGGATAAAAAATAATTGAATTATATTAAATAAATAAAACCATTTTAAGCGATTAAAAAATTAAACCATATTTATTGGATAAAAACCTAAAAATAATTGAATTATATTAAATAAATAAAACCATTTTAATCAATTAAAAAAATTAATCTAAATTTATTAGATAAAAACCTAAAAACTGTCTCATTCTTACCTTTCTCAGACTCTCTCTCCCTCTCTTTTCCTAAACAATTTTCTTTTCTTTCTCAAACTCTCTCTCTCATCGCTCTCTATTTTCTCTCCTCGTCTCTATGATGATCTGGCCGCCGGCAAGTCTTTCTCCTCCACAAGGAGAGCGACTCTCTCTCTTTCTCTCTCTCTCTTGTTCACCTTCTCCTATGTCTTCTTTTTTTATTTTTGATACAGATGGATTTGGTGGGATTGGATCTATTTTTTTTTGTTTATTAAATTTTTTTGTGGTGATAAAGATAGCAATGGTGGTTTGTTGTAATTGTTTTTTGTAACCCCTATTTTGGTTTGATTTTCTGGGTTTTAATGGGTTTTGATAATTTTCTGGGTTTTAATGGGTTTTGATAATTTTCTTGGTTTGAATGTGTTTGAATGATTTTATAAGTTTGATTTATTTAGATGAGTTTTCGAGTTTGGATGATTGTGTGGGTGTTTCTTTGATTTTCTGTGTTTGTTTCATTTTCTTGTTTTTTTTTTTTTGCTTGTTTGATTTTCTAAGTTTTATCGATTTGCTTGATTTAATGGGTTTCAAAAAAGTTGATTGTTTTTTTTTTTTGGAAACAGATTGAAGATCGATGAGGTATGTTTGGATCTTTAATTGTTTTTTTCTAGTTTTGATTTAACTAATGGAAGAAGAAGAACAATAAATATTGGAGGGGATAAAATAGTCTCACCGATTTGGAGTGGATTATTTTATCCTCTTCAGATGGGATAAAATTAAGTATGGATTAAAAATAGTCATGAACACTTAGACTCACCAAACATAAGATTGGACTAAAAATAATCCAATCCTACCAACAAACATACTCTCACGTGTGTGGTCCTCTTAACATGACTAGTAGCTCTGAGCCAAACCCCAAACAACAGTTCTTGATCATCCCTTGCTACTTTTCCCCCCTCCGAATCTATACACTCCCTCATCTTATGGCCCAATCTACCACAACGGAAGCAGTGTTTAGGAAGTCTTTCGTACTGAAATAACATCACAGATTCAACCCCATCCCCTAGAACATCGACATGTAAGCATCTCCGTAGAGGCTTGTCATTGTCAATAATCACCCGCACTCTCAAAAATTTCCTGTGACAAACTCCAGAAGCACCTTCATCTATTTCCATGACATCACCAATAATACTACCTCGGAATTCACTGATCCTTTTTGTCATACATAACAATGGTACGCTGTGTATTTGGACCCAGAACTTTGCACGGTTAAAACGCATATTCAGCATATCTACCTTACCTTGCGGTTCTTCAAGGACAAGAAGGTAGTAATTGAAATTCCACGGTCCCCCTGCTAAAATTCGCATCCGATCTCCCAGGTTCTGAAAAGTAAAAGCAAAAATATTCCTAGTGACCACCACAATATTGACTTCCGCCGTCAAGTTCCAGATCCTAGTCACTACACTCGCTCTCGGGTTTCTGAGAAAACCAAGAAAAGAGACTAATTATTTTTTATTAAACAGAATCTTGAGCTTGAACTGTTATTATATGGATATTGTTGATGATTTGCTTGCTGTTTTGCATAGTCTTCATCAGCTCCACTTCCCATTTTTGTGGTAGTTTTGGACGTTCAAGAGACAAGATTCCTGTGCAACTTTTATTGTATAACATGCAAAGTCTGTGGGTCTTGAGCCTCCATGGAAGATGCTTGTGAATGCATTTTAAATACTAGCTCAAAAATTAAAATCCCAAATTTGAATGTGAGAGGAGTATATTGTTGTTTAGATTGGATAAATTCTATATTCCTTATTTGATCCTATCACGTTTCAAATGAATTTCAAAAATCTGAAAATATGAATAATAATGTATAGACCTACAATCTGTTAGCGAACAATACGTCACTAAGCAAAAGCGTTACCGGGTAAAACACAAACAAACAATAACAAAAGAAAAAATAAAGAGGAAAGAAATAATCAAATCCAGTCATACACAACACAATAATTTATATGGAAACTCAAATCAGAAAAAATCATAGATGCCAGGACAACAAAAGAAAGTTCCATTATGTAGAAAATTATTACATCCACACACTCAAGATGCTCTCTTTTCTAATACCCCAAACCCAAATACATTCAATGCTCTCTTGAGATCTCTCTTGATATTTGCTAATTTGCTCTACCACACTAAACTAGCTATTATGGTATATTTATATGAATAGGAGAGAGTTTAAACCTATTAGGAAATCTATTTCCTATAGGTACAAGATTTCCTTGTTTCATGATGACACATCGTTGGTGTGTCGCCAAATGATTGAACTATTAAGTCCAGCCTTTCAAGCGCGCGAGTCACAAAGACTAACACAATGACAAGCAAGGGATCGTTTTGTAGTATTTTTAACGTTAATTATTATTTATATCACCATCTACTTTTCTACAACATACGCCCGTGTCCCCTTAATTAACTATCTACCCTCTCTCGAGCGCATAGGTGATTGTACCCATGCAAATGCTAGAGCGAATCATTAACAAATAAATAATCCATTAAGCTTTGTGGAACACACATACGAGCACTGCACCATTCACCAGCCTCACACATTTTTGTCTTACTGGACAAGCACAATGGCTATTTCGATGGGCATATAATGCGCAACCACGTGGCCATATTACAGGCAAATGTCCACCCACCTGGCTAACCACAAACGGGAAAGCGACCAAGTGGATGTATTAAGAATACAAGATACCTATACAACACGCATGTTGTATGCTCGTGTCCCCTTAATTAACCATCTACCCTGATGCAGCAGCTTTGTCATTGGATTGCATGGAGGAGTTGGATCGAAAAAAGGGCAAATCAATCCTACTAGTCTGGGCGACAGAGTCAGAATGACGCGAAACTTTCACAGTTAATACGGATCGATGAGATCTTTGAAAGTCACCACTATGGTCGTGAGGCATACCCTTTTTTAGCCGAATTCCTTCGTTTAGGCCTCGAAATTGTCGTTTTTTCCATTTTAGGAAAGTTTTAATTTCGCAATAACTTTAGTTTTCCAAATCCGAATCGACTTCTGCCAATTCCGGTTTGCTTAGAATCTTTAGTTTTATTTATATCCTTATGTAACTCAAATTCGGCATTTTGGGTAATTTTTGTTATTTCGGGTTTTTAGGGCTCAATAGAGTTTCAGAATTAGGGTTAGGATTTGTTTACTTTAAATAGACCTGTAAGCAACTTTTGTTGGGCAACTTTTGATTATTTATAAATTTTCAGAGAATTATTTCTCAACTATACAATTACACATCCTTTGTACGTGAAGATTGTTGTATTTGAAACCTAGTATTCTGGCATCCGTGCGCTGATCAATAGAATATTAGTAGATTGTTTCTAATTGTTCTTACAGGTTTTTCTCGACAGAGCTTCTGCTACACCAGTTGGTATCAGAGCCAGGTTCGTTCGGGACTACATCAACATGCCTCCGAAGAGATGATAACCAAACCGGATCCCTGTAGAAGAGGTCATCGAATGTGACCGTACGACATAGTTGGAGCAGCATGTTACGCAATTAATCGAGCAATTGGCCACCTTAATAGCCAACCAAAATCCCTTCCCACCTCGAATCCCTCGCGAGAGTGGTGACGAGGAGGAAAGCGATGATGAGAGTTACGAGGAAGTAAAGGTTCCACAGCACAGGCGACCAGCGCGAGACCCGGAAGAGAATCGACGGTAGGAGTCGGGGATGAGAACAGAAGTCCAGGAGTTTCAAGGACTCCTGCAACCGAAGAATTCCTCCAATGGCTCAGAGTCGTCGAAGAAATCTTAGAGTTCAAAAAAGTTCTGAAGAATGCAAAAGTGGCCTTGGTGGCAACTCGACTTCGGGGTCAGGCAGCCGCGTGGTGGCAGCAGCTCAAACTCACCCGACATCGCTCTGGAAAGACTAAGCTCAACGATTGGGAAAATATGAAAAGGAAGATGCGAGAAGAATTTTTACCCCATAATTTTCAAAAATTGATGTATCAGAGGTTCCAGAATTTGAGGCAAGGAGTGCAAACGGTTGATGATTATACTTCAGAATTTTACCAGCTGCTAGTGCGTAATGATATTCAAGAAACCCAAGATCAGTTGGTGGCCAGATATTGCGGGGGGTTACGCCAACAAATCCTAGATGTGGTGAATCTTTTTGACCCAATCACGGTCTTAGATGCACATCAGAGAGCCTTGCAGATAGAAAAAACCCTGTCACGAAGAACTAGAAGGGAAACATTTTCATGCAACAATAGAGGAACGTTTGGCAGATACGGAGCTAGCAGAAGCAACACGGGTCAGTAACAGCGGACAGTAGCTAGCAACAGCGGAGGCGTTCCGCGTCCGAACACCAACCAGATACAATCATCGAACAACCAGGTTCAGCCAAGAACAGTGTTTGGTGGGCTACGATGTTTCAACTGTGGTGAGACAGAACACCGCCATTTGGAGTGTCGGCAGTTGGGAAAGAGATCAACTTTGTTCAATGAAACAAACGATGGCAGAGTGGGGGATATAGAGGTTGTTCGGTTTGATGAAGAAGGTGCTATCGAAGAAGATTTTGTCAGAGGCGATTCTGGTTCGTTGTTGGTAGTACGACACACTTTCTTGACACCACGAGCTGATGAAAGTGATTGGCTTCGAAACAACATATTTTCAATCGACTTGCACTATTTTAGGTAAGGCGTGCAGATATATTATTGATGGGGGCAGTTGTGAAAATATTATGGCCACTGAAGCGGTTCAAAAATTGGGACTCAAAACGGAAAAACGCCCAAAACCGTATAAGTTAGTGTGGCTGCAAAAGGGCGAAGAGATAACAGTGTCGGAAAGAGTTCTCGTCTCTTTCTCGATGGGAACCAACTATAAGGACCGGGTATGGTGCGATGTGGTCCACATGACGCATGTCATCTGCTACTCGAAAGACCATGGCAATATGACCGAAAAGTAAAGCATGATGGGTTTCTGAACACCTACACTTTACGATTCAACAATACTAACATTGTGCTATTAACTGGTAAGGGTCTAGAAAAACCCAAATCACTTGATAGTACAAATTTACTTTCTTTTGCTAGGTTTGAGACAGAGATGGAGAAAGAAAAGACAGTGTTTGTGTTGCTAAGCAAAGAAAAGGCAGCCCAGGTCGAAATCCTTCAAGATGCGGTTCCACTAATGTCAGAATTCCTAGAGGTGTTTCCTGATGAATTGCCTAAGGGGCTCCCACCCCTAAGAGACATTCAACACCAGATTGACTTGGAACCAGGAGCGATACTACCTAATCGTCCTCATCATAAAATGAGTCCAGTGGAGCAAGAAGAGTTAGGGAGACAGGTAGAAGAATTATTAGCCAAGGGTCACATCTGTGAGAGCCTTATCCCGTGCGCAGTACCGGCCCTTTAAATTCCAAAAAAACATGGGTCTTGGAGGATGTGCGTGGACAGTCGTGCGATCAATAAAATCACAGTGAGATATCGGTTTCCTATTCCCCGATTGAACGACCTATTTGATCAGATTAGTAGGGCTACTATGTTCACCAAACTGGACCTGAAGAGCAGATATCATCAGATCAGAATTCAACCCGAAAATGAGTGGAAAACTACGTTCAAGACGTGAAAGGGTTTGTATGAATGGATGGTCATGCCCTTTCGGTTTATCTAATGCACACAGCACATTCATGAGAGTAATGAACCAAGTTCTGCGACCATTTATCGGAAAATTCATCGTCGTATACTTTGATGATATTTTGATCTATAGTGCACACCGTGAACAACACAAACAACACCTTCGTGAAGTGTTAACTGTCCTGCACGCACAGAAATTTGTTATAGCCACAAGTAAGTGTGTTTTCATGACATCCAAAGTGTTATTTTTGGGTTATATAATTTAGGGGGAAGGATTACAGGTGGATGAGTAAAAAATCAAGCCGTCAAGCAATGGTCTCGGCCCAAAACTTTCACGGAAGTCAGGAGTTTTCATGGTTTGGCAGCCTTCTATAGGCGCTTCATCTCACATTTCAGCAGTATCATGGCTTCCATAACTGACTGTATAAAGAAAGACAAATTCGAATGGACTCTAGAGGCTGATGAAGCCTTCAAACTCATCAAGTTACGGCTGACAACAACCCTTATATTAGTCCTACCAGATTTTTCCTAGCCTTTCGAGCTTCACAGTGATGCCTCTAAGTTGGGCATAGGAGCCGTGTTAAGCCAAGCTAGCAAACCAGTGGCATTTTTCAGTGAGAAGCTATCAGGGGCAAGATCGCGGTACAACACCTACGATATTGAGTTCTACGCTGTGGTTCAAGCTGTGAAACATTAGAGACACTACCTTTTCCATCGTGAATTCATCCTCTTTACAGATCACGAAGCTCTAAAACATCTCCACAGTCAAGATAAAATTTCGGCTAGACATGCAGCTTGGTCAGCTTATCTATAACAGTTCACATTCATTTTGAAACACAAAGAAGGTACTTCTAATAGAGTTGCAGATGCATATAGTCGATGAAGTAACTTGTTGTCCACTATGAGTCTCTCGGTACCAGGTTTTGAATTATTCCGTGAGACACTTGCTACGGTTCTCAGCCATTCTAACAGCTTTGCAGTCCGAAGAGAAATCAGAATTTTTGTTGGTAGATGGGTTTTTGTTTAGGGTAAATCAGTTGTGCATTCCCGACTGCAACTTGCGACTGCAAATTATTAAGGAACTACATGGGGAAGGGCATGTGGGCCAAGATCGTACACTCCAATTAGTCAATGCAAATTATTTGTGGCCCACGATTCAAAGAGAAGTAGAGCGTTGTCAAGTTTGTCAAGTTTCTAAAAGGAAGACCACTAATGCAGGTCTGTATTTACCGCTTCCAATACCGACTGAACCATGGACAGAAATGAGCATGGATTTCATCCTCGGGTTACAAAGAACACAACATGGTTTTGATTCGATTTTTATAGTCGTGGACAGATTTTCGAAGACGGTTCACTTCATTCCGTGCAAAAGGACCACAGATAAAGTTAGTGTTGCTCAACTTTTTTTTTTTTGGGAAGTATATCGTTTGCATGGACTGCCTAATTCCATCATGTCCGATCGAGACACCCGTTTACTTAGCCACTTTTGGCGTAGCCTCTGGAAGTTAGTGAACATGCGGATTGATTTCAGCAGTGCATATCACCCACAGACAGATGGACAAACCGAAGTAGTTAACAGGTCTTTGGGAAATTTATTACGTAGCTTAGTAGGTGAGAATACTCGGGCTTGGGATCAAAAGCTCAGCCAGGTTGAATTTGCTTATAATCACGCAATAAATCGGAGCACAAGTTTCAGTCCTTTTAAAGTGGTGTACTCGGTCATCCCTCGTGGTCCGCTTGACTTACTACCTCTTCCAAACAAGACTCGGATTCATTGGAAAGATGAGGATTTCATTCAACATTTGCAGGAAACTCACAAGGAAGTTCATGACAACTTGTTAAAATCCACAGAAAGTACAAAACTACAGCCGATAAAAAACGTAGCCTGGTGGAGTTCGAGGTGGGGGATTTTGTTTGGGCTATCTTGACTAAAGACCGTTTTGTCGTTGGGGAATACAATAAACTTGTTGTGAATAAGGTCGGTTCTTTTAAGTTGATTGAGAAGATAAATCCAAATGCATACCGATTACAGCTTCCTAGCCATATTCTTACAGCTGATGTGTTCAATGTGAAACATCTGGTGCCTTATTTTGGTGATTCTGAGGAGGAGGATACGACGTCGAGGTCTACGTTTTTCTACCTGGGAGAGACTGATGCAGCAGCCTTGTCATTGGATTACATGGAGGGGTTGGATAGGAAAAAGACCAAGGAAAAGAGGCAAATCAATCCTACTAGTCTGGGCGACGGAGTCAGAATGACGCGAAACTTTCATAGTTAATGTGGATCTGTGAGATCTTCGAAAGTCACAACTTGCGGTCGTGAGGCATACCCTTTTTTAGCCGAATTCCTTCGTTTAGGCCTCAGAATTGTCATTTTTGCCATTTTAGCAAAGTTTTAATTTCGCAATAACTTTAGTTTTCCAAATCTGAATCGACTTCTGTCAATTCCGGTTTGCTTAGAATCTTTAGTTTTATTTGTTTCCGTATGTAACTCAAATTTGCCATTTTGGGTAATTTTTGTTATTTCGGGTTTTTAAGGCTCAATAGGGTTTCAGAATTAGGGTTAGGGTTTGTTTATTTTAAATAGACCTATAATCCACTTTTTTTGGCAGCTTTTGACTATTAATAAAATTTCAGAGAATTATTTCTCAACTATCCAATTACACATCCTTCGTGTGCGAAGATTGCCGTATTTGAAGCCTAGTATTCTGGCATCTATGTACGGATCAACAGAATATTAGTAGGTTGTTTCTAATTGTTCTTACAGGTTTTTCTCGACAGAGCTTCTACTACACCATACCCTCTCTCAAGCGCATAGATGATTGCACCTGTGCAAATGCCAGAGCGAATCATTAACAAGTGCACGAGTCCATTAAGGATTGTAGGACACACACATGAGCTCTACACCGCCAACCTTGCACATTTCTGTCATACTGGTCAAATGTAGAGGGTACCACGCTGAGCGTGTTAATGTGAATCACACGATATATAACACACAACCTAAATGTCATCCACAAGGTGGCTAACCGAGTGAAAGCATTAAGTACACGAAACATCCATATAACCACACAAACACAAGAGGTATTCGATTTATCTATACTACTAAGTTAAGGACTTTGTTTTATCAATCTCCCCAGGATGGCACAAAAAGGGAAAACAAGTTAACCAAACAAAAATGTGCAACAAAGTTGATTGTTTTACAATAAGAACATTCAATTAAGGTTAAATGTTCATCCTCTTGATTTGAGAATTTTTCCTAAATCAATTCATCACCCAATCCGGCCAAGGAAGGGAAAATATGTATTAAAAAGACCCATTAATGACAAGGACATTAACCATGGCCAATTTAGCATCCTAATGCACGAACTGAAACCTTTTCTACTCTTTGGGGATAAAATCCCTAACATTCAAATAATTCAATACAAGGCATTTTGGTCATCCATTAACATACGAACAATCATGGGAAACTAAATTACTCTACTCCTACATTAAATTACTCTACTTCTAATCCAATCATGCATACATATCAATTTCAAACTTCCACACATGCATTTCACAATAAGAGATAAAACAATATAAATCAAAGAGCAAAACAAAACCCAAACGAATTTATAAAAAAAAAATACATATATAGTTCATGTGAAAGGTTTACAAATTCCTAAATTCAGGGTATTAAAGAAACGGAAATGTAAAGAAAAGAGTAAAAAGGAGATAACCTTTGAAGACAAACCCTCCGAAGAAGCTCTTAGCCTTCGTAGCTCGGTTTTGGTCCAAGACCCACCCTATTTCCTTGAAATCGATTCTAAAATGGATGGAGGAGGTGTAAAATGATGGTGGGGAGGTGTATAGGGAGCTCCCATGGTGGAAAAACCTTGTGGGAGCAATTTCTTTCCTTATTTGGTGAAAGAGATGAAAAAGAAGTTAAAATGGAAGAAAGGGGTTGAGAAGAGAAGAATGGGTCTGTGGAGGATGTTAAGAATGAGGGGAAAATGAGTTTATATAATGTGGGAGTTTAGGGCAAGAATTGAGCGTTAAAAGACAAGATTGCCCCTAAAAAGGGACAGAAAATGGCAGTTTTGAGTAAATAGGTGACTTGGGGTAGCCTACCAAGTTGCCTAACAATCTAGGATAAAAATGAGTTTGACAGTGTAAAAGACGACTTATGAGGTTACATGTCCAAGTCGCTTTTCCCTCTGAAGCATAATTTCCAACATCACACACTGTTACGAAAATGACCATAACTTCCTCTAGAAAATCTAGAATTACAATCTGCAAAAAGCACTGGAAAGTAGACATTTGGGGCTTTCCAAATTGTGGTACTAGGCAATGTAGTTCCATCTGAGGAGGGGGATTTGGCCTATGAAAGGTGAATGTACTGCATGACCATTACCATTTCAGTCCAAATCATCTTCAAACTCTTTAATTAAGCTCAATACCTTCCATAGGGAACATGTACCTACACAAGGCTCACAAACACGTTAAATACACAAAAACGCTAAAAAACAATAACAAAAAGTAGGTAATGAGGATCTCAAATGGGTACATAAATCGGTATGATCATTTCACATAAATAATATTTCATATTTATGACAATTCTTCTTGCAAAGAGATATCATTTTCCTATAATTGAGGGTGGGCACAAAAACCGAAATCAAATTGAACTGAACCAAACCAAACCAAACCGAAAAAGGGTGTTTGGTTCGGTTCATAGCTTCTATTCATTTTAAACCGATTTGAAATTTTGAAAACTGAATTGAATTCAGTTTGGTTACGGATTTGAACATACAAAACCGAACCGAAACGAATAAACCGAATTGTCTTAATTAATTATTTTGTAAGGTTTAATTTTGTCACAGAATGTTTGTTGATAATGTTTTATTTTTGGACTACATTATGTACTACATTTTATGACTTGTATTTTATAGAAGTTATGAAGATTTTATATTTTGATTGACTATATAGACTGAATATGATTGAAATTTTATATTTGGATTGAAAATTGGATTGTATTTTGTTTAAATTATTTTTTTACATATTATGTTTTCTTAAAAAAAAACTCTAAGCCTAAATGCTAAAAATGCAACTTAAAGGCCCAAAAAATAAAAAACATATAAAAAACCTTTAAAGCCAAATAGACCCAAAACCGAATTGAACCGAACCGAACCGAGATAAATGTATCATGTTCAATTCGATTTTAAGATTCAAAACGGTTCACATTTTTAAAAATCAAATATATATCAGTTCAATACAGTTTTGGCCAAAACCGAACCATGTCCACCCTTACCTATAATCATAAGAACTACTAGAAACAAACTATTTCATTTTCCATTAATATTTCCTTATTCAACGCGTGCTTATGATTGAAGTCACCCGAAATTACATCCCTCAGAAAACCATAATCCACGTGATGCATCCCCCAAACTGATGTCACTGTGTTGTCAAAGCCACAACACTATCCAAGGCGATAATCTCTTGAAAGAGGACATATGTCCCTGTCCTGTGCAATTGCACAACACTCTCATTGAACTACCGCATCACATCACTTTATCATAAGGTCTTCTTGATTTTTATTCAAAAGGTCGAATAATGTATGTATATTGGACTTTTTGAGACAATTATAGATCCTGGGAGACAATTTTGATTGGTCAATAAAAATGGATTTTCATGCTATTTCTTTTTTTTTTCTCTTTAGTTTAGCAACCCTATCGTTAAAAGTCAAATAGGGTAAAGAAACCTTGTATTGATTGTCCTCTAAATGTAAGTTTTCTTCTACCGATTGGAGAAAGGGAATAAATAAATCAATCAAATTTCAGGACGCTTCATGAAGTGCTTCTTTAGGAGTTAAACCTCTATAGTATTCATTCTTATGGAAACGGAAGTGAGAAACACGAGATCCTCATAGCACTACCATAACACTACGATAACACAACACTCTCACAACACTATCACATCACTTACACAACACAACACTCTCACAAGTCACAACACTACCATAACACTCTCACGTTTATCCAATTTTTCAGGTCTTCAAACCTCCCTCAAACTCGATCTCACACTTCCAAACGTATCCAATGTCTCTAGAAAGTCTCCACATTAATGAATCTCGTTTGGTAACTATTGGAAATTCGAGTCATATCTAACACAATGAATATATGGACTCTACTCTATTGTGCAATAATACATATAATTAAGGTCAGTTTGTGTGATTTATTTCTTTTGAAGAGTTACAATGCATAATTTTGAAATGTGTGCGAATATTGTTATCAATAAATATGATAAGCACATCTATATTTATAAGTACACCTATATCTTTAAAATTAAATAATTACTATAAGCACCCATCTTAATGCTAATAGTACCCTTATTTAAATGAATGTATTCATTTTAATACAATTGATTTATAAACCCTCTTAAAGTATTAACACATCAAATTTCACACACGATATATACTGCTATTTTTTTAAAAAAAAATTACTTCTTTCTTTTGTTTATCGATAGAGTTCATAGAAAATAGAATAAGGAAATACATTCCTCTTTATAATCAGAGTTCTCTGAAATTTCTTTTTTCATTAATTTGTTATATTATAATGGAAGATTTTGATAACTGAAATAAAATTAGGGTTTAATTAGGGTTTATTTTTTTTTAATATAGAGATATAGTTGAAGATATGGGTATAATTAATGGGTGTACATAGTATTTGGTAATTTTTTTAATTAAACTAATTTATCTTTATTGGTAAATTTCTACTGGGATATTTTTGTTAAAATATAAGAGTGCTTATCATATTTATAGGTGACAATATCAACAACCTTTTGAATTTCAATATTTAGCTAGATGTCAGTTTGAGGAAATGGTGAGATATATCACCTTTTTTAAGATATGTTGTGATAATGTTATTCTTTTAATAACTTAAGTTTAAAAGGCACTTATTATGGTGAACTGCCCAAATTATGGTATTCTTGAGGTCATCGATTTCATCATAAAGATGGGATCAGAGAAGGATACGAACAAGAATGAGAAATTCGATAGGTCAAATTTCATCTTCTAGAAGGATGCAGATGGAGGATTTTTTATACCAGAAGGATCTGCACTGGCCGATAAAAGAGAGACCGAAGGATATGATCGACGAAGAATGGACAAAGAAACGGAACTCGAAGAATATGGATGATGATGATTTTGAACTCCTGGATCAGAAAGCATTGAGAGCAATTCGTTTCAGTTTGACAAAATAGGTCGCTTTCAATGTAAAGGATCAATAAACTACCAAACATCTAATGGATACTCTATCAGACCTATGTGAGTAACCTTATATAGTAAGGAAAGTCCATCTTGTCATTGAAGATTTCAGATCTTTAAAGAGTTTCTGAATCAGTTCAATAAAGTGAATGATGGGTTATATTCTTTGTCTAAGGGTTTCGATGAGGAGTTTATAGCGGTATTTATGCTTACTCAACAGCCAGAAAGTTGGAAGATGACGAGTCAGGCAATTGCCAATGCGTTCGAGAAAGAAAAATTGAACCTTCAGTAGGTTGTAGACATGATCACGACTAAAGAGATCATGATGCGTGAAGAGGAATCAAGAGCGTCTATATCTGCAGCACTGAATATGGAAGGTAGGGAAAGCAGAAATAGAAATTGAAACACGAATCAATGGGGAAGATCAAAATCAAGGGGAAAGACCAAATCCAAGAATATGGCTAACTATTCGAAAAACCAACAACGAAGCAAAAAGGATGTAGAGTGCTGGAATTGTGGTAAGAAGGGCCACTTCTCGTATAAAGATCTAAAAAGAAGGATAATGGCAAGAGCTGTGCAAATTGTGTATCAGAGGAGTCAGATGACTACCTCATCTGTTTGTTAGAAACCAAGACAAAGTTCTGGGTGCTGGATATGCCACACCTTATAGAGAGTTGTTTGAGAACTATGTCTCTAGAAATTTGGGTATAGTGTATCTTGGTGACGATCAAGCATGCGACATTACCGAAAAGGGAGATGTGAAGGTTAAGCTCCAAGGGTTAGTCTAAAAGTTTGATAATGTGAGACACATACCGGACTTGAGGAAGAATTTGATCTCTACTGGGTAACTGACGTCAGATGGTTTCGAGATAATTTTCTCAAGAGATAAATGGAAGATTTCAAAGTATGAAAATCGTCTAAGGAAATACGAAAGGAAAGTTGCTAGATTTGAAGAGTGTTTAAGTCAATTTTTATGAGAGCTGCATTCTGGGAAAGCAGAAGTGAGTGAGCTTCAAGAGGACTGAAAGAGCACTAGTATAGTAGAAGTTGGAACTAGTGCACATCGATATTTGGGGTCCAGTTCAATCTCACCAAACGGGGGTAAACATTATTTCATCACATCAATCAATGATCATTCCAGAAAGGTATGAATTTACTTCTTAAGACACAAGTCTGATGTTTATGAGGCTTTCAAGAAGTGGAAAGCTAGCATTGAAAATGAGACAGGGTTGAAGATCAAAAAGTTGTATTCAAACAATGGTAGAGAGTATGAAGACAATGAGTTCAAAAAGTTTTGCTACTAGAGTGGGATAAAGCTCAGTAGGACGGTTCTTAGAACCCCATAATAGAATAGTACATCGGAACAGATGAACAAGACATTAACTGAGAGAGCCAGAAGCATGAGGTTACATTCAGGGTTGTAAAAGCAGCTCTGGGCAAAAGAAGTTAATACATCAACATATTTGATTAACAGAGGCCATCAAAGCCCTTGGACCTCACTATACCAAAGGAGATCTGGATTGGAAAAGAGGTAAAACTTTCTCATGTTAAAGTATTTGGGTATGTTTCTTATGTACATATAGGTGATCATGCGCAGAGTAAACTAGATGCCAAGTCGGTGAAATGTACTTTGGTGGGCAATGGAGAAGATGAATTTGGTTACAAGCTGTGGGATGACCAAAAATGCAAGATGATCAGAAATAGAGATGTTGTCTTTAACGAAAGGGTCATGTACAAAGACATGAACGAAATGGTCATGTACAAAGACAGGAACAAATATATGTCTAAGCTGGAAGTGACAGAGTATTTTGGGTCGAATGATGTACATGATAGAGGGATTGTAGAACATATTAAACAAAATGATAAAGAGCAAGTTGTGCAGCCCCAGGTTCAAGAACCTATCACACTTAGAGATGTTCCAGCGACATAAGCTCAAAGTACATTATGAAGATCAACTCGAACTCTTATAACAAATAGAAAATGCCTACAATACATACTGCTGACAGATGCAGGAGAACTTGAATGCTATGATGAGGCATGTCAAGGAGAAGATGCGAGCAAGTGGGAGCTTGCAATGAAAGATGAGATGAAGTCGTTGGTATCTAACCAAACTTAGGAATTATCCAAGTTACCTGAAGAAAACAAAGCCCTACAAAATAAGTGGGTGTTTCAGATCAAAGAGGAACATGATGGTTCCAAAAGACACAAGACACGACTAGTAGTCAAAGGTTTCCAACAAATTGGAGGTATTGACTATTCTAAAAAAATTTCTCCTGTTGTTAAACTAACTACGACCTGGTTAGTGTTGAGTATTGTCACAACAAAGGGGTTATATCTAGAGCTGTTAGATGTAAAAATTGACTTTCTTCTTGGAGATTTTGAGGAAGAGATATATATGAAGCAATCAGATGGGTTTACAAAAGATGGCAAGGAAGAGTTGATATGTAGGTTGACGAAGAGCTTGTATGGTTTAAAACAAGCTCTTCAACCGTGGTACAAGAAGTTCGATGGGTTCATGCAAGGGAATGGCTACCTGAGATGCAATGCTGACCACTGCAGCTACTTCAAAAAGGTTAAGTCAAGTTTTATTATTTCGTTACTTTATGTTGATGACATGTTAGTAGCTGATGCATATTTATAGGAGATTAACAATTTGAATAAGCAACTTTTGAGTGAGTCTGAGATGAAGGATTTAGGTCTAGCAAATCAAATTCTTGGAATGAGAATTAGCAGAGACAAACAGAAAGGTAAATTGAATCTTTCACAAACAGAGTACGTTCGGAAGGTGTTACAGAGATTCAACATGGGAGATGCAAAACCGGTGAGAACACCTTTGGCTAGTCATTTCAAGTTGTCCAAGGATCAGAGTCCGAAGACGAAAGATGAGAAGGACTTCATGGATAGAGTTCCTTACGTTCAACCATTGGAAGTTTAATGTATGCGATGACTTGTACAAGGCCAACCATTTCCTAAGCAGTGGGAGTTGTGAGCCGATATATATCCAATCCAAGCAAGCCTAACTGGGAGGCCGTGAATTGGATCCAAAGATACCTTCAGGGTACGATGGAGAGATGTCTAACCTTCAGAAGAGTTGAACTCAAGGTAGAAGGATATGTGGATTCAGATTTTACTGGAGAGGTGGATTATAGAAAAAATACCACCGGATATGTGTTCATGATGGCTAGTACCGTGATTAGTTGGGTGTCCCAGTTACAGAAGATAGTGACAATCTCTACAACTGAATCAGAGTAAGTGGTTGTGACAGAAGCAATCAAGAAGTTGATTTGGTTACAAGGGTTATTAGTTGAGTTGAGATTCGATCAGGTGATGAACATGTTGCACAGTGATAGTTAAAGTGCAATACACTTGCCCATGAATTCTGCATTCCATTCTAAGACCAAGCATATAGACTTGTGATACCACTTCATTAGGTCATTAATCAACGAGGGAGTGTTGAAATTATGGAAGATTGTAGGAACTAAGAATCTGGCTGACATGTTAACCAAACCAGTCACTATTGAGAAATTGAAGTTATACGTAGCTTCAGTGGGTCTTCAAGAGTGAAGACGTGGGGGACGAGCGCACAATTATTTATCCACTAAGTCATCGAGGAAGGATGAATAACGTCTATTAAGTTTCAGTCTTCAAGTGGGAGATTGTTGGGATATGTGAAGCTAGAAACCAGCCCGAGAAACAGGAAATCTGACGCAGAGAAGCAATTAAAAAGAGAAACAAGAAATCTTACGCAGAGAAGTAATTAAAAAGAGAAATAGAAAATCTTATGAAGAGAAGTAATTAAAAAAAGGGAAATTGACTCCTATTGGGATTTAATTAAACCCTAGTGCTTCCATGTAAATACTACTACGTTTTCCATTATTGTAGAGTGTAGAAAAATTGTTAGAGAGAGAGGGCAATTATAGAGAGACTGAAAGAGAGACAGAGAGATTGATATTTTGGAGAAAAACTTTCATACATGGCCATGGGGTTCTTCTGCACCTGACTATTGAAAAGTTGATACAACGTAGCATAATGTCATTTAGTTAACTCGATTTTCACACCCTTGTCGATGGTGTCTGCAGCTTGTATTGGAAAAAGTGATACGAAAACATATACCTAATATTCACCCTATAATAAATAATGTCTAATAACAGAAAAATAAGATGAAAGAATCCAATCACACAACACAAGATTTTACAAAAAACAATTATCAGTATCAGTTACTATATATGGAATCCTTAGAGTTACAGGAATACTACAAATTAAGTTAGAGTTACTTGGTTAAGTTTTCTTAAAAGTTAGTGAAATTATACTAATTATACCCTCAGAAAATATAAAAAACAAAAATGGTTGCTTTATGTTGTAAATCCAAAGCACAAAGCATAAATATGTAACAATTAATAAACAGATAGATGGAAAGAATATATCAACTCACTTTCTAATTTGGAAACTTTTTGCTGATTGCTTCATCATATATGAAAATATAATGATACAACGAATTAAAGCTCTTACAATATTCAGCTGTAAATATTACTAGCAGTATGTGTCTCATCAAAAACTCTAAAACACTATATGCAAAACTCTAAATGCAAGAATTTCTTTTACATTTTCTATACATACCACCCAAGTATGAATGCATTTACCAATTGTCACTCCATATGTTGGCACATACGGAAACACTACCTTTATATATATATTTTTTTTAGAAATTCCTTTTTCCTCTTTTATAAATGTTATAAAACACACATGTGTAAGTGGTTCTAAGAACATGATATGTAGCAGTATTTAATGTTTTTTTGACAATGATTAACAAAACCAATTTTTTTACCAAAGCTAAATGGTAAGTGTTTTACTGCAACCGTTCTAGCTGATTCTTTTCAATTATGTTCATCACTATATTTAAATAATTGATGGTTAGAGGTAGCATACCTGGAAATTTGGACTTGTGAACTCGATCTGGCCTGCTCGACTACATGTTGGTTCATTATATTTTTCCGAAATGTGTCATATCCTCCAGATTTATTTCACTTAAATTCTTTTTTTACAGTAATTACAAACCGCTGCAAAGCTTCCATCGTCTTTCACAATTTTCTTCATATGGAGTAAGAAGAGATCAGATTGTGCTACGAAGATCTGGATTTATTGATTTTTTGTTTTTCATTTGAAAGCTGGGTTTGTTGATTGTTAAAAGATTTTTTTTTAAGAAATGAATTAATTTGATTATTTAAATTTAAATTATTTCATTATTTTCATTTAGTTTCTTTTTCTTTAATATTTTAAAAGAAAAAATTATTATTTAATTTTTCTTTAATGTTTTTCAAACTTTTTTAATATTTTTATAATTTATAATTTGATTTTTTAATATAAGTTTTTTATTAAATCAATTTTTTAATTATTAATATTTTATTTAATTAAATACAAAATTATCAAACTGCCCTTCATCAGAAACCTGCAAATGGTATTTCGGTCATTATAACATCTGACAATGTCATTCTGTGTATTTTCACGGAATTTCTAACAAAGGACTGAAGTTAGTAATTCTAAAAAATAATTGACAAAATCCAGATAAACACAAACTAGAAAGATTAAAATCTTAATATCATAAAAAACAATGTATAAGAAAAGCATATGATTGTTGATTGCTTTTTCTCTTAGAGATATCTTATAGATTGTATATATCTCTTCTTTGTTCTTTGATTCTATTAATGTTTAGGGGTCAAAAAATTATTGGCACTATTTGAGGGGGGGGGGGGGGGGGGGGGTAAATATCACCACTTTACTAATGTATCTTTAAAATGCACCATTTAACGTGTTTAGACGAAAATACCTCGAAATATTAAAACATTAAGGAATTTGTCGTTTTCTAAGTCAGAGAAAGCAACAGTCAAACCGACGAAAAAGTAATCGACGGTGAAGTGACCGGAACGAGATTACACGAGAACAACTGCAATTGAGAAAGGTAAGATTATTTTAATTTCATTGTTTTTGTTATTGGTAACTTGCATTACATGTTAGAATTTAGTTTTGTTGATAGTAATTGTAGAAACCGGTTAAAAAAAAGATGTGAGAATGGTTGTGGTTTAGGTTAGGGTTTGTAATTTGGTTGAATATCAGTTGAGGAAGATGAAATCTGGGTTATTGAGATTTTTTGTAAGAGAATCGAGCTTATTTGTTGTTGAGTCGAGCTTTTTTTTTCGTAAAAATTAGGTTTTGGTAAGTCGAACTTATTTTGTAATGTTTCGAGCTTTTTTTAGATTGGATCAAGATTTTTTGAAAGGTATCGAGCTTTTTTGAAAAGGAATCGAGCTTTTTCAATCGGGTCAAGCTTTTTTTGAATTGGATCAAGCCTTTTTGAAAGGGATCGAGCTTTTTTAAAAAGGATTCGAGCTTTTTTCAATAGGTTCGAGTTTTTTTGAATTGGATCGAGTGTTTTTGAAAGGGATCGAGCTTTTTTAAAAGGGATCGAGTTTTTTTTAGAAGGGTTTGAGCTTTTTTCAATATGTTCGAGCTTTTTTTCATATAAGGGTTCGAGCGTTTTTTGAATATGATCGAGCTTTTTTTACATTGGATCGAGCTTTTTCACCATGGGATCGAGCTTTTTTTACATATGATCGAGCTATTTTGTTATGGGATCGAGTATTTTTTCATAGGATCGAGTTTTTTTTAAAGGGTTAAGGTTTTTTGTCCTTGAATCGAGCTTTTTTATCCTTGGATCGAGCTTTTGTGTTATGGGATCGAGTATTTTTGTCATAGGATCGAGATTTTTTTGAAAATGGTCGAGCTTTTTTTTCTTGGGATCGAGCCTTTTTGTTTTAGGACCGAACTGTTTTTACATTGGATCGAAACTTTTTATTTTGGTTACGAAATTTGTTTTGCTTAATGATGTTATATTTCTGTTACATTGTAGATGAGAAACAGGTTGAGGGATTCGCTTAAAACTGCAGAAGAAGACTGGTACGAGGGCAAATTGACTCGACCCAACCATGCCATATAGACGATGCGCTGAACCGTGTCCCTATCGAATTTGCAGATGAAGATCGGTGTTGGTTCATGGCGTCATGTTTCGGGCATTTCCTGACGATGAATCGGAAGATGAAGTTTTCGGATGGTATTATCCATCGGTTGCTTTTAAGGGAGCTGCATCATAACGGCCCAACAGATGAGATGCAGTTCATGTTAGAGAACCAGTCGGTGAGGTTTTCGAAGGTGGAATTTTGCCTGATCACCGGACTACGGTTTGGAGTTGTACCAGACACGACCAAGTATGCAGTAGTGGAGAATGGCATACATCAACGGTACTTTCCTGGAGCCGATGAGGTGTGTTTGGAGGAGATTATGGGTGTTGTCACCGACGCAGAGTTCAAAAAGGTGTACGATGCTATCAAGCTCTGCCTCGTATATTTGTTGAACTGGATACTGATGGGGGTGGATGAGAGGTTCAAGATTCCAGTTTGGCAGTTTCGGTTGGTTGAGGATCTCGATGTGTCGACGCATTCCCGTGGGATGCCCACGTGTACAGGCATTCTATTTACTCATTCAAGCATGCGCTTGACGGGCAACGAGACGGGTTCGAGCGACGCCAGTAGGAAAAGGGCACTGACGTACACACGGTGGAGACCTACAACATATACGGTCTATCTCACGCTCTATTTGTAAGAACTTCGAACTACAAATTGTACTTATCTTTGATGCAGATATTTGCTTTGAAGGTGATCCCTGAATTAGCCAAAGAGTTCGGTGCCCGAAGGGTTACTGATCTAACTCCCTGTATTTTAAAGTGGGAGTTGACCAAACAACCGAGAGGGAAGAAGCTAGCAAAGATTTTCAAGGCCAGGGTATGTATTTAATTTGTTAATGTTTTTATTAGTTAGTATTTGTACAATTACATTGTTCTAACAAATATTTCAGATGTTTGTGATGAAGGAACCGGTGCCGACACCAGTTGAGAGACAGGCACCGTACTATGCCTGGCTAAACGAGGGGGAGAGCCTGTATGTAGAAGATGACATGGATGATATGATGCCTCCGGTCCCTGATCAGACTACGTTTGGCGGGATCAGTGGTACAGAGGGTGGGGGTTTAACAGACATGACTAGTGACAGTGAGGGATCTGAGCCCGCTGCTGGGGCTTTAAGGCCCAGTGACAATGAGGGATATGAGACAGACCCTCGTCGAGAAAGGTATAAGCATATGCGGGTTCGGTTTACCACCCCCAGACATGGTACATCTGCAGGGGATTCCTGTAGGCCCGTTGGACTTGATGGAGAGGTAAGTTGAAAACAAAGTTTAGTGTTTTTTATTAACACGTGTTGATAGATTTGTACTAACAATGTAGACATGATTTCAGGCTCCGTGGGCAGATATGTTGAATGATGTGCGTGAATCCCTCCAGAAGAGTGAGGAGGATCGACAACGTCAACACTTGGAGTCGATGGATATGATCCGGAAGAGTGATGAGGATCGTCATCAATAACACCAAGTGTTACGGGATATGATCCAGGGGCTTCAGGGGTCGACCATGCGTACACACCTGGATGGCCTCCCACCTCCTGATCCAGACTTTAGTCCCGGAGGTTCGACTGATAGGTAAACGGGCGGGACAAACATGACAGCTGGACGTAGTCAGCCCCAGCCTACCGGCGGGGGGGTAGGTCCGGAGAGTAGGCTTAGTTCACGTACATCAGTCTGGTCGGACCTCTCAGCTGTCTTATCCGGGTCCACCCAGGCTCAGCGGTCCCCCCACCTCTCAGCACATCGATCCCCCCACCTCCCAGCATATTGATTCAGTCACAACGGTCCCCTCCCCTACCCATCACATATGTGGCGTCGGAGCGATCCTTTCCCCCACCCAATACGCCAGTGGTGTTGGCGCGGTCCCTTTCCCCACCCACCATGTCGACCCAAGCTCAGCGGTTCCCTCCACCCGCCATTACATCGAAGAGTTTAGGTAAGCACGGATGGCAGTTGATAAACTCTTACACAGATCCATACCGTCCAAAGAGGTTGAGGACACGACCCGAGTTCATGGAACACATTTTTGACCCCCACGGACTAGTGGACGCTGACCAGCTTGCGGCATACAAAGCCTTCAAGAGGAACATCAACGGGGAACTTTGAGTCCAACTTCATCTAATAAAAACCATTCTATATTTAATGTTTATTCAAATTTACGTAAAGTTAAGCTAATTCAATCATTAAACAGACGTGATGTCGACTTGCTGGCAACAGTGGATGCCGGATGGTTCATGCGTATGCAGTCCAACTTCATGGACTTGGAAGACACGGTACGTACTTACGTGATTTTCATATTAACGTTTGTGTAAGTAATGTTGTATTGTTAACAATTACGGTGGTTTTATTATTTGTCAACATATGGACGCATACCTCCATATTCTTCTCAAGCATCAACGAGGATTCCCCAATGTGTACAACCAAAGGATCAACGAGTTGGATACACAATTTTATGTAAGTAGTTATAAATTTTTGGAATTGAATAGCATTTTCTGGTTTTGTATTATTAATACGATATTGTCAATGCTTGTATGTACAGCCACTTATGTTGTACATGTGGGAGAGGATGATGCCTCGTGATTCACACGGGGCTGTGACCATGGCAAGGTGGAATATGTTACAATCTCGATGGTTGGAAAAGGACCTTCTGCCGGTCCGTGGAGCAACTACGAGTGGAAACCGTCCATGGCACGAGGTTGACCTGGTAAGTGTTAAACGATGGAAATGATTTAAAATATAAACTGTTCGTATATCTTGACCTAACACCGTATGCATACTATTACAGATCCTGATTCCGTGCAACGTTGGGGGCTAACATTGGTTGGTGGTAACCGTCGACCTGATTCTGGAGAAGATTGACATTTTTGAGCCCTGGAGATAGGAAGTCCCTTATTATATCAGGCACCAACAGGTACGGTCATTACGGTGGTTTTTACCCTCGATGTTGAGTGACGCGGGGTTCCACACTGCATGATGAGGTGGTCGCCGGGAGTTGTCTCGGGAAAATAAGCCCTTCTCAGTCATCCTGGTGCCTACTTCTACAGTCCCCCAACAAAACAAATCGTAAGACATTCTATTTCATTCACGTGGTTAGATATTCTTTAAGAAAGATTTCTAACGGTGTTTTATGTGTCCAATTGCAGAGGTAACTATGGTCCCCATACTTTGAGAATTATCGAGTACTTACTGACGGGTCGAAGGCCTTTTGACTGATCAGAGGACGACATGGAGATCAATCGGGAGAAAATGGTTGTGGAGATTTTTTGTAACTCCAGGCCCGCCTAGTCATTGGTTGTATAGTACCATTTTTTATGTACAAAAACATGTAATTAATTCATGAATATTAATTCATTCATTATTCATTCTTTAATATTAATTCATTAATTTATATTAATTCATTCATTAATAAGTAATTATTGCAATCTGATACAATTCCAAATGTTTACAACGTGGTCAAAACTTTGTCATTCATTCCCTATTAGAGTCAATGTTAGGGCACGTCTGTTTGTTGTGTCCAATTGAATGGCAGATGCTACACTTGCGGCGGTATTCATCGGGAACACCTCTGCTTGGACCTTCATTAATCATAGGTGGATTAGAACATCTCCTGGAATTATGCCCTGGTTGTCCACATCTTCTACAGGATTGTGTAGTTGTCCTCTCCGAAGACGAGACATGGCTACCCGCCCTCGGGCATCCTGCTTGTCTCCTGGAGTTTGGATTCAAAATCACCTTTGAGCAATGTCAGATGGCACAACCCAAGTGGAAGGATGACCCACAGGCATAATAGGAACCGAGTATGCGTCAATAAGTGTCTGTTTTTTGTAGTAGTCCTAACACAAAGTTGTCAAGTCCAAGTTTCGCTCCCTATAAAAAACATTGAAAATGATCAGCTTCACGTTTCAGTAATAATCACCTCACAACACAGCTTGAAAGTAATGTACCGTTCCACCGCAAGAGCGTGAGAACATGGAAAATGATCCATTTGAAATTTGTTGCAAGTATAAGTCTTTCGGGCTAAGTCAACAGTCCACTGTTTTCCAGACCGCTTGACTGAGAAAATATTCCAGTCTACTGGATTTACGGTAAAAAAACCACACTTCTCCACACGTTTTAAGAGCACAAGATGTACCGCGTCGGTTAACTGATGACACATGGTTTGTGCAGCTCTATAGCGACCGTGAAACCACCGTTGCAACATATTCTTTATGAACTCACCCAGAGTCAACATAGGCAGTTGGAGTGCAAATTTTAGGCATGAGTTTATACATTCTGCAGCATTTGTTGTCATCCCCCTGTGCCTTCTTTCCAGGCAGTGTACACGGGACCACTTGTGTGGACCGACATCAATAACATAATCATATGCATTTTGGTGCAAGTTTCTTAACTCTTTCATATGCCGGTTATATTCGAACTCAATGTATGCGCGAGCTGCTTTGTCCATTATTGCGGCAACATCCTTCCTATGAATCGCTTCTTAATATTTTCAGTAAAGTGCCAGCAACATATGGTATGGGTGGCATAAGGGAACACTTTAGAAATCCCTGGTTCAATGCTTGCATGCCTATCGGAAATGAAAACTAGCTCATCAATCTGACCTAGGGCACCCTTCAAGCAATCCAAAAACCATTCCCACGAAAGGTTGTTTTCTGAGTCGCCGTACCCAAAAGAAATTGGATACACTTGTTCGTTCCCATATTGTGCTGTTGCAACAAACATTGTACCCCGAAATCGTCCCTTCAAATGGGTACCATCAACGGCAATGACTGGACGCATACACGTCATGAATCCTCTAAGTGAGGCACCAATCGACATGAAGAAGTACAGAAATTTACCATTTTCGTCACACTGTAAGTCAGTGATTGTACCAGGATTTTGTTGTTCCAAAACGTAACCAAATGATGGAAACAGTTGGACGTTTTCCTTATGCGTTCCATATGTCAGTGACAACACATAATCGAGGGCGGCGTGTGCCTTACTGTACATGATTTGGATTTCATACATTGATTTCATGGCAGCGATTATGTCCTTCAGACGCATTAGTCGACCATCTTGTTGTTGAAGTTTAGGTGCAATAACTTCTCCAATTATGACTGCACTAGCTTGTCGGTGTCGGCGGTGAATTTCCTCTAATGGACAAGTGTGTTCGTTGACAAAACTTCTTACTTGAAAGTATGTGCCTTCATCTCTCCTCACCGCTCTTAACTTCCACGTACAATTTCCCATCAAACAAACTAGAAGTAATGTTATCTTATTGGACCTTTTCATCTTCCACTCGAAGTTCTGCCGCATTACAAAATGGCCTACTAGTCTCTTCAAATCCTTTTTCGTTGGAAAAAATTGCCCTTTATATATCATGCTTGTAGGTTCATCTTCAACCAAGTTCCTGCTTACACTCATACCAAACGAGTATTATTCTGCTCCTGGAATAACCCATGTGGCATTATCAGAATCATCTGGAGTTACATTAGCCCGAACCTCGGAGGTCCCAACTATATCTGGTGCACTGGAACTAAATCTGTGTACATGTCTTACACGTCTTTCCGTTTGGACAGGTTCCTCATCATTCTAATTGTCCTTTACATTTTCTACAGAATTGAAATTGCCCTCATTATCCACCTCATGAATCACCCCAACTTTCAGTGTTGTATTCTGCTCATTGTTGATGTCATTGTAGATCTCATTGTATTAGTGGTTGTACTGTCTATCATTCATCTCAATTTGACAACCAAATACATCGTCGAATTAAGGTCTCGGTATATTATCATGGGCAGCTACTTCTGGTGGGACAACACATATGTTTTCCCGACCATCAATCCCACTTATTTCTGTGAACAACTGGTTGCTTCCGCCTGACGATCGAAATTGTTAGGTGTTATCACGATCAAGGATATCTTCACCAATGACACCTCCTGCTGGCCTCTCGATTAGACTAACATATACTTGAGGGATCACCCTATTTTCCCCTAGCATAAACTGAACATCATCATTGTTTCTTATAAAAGTACGACATGTAGTACCAGGAATAATTGATAGAGACTGTAGATCAGCACTGTATTTGTTCTCATCAAACTTCACAATGGTTTGCACGATCGACACCAGTTCGTCGTAACTCAAATTCTTTGACACATACAAACCTTGGTTATCCGAACCTAAGTACCTCTGATTTCCGTCGGGTAATTGCTCTCATCGACCGTTGTAAAATATGACTATTCTCACCCTATCCATTGTCCTGTCAAAACCATCATCAAAAACCATTATTAAGAAATAAATATTTAATATTAAATTTACAATTATAAAGGATTAAACAAAAATCAAAAGTGTAAGCGATCAAGCTTTTTTTTTTTACTGATCAAGCTTTTTTTGTACATGGTTGATCCGTTTTTGTACATGATCGATCTTTTTCTAACGGGATCGAGCTTTTTTGATTCAAGACCGAGTTCTATTTGTACATCATCGAGCTTTTTTTAATATGGCTCGAGCTTTTTTCAAATATGGCTGGACCTTTTTATTTTAGGGATTGAGCTTTTTTGTGAGGAATCGTGCTTTATTATGAGAGATCGGGCTTTTTTTGTGCAGGATCGAGCTTTATTGTGAGGAATCGGGATTTTTTTGTCAGGGATCGAGCTTTTTTTTTACGTATCCAGCATCTATTTTTTGGATCGAGCATTTATTTTATGGATCGAGTTTTTTTTCAAATGTTTCGAGCTTTTTTTAAATGCTTTTCAGCTTTTATGTCCAAGATTTTAAACTTGTTTGCACCACTTCAACTCAAGTCGGCCAAATATATATACAAAAAAATATACATACATGTTCATTCATTATTTTTTAAAAGTTTACAACTCCCAGACATAAACAAAAAAAATTGAGACAACATGTTCATAAATGTTCATACAGTGTTATACCACACAGAAATATAAGAAAAAATGGAAATGAATATCAGAAATATTAATTTACCTTCTTCTGTAATATCTGGAATGGAGCTCGTTTTCTGAAGAAAAAATGGAGTAGTTGATTGATTTTCAGACAACTTTTTTGGACGACAGCTTTCAAAGAATAAAGAATCGATTATTTAAGGGCAATTTCGGTAGCTCACCATAATAGGTGCTTTTTAAACTTAACTTATTATAACGGTGATATCACTGCAACGGACCTAAAAAAATGTGACATTCCTCACCATTTCCACTTAATGTTTATATGCTTCTATAGAGAAACAAAAATATACCTGAATTTTTGTTAGTTGAAACCAATAAAGATATCATGGATTTCTCTTTGCATTTAATCTTCAACTTTATGAAACTATCATCAATAGTGATTGTTCATAGATTTATGATAGAAAGAGATTGTTCATCCTGGAAAATTGAAGACAAACATACTGTTTGGCAAAACTGGGAATGATACAAAACTTGGAGAACAGCTGGTTCAAGCCTGTTAAGTCCATATGATACAACAGGAGTTGAAGTGGATAATTGTAGAACGAACTTGTAATGGGAATTTAATATTAAATTCCCATTGCCTCTTGAAATGCTTAGGCACGTGAGGAGGGACCACAGGAATTTATAATCAAATTTAGTGAAAGGCACGTGAGGAGGGACCACAGTCCACAAGAATTTATAATCAAATTTAGTGAATTTTGAGTTGATTATGTTTTCCGTTATTGAACAGTACATGATAAAAGGACACTGAAACAAGACAATTAGATTGTTCAACAGTCAACACAGCAGCCCGTGAGTTACCAGTTTTCCAGGTTACAGAAAGTTCTACATATGTTGCCTTCTTTACTACGACACCCGTTGGTGCATTACTCGGAGGTTCATCCGGCCATCGAATGTTATATGTGTGCCACATATACTTTTTCGGTTACAAATTTTATTTTCAACGGTTAAGTGCATCATTCAACGGTAAACCCGATATATCGAAAGATTAAATAAATCTTTATAAATTGCATTTTTTCGATTACGGATTCACAACTCATCCTAAACAACATCAAAAAAGAAAGTATATCTTCCTACTTTTCTTCTTGTAATTTGTTAGTTTTGTTTACATCAATGAAGCGTCATTTTGGAAGTAATATTAGACAAAGTGGGGGCTTCCCACTTCATCTAATATGTTGCTATTAGGAGAAGAAGACTTGTCTCTTTTGGGTTACCTTTTTACGGTGCTGAAAGGGCCAAATTGACTTGACTTGTGTTTTATACTTTTATTGGGATAGTTAGCAACCAGGTTTATTGTAATGACAAAATCATCACCATCCTTTCTATCTTCAGCTAGTTGACACTGTGAAAAGCAAGTTTTACAGACCTCAGCTTGCGAAAGAGATCAGGAGATAGAAACAATATTGAAAAGGTCTGTATAGTCTATAGATATGCACATTACATTACACAGCAGCCCGTAGCCTTCTTTACTATGAGAAAATACTTTTCCAGCCACATGTTTTATCTTCTCCACCACTCATTAGTAAACTAATAAATCTTTATAAAATCAATATTTATAAATCATATTTTTCCAATCACGAGTGACAACTCATCCAAAACAACATCAAAAAGAAAAGTATGTCTTCCTACTTTTCTTCTTGTATTTCATTAGTTTTGTTTACATCGATGAAGCGTCATTTTGGAAGTAGTAGTAGACAAAGTGGGGGCATCCCACTTCATCTAATATGTTGCTATTTGGAGAAGAAGAATTTTTATGTGTCTAGTTTTTACATGTTAAATTTCGTGATTTGTTGATTTGTATATAGAAGTTACATGATTTTAAGATATATTGGGTCATTGCTAGAATATATATCCCTTGTTTTACTAGAGCAGCTAGATTAGTAAAACAGTTTTGAGTTGGTTGTTCATCTTTACAAATTATGAAAATTTGAATATAGATATATTTATTTGTCTAATTTCCATCTTATAAAGTTTCATAATTTTTACATGGATATAAATATAGTTATAATTATCGAAGTGGACATAGGGGTCGGTATTAATTTCTATTGAACAGATTTGAGAAAAAAGAAAAGAATGATTTTTTGCATATTCTAATAATCACGGGTTAAATTGAGATTTTTACCGTAGTATTTTACATATGTTTATATTACCCATGTCAAATCTTGTAATATTTGTTGTCGAGAAGAAATTGCAAACACACAAATCTAAATACAAAATAGAAAGCAATAAGAAAAAGAATATACAAAAGATTTTACATGGTTCAGCAATTTGCTACGTCCACGGAGCGCACCGCATTCAATCCACTATTTCTCAGAGTTGATTACAATCTCTCTGTCTCTCTGTCTCTCTTTCAGTCTCTCTACAATTGCTCTCTCTCTCTAGCAATTTTTTTCTCACACACACTACACATTTTTCATAATAGTAGTATTTATATGGGAGTTATAGGGTTAGCCAAATCCCAATTGGAATCTATTTCCTATTCCAAATTACTTATGCTCGCAAGATTTCCTCTTCCCTGGCGAAATCCGTCTCTACCGCGGTCTGGACCACTGTGTAGGCACATGCCTACGCCGCGGTCCACAACGCATGACACACCTGTGGAACTCCGCTCCACAGACCGCGGTGTGTGCACCATGTCCATGCCCCGGTATGCACAACATGTCATGCCTGGACATCACCGTTGTGTGTACCGCGGTTTCAGTCGCGCCATCTGTTGGAACTCATTTTTCTTGCTGATTTCTGGCTTCACATATCCCAACAATCTTCCACTTGAAGACTGAAACACAAATAAACGGTGTCCATCCTTCCTTAATGACTTAGTGGATAAATAACAGTGTGCTCTTTCCCCATGTCTTCACTCTTGAAGACCCACTGAAGTTGCTCACAACTCCAATTTTTCAGCCGGATTCTTAGTTCCTGCATCTTTACTAACTTCAACACTTCTTCTTCGATTAACAATCGAATAAAATGGTAACGCAGGTTTATATGCTTGGTCCTAGAATGGAGTGGCCAAGTGTATTGCACTTTGACTGTCACTGTGCAACACATTCATCACCTGATCGAATCCCAACTCAGCTAACAACCCTTGTTACCATATCAGCTATTTGCTTGCTTCTGTCACAGCTACATACTCTAGTTCAGTTGTAGAGATTGTCACTATCTTCTGCAACTGGGACACCCAACTAACCACGGTAATCGCCATTGTAAACACATATCATGTGGTACTTCTTTTATGATCCACTTCTCCGGTAAAATCTGAATCCACATAACCTTCTAGCTTGATTCATCTCTTCTGAGGGTTAGACATATTTCCGTCGTATCAAGTAGGTATTTTAGGATCCACTTCACTGCTTCCCAGTGTTGCTTGACGGATTAGACATGTATCGGCTCACAACTCCCACTGCTTGGGAAATGTCTGGTCTTGTGCAAGTCATGGCATACATTAGACTTCCAATGGTTGAAGCGTAAGGAACTCTAGCCATGAAGTCCTTCTCTTCTTCCATCTTCGGACTCTGATCCTTGGACAACCTGAAGTGACTAGCCAAAGGTGTTCTCACCGGTTTAGCATCTCCCATGTTGAATCTCTGTAACACCTTCCAAACGTACTCTACTTGTGAAAGCTTCAATGTACCTTCTTGTTTGTCTCTACTAATCCTCATTCTAAGAATTTGCTTTACTAGACCCAAATCCTTCATCTCGAACTCACTCGAGAGTTGTTTCTTCAAGTTGTTAATCTCTTCTAAATCTACGCCAGCTACTAACATGTCATCAACATAAAGTAGCAATATTATGAAACTAGACTTAACTTTCTTGAAGTAGCAGCAGTGGTCAGCATTGTATCGCAAGTAGCCATTCCTTTGCATGAACCCATCAAACTTCTTATACCATTACCGGGGAGCTTGTTTTAAACCATACAAGCTCTTTGTCAACTTATATACCAACTCTTCCTTGCCATCTTCCGCAAACCCTCCGGTTGCTTCATGTATATATCTTCTTCAAATTCTGTATGAAAAAAAGTAGTCTTCACATATAACTGCTCAAGATATAACCCTTTTGATGTGACAATACTTAACACTAACCGAATCCTAGTTAGTTTAACAGAATGAGACAAAATTTTAGAGTAGTCGATACCTTAAATTTGTTAGAAACCTTTGACTACGAGTCGTGCCTTGTATCTCTTGGAACCGTCATAATCCTTCTTGATCCAAAACACCCACTTATTCTGTAGGGCTTTCTTTCCTTCAGGCAACTTGGCTAACTCCCAAGTTTGGTTAGATGCCAACGACTTCATTTCATCCTTCATTGCAAGCTCCCACTTGCTTGCATCTTCT
This sequence comes from Dipteronia dyeriana, assembly GCA_032871835.1. Classification (NCBI taxonomy): domain Eukaryota; kingdom Viridiplantae; phylum Streptophyta; class Magnoliopsida; order Sapindales; family Sapindaceae; genus Dipteronia; species Dipteronia dyeriana. The sequence goes on from CM065295.1 coordinate 609,663, forward strand.
CCCTGACAAGCTTCATCATAGCACTCAGGTTCTCCCGCATCTGTCAGTAGCATGTAGTGTAAGTATTTCCTATTTGGTATAGGAGTTCGAGTTGATCTTCTCAATGTATTCTGGACTTGTGTCATTAGAACATCTCTAGGTGGGATTGGATCTTGTACATGGGGCTGCACACCTTTCTCTTCATCATTCTGTTTAATGTGTTCCATGATCCTTCTATCCTGTACATCATCTGGTCTAAAATACTCTAGCTCTTCCAGCTCAAACACATGTGTGTTCCTTGATCGAAATGATTTAAATACCTATTTGAGGTCCCCATTTCCTAGCTGTTGTTATTGTTTTTGAGTATATTTTGGTATTTGATATGTTTGTAAGCCTTGTGTAGGTACATGTTCCCTACGGAAAGTATTTGAGCTTAATTGATGAATTTTGGAGGTTAGAAGAGTTGAAATTGGATTGGCTTGTGCAGAACAATCAACTTTGGAAGACCATATCTCCCTCTTCCGATCCAACTAAATATCCTATAACCACTTTTCGAAAAGCCCCGGAAGTCTACTTTCTAATGCATGTTACAGATCATGATTCTAAGATTTTTGGAGAAGGTTATGGCCCTTTTTGTAACGGTACGCAGATCTATGTTGTACGCAACCGCGTGAGACCAAGTTACATACCACGTATTGTACCGCTTTTTTGGGTTGAAAGCTCCAAAAAGTGATGTGCAGTACGCTATGCTGATGCGTACAGCATCTCGAACAGCACCTCTTGGCAACCGCTCAAATCATACTGATGTGTGGTACGCTGTGTTGATGTGAACAACACATTGAACCGCACTTCTGGAAAGAAGTGCGTTTTCAGCCATTTTCAGAGGGATATTCTTATCTTTTCATCCCAAAGTCTTGCCCTAACCTCCCTCACTATAAATACCCCTTTTTCTCCTCATTCTTTAGAGATCTCTTCCCCTCTTTTCCCCTCTCACGCCTCTTCTCTTCTTTCTTCCTTTTTCTTCCTATTTCTTCCTATTTCTTTCATCTCTTGCTCCCTTGGAGGTTTTTCCTCCATAGGAGCTCACCATACACCTCCACCACACCACTTTACACTTCCTCCATCCATCTTAGAGTAGATTACAAAGAAATTAGGAGCCAATTCGAGCTAGGAAGGATTTGGAGAATCTTTGGAGGGTTTGTCTTCAAAGGTTGTCTCTTATTTGCTCATTTCTTTGTATTTCTTGGTTTCTTTGATGTGTAACCCCGTTTTGGGAATATTGTAAACCTTTATATGTGTTATATATGTATTTTGTTACTTAAATTCATTTGGGTTTTGTTTTGCTCTTTGATGTATGTGTTTTTATGCTCTTAATATGATATGTATGTGTATGAATTGTTAGAAATTAATATGTGTCCATGATTGGGTTTAGTAGTAGTTGTAATTTAGAGTAGAAATTAGACACCCATGATTGTTGATTGATTGTTGGATGACTTGAAATTCCATGTATTGAGTAATTTGAGTAATAGGGATCATAGCCCCAAAGAGTAAAAAAGGTTTCAGTTCAAGCTTTTAGTTGCTAAATTGACCTTGGTTCATATCCTTGTTCTTAATGGGTCTTTGTATTAAAACACGATTATCCATCCACGTGACAGGATTGGGTGATGAATTGATTGTGGGGAAAATTCTCTAATCAAGAGGATGAACCTTTAACCTAAATTGAATGTTCTTAATGATATAACAATCACATTGTTGCATGTAGTTGTTAGGTAAACTTGTTTCCCATGTTTAGCCATCCTAGGGAGTTGACTAAACCGAATCTTTGATCTATAAGTAAAGTCCACGTACATTTTCTTGTGCTTGTGTTGTTATATGGATGTTTTGAGTGCTTAAAGCCTTTGCTTAATTGATCACTTTGTAATTGATCCATGGTTAGATGCTATGTACCGAGTGGAGACGCGTTTGAAAATGCTTAGATAAACATTCAATATGCTTAACTAGAAAGTGCTAGAACCATTAGGCTAACGTATAGGGCTCGATTTGCATTCCACGTGCTTAATGGGTTCATATATATTGTCCGGATTGCTCGAGAGAGATTTCGGGTATATGTGGATACTATCTCTAAGACATCGAGAGAGATTAGAGATTAATTAAAGGGATACGAGCCTATGATATACTTGCACATTTGAGGATTAGGTGAGTCTAGAACGTAATTAGGAGGATTGTCACGGTTGAGTCGTTTCTCTAGTGTAACAACGTTTCATGCATATCTCCATTCCATCTATCATTGTATATATTATTTATATAAGTTATTTAGTTATATTATTATTCACTTTTCTGCACACGCAATACACGAGTCCGCTCGGAGTGTTGTAATAATAGCTAGAACTAGAGACGATCGGTGAATCCCACCTCCCTGTGGATCGATCCCTTGCTTGCCATTGTGCTAGTCTCTGTGACTTGCACCATTGCGAGGCCGAACTTAAATGTTCATATTTGACGACATTGCAACGACGTGTCCAGTCAAATTGGTGCCGCTGCTGGGGAGGTAGCACATTCATTGATTATTGAAAGTTTTAGCTTCCATTTTACTGATTTTTATTGCATTGCCGAGTATATTGTTATATTAAAAATAAGCATCTCTTTTACTCATGTCTTTCATTGTGTGCAGGACAATTTTTAGGCTAGGTTATGGAGTTGTTAGTCGTGTTTTGTTATTTTATTTATAGCATATGCATTTGATTGCTTTTTGAGTTGTGCTTGTGCAAGGAATTGAAACTATCAGGTTGGAAGACCACACGACTCTTGAGAGTTAGGTGTGCATCTATCGCACTGCAACAACTCTCCAAATGAAACGGAAACTCCACAAAGGCCATGTGGCTGCAGCCACAAGAGGTTTCCTCTAAATTTTGAGCTTTAATTTGAATGCTTGTAAAGTAGTTGTCGACTTGGGCGGGAACATGCGTTTAATGTTAGGAATGCTATGCTTATTTTCTTTTATTTTCATTTATGTTTAGATCTAAGAGTGGATTTGTGTTGTGCTTAGATCTTAAGGTGTTTGTTTTAGACAATTTTCAAATCTCTGAAAAAAGTGCCCTGTTTTGAATATTCTTGAGGCAAATGTTTCTTTAAAACTGTACTAATTGGTGAGGAAATTAATTTTTCTGCCCATGTTATGTTCTTTGATTTTTCGTTGCAATTCTGAATATATAAAGAACGCAAAATTCTGGGTGGTGGTTTAAAAGTTATGATCATTTCTTCGATCAAAGGTCAAGGGTGATGCCCTGTTTTTTGAAACTGCACATACACTGTTTTCATCATCCATTTTCACACTTTTTCAATTCGAATTTTGAAATATTTTCTAAATAAAAAGTGTGTATTTATATGTCTACTTGATGGTGTTAAAATTTATCAAATGATATTAAGTTTGTTTAAAGATACGCACCAAAGAGTGGACAATAGACGAGCTTTAATTTTGACAGTTTTTGAAATTTTTGGCCTCCATGTTGATTTGATTTCTTTTGTGTGCCGGCAGAGATATGCATAGTATGCTTTTAGCTCATGCATCACTTAAATTTTCTTGTACAATGCCAATCTTTTGATGTTGAGGTGGATAGAACTCTTTGCTTGTTTAGCTTGGGAAAATAGTAGAGACTACCCGTGAGCTACACTTAAACCTAAAAAGCAAAATTTATGGGTTTTGTTTCTAATCTTTAAACACTTTTTGATTTTGTTCTTAATTGTGATCTCATCGTACTACAAATTTGCATTGATTGCCATAGAACTTTATCATGTGGACTGCTTGTTGAGATTTATATTCCCTTGTTAGATGGACTTTTAGAAATGATTTTGGATTTGAGTGTGTTCTTAAACTCCATAAATAGCCCATACACTCCCACATCCCTATATGTGCTTACATTGTAAAAATTTGAAGCCAAACACTAAACCTACATACACCTTCCAACCCAAACACAAGTCATACACTTGTTATTGATCATGTTAAGGTGTATAGCTTTAGAGAAGTTATATTTTGCTCTAAATTTTGTAAATGTGTACATAGACAATTATGCGTAAATGTACAAAGGCAAGGGCTAAAAAAATAGAAAGAAAAGAAATAAGTGTGAGTTATAAATACTTAAACCTTCAAGTTCTTCAAATGTAAAGTTACTCACTAATGAGTACAAGTGTAGCACAAATGTGCAATGTAAAGTTTAGTGCCTAGTCACTTGTGATGTAATGTGTTTTAGAGCTAACTAAAGTATTGTAATGTGTATAAACACTCTGGAATGATTAGTAACTTTATCCTTCTCACTCTTACCACATCTTCCATCCCATACACCACCATAAATCACCTTGTCCCCAATACAAGTGAGTGAAAGTCCATTTGATCTCTTAGAAAGTCTATATTGGGAATATGACTCAATGCATGCTCTTTCCACGTTCATGACATTTCAATTCTTTCCATGAGATCTATCACTATAAAATGTGCTTCATTGAATATACTCTTATGCGACATATTAGATTCCATGAACATAACTTCCAAATCACATGTGTTTGCTAGAGAGTGATCGCCTAGGTTCTGAGTGAAAAAATCATACTGAAATCCGGTGAGGATTAGATTCAAAGCTAATTTTATCTTAAGCATTCGAGCGTATTTGTTTTGTAAACCGAAAGCATCCTAAGTATTGGCATACTTGCATTGTGTGAAGCATTGTTATTGATTGGTATATTTGAGATACTAGCATGCATGTATTCTTTATTTGGTAGGTCTGGATTGCATCTCAGCTTTGTTGCAGAGTAATACGTTTGTAGGTGTTCATATCAGTAAGCCCTTAGAAGACAAAACTTATCCATCTAGGAATCGCCTAGTGGTTGAAAGGCTTGTGGCACGTGCTAAGTGTCATCGTGTTTCCTACGAAAGTGGACTAGCCTAGCTTAGTTTTTAATTATGTTTATTTCGTTTGATTGTTTTTCATTCTAGATTTCTCGAGGACGAGTAAAAGATAGGTTTGGGGGTATTGATTGGAATGATTTATATACCTATTTGAGGTCTCCATTTCCTAGCTTTTGTTATTGTTTTTTAGTATATTTTGGTATTCGATATGTTTATAAGCCTTGTGTAGATACATGTTCTCTACGGAAAGCATTTGAGCTTAATTGAGAGTTTTTGAGGTTAGAAGAGTTGAAATTGGATTGGCTTGTGCAGAACAATCAACTTTGGAAGACCATATCTCCCTCTTCCGATTGAACTACATATCCCGTAACCACCTTTCGAAAAGCCCCAGAAGTCTACTTTCCAATGCATTTTATAGATCATGATTCTGAGGTTTATAGAGGAATTCATGGCTGCTTTTTGTAACGATGCACAGATCTATGCGGTACGCAACCGCCAAAGACCAAGTTGCGTACCGTATTTTTTGGCAAAAAGCTCTAAAACATGATGTACGGTATGTTGTTTGATGCATACAGCATCTCAAACTGTACCTCTTCGCAGTCGCTCAAATCATACTAATGTGCGGTACGCTGTGTTGATGCGAACAGCACATCGAACCGCACTTCTGGGCAAAAGTGTGTTTTCAGTCATTTTCAGAGGGGTATTCTTGTCTTTTCATCCCAAACTATTGCCCTAACCTCCCTCACTATAAATACCCCATTTTCTCCTCATTCTTTAGAGATCTCTTCCCCTCTTTTCCTCTCTCACGCCTCTTCTCTTCTCTTCTCTCTTCCACTTTCTTCCACTTTCTTTCATCTCTTGCTCCCATGGAGGTTTTTCCTCCATGGGAGCTCACCATACACCTCCACCACACCACTTTACACTTCCTCCATCCATCTTAGAGTAGATTACAAAGAAATTAGGAGCCAATTCGAGCTAGGAAGGATTTGGAGCATCTTTGGATGGTTTGTCTTCAAAGGTTGTCTCTTATTTGCTCATTTCTTTGTATTTCTTATTATCTTTGATGTGTAACCCCGATTTAGGAATATTGTAAACCTTCATATGTGATATATATGTATTTTGTTACGTAAATTCATTTGGGTTTTGTTTTGCTCTTTGATGTATGTGTTTTTATGCTCTTAATATGATATGTATGTGTATGAATTGTTAGAAACCAATATGTGTCCGTAATTGGGTGTATGAGTAGTTGTAATTTAGAGTATAAATTCGATACCCATGATTGTGGATTGATTGATTGATGACTTGAAATTCCATGTATTGAGTAATTTGAGTAATAGGGATTTTAACCACAAATAGTAGAAAAAGGTTTCAGTTCAGGCTTTTAGTTGCTAAATTGACCTTGGTTCATATCTTTGTTCTTAATGGGTCTTTGTATTAAGACACGGTTATCCATCCACGTGACAGGATTGAGTGATGAATTGATTGTGGAAAAATTCCCTAATCAAGAGGATGAACCTTTAACCTAAATTGAATGTTCTTAATGATATAATAGTCACATTGTTGCATGTAGTTGTTAGGTTAACTTGTTTTCCATGTTTAGCCATCCTAGGAAGTTGACTAAATCGAATCTTTGACCTAGAAGTAAAGTCCACCTACATTTTCTTGTGCGTGTGTTGTTATATGGATATTTTGAGTGCATAAAGCCTTTGTTTAATTGATCACTTTGTAATTGATCCATTGTTAGATGCTATGTACCGAGAGGAGATGCACTTGACAATGCTTAGATAAACATTCACTATGCTTGACTAGAAAGTGCTAGAACCACTAGGCTAGCGCATAGGGTTCGATTTGTATTCCACGTGCTTAATGAGTTCATATATATTGTCCGGATTGCTCGAGAGAGATTTCGGGTATATATGGATACTATCTCTAAGACATTGAGAGAGATTAGAGATTAATTAAGGGGATACGAGCCTATGATATACTTGCTCATTTGAGGATTATGTAAGTCTAGAACGTAATTAGGAGGATTGTCACAGTTGAGTCGTTTCCCTTGCGTAACCACATTTCATTCATATCTCCATTCTATCTATCATTGTATATATTATTTATATAAGTTATTTAGCTATATTATGTTAACGGGAAAGTTGTTCAGCATGAGAAATTCATGCTAACACCCTCGAGACCACTACCACGGAGGTGGTGGCCGGGGTCGGTACCTTTGATACCTAACCTGCTTAGATAGGAATAAAGATTTGTATAATAATAACAAATGGGAGCTTTTATTATCGATCACTTTGGTATACAGAATTCTCTCTCATAAGCTATTTGGGACGTAGGAAGGTGGTCGCTTTGTACTTGTCGAATAGTGAAAACAACGGTGGTCGTGTTCTGATTACAGAATTTAGGCCCTCCTCTCCTTTTTTTCTTATCGTCTATATGTAGTCTTTCTCTTATTTTTCCATGCCATATCCTTACCATCCTTAGCCTTATTTATATTTGGTCCAAATAGGTTTTAACTTCACAAATATCCTGCCATGATCCCATGAATCCGTTCCCTTCTTATCGGGCGGGATTCGTCATTTGAATTTGAATTGTTACTGGATTCGATGATATCGTTGACAAAGATAAGTTTGTTTCCTTTTGGAATCAAACTCTTAACTTGCGCGTACGTGGGATTAATGTTGTTTGTTACGTAGATTTGATCTTGTGTGTACTCACGGCACTTTCTTCATGGAGGTCACCGAATTATCTAGTCGTTTTCTTATAGAACGAGGTAGATCCATGCTTTGGTTATATTCAGAGAAGCTTGGGATAGACTCATGGGCACTTACTAGGGGTAGTGTAGATTAGGCGAGATTCTTCTTTCATGCCCAACGGGAACAGAGGGGCTTCTGGAGAGGTTGGTGGGCTTCTATCTTAGGCTACGAATCAAACCTGACTTCGGGAAGCATTGGTCTGGAAAGAGCTTACTTTTGTTCGTGTCGGGCTTCGCTTCGAGTGCTTCCTGAGTTCGACGATCTTTTCTTGCTTTCACGAGGTGGTTTTGGAGCCTGATCTCAGGAGCCGAGGTTCCTGGATAGGTGGCCTCGAGAAGCCCGGGTTCCCATGTTGGCACTTAGGCTCAACCTAGTCGTTCCCAGCTTCATCCCTGATAGCTCCGAAGCCCGGCAGACCTTCCTTGCTCTGGTGAGGTAGCTTTATGGTCTGCCCAGGGTCTCATGAATGTCGAATTTGGGTTTTGATTCAGGCTAGGAGAGTGGTAAATTTCTCTTTGACCCTCAGCCATATTTTACTATCAATAGAAGTCCCCTTTGACTTGAACACTGGAGATAGAGTTGGGGATGAAGTCAGATTCCCTATTTATTTGGGAAATTTTCGGTTACAAAGCATTTACTAGGAATCTTCGAATAGAATCTTCTTATTAACTGCTCAGGTGACGTGTCAAACTTGGATTGGTATGCTCATCGAGGAAAAATCGGATGCATTACGGCCCTTTCGTTGTTCGAGGTGATCTTCCCAAGGTTGTCGCTGACTTCATTACAACCCTAATTTCTATTTAAACTCAAACTCACTGCCTCTCCCTCATGCATCCTTCCAATTTCAAATTTTCAAACTTCTTCTCTCTCGCTATCTTTTCTAACCTTATCATTGTCTTTCATCTACCTTCTAGCTCTCCTCATTCAGCAATGTCGAACTCTTCTGGTAGCATTGAAGCCCTGGTCGAGGTCACTGACGACTCTAACTTGGTTTCTCAAAAACAGGTGTGAGGAATCTCGAGCTATGAGGATTCTTCCCAGGTCTGTCAGCGTTGTCGTTCTAGTATGAATTTCTCAATCGGCTCCGGCTTCTCGAATCAATCAGACAACCCTCTGAACTTGGTTGATGAAGATTCTAACATGGGAGGGAGGGAGGGAGGGAGGGAGGGATGACGTAGCTAGGATGGATCAAGTCACGGTAGTCGGTCCTCTTCCGGTGGAGCTTCCACCGAATGACTTTAGGGTCATCCCCAACTCCACTGTTGACCCCGACTTCCTCGATCGTATAAGATCCAAGTACGGTATTCCTGACAACGTTTCTCTTACCATCCCTTACAGAGACTACGACTTCTTTAACCCTCCCAAGGGAATCCTTCCAATTAACGTGGCGGCCCTCGAGAGTGGGGTCAGGATTCCCCTCCACCCTACACTGTGGCGGGCCCTCAATGCTCTTCAACTAGATAATCTCCAGTTGTTGTCTGACTTCTGGAGGCACCTAATCGGCTTCCTTATGCTGTTGAGGGAGTAGTGTGAACTCAGCAAGATAACCCGGGATAGCAGAGGAGTTGGCTTTCCTCTTCCAAATCAGGAGTTTGGTTGGGGTCCCCCGAGGTCAATTCTATGCCATAGGCAAGAACAAGCTTAACTTCATCTTTCCTGAAGGTTCAAGGAAAGACCCAGCCTGGAAGGAGGAATGGATACTAGCCGAAGATGACTGAGGGAGCTCGATCTTCATAGGTGGGCACGAGTTCAAGGTCCCTACGGCTTTAAATGACAAACCAGCATGGGATCAAGACTCCTTACCCGCTGAATCTAAAACGGTGTTGAAAGAAATCCTTGCCAGGAACTATCTGAATTTGAAGTATCCCACCGCCGATCCTTTCGATTCCCGTAGGGTGAATCAATATCTGTGGATCTTCGATGCTACCCCTCGTAAGTAATCTCAAGTCATTAAGCTTTGTTCTGTTAGTTGTCTTACTTTTTACATCTCTTTATTTTTTAACAGTTTTTGTTATTGCTCCAGCTTCCCATGAAGCTCAACAAGCTCGGACCCCTCCCCCTCATGCTAGATTGTCTCGAGGGGTCTTCTTGATTACCTCGGAGAAAATGGGGCCTACCATTCCAGCTGCTGCTTCAGCTCCATCTCTTACTCAAGCTAGGTCCAAGATGGCTATTCTTGTGTCGCGGGCTTCCGAGGTGCTAAGCTAAAGTGGTCCTGCCTCTGAGGTTTTTAATACTACCACCTCTACCCCTTCATCAGCGGTTCTCGCTACAGTTATACCTTCTTCAGTCACATTACCCACTCCTTCGATCGACCAATCAGTGTCCCAATCAGTTCAGGCTACGGGTCCTGAAGCTTATATTCTTGATACTCCCCCTTCTCACCCCCACCATCAATCGGGCTCAATTGGCAAGGATGTGGTTCTAAAGTAGTTCGTTGCATCTTGCCAGGGTGGCTAGCTTTCCAGGATGGCTTCAATGCCTGTGGACATCATGTTCACCAAGTGGTCTGCCTTTCTGGCCGAGGTAGTCATCGTCTTTATTTTCTGTGATCGTGAGCTGTGATTGCTTTCTAACCTTTGTTTTATACTTTACAGGCTTTCAAGTTTAATGTCCCAATAGGTTGACATTTATCCCTTCTCCGTGATCGGGCTGCCTACGCTGAAGCTGAAAGGGTTATAGGGATTCTCGCGCAAGCTCGGTCTCTTGTAGAGGAGATGACTTCTAATCAGAATTAAATGGAAACTAAACTGAGCAAGCTTCGTTGTGACCATGAGAGGATGAAATGATCCTTTGACAAAGAGACCCTCAAGTCAGAGCAGTGGGCTAGGAAGAGAGACTCCTGGAAGGCCGAAGCCAAGAAGCTGGATACCGAGAATCAAGATATGCATACCCGTAATGACAAGCTCCAGGTCGAGGTGACACCTTCTTTAGGAAAAGGTACTTCTATGCTTCCTATCAGGTAGCTGAAGCCCTTCCCCCTCCCTTTGACTTGTCGATTATTGCTAACTGGGATAGGGAAGAGATATTGGCCAAGGTTGCAGAGATGTCTCGCCACTTAGGTAACGATTTGGATCCCTCCAATATGGCAGAAGCCAGAAAGCAACCAGCTGAGTTAGACCTTCCTTCTCCTTCTCTCGTCTTACCAATATCAGGCCCCGAAGAATCCTCGAGGGGGGTTCTGCCCACGGAGCCAGAAGGAGATCTTACGAAAGCCTGAGGCCCCTCTAAAATACCTTCAAGGGGAGAACCAGTAGAGGGGAAAGAGCTTGCCAGAGTTAATGGCCAATCTTCTTAATGTTGCCATACCATCTGAGGTCATGGCGGTGGTCAATGAAGTCTTTGAGGAGGACCCAGCTGAGCAACAAATCGTTGAAGGGCATCCTCAGGGCGAGGTGGTAGAGGTGGCAAACCAGGATGAGTTACCATCGAAAATGGAAGGAGGGAGCAAGGTTTATCCTGATAAGGGAGAAGCTAGAAGAAATCAGTAGGACACGGAAGTTTGAACCCATCTTTCTATAACTTGTTTTGAATGCCCGAAAAGGGGGGTGGGCTCCCTGTCTGATTGCTGTAGCCTTACCGGGGGATAGGCTCCCCAATTCATTAATGGAATTTAACTTTAAATCTAGTATGAATTGTGATTTCCATGTACTTGCTTTATTTCTGATCTTCATCTAGGTTCAGCCTTTACAGCAACCTAACTTAGCTTGAGGAAAAGTAACAAGATAGAAGAACTGCTTAAGTGTGCAGGTAGATGGCTAGTTCGAGTGCTTCGGCGCTTGACAGGAACTTATAGCTTGGTGACTTTAGCCGATAGTCCCCTTATTAGGTCGTAGACCTGTTAAAGTAAGCAACCACATGTACCTGGAGAATTAGCAACCAGTAATAACCAGGACATCAGAGTTTAAGTAAAAAAACCCTCCATCCTCGAGCCCCTCCAGTGGTTTTATAGCCCGAATGAGGTACCAAGTAGAGAACCATCCAGCCCTCTCTTAGGCCAAGGACCGGGACAGGTTACCGCACTTTTAAAATTGAGTTTTTCTCAGGGGTTGTAACCTGATCAAAGCATCAGGAGGGCTATTTAGCTATTTCCTGGTTTCGAGATCTGGATTGCAACTATGCTCTTACACTCAGATCCTTCTTGGGGGTGGTAGCCCGACCAAGGCATCAGAAGGGCTATTTAGCTATTTCCTGGCCTCAAGATCTGGATGACAACTATGCTCTTACACTCGGATCCTTTTTTGGGGTGGTAGCCCGACCAAGGCATCAGGAGAGCTATTTAGCTATTTAGCTATTTCCTGGTCTCGAGATCTGGATTGTAACTAAGCTCTTACACTCATTCTTGGGGGTGGTAGCCCGACCAAGGCATCAAGAGAGCTATTTAGCTATTTCCTGGTCTCGAGATTTTGATGGCAACTATGCTCTTACACTCAGATCCTTCTTAGTAGCCCGACCAAGGCATTAGGAGGGCTATTTAGCTATTTTCTGGTCTCGAGATTTGGATGGCAACTATGCTCTTACACTCAGACCCTTCTCGTCGGGGGGTAGTGCCCGATAAAAGCGTTAGGGGTGGCGAGGGGGCTTCCCCGGCTAACCCCTGGTCTTGGAACGATAATGTCGAATTTTCCAAGAAGCTCCAAATCATTGTAGAACATAGTTGAAGATAGAGTAAACAAGAAAACAGGGTTTATTAATAAAAGGGATGGAGTACATTATTGTGAAGATTAAAAACTATGTGGAGACAGCCTACTCATGAGTCCCTGTTCAAGGGTAGAACTTTCTTAAATGATCTGCATTCCAAGTATGATCGATGAGTCGGTCATTCATGTCCTCGAGCTTGTATGCCTCATTACGATTCACCTTTTTTACTAGGTATGGCCCTTCCCAGTTGGGCCTCAGGACCCCGTCTAACCTCTTCCTAGTATTCAACGTTACTTTCCTGAGAACTAGGTCCTCTTTCTTAAAGTTTTAGGCTTTTGCCCTCCTGTTAAAGTACCTAGAAATTCTGCTATGGTAAACTGCTACCTTCTCAGCTGCTCGATCCTGCTTTTCTTCCAAGAGATCCAAGCTAGCTTGGAGCTTATCCTCGTTGTTCCTGGTTCAAAATGTTGGACTCTAAAAGACGTCAGTTTGTGCTCGATGGGAAGAACTTTTTCAACCCCGAAGGCTAGAGAACAAGGTGTTTCCCCGGCAGGCTGTTCTTTTCCTGGTGCGGTAAGCCCAGAGGACCTCGGGAAGCTCCTCTGCACATCTGCCTTTCTTTTGATATAGCTTCTTCTTCTTTAACAGCCTCTTAATGGTTTTATTCGTGGATTCCATATAACCATTGGTCTAGGGGTGGGCTACTAAAGCAAATCTAAGGTCGACTCCCAAGCTCTCGCAGAAATCCTTGAACCGGGTATTATCAAACTGCTTGTCGAGGTCGGCTACAACAACTAGAGAGGTCCCGAACCAGCAAACTATATTGTTCTTAATGAATCTTGTTATGTTTTCTTCAAATATCTGGGATAGTGGTCTGGCTTCGACCCATCTTGTGAAATAATCAATTGCCACGATAGCATGCTTGGCTTGACCATGAGCAGTAGGAAGCGGTCCGATCAAGTCAACTCCCCACATAGCAAATGGGTATGGTGAGCTAAGGGATGACAACCGCTCTGGCAAGAGGTGACTTAAATGTTTTTTTGTCATGTTTGACATTAGAATATGATGAATTTTTCATCACTCTTGAACTTATTGACTTTGTGTGTTTGAGTGTTGAAAATAGGCTTTGCGCTAGTGGTGCGCTACTCGACCAGCGCACCTCACCAGCGCAACATTCCAGTGGATTGTCACATGTGTTGCGCCACTGAGCTGCGCTGTTGCACCCGTGCACAGTTGAAAAAAGTGGGTGTGCGCTGGTGGTGCGCTACTCGACTAGCACAGCCTCACCGGCGTAAACAATCCAGAGGATTTACGCATGTGTTGTGCCACTGGGATGTGCCACTAGCCTAGCGCCTATTGTAAATTTAGGATGTGCGCTGGTGGTGCACTACTCGACCAGCTCACACAGAGGAAGCTGGAACATTTTTTCCAAAATGACCTCACTTTGTTTGAATCTCACATATATATATAACTCTTTGCTTTAAGATCGAGTAAGAGTTCAGAATATCATATATTTTCCTTAGAACACATTTCAAAAGAAAAACACTTCCAAGAACTCATTTTTAATCACTCAAAGCATTCACATGTGCATAAAATCTTCATCTTGCATCATCTAAGTTCATTTAGAGTGCATCAATGGATATGGTTGCTTCATCACATCTTGTTTGGTATGTTCTTCACTATCTTCTTACAAGTTAAGTGTTTTGCTTGCTAAACCATCTATTTATTTATTTGTATGCTCTTAAAACATTTTCTTGATACAAATTAGAGATTGTTGTGATGACATGATTGAGTGTTGTATTGTGATAGCTTCATAGGATTGTTTGATCTATGTTTAGCTAAGCTTTTTGAACATGTCATTTAGCTCTTGATAAATAGGATTGCATTAATTGTCATCTCATTATTCTAGATAAGCATATAGGGTTTTCCAGCCTTGTTTGTTCATTGAATATCATTACATATTCACATAGGATTTTTCATCTCTTCATTGAGAAGTAAGACTTGTGTTGCTTCCGGGAGTAGGTAGCTTAAATCGCAAGCAAGATGAACTAGGTTCACTTATACCGGGATTAGGTAGAAGTGGTGAATTAAACCGGGATTAGGTTGTAATTCTCTTGCCATTAGTAGATTCGAGGTTCTAGTGTGGCGCACTCATCAGCCCGTGGTTTTTTCCATTTGGAGGGTTTCCAAGTATATCTCGAGTGTCTTTATTATTTTCGTATTTTTACACTTGTGATTTTATTATAACTAGCTAGGGGCATTTTTGTCAACTTGACCTTTAACAAAAATTGGGTAAAAATTGTTAAAATCTATTCAGCCCCCCCCCCCCCCCCCCCCCCCCCCCCCTCCCCTCCCCTCCCCTCCCCTCTTGATTAATATCATACACACCATAATATTTGTTTCAATTGGTATCAGAGCATGTTCCTAGACATACATAGGTGATCCTTGCTCATTTTGGTGTGTGTTGCATTTTGTGTGTGTATTGATCATTCATACATTTGCATTCATATCATTCATTCATTAAACATAATTAGTGGAAATGGTGGCAATGAGGGAGCTTCTAGCACTAGACCTCCACTTGTCACCGGGTTGAATTATGCCTCTTGGAAAGACAAGATAAAGTCGTACATTTTCCAAATTCATGACAGGGCATGGATGAAAGTTGAAGATGGCTACACTCCACACATGATGACCCATGCAGATGGAGGAGATGATGTACTCAAACCAAAGGCACAGTGGAATGCACAAGAGTTTGAGGCTTCAAAGTGGAATAGGAAGGCAATGCATGCCATCCTATGTGCAATGGATGATAACCAGTACAAGTTGGTTCAAAATACTAGGATAACTAAGGAAGCGTGGGATATCCTAGAAGTTGCACATGAGGGAACCGATATGGTTAAGGAGTCAAAGCTTCAAGTTCTCCAAACACAATTTGAGTTGCTCAAGATGGATGAGAACAAGTGCTTCAATGACTTTGAAGTAAGGTTGATGGACATTGTGAACCAAAGTCATCAACTTGGTGATCCTTATTCAGATAGGAAGATCAAGCAGAAGATTATGAGATCTCTACCCGATAGATTTGAGTCTAAGGTGACGGCTTTGGAAGAGAATAGTGGTTACAAGGACATGAAGCTGAGTGAAGTGATTGGAAGGCTTCTAGCTTATGAATCTAGGAAATGTCCTAACCCCACACCATCGAAAAAGCAAAAAGAAATTGCTCTAAAAGCCTCCAAAGTTGAGAAGGAGGATAGTGATAACTCGGATGAAGAAATGGCCTTGCTAATCAGGAATTTCAAGAAATTCTACAAGTTCGAGAAGAAAGGCTTTGGATCCAAGGGTCAAGACTTGAAGAAAAAGGCTCCCTTTAAAAAGTTTGAGCCTAGACAAGAAAATACCGAGAAGAAAGGAGTCCAATTCTATGAATGTGGTGGGATAGGTCACTTTGACCCAGAATGTGCAAATCACAAAGTCAAGAGAAAGGGAAAAGTGATGGTTGCCACATGGAGTGAAAGTGATAACTCTAATGAAGGAGATGAGTCTTCGGATGATGAAGAACTCATGGATAACTTCATAGAATTTACATCCTCTTTTAGGAGCAAAGATGCTAGTGATGAAGAGAATGAAAGTCAAGAGGAAAACTACTCAAGTGATGATAGATCTACATCACAATCCACAAATGGAAGTGTGGATAGGATGGACCTCAAGGACTACATGGCTAAGTTAGAGAGTTCAATGTTAAAGAACAAGAATGAAATCAAGAGATTAAAAGAAGAAAACCTAGACCTCTCAACTCAAGTTGACCAACTAAATGAAGAGTTGGTGAGATCCAAGAGGAGTGAAGATGGGTTGAAGAAAGAGCTTGAAGATGTTAGAGAGTTATTGGCCAAGATGAATTCTAGCACCAAAAAACTTGACCACATGCTAGATGTTGGAAAGAGGCCAAGTGACAAGAAGGGGCTTGGGTTTGAAGATGACAAGGTGTCCTCCACTCCAAGCAAGACCATGTTTGTAAGAAGCATGAACTTCAATGGGTCCTCTTCTCATCAATCACCTAGGAAGAAACTTGACCTAAGAGAGTGTTCAAGTAGTGTTCAAGTAGTGCTCAAGTGAAGGTGGCACCAAGAAGCCTACCTCAAGCCCATCTTACAAGGGTTCCTTAAGCTAACTTCCCTCAACCGAAAGCTCATCAAGGGAAGATACCTATCATTCAACCTCTACCAAATAAGCAATCAAGTCTTGCTCAACAACAAAAAAGGAAAGCTCTTCAACAACAATCAAGACAACCACATAGACATGGGAAGGCTCCTATGCATCCTCAAGGTTATGGTATGATTCCTAACTTCATTCCTACATGTCATTTTTATGGTATTGATGGTCACATTAGACCAAATTGCTTTAGATATATAATATTGTGTAGGATTGAAAGCATGATAGAGAAGAAAAAGACTAAAGCCATGATGCATGTCACTAGGAAAAATGGAACAACTTTGCATGATCCTATGACACTTAGAGCCCATGTGCCATTGACCACTAGGAAGAGAAATATTGCACCTAGGTGGATTAGAAAGGATGAACACTTTTACCATGTTGCACAAATTGCCTTGAATGCTCATTCTTGTGATTTCTGGTATTTGGATAGTGGGTGCTCTAGGCACATGACTGGAAATAAGAGTTTCTTTGAGACTCTTGTGATGGAGGAGGGAGGAAATGTCACCTTTAGTGATGGATCCAAAAAGAAGGTCAAAGGAAAGGGAACCATTTCCATTTCCGGATTACCCTCCTTGTCCAATGCTTTGTTTATGGATGGTTTAAAAGCCAATTTGATAAGCATTTCACATCTTAGTGATGAAGGACTTTCCGTCTTGTTTAGGAAAAATGATTGTTCTATCCTATTGCCAAATGGACAAACCTTGTTAAAAGGTATGAGATCTAGTGACAATTGATATTGTCTTGAGGCTAGAGGTATCTCTTGCAATGTGTCCAAGGATGAACAAGTTGAGTTGTGGCATGAAAGACTTGGTCACATGAACTTTAGGGATTTAAGAATCTTAGATAAGTTCAATGTTGTGCGAGGCCTTCCCAAGCTTTGGGAAAAAGGTTAATGGTGTTTGTGGACCTTGCAAACAAGGGAAGCAAACCAAAAGTATGCACAAAAAGAGCAAGTATGTAACCACCAAGGAACCTCTAGAGCTTCTCCACATGGATCTTATGGGTCCTATGCAAACCGAGAGTTTAGGTGGAAAGAGATACATTTTTGTGTGTGTAGATGACTTCTCTAGGTACACTTGGACTTATTTCCTTAGAGAAAAATCTGAAACTTTTGACAAGTTTAAAATGTTTTGTTCTAAAATTCGAAATGAAATGAACTCCAAGATTAAAAGCATTAAGAGAATTAGAAGTGACCATGGGAAGGAGTTTGAGAATGCCCATTTTGAAAACTTTTGCAATAATCTAGGCATCTCTCATGAATTTTTGGCTCCTAGGACACCTCAACAAAATGGAGTTGTTGAGAGAAAATATGGGATTCTGAGAGAAATGGCCCGTGTGATGTTGCTTAGCAACAATGTTCCTAGGAATCTTTGGGCTAAAGCCGTCAATACAGCATGTTACATAGGAAATATAGTCTTTCTTAGGCCCCACACTAGGAAAACCTCCTATGAGTTATGGAAATGTAGAAAGCCAAATGTTAGCTACTTCCACACCTTTTGAAGTAAATGATACATTTTGAATGACCATGATCAACTTGGCAAATTTGATGCTAAGAGTGATGAGGGTATCTTCATTGGCTATGCCTAGAATAGTAGAGCCTATAGAGTTTTCAATCTAAGGACTATGACTATAATGGAATCATCTAATGTTGTCATTGATGATACTAGGCTCAAATCTAATGACCATGAGGAGGAGCTAGAGTTAGTTGATGACTCCCCTTTGAGGAAGGTTATTGATGTTTCTAATGTTGAAAAGACTAACCTTGATGATGACATAACACAACATATTGATAGGATTCCTCTCTTGAATTCAAAAGAACATGCTCCATGGGTTAGGAAACTCCATGACAAAGATGACATCATTGGAGAGGTTAGTGAGGGTGTTAGAACTAGGCATCAAATGGCTAATCTAATTAGCTATACATGTTACACCTCTCAAATAGAACCCAAGAAAATTGATGAAGCTTTAAAAGATGAATTTTGGGTTCTCGCCATGCAAGAAGAGCTTAATCAATTTGAAAGGAATGAGGTTTGGACTCTAGTTCCTAGGCCTAAGAACACAAATGTGATAGGAACCAAATGGGTATATAGGAACAAATCCGATGAGGATGGAAACATTGTGCGAAACAAGGCTAGGCTTGTAGCACAAAGGTATTCTCAAATTGAGGGTATCGATTTTGAGGAGACATTTACTCATGTTGCTAGGATTGAGTCCATTAGGCTTCTTTAATCCATTTCTTGTTTGCACAAGTTCAAATTATATCAAATGGATGCTAAGAATGCCTTTCTTAATGGTTTCTTACAAGAGGAAGTGTTTGTTGAGCAACTCAAAGGGTTTGTAGATCCTTACCACCCTAATCATGTCTATCACCTCAACAAAGCTTTATATGGGTTGAAACAAGCACCAAGGGCTTGGTATGAGCGTCTCACCCAATATCTCATAGATAATGGCTACATTAGGAGTAGTGTTGACAAGACTTTATTCATCAAGAAAAACAAAGATGAGCTCTTTATAGCTCAAATCTATGTTGATGGTATAGTCTTTGGCTCCACAAATGACACCAAAGTCCAACAATTTGTTGATGTCATGTCTCATGAGTTTGAAATGAGTCTTGTTGGTGAGCTTAATTACTTTCTAGGTTTACAAATTAAGCAAATGGATGATGGGATTTTCATATCTCAAGCTAAGTATGTCAAAAACCTAGTGAAGAAATTTGGCCTTAAAAGTGCCAAACATTGTGATACACCCATGAGTACCACTTTGAAGCTAAGCAAGGATGCTAGTGGTAAAATTGTGGACCAAACCGTATATCGTGGCATGATTGGTAGCTTGCTCTATTTGACCGCAAGTAGGCCCAATATCTCTTTTAGTGTGGGTGTGGGTGTGTGTGCTAGGTACCAATCGGATCCTAAGGAGTCCTATCTCTCTTCTGTTAAGAGAATCATTCGTTCTGTGAATAGGACATCTAACTATGGGATTTGGTACTCCTATGACACTAATGCTAGTCTTGTAGGCTTTAGTGATGCAGATTGGGCAAGAAATTGTGATGATAGGAAAAGTACATTGGGCGGTTTCTTTTTCCTTGGGAATAACCTTGTCGCCTGGTTATGCAAGAAGCAAAATTAGATTTCCTTGTCCACGGTTGAGGCCAAATACATAGCTGCTGGGAGTGGATGCACAGAACTCCTTTGGATGATGCAAATGCTAGTCGACTATGGATTCAATCAAGGTACTCTTACTCTTTTTTATGATAACATGAGTGCAATTAATATTTCCAAGAATCTGGTTCAACATTCTAGGACTAAGCATATTGACATTCACCATCATTTCATTAGAGAACTAGTTGAGAGTAAATGCATTGTACTTGAGCATGTAGGAACAAATGATCAACTAATGGATCTATTCACTAAACCCTTATATGCTACTCGATTAAAGACTCTTAGTAGATCTATTGGGATTTGTTTAATGGAGTGATGAGTTGTGGTCTTTGACACCATAAGGGGAACTCAAGCAAAGAGAGCTATTGTATAGTTGTTGCATGCATTTTTTTTTTTAAAAAAAAATATTGATTGCAGTATTTTAGATCTTAATCAATTTAAAGAAAAGTTCGTTCACTGGGATCGGTGATTCTACTAGTTGAACACTAATCAATCTAATTTAATTATATTCTAAGTGCATGAAAACTAAATGGAAAAATGCTTGTCTTGGATTGGTATTCTAATTCACTAATATGCAAGATCAATTAAACTAAATTACTCGCAAGCTCACATGAAAAATATATGAATATGAAGGAATGCTAGGGAATTAATGCAACCTAATTAAACTTCTCAATGTATTCCATTAGTCTCATTAAAGCACATAATTCCAATTGATAGGGTTTGTTTTATGAGGCACTTAATCTTTCCTATTACTCACACAAGGTCATGTAATGAATAAGGATAAGAATTAGTTTCCAATTAAAAAAAAAAATCTAAACCAAATTATCATAGCATGGTCATGCATATGGAAAATTTCTCAATTATTAAGCTTTGTAGCTAAAGACTAAATGGGATGGTCACCCACATCTAACCCTCAACATCATAAATTAACTAATCCTAACACAAACATTCATTGAGGTCTCATTTGAATATAGGTGAAGGAATTAGAGCAAGTATTGCAATAAAATAGACTACCAATGTAATTAATTAATAAGCATAGACCATAGGATTACAAAGAGTTGTTCAATCAGTTAACATCAATCCCCTAACTTAGAATTAGTTACACATCAAAGAAAGGAAATTAAACAAATAAGAGTGAAAGAAGGAACCCAAGTTGGCCATTGAGGTTCCTTGACTTGTAAGCTTCCTCTCCTTGCTTTCTAAGATTCCAAGATGGATGGATGGAGAAAATGTCTAAGGATGGTGATGGAAAGGTGGATGTGTCCAAAATCTCGTGTGGCTGATGTCTCTTCCCAAAAGCTCATGAGAGTATTTATATGGGTCCAAAAATAGGTCAAGAATCAACCTAGGGATGCGTGCCTCGTACTGTCGTGCCTTTGAATGTCGCGGTTGTCCATGACGGAAAATCAACCGTGACATCTCGCTTCTTTGCTCCGCGTCTTTTCTTTAGGCGACACCTCAAACGATAATGTCCAAGGAAGATCTCTGTCGCCCAGTTTGTCGCGGTCTTCCATGACGGAACTTAGACCGCGACATGTCGCTACTTTGGTAGATTGTGTGCGATCTCCAAGCGACAATTCGGGCGACTTCTGAAAACAAATTGTTGTCGCTCGTGATGTAGCGTCTGTCCATGACGACTTTTCAAGACCGCGACAGCTCACCTATTTGCCCAAGTTTTTTGATTTCCAGCACTCTTGAGTCCCAACTTCACTTAAATCACCCAATTGATACCCTTAATCATGGAATCCTGTAAAAACACTTAATCGAGCCATTAAATACTTGATTTTACTCGAGAATTGAGCAATAAGCATAGGAAAGAGAACTCAAAATCTAATGTTATCATGGCTCGATCAACACCCCCAAACCTAGCCTTTTGCTCGTCCTCGAGCAAAATCAAGAGAAAGCACCAACAAAAACAAACAAGCAAACAACACAAAGACTCGATAAAAACAAAAGAAATAAACACAACAAAAACTTAAAAGCCGCATTTTCAACTGATGATGAGATGCAAAGAGGTGTGGATAAGGAGAGTAGACACATGCAAAACATTCTCAAGAAACTCGAAGGCACTCACGGGACACTCGAACAATATGAATCCCACACCTAAAGTGCTCTCATGTCGGGAACTACTCACTCTCACACCTCGAGCATAATTCGTTTTGACTCTAACCTCACATGGACATTCTCCTTTCCTTCCTCTCGGAGTCCTAAGTTCACACTCATGCAAAGTATGCAAGGATAGAGTTATGTATGGGAATCAAATACTTGCATACAATAATAAATGAAACGATATTATTTTGGTGAACTAGCCTAGGTAATGAATCAAATGCTATGGATGTGGACGATCATGCTTCAACAAATATTCCCAATATAGATTTAATAGTAGATCATTTAGGTCTCCCATAGTTGTAATGAGGTCATTGGGTGAAATATGGTGAACAAATAATAGGAAATGGAATTCAAAAGTCACCAATCTTGCTAAGACACTACATGATACACCCAATACTTAAGCTCTATTCACATCACTCATGGCACTAGTGATTAGGCTTGACTTTTCATTACACATGTGTTATCCATGAGTACTCTACTAGTGAGTACTTTACCATTACATACAAGACTCTTATTCCCTTTTTCTTATTTGTATTTTTTTTTCTTTCTTTCTTTTCTTCTTTTATATGTATATATTTTTATTTATTTATTTATGCTCATAAGTGCACATTTTCGCACTTTTACATTTTTGAGCCCTTTTGCCTTGCACATTTCAAAATATAGCCTAAATACACGCTAACTTTCCATATTTTGAGCTTTCCCACCTTTCACCACAACGCAACACATCCTAACAATATTGGCAACGAGGATAGGCATGTGTTTTAGGTTTAGGCTAGGCTATATGTTGTAATGTGGTTCCAAAAGAAGGGTAAGTGTTTGGCCTCAAATTTGGCTTTGGAGCACACAAATAGGGATAAGGAATGTGTTTAGGCTAATATGAGTAGTTAAGCACACACATTGCCTAAAATCATTTCTACCATTTCATCTATCAAGGGAATGTAAACATCCATCAAGCAATCCACAATTATAATGCAATGTGATGTCCTATGGCAATTGATACGCGTGACGAGATCAGTGTTTAAGATGAAATAATGATAACACTCAAATGCGTTTTTTAAGGCCTTGTGTTTGTGAACTCACTAGGTGGTCTCCACTATTAGAACAAGGTGTTTGAGCATCGAGTCCCCTCAACTTGAACACAAAAGGATGGGACAAGCCCATGAAGTGCAAGTGAGACCTGGAGTGACAACAAGATGCTCAATCGAGCACATTATGCATAAATAAACTCTCACACAAACACTCACTCAAAATATCACACCCAAGCTAATTGAAGCTCGAAATTTTTGGCCATGCGAGTATTTTTGAAAATTTCAAAAATTTTGACTCAAAATGAAATTTAGGACTCAATAAAACCAAAACCACCGGAAACGGTGTCGACACCCCCAAAAATAAACTCAACAGTGTCGCCAATGTTGACAATGAGAGCCCGGCAAGTAAGGAGCCCACCCCACAACCAGCCACAGCACAACAACAATATAAAATAACTAAAATAAAATAAACAAAAGCTCGATCAAAGTGGCATTGAAAGCACCCAAATGCAATTAATCATCATCCACAACACAATACCGCACACACCTTTATTCCAATCACTGCTAAAACAAATAAAACATGCAAAAGTACCACTAATGATAGAAATTAAATAACAAGAGTAACTAAACAAGAATACTTCAATAAGTTCGAAACATAACTGGACAGAGTAAAAACAAAGAAAACAAGTCTAGCTAATCCAATCAGAACGAAACTAGTAATGTGGTGGTGGTGGTGGCCATGGGGATCCGGGCATCGGTTCTTTCCCTTTCCACCTGCTGCTGCTGTTGCTCTGTCCTCTGCTTCCTTTCTCGATATCTCCATGACGGTTTGGACAATAGCCTCCTCAACTGATACTACCGGTCCGTCGGTTTGGTTAACTGGAAATTAAGGCTGAAATCCTGAACCGGAACCGAAACCGAAACCGAAACCCGAACCCATACTCTGGGTCCATGGGTACAGAGGTCTGTAACCTGGAACTGAATGTGGAGGCTGGTACCCAGGAGCTGGATATGAATGCCATGGGTATGGAACTAGCTTCATTTCTCTCTCATATGGCCATAAATGGAGCTCCTGCCTCAGATCTGTAATGTCCTGTCTAAATCCTGCATCCACCATATCTATTTTAGCCATCATCCGTTATTCCATCCAATGTATGTGCTGAAGTATTGAGTGCTAGGCATCTCCAATAGCATTTACATTTACTGTAGCTGCATCAGCTTGCTGTCCTCTAGAGAGTTTGGTAGCTGCTAGCAAATGCTCCAGAGCGGAGAGGAAACTATCATCTTCAGGCAGCCTCTCATCATCAACATCATTTGCCTTCTCATCGTGATCGGGCTCCAAGTCCTCATCATCCGACTGAGTGGAAACTACTCTTCCCTTTTTTTTCTTGGGCCGGCTGCCCTCTTCTCTGTCGGGTCTTGCCAAACCTTACCCTGGGAATAGTGAATACCATGTGTGGATTCCAAAATCAGACCCAGTCACAATGAACTCATTAGCAGACATATCTACACCCGCCTCCTGGCAGAAAAATGTGATAAGGCAAGGAAACACCATTGCTTCTTTCCCTGTGATGTCCCTTGCTGACTTGTGAATCTCCATCTTCACAATCACCCCCAAATCTAAATGGTGCCCATGTTTAAGGCAGTAAAGCAGGGTGGCTACCTCATAAGCAACCGTAGTCCGATGTCCACATGGCCTCAACGAATGGGAAATGAAGATGTGCCAGAAAGCTATTTCCATAACCAACCGTTTCTGCTTAATTGGGTTGGACCTGGAGTTCCAAAACTCCAATGGTTGAGCTTCCAAACTGTTGGCCAAATCAATGTTCATTCTAGAGAAAATTTCAAATCGCAGAACCCCCTTAAACATGGCAACTGTGTGTGGAAGGTCAGTCCTGTAATGCCTGGTAATGTCCCCAGAGTTAATGCGGACTTCCCTAGCACGAACCAAAATCAGACTCCCCAAGCTGTAATTCTGCTCAATTACCCCTGCATAAAATTATTAAACAATCTGAGGGCAATATTTCGCGGGCCTCTGAACAAAAGTGGCCCAACCTTGAGCTTCAACCATCCTAGGGATCGGAGTCTCATACAATTCGATCAAGTTAATTCCCCTTTCAGATATAAACTTTTTCCCATTAAACTTCGCTATCCTGGCAGGGAAATCAAGATTTTTTGCACAAGGTGGAATTTGCCTCCTTCCTATGTCTTGACCTCTTCTCGGCCTTCCCATATGGCTGGAATCCCCGGTTTCAGTTCGGTTGGAATCTACCCTAGCAGTCTGCTAGGTTCTAGCCATTGCACTTCTCAATATCAACTGTGTCGCTTCAATCGAGAATCTTGGCACAATTTAACAACCCCGGTAATCCGATACACCACGGATACCACCAAACACCACCAGAATCACAAGTATGCAAAATAATCCTATTCAAGCATTCAACACAAAATAATCCTGAATTTTACCCCCAATTATGCCCTAGTTCAAATAAATTCACCCACAAACCCCTTCAAACACACAAAATCAATATAATATAAACTCCAATCAACTTCACAAACCAAGACCCACCTTCAATTCACACAATATGCAGGCAATTTTATCAACCCTCAAACAATCCGAATTTTTCTTCCAAACAACCCTAGAAGGTAAAAGATTAAAGAACTAGGATTTGGGACTAGCAAGGGCTAAAAACAAGTGAAAAGAAGAAGAAAATACCGATTACGTGGGCTGGAAGTCTTCGACGTCGCCTGGAAGGAGAAAAGGTCGCGGTGGAATTTCAAAAGTGTGGTGAGGAACTGTCCTGCAGAAACTGTTGCTTTTATATCGAGTGATTGTCGAGGTCTTACATGACGGAAACCCAGACCTTGACACACCGCCTCTTCGCCATAGCACTAGTTTCTGGTGTCGCTGCTGTGCAACCACGTGACAGTTGGGCGACATGTCGAGCGACAGCAACCCCTAGAATTTGTCGCGTGGTGGTGTTGCGGTCTTCCATGACGGAAACATAGACCGCGACATACCGCTTTCTTGGTCGTTTTATTATCGCATTTGTTTATCAGCGACACTCCAGTGACACCTTAGGCGACAACAACTCTTTGATTTTGTAGCGTGGAATGGTCGCGATCGTCCATGAAGACATCATGACCGCGACATTCCTGGAAAATTCCTCCTTAATGCTATTAAGTGTTCCAACGTGCCTAATCTGTACACATACTCAACAACAAACATATCAAGGGCATTTGCTTGAAAATAATATGGGTCGGGAAAGCTTAAATTGAGCTAATAGACTTGTGTATATATATATATATATATATATATATATATATATATAAATCACCCCCAAACCTATGTTTTTCCACACCTTTATACTATAATCACAGTTTGTTTCTAAAAATTAAGGTGTGGATGAACTTAGATTAGGGAGTGAAGTAGAATCACTACCATTCACAATTATTATCTAATACTTAAAATTATTTGAAAAGAGTATACCTAGGTGGGTTGCCTCCCACCAAGCGCATTATTTAACGTCTAGGCAAGACATAGTGAGAGCACTACGGCTCTTGGAGCTCCATCTCTTCCAACCAAGCAAGGTTCCCTAATTCCTTCACATAAGGTTTCACCCTTTGCCCGTTGACGATAAACCTTTCCCCATTCTTCTCATCTTCCAATTCCACTGCCCCATTTGAGAATACTTGAGTCAACCGGAACGGTCCAAACCATCTAGACTTCAATTTTTTGAGAAATAACTTGAGGCGAGAATTGAACAAAAGAACTAACATTCCCGGGTGAAGATTCTTGTGAACTATCATATTGTCATGGATCCTCTTGGTCTTCTCCTTGTACAACCTTGAGCTTTCATAAGCATCTAACCGGAACTCCTCAAGCTCATGAAGTTGCAATTTTCTTTCTTCTTCGGTCTTGTCATAGTCTAAATTCAACTTCCGAACTGCCCAAAAAGCCTGAAGCTCAAGTTCCACGGGAAGATGGCATGCCTTCCTAAAAAACAACCTATATGGGCTCATGCCAATAGGTGTCTTAAAAGCTGTCTTATATGCCCACAAGGAGTCATCTAACTTGGAAGCCCAATCCTTCCTAGTCGAGTTGACCGTCTTCTCAAGGATATTCTTGATTTGCATATTGTTAACCTCTACTTGGCCCGATGTTTGTGGGTGGTAAGGGGTGGCTATCTTATGCCTCACACTGTATTTCTTCATAAGGGCAACAAATGACTTGTTGCAAAAGTGTGTTCCCCCATCACTAATTATAGCCCTAGGAGTCCCAAATCTAGCAAATATGGCCTCCTTCATAAATTTTACCACCGTTTTTCCATCGTTGGTTCTTGTAGCCCGTGCTTCCACCCATTTAGACACATAATCAACGATAACAATGATGTAGCTAAATCCATAAGAGGAAGGGAATGGTCCTATGAAATCGATACCCCATACATCAAATAACTCGACCACTACGGCACTAGTTAGTGGCACCTCATTCCTCTTTCCAATGTTCCCTGTCTGTTGACATCTATCACACGATGAGCAAAATCGGACTGCATCTTTCATCAACGATTCCCAATAGAAACCCGATTGCAAAACCTTCAATGCTGTCTTCCGGGCTCCAAAGTGCCCCCCACAATGTAGCTCATGACAAAACCTAAGTACGTCTCCTTGTTCAGCTTCAGGTACACATCGTCTAATAACTGCATCGGGACCATGTATGTACAAGAACGGGTCATCCCAAAAGAACCTTCTAGCCCTAAATATGAACCTCTTCCATCCTTGGTAAGTCAGCTCTGTAGGAATTACTCCACTAACCAAATAGTTCACGATATCGGTAAACCAAGGCTCCATATCTGACACACTCCACAACTGCTCATCCGGGAAGTCCTCTCTTACTGGCAATTCATCCGCCTCTTCATATTTTTCCTACACTATCCTACTCAAATGGTCGGCTACCACGTTCTCCACACCCTTCTTGTCTCGTATCTCCAAATCAAACTCTTGTAACAATATGATCCACTGAATCAACCTTGGCTTGGAATCCTTTTCGGAAGGAGATACTTAAGGGCTGCATGATCCAAGAACACCACTACCTTAGCTCCCACCAAATATGCTCTAAACTTCTCTAAGGCAAAAACCATTGCTAAAAGCTCATTCTCAGTTGTTGAGTAGATAAGTTGGGCATCGTTTAAGGTCCTAGAAACATAATGAATGACATGTGGGACCTTATCCACCCGCTACCTCAAAACTGCCCCAATAGAATAATCCGAAGCATCACATATTAGCTCAAAGGGCAACTCCCAATTCGGAGGCATCATAATAGGCGCAGTTGTCAAAGCTTCCTTTAAGGAGTCAAAAGCATGCAAACACTCCTTGCTCATCTTGAATTCTATCTCTTTTTGGAGGAGTGCATACAAAGGTCTTGTTATCTTCGAAAAGTCTCGAATGAACCTCCGGTAGAACCCTGTATGCCCAAGGAAAAACCTCACTTCCTTCACAGATTTGGAAGGTTGTAAACTTCGAATTACTTCCATATTTGCCTTATCAACCTTAATTCCTCTCTTGTTTATCACATGCCCAAGGACTATTCCTTGTTGTACCATAAAATGACACTTCTCCCAGTTTAAAACCAAGTTGTTCTCCTCACATCTCTGTAAGACCTAGGCTAAGTTCTTCAAACAAATCTCAAAGGAATCTCCAAACACAGAGAAATCATCCATAAACACTTCAATGATCTTTTCTACCATATCTAAAAATATCGACAGCATGCATCTCTGAAAAGTGCCTGGAGCATTACAAAGCTCGAAAGGCATCCGTCTGTAGGAAAATGTCCCAAATGGACATGTGAAAGTGGTCTTCTCCTGATCTTCTGGTGCTATGGCTATCTGATTGTATCCAGAGTAACCATCAAGGAAACAATAATGACTATATCCTGCTAAACGCTCCAGCATCTGATCAATGAATGGGAGGGGAAAATGGTCCTTCCTAGTGGCTGAGTTCAACTTCCTGTAATCAATACACACTCTCCAGCCTGTCTAAAGTTTCTGAGAAATCAACTCATCTTGCTCGTTTCTAGCCACTGTTATACCCGATTTCTTTGGAACTATATGGATAGGGCTGACCCACTTACTGTCTGATATCGGATATATGATTCCCACCTCTAGAAGCTTTAGAACCTCTTTTTTCACTATTTCTTTCATGATTAGGTTCAAACGCCTTTAAGCTTCTCTTGTAGGTTTGGCATCATCTTCTAAAAAAATCTTGTGCCTGCAAATAGTAGGACTAATCCCTTTAATGTCTTCAAGAGACCATCATATGGCTGACTTGTACCTATGTAATACCTTAAGAAGCCTCTCCTCCTCACTATCCTTCAAGTCAGAAGCAACTATCACCGGATATATCTTATTTTCTCCTAGATAAGCATACTTCAATGTGGTTGGCAATTCCTTGAGTTCTAACTTGGGAGGTCGATTTGGTGTAACACTCACATCTGACACCACCAGTTCTTCAAACTCTTCCACACCAGCACCCTCTCCTACTGGCTTAGAAATGTCTGTTGGCTTCTCTTGATCTTCTCAATCCCATTCTGATAATTCTTCTAAATCTTCATCTCTGGACACACCATCGATTCCCGGATCGAGAACATCAATAAATGAACAATCATCAGCCCCGGATAGGTAAGATAGTGCATCAAATAGCTTGAACTCCACTGTTTCATCTAGAACTGTCATAATAAGCTTCCCATTCTGCACATCAATGATAGTCTTGGCTGTAGCCATAAACGGTCTTCCTAGTAGAATTGGTCTCATGTTAGTTTCCCCACTAACATCATCCATGACTAACACTACAAAATCCACCGGAATGATCAACCTATCAACTTGTACCAACACATCTTCCACGATCCCCCTCGGATATCTAGCCGAACCATCTGCCAAAAGTAATGACATATTTGTTGGCTTGACCTCATTTAACCCCAATTGCTTGTAAATGGAAAACGACATTAAGTTGATACTAGCACCTAAGTCCAACATTGCCCATTCCAATCTAGAGTCCCCAATTGTAATGTTGATACAAAAACTGTCCAGATCCTTGAGTTTAGGTGGAAATGTCTTCTGAAAAACTGCACTAGCACTACTAGCTATTCTTGATGGTTTGGCCCATACTTTTTCCGGTTGGTATGAAGACTCTTAAAAAACTTGGCATAGGTCGGCATCTTCTCTATCATGTCAAGCAATGGTAGGTTGACTTGTACTTTTGAGAGGACATCAAAAATCTCCTTGAATCCATTGTCCATCTTATCCTTTTTTAACCTCCCTAGGAGTGGAACTGGTGGAATGCACGGGTTGGTTGACTTGTGTAGGAGGGATGTCTTCTCGGGCACATTTTCCACTACTACTTCTTCCTCATCATCTAAAGTCTTCCCCTCACTCTCTTCTTCTAACTCTTTGACCTTCTTCCTCCTTGGTTCTCCCATGTCATCGGTGTCCAAAACTCTACCACTCCTTAAAACATTCATGGCCTTAGCCTGCTCTGATTGGCTAGGAAGTCTACCCGGCTAACTCCTATGAACTGTGTCAGCTACTTGCCCCAGTTGAGTCTCCAATTTCTTCATTGATGCCTCCAAATTGGTAAACCTTTGCCTGGTTGCTTGGATTAAACTGTTCAGATTTTGATCTGTCTGCTGTGAACTCTGTGCAAGACTGGTAACTAGGTCTTCCAAAGACGGCTTCTTTGGCTGATAAGAAGTCATTTCCCTATTTCCGGCATTGTTCCACTGCTGCCCACTTGATCCTTGACCTTGGTGACTCCCCCGACCGTAGCCTTGATGATCTCCTTAAGCATTCGATTGATTGTTCAAGGGATTGTTAGAATTTGACCATGAGAAGTTGGGATGATTACGCCACCACGGGTTGTAAGAGTTCGAATATGGCTCGTTTCTTCCTCTTTGATAATTCAAGGCCTGGACATCCTGAGTCTCATATAACACCATCTCTCTACCTTGATGGTCATATTCATACACCATGCTTGCCCTACCTTGTTGTTGGCACATGTTTCTTGCCATAGCTTCTACTTGCTTGGTTAGTCTAGCCATTTGAATTGCCATCTCCGTGTCTTGACTTACCCCATGCTTTCCTCCCCTTCTTGAAGTTGAACTTCTATGTTGGGAGTTGAGAGCCAATGTCTCATATATCTTGAAAATTTATGCAGCCGATTTTTTTGTGATCAAACCCCCACACGCATTGTCCACTGAAGCTTGTGTGAAGGTTGTCAACCCATCATAGAAAGTACGGACCTTGTACTCATCGGTCACCATGTGTTGAGGGATTTGTTCCAAAAGTTTCCTATATCTCCCCCACGCCTCATGAAAAGGCTTATCATCTTCCTCTGTAAAGCTTGCAATTTGGATCCTAATCTCTTTAATCTTTATGGTAGGAAAGAAACGGTTGAAGAAAACTTGGCATACTTCATCCCATGTAGTTAAGGATCCCGCTCTCAAAGAACCAAACCACACCTTGGCTCTATCCTTTAGGCAATACCTAAAACATCTCATCTTCAACTGCTCTTCGGTGAGCCGGCCAATCGGAAAGGTTTACAATATGGAATGATAATCCTTCATGAATTGCAAACAATCTTCGGTGTGGTGGCCATTGAAAGAAGGAAGAATGGCAATGTGAAGTCCTTTAAGCTCGTAGCTCCTAGCCGCCGCACTT
The DNA here is from genome assembly GCA_032871835.1 of Dipteronia dyeriana. Classification (NCBI taxonomy): domain Eukaryota; kingdom Viridiplantae; phylum Streptophyta; class Magnoliopsida; order Sapindales; family Sapindaceae; genus Dipteronia; species Dipteronia dyeriana. The sequence goes on from CM065295.1 coordinate 641,145, forward strand.
AACACTATAGGAGATGGTTGATGCTCCATCATAGGTTGACCAGATTCTCTCATAGCTATGACCTCTTGATTTTCCTCTGGTGTAGGTTCCCGTGTGGTTCCACATTCACATTCTCCTCATGATCTCCCATTTCCGGACTTGATGCACCCTCTAGTTCAACAATAATATCTATTCCCTCAAACTGCCTTATAAGTCGTCCTACTCGGTTTATGTTGTTGATGATCGGAAACAAATTCCTTCCTAGAGAACGGCGACCTTGCATACACCTGTGGTCCTGAAACACCAAAAGCAAAAATACCAACAAAGTAAAAAGGAACTAAACGAAATAAAACTATCCTAATAAAACAAATGACACAGGCACTACCTAAATCGACTAACTAGATTCAACTAATAAATCTACGCCGATCCCCGGTAACAGCGCCAAAATTGATTGTAGTATTTTAGATCTTAATCAATTTAAAGAAAAGTTTGTTCACTGGGATCGGTGATTCTACTAGTTGAACACTAATCAATCTAATTTAATTCTATTCTAAGTGCATGAAAACTAAATGGAAAAATGCTTGTCTTGGATTGGTATTCTAATTCACTAATATGCAAGATCAATTAAACTAAATTACTCGCAAGCTCACACGAAAAATATATGAATATGAAGGAATGTTAGGGAATTAATGCAACCTAATTAAACTTCTTAATGTAATCCATTAGTCTCATTAAATCACATAATTCCAATTGATAGGTTTGTTTCATGAAGCACCTAATCTTTCATATTACTCACACAATGTCATGTAATGAATAAGGATTAGAATTAGTTTTTAATTAAAAAAAAAAACTCTAAACCAAATTATCATAGCATGGTCATGCATATGGAAACTTTCTCAATTATTAAGCTTTGTAGCTAAGGACTAAATGGGATGGTCACCCACATCTAACCCTCAACATCATAAATTAACTAATCCTAACACAAACATTCATTGAGGTCTCATTTGAATATAGGTGAAGGAATTAGAGCAAGTATTGTAATAAAAGAGACTACCAATGTAATTAATTAATAAGCATAGACCATAGGATTACAAAGAGTTGTTCAATCAGTTAACATCAATCCCCTAACTTAGAATTAGTTACACATCAAATAAAGGAAATTAAACAAAGAAGAGTGAAAGAAGGAACCCAAGTTGTCCATTGAGGTTCCTTGACTTGTAAGTTTCCTCTCCTTGCTTCCCTAGATTCCAAGATGGATGGATGGAGAAAATGTCTAAGGATGGTGATGGAAAGGTGGATGTGTCCAAAATCTCGTGTGGCTGATATCTCTTCCCAAAAGCTCATGAGGGTATTTATATGGGTCCAAAAATAGGTCAAGAATCAACCTAAGGATGCGTGCCTCATACTGTCGAGCCGTTGAATGTCGTGGTTGTCCATGATAAAAAACCAACCGCGACATCTCACTTTTTTGCTCCGCATCTTTTCTTCAGGCGACAATGTCCAAGGAAGATCTCTGTCGTCTGGTTTGTCGCAGTCTTCCATGACGGAACTTAGACCGCGACATGTCGCTACTTTGGTAGATTGCGCACGATCTCCAAGCGACAATTCGGGCGACTTCTGAAAACAAATTGCTGTCTCTCGTGATGTCGTGTCTGTCTATGATGACCTTCCATGACCGCGACAGCTCGCCTATTTACCCAAGTTCTCTTGAGTCCTAACTTCACTTAAATCACCCAATTGATACCCTTAATCATGGAATCCTGTAAAAACACTTAATCGAGCCATTAAATACTTGATTTTACTCGAGAATTGAGCAATAAGCATAAGAAGGAGAACTCGAAATCTAGTGTTATCATGGCTCTATCAAATGTTTTTGCTCCTTTATTGATTGCTTGAGTAGCTTGGTTGCACTTATACTGTATTTTCTTCAATAAGTGTGAATTTTTCTTTGATTACAATCCATGTCATATTTATGTTCAAACATGCATTTTTGGACTAGGAGATCTACATAGGAAGTACATATTGAATGACCTATAATTTTTTCCATGACATGATGATTCTTTAATGACATGCTAATGAAAAATGTTAAAGCATGAATTGATGATTGCAATTGTTGAATGCAAAATATTGTGTGAAAAGAAGCTAGTGAGACAAAAATGTTGCATCAATGTCTCTCTTTCTTTATTAGTGTAACATGGCTACTATCATACATTTATCCTCCCGAAAAAATCAAATAGGGTGCAAAATTGCTCATGTCATGTTTATCTTATAAAATTGGATATAGTTCCATTAAAATTTGATATCTATAAAAAATCTATATCCTTGCTTCTCTCATGACAAATGGTGAAATTGGTTTGAATTATATTGGAACCCTTTGTCATTTGCTTTGCCAAATAACATTGTTTTTGGATTTGAATGCGACATGTCTTGTATGCAAAGCATTTTTGATTCACACATTTTCTTCAAATAAATCTCCTTGCTTCTCTCCTATTTATTGGGTTGCATAAATGTGGCTTATATAATTATACAACAATCTTGTATGCTCCTTACTTTCTTTGCCTTGAGTGACCCGGTTGGGGACTTCTCCTTTGCCTATATCATGACAAAAAGGGGGAGTAGCATTGACCTAGCATTGTGGTGTTAGGGAAGTAACATGTGGTAGCATGTGCTTGCTTTAAGGTGGGTAGTACATGCTTTAGGGGGAGATTACATGTAGGGGGAGTAACCCGTTGAAGGGGAGTATTGCAAAAGCATTATACGATGTCATACTCATATTCTTATATGCAAATGCTTTTGTTTTTTTTATTCACTTGATCATCTCACATGCACTTGGTTTGGAAAGTGTATTTGTGATTGCTTTGTGTGTAAGGTTGATAGTTCTACAAGAGACTGAAGCTTTGAAGTTTTTTTTTATGTTTATCTCTTTGTAATGTAGAATATCTTCCCGGTGTTTTATTTTGTTTTGTGACGATCAATGTGAGTGGTGGTTTTATCACGAAATAGCCAAGAGGGGGGCGGAGATTGTAAAGTCCTCATTTATTGATTGGCTTATTTCGTGAACAAACAACATTTATGGGGTTTATGTAAGGGTAGCTTAGGCTCTCAAGACCTCAAGATGAGAAGCACCAAAGGTAAAATTCTTATGCTTACTTTCTTTGAAGAGATAGTTGCACACACTCACATATTCATGCATAACTCCTATTCATATATGTGGAGTGTTTATGCTTGTATGCATTTTGATTTAAATGACTCTTGTTGATTTATTTGCATCTTGGAATTAAATGTTTTATGTCATGTTTGACATTAGAATAGGATGATTTTTTCATCACTCTTGAACTTATTGACTTTGTGTGTTTGAGTGTTGAAAATAGACTTTCCACTGGTGGTGCGCTACTCGACCAGCGCACCTCACTAGCACAACATTCCAGTGGATCGTCGCATGTGTTGCGCCACTGATCTGCTTTGTTGCACCAGCGCACAGTTGAAAAAAGTGGGCGTGCGCTGGTGGTGCGCTACTCTACTAGCGCAGCCTCACCAGCACAAACATTCCAGAGGATTTCCGCATATGTTGTGCCACTGGGGTGCGCCACTCGTCCAGCGCCTATTCTTAATTTAGGTTGTACGACGGTGGTGCGTTACTCGACCAACGCACACCGAGGAAGCTCGAGCATTTTTTTCAAAACGACCTCACTTTGTTTGGATCTCATATATATATATAACTCTTTGCTTTAAGGTCGTGTAAGAGTTCAGAATATCATATATTTTCCTTAGAACACATTTCAAAGGAAAAACACTTCCAAGAACTCATTTTTAATCACTCGAAGCATTCCCATGTGCATAAAATCTTCATCTTACATCATCTAAGTTCATTTAGAGTGCATCAATGGATAGGGTTGCTTCATCACATCTTTTTTGGTAAGTTCTTCACTATCTTCTTACAAGTTAAATGTTTTGCTTGCTAAACCATCTCTTTAATTATTTGTATGCTCTTAGAATATTTTCTTGATACAAATTAGAGATTGTTGTGATGACGTGATTGAGTGTTGTATTGTGATAGCTTCATAGGATTGTTTGATCTATGTTTAGCTAAGCTTTTTGAACATGTCATTTAGCTCTTGATATCTAAGATTGTATTAATTGTCATCTCATTATCCTAGATAAGCATATAGGGTTTTCTAGCCTTGTTTGTTCGTTGAATATCATTACATATTCACATAGGATCTTTTATCTCTTCATTGAGAAGTAAGACTTGTGTTGCTTCCGGGAGTTGGTAGCTTAAATCGCAAGCAAGATGAACTAGGTTCACTTATACCGGGATTAGGTAGTGGTGGTGAATTAAACTGGGATTAGGTTGTAATTCTCTTGCCATTAGTGGATTCGAGGTTCTAGTGTGGCACACTCATTAGCCCTTGGTTTTTTCAATTTGGAGGGTTTCCACGTATATCTCCATTGTCTTTATTATTACTGCATTTTTACATATGTGATTTTATTGTAACTAGGTAGGGGCATTTTCGTCAACTTGACCTTTAACAAAAAATGGGTAAAATTTGTTAAAATCTATTCACCCCCCCCCCCCCCCCCCCTCTAGATTAATATCATATACACCATAATATTTGTTTCACCCTTGTCCCGAATGGCGAGATAGATTGCCTTACAAGATGCATTTAAGGGGGTGTAATGATCATACCCTCCCTCATCTCAAGCTATTAGAGCCACTGTCCTAGAAGGAGGTGAAGCTCGCAGAGGAGTTCATTTTAGAGGATATTTTTCCAATCTAGGTTGAGAGATGGGGAAACGATACGTCGACTTATTGTGGGAGTTTGTTCTGGCTTTTCTGAGCTTGTTCAGGTTTTGGAGCTTCCTTCTTTTGTCGCTTTACGACTCTCATGTCGTCGTGTTCCATTTTGACCTTGAGTTGTTCGTCGACCTCAATTTGCTCCAGAGCCCGGTTATAGGCTTCTTGGTAGGTTTCTGGAGGTCACTTAGCAAAAGAACGGACACGCTTGCCTGCCCACAAGTTCCTTCTTAAGTTGGCGAGGGTTTCTTTCTCAATGAAGACCCCCATCTTAATGACTTCCTTATGGATCACGTACTGTAGATGGATTGGGTTCTTAAATCGGGGCTTAACTCCCTAGAATTATGAGTAGAAATTGGCTGACAGCTTCGTAAAGGAGTCCATACTGCCAGCAGGTAGCTTTCTAAACCAGGTCTTAGCGTAATCTGTGAGTGTAGTTGGGAACATTCGACACATAGCGGCCCTAGTCGTGTTCTGGACCTCCATCTACTGAACAAAACTCTCCAAGTGGCTCAAGGGATCCTCAGTCCCGGAGAATCTGTCGGTCGACATTTAAAATTTTGGTGGAAGCTCCGCCTCCCAGATCCTTCTAGTGAAAGCTCCGCCTCCCAGATCCTTCTGGTGAAAGGAGCATTCATCTCACTTAGAGGATCCTCCTTGTACCTTCCTCTCTTCATCAATTGGACCTCTTTCTGAAGCTCTGCCAACTGGTCTCCCAAGCGTTTGTTGTCGGGTTTTCTTGAGTTGATCTCAGTCTCCTCACTATCGGATCCTTTTGACTAACTAGCGACCTCTACCCGGTCCTTTCTTCAGAAGGGGTCTGCCTGGGGGATTTCCTGACTTTCTTCTTCCCTAACTCGGGCTTTCCTCCTTGAAATCATTAGGTGGAGAAACTCTCCCCGCTCTCGGGGAAGGATATCTGCCGCGGACTTGACCTGCATGGGCTGGTAGCGCGGTAGAGCTTCAGAAAATGGGGGCATGGGCCATAACCTATCCCGGATCGAGGGAGGGAGTCCCATTCTGTTACTAGCTGGCTCCAAAAGGGTAAGTCCCAGGCGATCAAAGAAGTGTTGTCTAGCTCCGGGCCTGCATGGTTCCCCTCGACTGTAGAGTTTTGCCTGCTGGATAGTAATGCCCTCAGCAAGCAACCGAAGGCGGACGTTTTCCATGAAGGCTGCCACTTGTTTGTCAAGCTCACCTGGCCTCACATAGGAGGATCCAAAGCCCGTACAGTGGCCGGCTGGTCTAGGACCTGGCCACGAAGCCCAGATTTTCTCCCATTCTTTAGGACTTTTCGTGTCAATACAGCTGAAGGCTGTCCCGATAGGCCTGGCTGTCCTTGGGAGAAGCGAAGCATCATGACTCCTGTAAAACAATAAACTTATGAATATAAAGATAGTGGTGTGGGAGTTTCCCACAGACGGTGCCAGAAAGTGTTAACGGGAAAGCTGTTCAAGATGATAAATTCCTGCTAACACCCTCGACACCACTACCACGGAGGTGGTGGCCGGGGTCGGTACCTTTGATACCTAACCTGCTTAGACAGGAATGAAGATTTTTACAATAATAACAAATGGGAGCTTTTATTATCGATCACTTTGGTATACAGAATTCTCTCTCATATGCTATCTGGGACGTAGGAAGGTGGTCGCTTTATACTTGTCAAATAGTGGAAACAACGGTTGCCGAGTTCTGATTACAGAATTTAGGCCCTCCTCTCCTCTTTTTCTTATCGTCTATATATAGTCCTTCTCTTATTTTTCCATGCCATATCCTTACCATGCTTAGCCTTATTTATATTTGGTCCAAATAGGCTTTAACTTCACAAATATCCTGCCATGATCCCATAAATCTGTTCCCTCCTTATCATGCGGGGTTCGTCATTTGAATTTGAATTGTTACTAGATTCGATGATATCGTTGACAGAGATAAGTTTGTTTCCTTTTTGGAATCAAACTCTTGACTTGCGCGTACGTGGGATTAATGTTGTTTGTTACGTAGATTTGATCTTGTGTGTTCTAACAACACTTTCTTTATGGAGGTCGCAGAATTAACTAGTCGTTGTCTTATAAAACGAGGTAGATCCATGCTTTGGTTCTATTCAGAGAAGCTTGGGATAGACTCGTGGGCACTTACTAGGGGTAGTGTAGATTAGGCGAGATTCTTCTTTCATGCCCAACGGGAACTACGGGCTTCTGGAGAAGTTAGTGAGCTTCTATCTTAGGCTACGAATCAAACCTGACTTTGGGAAGCCTTGGTATGGAAAGAGCTTACTTTTGTTCGTGTCGGGCTTTGCTTCGAGTGCTTTCTGAGTTCGGTGATCTTTTCTTGCTTTCACGAGGTGGTTTCAGAGCCCGATCTCAGGAGCTGAGGTTCCTGGATAGGTGGCCTCGAGAAGCCCGGGTTCCCATGTTCATGCTTATGCTTGTCCTGGTCGTGCTCTGCTTCATCCCTGATACCTCCGAAGCCCGGCGGACTTTCCCTGCTCTGGTGGGGTAACTTTTTGGTCTGTCCGGGGTCTCATGAATGTCGAATTTGGGTTTTGATTCGGGCTAGGAGAGTTGAAAATTTCTCTTTCACCTCTAGCCACATTTTACTATTAACATATTATTCACTTTTTTGCACACGCAATACACGAGTACGACGGAGTGTTGTAATAATAGCTAGAACTAGAGACGATCGGTGAATCCCACCTCCATGTGGATTGATCCCTTGCTTGCCGCTGTGCTAGTCTCTATGACTTTCGCCCTAGCGAGGCCGAACTTAAATGTTCATATTTGACAACACTGTAACGACGTGTCCCGTCATTCCTGTCTTTGTACATGACCCTTTCGTTGAAGACAACATCTCTAATTCTGATCATCTTACGGTTTTTATCATCTAAGATACTCAACCCAGAAAATAATAATTCGACTCGATATACGAATATGAAGACAATGTATGCAACATGAGTTGAAAGTGTAGTATCTTTTGACTTGGAACTTGAAATCAATAGTATGAGTAACCGAAATGACCGGAACTCAATCAAGAATGATTTAAGACTAAAATCAAGTTCAATATCCATGTTATACAAATATAGACACACACAAACACAATTCACAATAGAATGCAAACTACATAGAGATAGTCTCCAATCATGCATTTTCCAAAACATGTTATTTCCATACCAATGCATGAGCATTCATCTTCAAGTGTGTGAATGTGTTATACATGGTGTACAACGATGCAGGGACACATAAGAATGAATTGTGTGTGTGTGCCTATAATGGTGCACAACGATGCAGGGACACATATGAATGAATTGTGTGTGTGTGCCTAAGCCTTGTAAGAGAAAGATAAGGTCTTAGTATACCTTTGTAGAACCAAATTGCAACATTTCTCTTTGAAGACTTTGAACTTTCTTTGACTTGTTGTTCATCCTTCTTTGAAGCTTGAATCATCATGAATCTAAACAACTAAATCATTACAAGTAAACATCATTTTGATATGGAATTAATGCCAACAAAAACTAAAACCTAACACGATCCACAACGCATGACACGCCTATGGAATTCTGCTCCACAGACAGCGATGTGTGCACCATGTCCACGCCGCGGTATGCACAGCATGTCACGCCTAGACATCACCACTGTGTGTGCCACGATCCGAGTTTTACCTCCGCCTCACCATCTGCTGGAACTTATTTTTCTTGCTGATTTCTGGCTTAACATATCCCAATAATATTTCGAGCTGTAAGGAATTAATTAAAAATCATGGATCATAGTGTGGTTGATAAGGCTGTCGTTATGCCTATCAAAAAGATTTTTCTAATTTAAACTACCTCGCAAATGAACAAGTCAAAGGACTAGTATAGTATGTAAGCAAGGGTCGTTCCTACAGAGAGATGATATTCATCCACTGTCTCTAACTCTAGAGTTTATTTAAAAGCAGTGCAAATATAATGTGGATGTGGTGAGAATGGTGTGTGTGAGGTGTAAGCATAATGCGATTGGTGTATGAGGTGAAAAGGAAAAAAACCTAACTAAAGTTATAAAACTAAAAATAAAAATATAACCGGACGCTTGCCTTTATAAACAAGACTACTCCTAATTAAGTTATTCTACCCCTAAAGGCAAGACACATAAGTTACGAAAATAATGGTGGCTTGGAGAGATGCACGATATTGGTCACATTAGGGAAATGAGTTTACCAAACACAAGAAGTAAGTCAGATAGATTGTAGAATATGAAATCCATTCAATTCAAGTAAAGGATTCGTTTTCTAGATTAAGGAATTTTTAAAATCAATTCATCACTCAACCAATGGTCATGGAAGAGCAATTGTGTATAGGTCAAGACCCATTAAGCACAAGAACATTGAAGTAAAGCTATCCTAGCACGGTTATGCATCACACAAGCTTTTCCTATTCAAGTGAGCTAAATAGTCAAGATTATGTCCGGAATGGTCATCCAATCACAAACCTAACTCTCAATCACTCTAATCATTCCAAACACATACATATTGAATCATTTATCAATGTACAAACCCAAAAGAGATATTTGACTAAGCTACTCCTATATCATTAAGTTATCTACTCATAATCTCATCCATGGATACACATAAGTATATAACTCTCCATACACATGAATATCACAATAAGCGATTAAAGCATAAACATATCTATGAATGGAACAAAACCCAAATCAAATCAAAGAAAAACCATACATAATATAGCACAAGTTTTGATTTACAAATGTTCCCAAATAGAGATTACATATCAAATAAAGAAAATACAAAGAGAAAGAGATATATAATAAACCCTTGAAGACAAATCATCCAAGAGCTCCATATTGTTCCATTGCTTGGTTTGGGTCACAAGAGCCCTCCTTTCTCATTTGAATCATCTCTTATGATATGTGGAAGAAGTGTAGAGGTGATGATGTTGAGCTTCCCTTGTAGGAGAACCTCCATGGGAGCTTTGAAACTCCTCTCTTTCTTTGGTTGTGGTAAAAATCCAAGAGAAGTGTCTTTTAGAATAAATGGAGAAGAATTGAACTTTGTATATCTAGGTGAGTGGCAAAGAGGCGTATTTATAGGTTGGGCAAGACTAAGACACGAATTAGGTGTGAAAATACTGAAATGCCCTTGAAGTTAGCATGAGTTCAGATCTAACGGGGCAAGTGCGACCTTGTAGCGCGGGTTTGTTCCCGCGACAGGAACTCACGATGCTTAGTGCGACTTCTTTTTAAGGCTTTATTCCAGTTGTGACAAGTCACTTGAGTCTTGGATGTTTTGGTACGACTTCTTTCCGCAGCTTCATTCCCTCAGACTAGAGCTCGTGAGAACTACTGGAATTGCACCGTGACTTTATTCCCTCAGCTTGTTCTTATACTGACTACTGGTCCTTCAATGTGGGCTTGTCATTCTCAATATTACTAGCTTTTACCTCGGGTGATAAACTCACGGTTTCTTCTGTGGCTAGAGCACGACTTCATCATTTCCTCCAGTGCTGATTCAAACCCGTGGTGGCCATCTCGCGGTAAGTACTTTAGTTGTAATGAGACCTTGGAGTTCGTGTTCATACCCGCAGTATGAAGTCGCAGTGATCTTCAACTAATGAGTTTGCCTTTTTTTGTCCATATTTGGTACAAACACCATCTATGAGGGATATTTGCCTGCACTAGGCTAAAACACAAGTTATATATACAAAAATGCTCGAAAACGAGAATAAAAGATAGGAAAAGTTAGCTCAGCTCTAAATATGAACATTTGTAGAGTGATTAGTGGTCAATTGTGGTAATTAGCTGGAAGTATAGATTCTAAGTTTAGTTCCATGGCTCAGTTTGGGTCATAAAAGCCCTCCTTTCTCATTTGAATCCTCGCTGTTGATGTGTGGAAGAAGAGTAGGGGTGATGATGGTGAGCTTCCCACGAAGGAGAACCTCGATGGGAGCTTTGAAACTCCTTTTTCTCTTTGGTTGTGGTAAAAATCCAAGAGAAGTGTTTCCCGGAGAAAATGGAGAAGAATCGACCTTTGTACATTTTAGGAGTGGCAAAGATGTGTATTATATGTTTAGCAAGATTAGGGCATGAATTGGGTGTGGAAAGGCTAAAATTCCCCTTAAATTAGTGTGATTTCATATCTAACGGGGTGAGTGCGACCTTGTAGCACATGATTGATCCCGCGATGGGAACCCACGGTGCTTTGTGTGACTTCATTTTATGGCTTTATTCCAGTGGTGACAGGTCGCCTGAGTCTCGGATCTTCTAGTACGACTTCTTTCCGTGGCTTCATTCACTCAAACCGAAGCTTGAGCTACTAGAATTGCACCGTGACTTCATTCCCTCAACTTGTTCTTGTGCAGATTATTGATCCTTCAATGCAGGCTTGTCATTCTCAGCAGTATTGCTTGCTTATACTTGTAGTGAAAAACTCACGATTTCTTCAGTTGTTGGAGTGCGACTTCATCATTTCCTCTAGTGCGGGTTCAAACTCACGGTGGCCATCTTGCGGTGAGTACTGTAGCGCGACATTGGAGTGTACCAGCGATATGAAGTCGGGATGATCTTCAGTTGATGAGTTTGACCTGCTTTTGCTCACATTTGGTACAAACACCATCTCTAAGGGACATTTGCCAGCAATTGGCTAAAACACAAGTTATATATAAAAAATGCTCGAAAACGAGAACAAAAGATAGGAAAAGGAAGCTCTAAATGTGAAATTTTATAGAATGATCAGTGGTCAGTTATGGTAATTACCTAGAATATTAGATTCTAAGTTTTGTTCAATATAAGTCATTTATGCTAATTAAATTTGTTGTGAAATGAGGTTATGACAGTAATTCAAATTGTAAGTATATAGGTTTGAGTGATTTTTGAGCTTCTAGAAATATAGCGGATTAGTACGGGTTCGAAATCAGTAAACTCATCCATAAAGTGTTATGTTTTCCAATATGTATATATCATGTAGAAAACTCATCCATGTTTTCAAATGTTTATATGGTATTTAAGTGAACTCATCCATGACTTATTACGTTTTCATATCTGTATATATTATGTTAGTAAATTCATTCATGGTGTGTTAATGTTCTGAATTATCAAGTTACCGAATATTACATTCATACCGATTTCCATTTTATTATACCTTATTAAACCTAGTTTTTCAATACTGTTTTGACTGCTACTACTCATTTTGTTTTTGTTATACAAAAAATGTTACTCAATAGCATATCCCAAAATTTTAACGAGATGAGGCACTTGAACAAAATAACATTTAGATATAAAAACAAAATACTGAAAATTTAGGTCCCGTCTTGCAGCTGTATTTCAGTCCGTTTTCGTTTCTATTATTCAAAAACGATTTCAAAAACGTGTACGTTAACCGTTTTTCATTTTATTTTCGAAAAACAAAAAAAAATGAAAAAAAAAAAACCAATGTTAAAAGTGAAAGATTTGAAAAACACAAAATACTCGTTTTTCGTTTTTCGTTTTTTTTTCACTTTTTTTATATTAAAAAAAATCTTAAACTATTAATTGTACTGTTATACGTTTGATATGACTAGGACAAGACAGAACAAGATTTTTAAATTACCAAAGTGCCCCTTTTATATATATTATAATTATTATTATATTTATATATATTATAATATTATATATAAAATATATTTTATGTATATTATAATATATAATATTATAGAATATTAATATATCATATATATAATATTAAACATAATAATATTATATATTATAATATTTACATAATTAGTAAATTGTAAAATAATAATATATAATATTAATATATAATATATATAATATTATATTAATATTATATATTATTTTATATATATATATATATATATATTATTAATATAATAATATATTATATATTATTATATATTATTAATACTATATCAAATATCAAATATTATATATTTATATAGGATATAATGTCATATATTATGTATTATTATATATAAAAATATAATAAATAAAATAATTTTGAATATATAAAATAATATATATTATTATAATATAAATTATAATATATGTAATAATATTTAATATATTATTATAATATGTATATTATATTTTTATTATATAATATATATATATATATATATTATAATTATTTATTTATAATTTAAGAGTTTAGTTTTGATTAATTCGTTTTTTGATATGTTTTTTTGAATTAATTTTTGATGTGTTACTTTGGTTTAATTTAAAAATTACAATACAAAAATTATATTGGTTAATTATTTAATCAATTTGTTTATAGTTATAATAATATTAAACAAAATACTAAAATTGATATTTCAATTTTTGATAGTTTTCGGTTATCCTACTAAACGCGTTTTTTCCGTTTTCATTTTCAAAATATAGTTTTCAGTATTTACTACCAAACCTGTTTTCAGAATTCGAAAATAAAACCAAAAATACTGTTTTCATTTTCATTTTTATTTTTGAAAAATAACAACTGAAAAAAGCTTACAGGACGATCATAATAAAATGTTATATATAAAAAAATTGATGGTATAGTGAAGTTTAGATAAAAAAAAATAGAATACTTTTATTAAAGATGAACTAAATAATATCTTATTCAAAAAGAAATACAATATTAAAAAATAAACAATAATAAGAGAAACAATATAAACAATGGAAAATTATAATATTTATTCTTAAAAAATATATATTACAATCTAATTTTGTAATAAGAAATTTTATTTTGTATTTATAGTGAATTTACTTTAATTTTATATTAAAATAATTGATTAATATCACTAGACATGTTTTTGAATTTTTTGTTCCTTTTATTATTGATTTATTGATTCTAAATAAATTAAAATTATAAAATAAAGAAAAATACTAAGGATAAAATAAAATGATTTGTAATAATTATTGACTATTTTAAGACAATATATTAAAGTTTGAGATTATTTTTGGGTTATTGATTGGATGTGTTAGGTATATCAAATTAAAACTATTGGAAATAAGAAAATTTTAAAAACAAAATAGGTAATTTACAATAAAATAAAACTGAATCAAGTAACCACATATTATGGGAAGTTAGGAAGTTAATAGTGACCAGAAAAAAGAAAGTAAATTGTTTTAAGAAGTTGATAATGACAAGAAAAAAGAAAGTGAATTGTTTTGTTGCTGAAGAAGAATATTTGAGAAAGGAATCAGAAAAGAGTATAAAATAAAAAAATCATCAATGTGGAATGGTAGTGCAAGACCAGCTATGCTGAGAGATTTGTATTATATAAAATGTTATTTCATATATATATATATATATATATATATATATATATATATATATATATATATATATATATATATATATTCACTTGTTAAAGCATCTTTTAAATCCAATGGTTCACATGCAAGGAACTGACATATTTTATATCAATTCGAACTGGCAATAGAAAGATTATATATATATATATATATATATTAGAAGAATAAAAAACTCAATTGTGTTAATTCAATTCATTCGTACTCTTAAATCATAAACGAAGCATCATAAATGAAGACTATATAAAATCAATATTTATAATTGATTTTATATAGTTGTTGACAATCGGATTTTTAGAAATCGAAATATTACCATTTTTAGCGATTCAAAATCTGTTGTTTCATGGTGTAATGGTGAGGACTTCGGTAACCTTAGGCTAGTAAATTTTTTGTATGATATAAGGCAGATCATCCAATCTCTGAAATGTTTGGACATCAAGTTTATGCCTAGAGGTTTTAATTTGATCGCAGACAGTTTAGCAAAAAGTGGCTCGAGTTGTAGTGGGGATCACTTAGAATGGGGAGTTTGTTGTTAGGCAAGTTAGGCATTGGTTTTTCTCTGTCTTCTGCAGTTGTTTTCTTCTTGTAGATTTGTTGTTCTGTTTATTGTAATTTATGTATGGGCATCACATTGCCCACGGCTCTCTTTGTAAGACTCTTATGCTTATCTTCAGGCTTATTTTAATAAACTGCAGTTTCAAAAAAAAAATCAAAAAAGATTGAGGCAGGGCACGGGCCCTACCTGATCCAAGGGTGGGTCTACCCCTGATGCTACTGATTCACGTGTATATGAATTTATAAAATTGTTTATTATGTGTATACATGCTATTATTACCGTGTTACACGGGTAATTATGACATACTGTTACCGCATTACATAGGTACTTGTGATGATATGAGACATGATCTATATGTTTATTGCTTTTTAAAAAGAATACCGTTTATATTGTAAAACTATTTGTTTACCGCTTCATAAAGTGATTATCAGTATTGTTTACTTCTATAAAATTATAGTGTCTTAAATTATGATTATTAAATGATGCTTTGATTTCATATTCTTTATATTGTTTTTTTGAAACGCTTATGATTTAAGAATATGAACGAATGTGATTTTAAGTGTTGTTTCAATTGTGTTATTGATATTAAATATGTAAATTGTTTTCATTCTTGTTTTATTAAATAATTCATTTTGGGATTTTTTTTAAGTTAATAATCAATGTTTTGAATGCAAAGGTTTTACGAAGACTATTTTATTTTACATAATATGTATGAATTTACTTACTGAATCGATGGTGCAACCCTCGTCACCACCATTTTCTAGATAAAGTTATTGGATATAGAAGTGACCAGGTTACATTCATATAATGGAGATACATATCGCCTAAAAATTAGATTCCATGTGTATATGTGTTGTAAGTACTCGATTTATTTATTGTTGCAATTACGTTTAGAATCTGGAAGCTTAGTGAATTAAATTGATGGTATCAAATTTGAGTACTGTATTTTATGGGCAGATTATTGATGACATTAATTGTCAATATTTATAAATTAAGGTTTTCAAAAGGTCTGAATCACATAACATTCCTAATCCGTTAGGTACCGGATTTGGGGGTGTTAGAATATCAGTATATTGTTTTCCATGTTCTTGTGACATAAAGAAATATGAGGAGCCTTCTAAAAAGTCTTACATGACATTTTTTAGAAACTGTGCTTTTTGCTATGCATTATATATGGAGATGGACTTTAGAAAAATCCTATCACTTAAAAGGCCTAAAACTAAAGATTTTGATCTTCTTATCCTATTCTTATGATTTATGTAAAAATTTTGCCTTCTGCATACTATCAATGCGATATTAATATGCCAATGATATGACCCTAGTAGATATGAATAACTGTTTCCTGTCATTTTATTTCACTGATATGATATTTTTATCTTTCTATCTCATCAGTGTTAGAATGAATCAAATAACTCTTTTCTAGATGTTTTCATATCCTATCTTTGTAGCTATTGATACCAGGTGGTCTTGCGGATCTCGATTGTCGATTTGTCACGGTTAGATTAATATAGCTAAGTAATTGTTGAACTCTTAAGACTTAATTTGTTAGGTTAATTACCATAGTGATTTTCATAAATCTACTTTTCTAGTTATTATTTAAATTTGTATATTTGTTTTTGATCGGCCAAGTTTATTGACGGGCCACGGAGGCAGGAAAAACCGAAGCACACAAAACACCAAAAACAACAAAAACGAAAGAGAAAACAGACAGCCAGGAACCAGGCAAAAGCACCCCACAAACGGGACCAAGCCAAAGCAAAACAGAAGAAACCAAAAAACAAAAGCTCAGAAAATAAAACAAGCCATCAGACCAGAGAGAGCACAAAGAAAAAACCGGGCCAAAACAAAACAAATTAAAAAACTGAGCAGCCCAGCCAGTCCAAAACAGCACCTGGAAGACAGTCAAAACCACATGCCTGAGGCAAAAACAAGAAGATAAAACAAAGCCAAAAAATCACATCCAGTGAAGAAAAATCGCTATTTGAGCCGGACCCCATCTTACCCAAATTATCCGCAAACGACTTATACATACGCGAGGAATGAAAGAAATCATTCTTACGTGCCCAATGCTACCGAAATACTCATTACATACATTTGAAGTTAATTTTTTTTCAAGGGAATGACTCGAACCCGTAACCAGATCTGTCTCATCTCATCGTATGCTTTAATATTAGGCATAGGTCTTGTAACCAAAACAATTGATTTTCTGACAAACTCTTATGTAATTAAAATAAAAATCATAAAGAAAATTAAATTGATTTGGTTAATAATGATTTTTTAAATATAAACGAGTAAGGTGTTATGCTTTAAATTTTAAAGTTAATATCTTTATTTATTTATTTATTTATATCATTACCTTTAAGACTAAAGAACACCACATTTTGTGTTTTAATAACTTAATTTATGAATATTAATATATTTGTATTGGATGACCTTGAATTTTAGTTCTTGTAATTTGCCCATTAAGCTAAAATTCTGGTTCCGTCCCTATCCGTTATGGAAGTAGTTATTCAGACCGTACATATATTATTTGATCTCGATAGGTCCCAGCAGTCCTATTGTGTTAGTGTTTATAATATATTTTTTTTTAAAAAGGGGTATGATTTTCACATGTAACACCATGTATATGTGAGATATATGATTTGCAATTGTAACACCAAACTAAAATAAACATTTTTTTAAGCGTTAATAATTTCCTTCAACTCTTAGTTTCTTTGAGTTATGTGTTTGAACTGCGATCACCACATATGGTATATCAGGAAAAAAAAAATCTTTGTGTTTTGGTCGGTGATTAAAAAATGAAAATTTATAATTTATTATGGAATATTGTGGATTTTTCTCAACACATCACCATACTAATGGAGGCAAGCATGGAGAACACTTGGAGACAAATCAAAGATCGATTTATCATCTTGATAACAAATGGCAAGCTTGTTGTCTTTGTCTAATTGGGTGTTTAACATTATAAATGGACACCCATATTTTGTTATTTTTGAATAATCCATGAAACCTTTCACTGTGTAATCTTTACACCATCGATACAAAGCTTTTACAATTGCAATGCGTATCTCTCATGTTCTCTCTTTTTGCTTTTGTTTATTTTATGATTTTATATTGTTATTAATATCTAATGCTTTATCTATTATTTCATTTAATTATAACACGTTATCAGTATGATGCTGTTATTTTCAGAACCTGAAGTTTCTGAATTTTATTTCCATTGGAGTCCATAGTTCCTAAATTTATTTTTAGAACCCAAAGCTTCTGAATTTATTATTACTAGAACCTGAAGCTTCTAGATTTTTATTTATCAATATCAGAACCTGTAGTTCTGGATTTCGTTTCTCGCATTTTATTTACTTTTACGCAATTTACTTTCTCGTAATTTTTATTTAAACAATTTGGTCCCTCATCCAAAAACCTGAAGTTTATGGATTTATATATCATTACTGGAATATGAAACTTTTGGATTTATTTACTCACAAATATTCCTTTATATATCTGAAAATTTAAATTCCTCATATTTTTATCATGCCAGAAATTCTAACTCCGATTGTGATTTTCAGATAACCAGAAGCTACAAAAATATCAAAACTTGCAAGCCTGAAGTTTGCTACACTAGAAGTATCTGGAGACAACTACATGTCCTGGGTAATTGACGCCAAATTATTGTTATAATCAGAAGGTTTATATTACATTATTGAAGAAGGGGTTGAGGCAACTGAACAAGACAAGTCCACTGCTATGGTCATTATCCGTCGCCATGTACATGAACACCTAAAAGCCCGGTACCTAACTGTCACGGAACCAGACGTTCTGTGGTAAGAATTAAAAGACCGTTTTGATAACCAACCTGATGTTGCATTACCAAATGTCAGGTATCAGTGGCAATATTTACGTTTTCAAGACTATAAGTCAGTCTCTGATTATAATACTGTTTTATTCAAAATTGCTACACAACTGAAATTATGTGGTCAGGAGGTAACAGAAAATGATATGTTGGAAAAAATATTTACAACATTTCATGTCTCAAACATGATATTACAGCAGCAGTATCAAGAACGTCGATTCTCAAAATATTCAGAGTTAATCTTTTGTCTCTTGGTTGCAGAGAAAAATAATGAACTTTTAATAAAAAAATCACAAATCACGCCCGACCGGCTCTACAGCATTCCCAGAAGTGAATGCTAATACTTTTGTGGGACATAATCACGGCCGTGGTCGGGGTCGCGGAAGAGCATATAATTATTCTAATCTAGGTGGTTATTAGGGATGACCATTTTACCTCGGGACCCTAAACCCCCGCTCCCCCATCCCCATTTGGAGGAATTTTTTTGGGGGGGGGGGGGATGGGGAAATGGGGGGGGGCGGGTGGGCGGGGATGGGAATGACTTTTAACCCCAAATTTAAATGGGGTTGGGGATGGGGGGACCCGTCCCCATCCCTATTTCCCCAACAAATTCCTTGAAATGGGGATGGGGTTGGGGTTAGGTGCCCCCTTCCCCATTTCCCCTAAATATTATAATATTATGTAAAAAATATATTAATATATATTTTTACTATATTTTTAATATTTATATTATTTATATTTTACTAACTATATATACATATTTATAAACTATAACTTAAATTACACACCAAGCAATCTAACTGTATATACATATTGACTTTCTTGTTAAATTACACACCAAGCATGCTCCATATAATTTATTAACATATTTTACTAACTATATATACATATTAAACAACTTAACTTTCACTTCAATTTGTATGGGATGTTATTTTGTATTTGAATTTATTGGATTGTGAATTTATATGTTTCTTTAATATGTAATTTTTACTGATACAGGGAAAATGGGGGAATGGGGGAATGAGGGACTTTGGGGAAATGGGGGGAAAACTGGGAAAATTGGGGAAATGAGGAAATGGGGATGGGGATGGGGATGGGGATTGGGGGACCTCCCCCAAAATTACCCCAACTCCATTTCCCCCATTTAGGGGAAATGGGGGGGATGGGGGAGGGTTTGGAAAATGGGGTTGGGGATGGGGGGACCTACATCGGCCCCCATTTCCCCATTGGTCATCCCTAGTGGTTATAATCAAAACATTCCCCAGAAGCAGAATGTTAATAAGGTCATGTCAGATAAAGGAAATGGTATCCAAAGGGGGCCTAAGAAAGATGATGGTGTATGTTTCAGATGTAGCTGTCATAATCATTGGTCACATATGTGCTGCACACCCAAACATTTAGTTGAGCTTTATCAAGCATCGATCAAAGGAAAGGAAAAGGGGAAGAATTCTGAAACGAACTTCATGGAGGATTCAGATTTTATGGATATTACACAGTTTAATGTTTCTGATTTTCTAAATGGTCCAAATGACAATGTGACCACTTCAATTGGTGATGGAAATATCCATACTAATTAAGTACTATTTGTAATATTTTTGTTAACATATGAATTGCTTATGTAAATATTCCTTATATAATATATACTTTTGATCACTCCATCTAATACGTATTTTATTTTTTCTTTGTGAAGCACAACAAATATGTCTCATAACGATAAATTGAATGATATTGAAAAGCAAGGTATATGAGATATATGTTTAGCCAATAGTGCAACGAAACATACGATTTTACGGAATCAGAAATACTTTCTAAATTTAACTTTGCTTAAGGCAAATGTTAATACAATATCAGGTCCAGCAGATCTGATAGAAGACTCTGATAGAGCCGTGATATTGTTACCAAACAATACTAAGATATGTATCAATGATGCTTTATACTCAAGTAGATCCAGAAGAAATCTATTAAGTTTCAAGGATATACGGTGTAATGGATTTCACATAGAAACCATAAATGATGAGAATATCGAATATCTGTGCATTACTTTCCATAATTTAAGCTAGAAAGTCATTCTAGAAAAGTAGTGTGCTCTATCATCTAGATTATATTACACTCTTATAAGAAGTGTAGAAGTTTATGCAGTTATGAACCAGAAGTTCTCAGACCCAAAAACATTTATGCTCTTGGATGACCGTCTTGGTCACTCAGGATCCACAATGATGCGAAGAATCATTGAAAATTCTTATGGGCATCCATTAAAAAACCAGAAGATTCTTTTATTTCATGAAAATTTATATAATGCATGTTCACAAGGGAAATTAGTAATAAAATCATCATAATCTAAAGTTGGCTTTGAATCCCCATCATTCCTATAAAGGATTCAGGGGGACATATGTGGACTTATTCATCCACCAAGTGGACCGTTCCGATATTTTATGGTCCTAGTTGATGCATCCATCAGATGGTCACACGTTTATTTATTATCAACATGTAATGTTGTTTTTGCAAGATTACTTGCATAGATTATCAAGCTTCGGGCACATTTTTTCGATCATCCAATTAAATCAATACGCCTTGATAATGCTGGTGAATTTACTTTAAAAACATTGGATGAATATTGTAGATCAATTGGGATTGATGTTGAACATCCAATTCCACATGTTCATACTCAAAATGGATTAGCATAATCACTTATCAAGCGTCTCCAGGTAATTGCAAGAACTTTATTGTTGCGAATACAATTACCAATTTCTGTTTAAGGACATGTTATTCTACATGCTGCTGCATTAATTCATCTTTGTTCCACTGCTTATCATCAATATTCACCAGTACAACTTGTATTTGGCCATCAACCAGATATTTCTCATCTACGTACTTTTGATTGCGCAGTATATGTCCCAATTGCACCTACACGTAGAACTAAAATGGGACCCCAACGGCGTTTGGGAATATATGTGGGTCTAGATTCACCATCAATTATTAGATATCTGGAACCTTTAACTGGTGATCTTTTTACTGCACGATTTGCGGATTGTCATTTTGATGAGGGAAATTTTCCATCATTAGGAAAAACTTCTCCTGAAGAGAAGCGTGAACTTTCTTGGAAAGTCCCAAGTCTAATTCATCTTGACCCATACACATCTCAATGTGAGAATGAAGTCCGCAAGATAGTCCATCTTCAAACATTATCAAATCAGTTACCAGATGCGTTTACTGATGCTACTAGGGTAACAAAATCATACATCTAAGCCGTTACTTTATCGACACGGGTGATTGTTCCATAAAAATGATCTAAACAAATGATAGCAAAAGATTCATCTACTGCAAGCCAGAAGCATGGTAGGCCACTTAGTTCAAAAGATATTGTTCCTCGGAAAAGGAAAAAAAATACCAGGATCATGTTCCTGGGATTATAAATAAATCCACTTTTTCAAAATCGACTCCACAAGAGTTAGATGTCCCTGAAAGAACACAAGTCACTAAAGTGACAGAAACCCCTGGAGGGGAAGGAATCCCTGAAGAGATTCAAGAACATAGAAATGAGGAAATTTCTATAAATTATACACGAGAAATATGGAATCGTGAGGAAACAATCATTGATGATATATTTTCATATACAGTGGCTACTAAAATTATAAATGATGATTATGAGCCTCATGGTGTTGATGATTGTAGGCAAAGGTCTGATTGACCTAAATGGAAAGAAACAGTTCAAACTGAATTGAATTCATTAGCCAATCGTAAAGTATTTGGATCAATAATCCAGACACCTAGAGACGTCAAACCTATTGGATACAAATGGGTTTTTGTACGAAAATGTAATGAGAAAAATGAGGTTGTGCGATATAAGGCACGACTCGTAGCACAAGGTTTCTCACAGAGACCGAGTATTGATTTTGATGAGACATACTCACCAGTAATGGATACAATTACGTTTCGATTTCTAATAAGTTTGACCGTCTTCGAAAGACTTGAAATGCGTCTTATGGACGTCGTAACTGCCTATCTATATGGCTCACTCGATTCAGATATTTATATGAAAATCCCTGAAGGGTTTAGAATGTCGGAAACATACAACTCGAGACCTCACAATTTATACTCGATTAAATTACAAAGGTCCTTGTATGGATTAAAGCAATCTAGGCGCATGTGGTATAACCGCCTTAGTGAATATTTGATTAAACAATGATATATTAATAATCATTTATGCCCATGTGTCTTTATAAAGAAATAAGAATCTGGGTTTGCTATCATAGCAGTTTATATTGATGATAAGAATTTAATTGGAACTCCAGAATATTTGAAAAAGGAATTCGAGATGAAAGATCTATGAAAGACAAAATATTGCTCGGTCTAGAGAGTGAACATAAATCAAATGGAATACTTATCCATCAATCAGCATATGTTGAAAAGATCCTGAAAAGATTCCATATGGATAATGTTCACCCATTGAGTACTCCTATTGTTGTTAAAACTTTTGATCCTAAGAAAGATCCATTCTGACCACTTTAAGATGGTGAAAAGATACTTGGTCCTAAAGTACCATATCTTAATGCAATTGGTGCTATGTTGTATCTGGCTCAATGTACTAGACTAAACAATGCATTTTCAGTAAATTTGTTTTGCTAGATTTAGTTCAGCACCAACTCGAAGGCATTGGAATGGGGTTAAACATATTTTTCGTTACCTTCGTGACACGAAAGATTTAGGATTATTATATTCAAAATCTAACAATTTTTCAGGTTTACTCGGTTATGCTGATGCCGGATATCTGTTTGATCCCCATAAAGCTTGTTCACCAACGGGATACGTTTTTACATATAATGGCACAACAATCTCATGGCGCTCCACAAAGCAAACCATTGTTGCTACATCCTCTAATCATTCGGAGATCCTTGTACTTCATAAAACAAGTCAATAATGTGTTTGGTTAAGGTCAGTTATTCATCATATTCAAAGGAATTGTGGATTCTCATTATCTACAAAAATACATACACCGATATTAAAAAATAATGCGGCTTGTATTGCTGAAGTTAGATGATGATATATCAAAGGAGATAGAACCAAACATATTTCTCTCAAATTCTTCTATAGTCATGAGCTCCAACATAACCAACAGATCGATGTTAAATAAATTCGGTCTATAGATAATCTTGCAGATTTGTTTACCAAGACATTACCTACATCAACTTTTGAGAAACTGGTATATAAAATTGGCATGCATCGGCTCTTTAAATTACATGATTAATATTGAAGTTTTGTTCATAGGGAGTGCTCAATCAGGGAGCAAAATTTGAATGGACATACTGTACTCTTTTTCTTTTACCGGATTTTGTCCAACTGGGTTTACCTAAAAGGTTTTAATGAGACAGTTCTGAATACGTCCAATATAACTAGATCCAGAAGAACGTTATATATACTTTTACTAAGGTTTTTGTCCTATTGGATTTTTCCTAACAAATTAAAATATACGTGATAAAAATCCAAATAGGAATATTGTGGAATATTGTGGATTTTTCTCAACACATCACTATACACGTGGAGGCAAGCATGG
Organism: Dipteronia dyeriana; assembly: GCA_032871835.1. Lineage (NCBI taxonomy): Eukaryota > Viridiplantae > Streptophyta > Magnoliopsida > Sapindales > Sapindaceae > Dipteronia > Dipteronia dyeriana. Next base: position 665,145 of record CM065295.1, read on the forward strand.
AGAACACTTGAAGACAAATCAAAGATTGACTTATTATCTTGATGATAAATAACAAACTTGTTATCTTTGCCTAATTGGGTGTTTAACATTATAAATAGGTTCCCATATTTTGTTATTTTTAGGTAATACATGAAGTCTTTCACTGTGTAATCTTTACACGATCAAGACAAAGCTTTTACAATTGCAATGTATATCTCGTCTCTCATTGCAATGTATATCTCGTCTCTCTCATGTTCTCTCTTTTTGCTTTTGTATATTTTATGATTTAATATTGTTATTAATATATAATACTTTATCTATTATTTCATTTAATTATAACATAATTTCACTTTATTGTCAAGACTTATTTGTTGAAAAGAATGAAATTAGAGATATTTATTAGAGAAACCCACCAATTCAAAGGTGTCACTGTAACTCTACTGATATTTATTTAATGCGTTAGCTTTCTTCTTTGGTTGATATTCAATTTACAATCACTAATCACTACGATGGAATTTCTTCTTTGGTTGATATTCATTTTACAATAACTATGTGGGACATGGGTTCCATCATGAAAAAAACATTATTGTTTTTAGCCATGGTCTAAGACAACCATATTATATATTTTGGATACCAATATTGCCATCCATAGATATGATTTTTACATTCATATTTTATTAAAACTTTTTATTACAAAATTATCCTTGAAAAACAGACCCATAAGGACAAATTAAAGCAATTATAAATAAATAAAAATAACATTTATAACAATTAATCTGCACCCATTATCCTTAAAATAATTTAAAGAGACTCAAACCTCTGACCACTAAGGATGAAAATGAGATGCATAACCATCTTTGCTGAGAGACGATATGTGAATCCATAAGAAAAAAATTATTTTATTTGTTTAATTTATACTAATTTTAATACATTAAGGAGATAGTAGACAGAGAGTGAACATAAAGAAAAAAAAAATACAAAGACAAATACAAATCAATTTCTTCAATCCAAACATAGTTGAAACTTAACAGAATTTTTTTTTTTTTTTTTTTTGATAAATGTAACTTGAAAAACCAGGATTCACCTGCATTAACTACACACATCATGCATCAAGACCTCTTCTTGGTTTCCCTTTGTCATTCACTTCGGACGCCTCTCTCTTTTCACTCCCATTTGGTGTTTTTGAATTAAACTGGTTGTCTTATTATTTTTTTAGGATTACAAATCCAATATATAAAAATTAATTAATTGATTGATTTTCATAAGGTTATTTTTGGAATTTGAATGGATGCTTATAGTAATGGTTAAATTTTAAATTATATTAATGGATGAACTTATAAATATTGATACGTAAATTAATCATATTTTTGAATGAAAGTATCAGCATCCTTATATTTTTTATCCATCATTGGCGTTTTTTAGTGGAAAAAAAATGCTATCGACTTTGCAACTATCAACGTGCAAAAAAAGGCTAGAAAAATAATAAGGATATCAAATGGTTTTATGCAAGATTTGAAACTTAAAAGAGCCAAAAAGTTTGTGAAGTGTTTTAAACTTTGAAGCATATTTGTTTTTTGAGTGCGTGAGAGATGATGGTTCTGAGAATCCAAGTCTTTCTTCTGTTTGTTTGGTTCCAGTTTTTGATCATAGCTGCTGTGACCAACCCCAAAGATGGTGAGTTTTTCTTTGTTTTGTGCCTGTTAATATGTACTTGAAAGAATTTTAATATTTATATATATGCTATTAATCTTTGTCTGGTGCAAATCCAGATTGAAATTGATTGTAAATAACATTATCTGCCTGTTATGCTATTAACTGTGTAAAGCTGTCTCGTGTCATCTTGTGTTTTTGTCTTTTTAATCGATGGACCACGTATCATATCAGAGTGAATTCAGTGTTTGGCAACAAAGAAACGCTTTCAGTTAATAGTATAAAGGTCTCGATTCTACGTACTTGTTAGTTCGAGTTATTTGGCAACCCATTGAATTATACTAGTTGTGGTCTTCCATAGTTTCTGTGAATTCTGTGTCTGTTTTGGATTCTTGGGCATTTATAGTGTGGATAATTTAGTTTTTAGTTGCTTACTCATGCATTCATTTTTAATCTTTCGTGATTTTTTGATGCAGTTGCTGCCTTAAAATCTCTCAAAGATATTTGGAAGGGCTTACCACCTAATTGGGAGGGTTCAGATCCTTGTGGTGACCAATGGGAAGGAATTGAGTGCTCCAGATCACGCGTTACCTCTATGTTAGTTGTTCAATTTTTTATATTTTTTTTTAACATATTTATGCTACTGGAAGGTTGCTTTTTTCTGGATGCTCGATCAACCTATCTGTTCTCAATTTCAGAAAATTATCAAGTATGGAATTGTCGGGTCCGTTGTCTGGAGACATCACAAGCTTATCGGAATTGCAGATTCTGTAAGCCTTCTATCTGCACTTGCAGCTATCATCTGTCTTTAGTACTCCTAATCCGCACACATCCTTTATATGTCATACGATTCACTGCTCAATATGTGACATGTATATATGAGATGCAAAATAACTTATTCATGTATGCTTTGAAATATGTATCTCATAAACAAATTATGTTAATTCATTCAATTGGTTTCAATCAGCACCTCCTTGGAATTTTCAGATTTTGATTAGGAACTCTTCATATAGGGATTTATCCAACAACAAGGATCTCAGAGGACCTCTTCCATCATCGATCGGGAATTTAAACAAGTTAACAAACTTGTAAGTCAAGTATTAGCTGACTGCAATATTCTGTGATTAAAGTTCTCATAAATTTGTGTTCTCATTATTCTGTATGTCAGAGTTCTTGTGGGTTGCAGTCTTTCTGGACCGATTCCCGACTCAATTGGATCGCTACAGCAGCTGGTCATCCTGTAAGCATTTTGCCTATGTAATCCTCTGCCTTCATCACTGCAATTCTGTGATAGTGTTAGTAGGCTAACATGTTCAAAACACCTCATTGCTTGTGCATGCAGATCTTTGAATTCTAATAGCTTCACTGGAAAAATTCCGGCTTCCATTGGCAGTCTGTCTAAACTTTATTGGCTTGATCTTACTGACAACCAACTCGAGGGGACAATCCCAGTCTCGGATGGAGCTTCTCCTGGTCTCGATATGCTAGCTAATACAGCGCACTTGTATGTCAAATCTACATGCTTTTTAGCTCTCTTTTACTATGGCCTCATTTTCTGTACAATAATTAATTAAAACAGTATCCATCATTTACAGTCATCTCGGAAAGAACAATTTATCGGGCCGCATCCCAGAAAAACTTTTCAGCTCAGACATGCATCTGATTCATGTGTAAGACTCATAAATGTACATATAATTCTCTTTGAACCACTAATAGCTGGACTTATAATGGCCCGTTTCTTTATTTCCAGTCTATTTGACACCAATCAGCTCACTGGCCCCCTTCCTTCTTCTCTCGGACTTGTGAAAACTTTGGAAGTCATGTGAGTATCGCTATCCAGTTGCTCAAGTAAATTACTAATGATGGACTGCAGATTGAGACTTTATTTTTTTCTGATGAATTTATTGTCTTGATTCCAGACGTTTTGAAAGGAATTTTTTGGCCGGGACTGTTCCATCAAACCTCAACGATCTTACGAATCTTAATGCACTGTAAGCTGATAGGAAAAAAAGCTTTTATATTTGTTTAAGGAAAGTCTTCATTATCTTGTTGGAATAATTTAGATTCACGAGTGTTCTATATCCTCCTATTTTCAGGGTTTTGTCCAACAACAGATTCACTGGTCCCATGCCAAATCTGACCAACCTTATCAGCCTCAGCTATTTGTAAGTTGATGAGGTTTACTAACTCATTTATGTTTTATTTCGATATCAATATTAACAGTAGTTCATAAATGTGATCTGCAGGGACATGAGTAATAACACGTTTGAGCCATCAACCATTCCTTCGTGGTTTTCAACCTTACAGTCGCTAACAACGTTGTAAGTATCTCTCTTCTTTCAACATCCACACATAAAATTCAATTTGTCAATGAGTCTTCATGCAATGTCTGTTCTTCATGTTATATAATGTGTGTGTATGTGTGTGCATGCACGCATATGTAAGCTTGTGCACAATAATCTTATAATCAACCATGTTTTGTTTCAGAACGATGGACCGCACTAGACTTGAAGGTGAAGTGCCTGCCACCATATTCTGCCTTAGCCTTCTACATACGGTGTGAGTATCATCTTACGTTTCGAATATCACCGAATTCTATGTAACATTTATTTAAAATTCCAAATGAAAGATACTAAATGATTTTCTTGACATATGGTGACAGGAATCTGAAACAGAATCGCCTTAATGGCACCCTGGATATTGGCGCCAGACATAGCAGCCAGCTTCTTTCCATCAATTTGCAGAGCAATTCTATCACTGCTGTCAATGACAGACCAGCAAACAAAGATATTTCTATAATGTAAAGCTTAATTCTTTCACTTTTCTAGAATTTACATAGTTTCAATACTTTACTAAAAAGCAGAGGTGACTAATAAGTTCAAATGTACCAGAATTACAATATGTTGTTTTAACTCACTGTGTTTTGTTTTTTCTACAAAATTCTGCAGACTTGCTGGTAATCCATATTGTCAGGAGTCAGGAGACCAGAAAGATTATTGCACGGCTGCTGAATGGAATTTCTCGTATTCAACACCACCAAAGAACTGTCAACCCACTCCCTGCAGGTCGGGTCAAATTTCTAGCCCTACCTGTATGTGTGCATACCCATATACAGGAAATCTAAGCGTCAGACCTCCTCCGAACGAAACTTCTTACCAAAATCTCGAGCAGGCAATCTTAGTATCATTTCTGTCTTATAAACTTCTTGTGGATTCAGTTTCTCTGAGTAACCTGCGCAAGGGTCAATCTCAATTCCTTGAAATAAGCCTAGCTGTATTTCCCTCAGGACAAGATAGTTTCAACCGAACAGGAATTTCTATGATCGGTTTTATTCTTACCAGCCCATCATACACGCCTCCATCAGAATTCAGACCTGTATTCTTTAATGGTGATGGGTATATGCATTTCACTGGTAATTCTGCTACTTATACAAAACTAAAACTAATTCTTGACAGTGTTGCTTTACTTGGTATTGAAGCAACTATATTTACGACATGTTTCAGGAGAAACTAGAAGATCAGAGAAGTCGACAAGCATTGGGGTTATAATTGGCACAGCAGCTTGCGGTTGTGTCTTTTTGTTACTATTAGTCCTTGCAGGTGTTTATGCTTATCATCAAAAGAGGAGAGCAGAGAAAGCAAAAGATCAGAACCCTTTTGGTATGACAAGGATTTCATCTACTTATCACATTAGTTTTCCAGTTCGTAGATTGTTATATTTATTTTTCGTATAAATCGCAGCACACTGGGACCTGAATAAAAGCAGTGGTAGCATTCCTCAACTGAAAGGAGCAAGGTGCTTCTCCTTTGAAGAGCTGAATAAATGCACCAACCATTTTTCAGATACCAATAATGTTGGATCCGGTGGCTATGGAAAGGTTTGAGATTATTAGTTTGTTGTTTAATCAATCTTATTGACATGAGTTGAGTTATTTCAATTCCTCTCAACTTCCTTGCAGGTTTATAGAGCAACTCTTCCCTCAGGACAGCTGATTGCCATCAAACGAGCTAAACAAGGATCTATGCAGGGTGCGGTAGAGTTCAAAAATGAGATTGAACTTCTTTCAAGAGTCCATCATAAAAATCTTGTATCGCTTCTGGGATTTTGCTTTGAACGAGGCGAACAAATGCTGATATACGAGTACATTCCGAATGGTTGTCTGAGGGATAGTCTATCAGGTACCTCCTTCTTTTTCATATTGTTGTCAAGATTTTAGGCAAATGAGCTTCCCTATCAACGAAACAAAACATCTATTATAGGGAAAATGCAAATTCTTCGCTCATGATATTGTTCATCATCTCTGAAAATATCGCATATGATATGCAGGGAAGTCTGGAATCAGACTTGAATGGTTAAGGAGACTTAAAATTGCCCACGGTACAGCTAGAGGCCTATCTTATCTGCACGAGCTTGCTGACCCTCCTATTATACATAGAGACGTAAAATCAACAAATATATTGCTGGACGAGCAGCTAACTGCTAAAGTTGCTGATTTCGGTGTCTCTAAACCTATGGGTGACAGTGATAATGAGCATATCACTAGTCAAGTTAAAGGGACAATGGTGAGTTCCTCGAAACAAAACCATGAATTATGAATTATGACTCTTTTAACTTTTATTTTAGCAGATTTACGTCAACTATGTAATCTTGAGATTGGATTTTTTTGGGTGTAGGGTTATATGGATCCTGAATATTTCATGACAAACCAATTGACCGAAAAGAGTGATGTTTATAGCTTTGGGGTGCTGATGTTGGAGATACTAACCGGAAGAAGGCCAATAGAACGAGGAAAGTATATTGTAAGAGAAATAAAGATGGCAATGGACAAGAAAAAAGATCTATACAACCTTTACGAAATTCTTGATCCAACCATTGGCTTGGGGACAACACTGGAAGGTTTCGAGAAGTTTGTGGATCTGGCATTTAGATGTGTGGAAGAATCAGGAGCTGACAGGCCTTCAATGAGAGAAGTAGTGAAGGAGATCGAGAATATATTGCAGCTCGCGGGTTTAAATCCCAATGAAGAATCGGCACCCTTTTCAGCAAGCTATGACGATGCAAGCAAGGGTTACCAACATCCATATGACAATGAGTCCTTTGATTATAGCGGTGGTTTTCCAGCTTCAAAGATAGAGGCCCAGTGAGGCTCTACTTGTTATGTCATTTGATTTGGGTAGAGGATGCTATTTGCTTTTTATCTTTGTTGTTGTTGTTTAAAGATTATGTGGATGTTACTTTGTTAGATGCTAGGAGGACGGATAACTAATTCCTTATCAAATTTGAATAAAGTATAGGTTGACATGTATAAAGGAGATGAATGAGAATGAAAATTAAGCTTTTTCCAAACACAAATCACTCTGCTTTTGATATGGTATCATGGCTTTACGTTATCTATTTTCTTTTCTTTCAGCTGTAATATCCAGATTTGTTTTGAAGCTCGATTGTTTTACAAAGGAGAAGTTACAGTACCACAGTTGTTTGAGTTTCAAAAAAGAAATAAATTCTTTCTATATTAGTTAATCAACCCAAAAATCTTACATGGAATAACAGCAAATGAAGACAGAATTAAATCTTAATACATGGAGTTTCCATTTCTAGAGTGATCCCTTAGAGTTAGGGTTTTGAATACTTTTTTATATATATACTCGGGAATCGGTCACACATTTTATAAGTATATGTGGGGAGTTTTCTTCCCGGATTATGGAAAGTAGTTATCTTCTATTATGGAAGTTGATATCCGGACCACACATGTATTGTTCGATCTCGACAGGTCCCGACAGTCCTATTATAATAATTCTTATAATATTTCAAATATATATATAAAGGGAAACGGCCAGTTTTTGAAAGAGGAATCATGTGATTTTTGGTGTTTAGATGTGGAGCTAAATTGTAATACGGGTTCGAAGTAAGTAAACACACTATTAACTTATTACGTTTTCAAATGTATTTATATTTAGTAAATCCATTCGCAGTGTGCTACTATTTATGTTTGAAATTTAGAATTACAAATAATATTATTTTTATAACAAGTCTATATGAAACATTTTCGAACCGGTTCTTTTTTTAAAGATATTCAAGAATTTAGCAAATTGCTTTTAAAACAGATTTAGATCAAATAACCACCGTTATATATATATATATATATATATATATAGTTCATGTCCTTTAATTTTATTATTAGTTTGTAGTTTGATTATCAACATGTTTGGATTGCATACTATAACAAGTCAATGAAGACATGTATTTCAAAGAATAGATATACTGTTTGAAACACTATTTTACAGCCCGAAATATTTTAATACAAAAATATAAATTTTTACTAAAAAACATCAGAGATTCAATTTTTTTAAAAGGATTTTAAATGCTGAAAATACAAGTCCAACATTATCAGAATTTTTTGATTTATTTGATAGTGAAAATGATGTTGGAAAAGTCTGATTTTTTTTAAGTAGTATGTTATTGGTGTCTAGTTTCATGTTCTGAAATTTCAAAAAATTTAGAATTGTATTTGAACAGTTTTAAGGTCCATCTTGTAAGTATTTTTCATTCGTTTTTCGAAAAGAAAAATGAAAATGAAAACAATTGTAGCATATGTCGAAAGTTGTATTCTGAAAACGAAAGCATAAAAAACGTGTCTGGTAAGTTGACCAAAAAATATCAATTATTCATCCCAAATATTTATCGATAATTATCAACTAAATCATATATTTTTATTAAATAAAAATTTAAAATATTAAACTTTTTTTTGAATTTAGCATATACTGACAATGAATTTCCATTACTCTCAAAGGATCTATCAACAAGTTAGTATTATCTCTTAAAACCAACATCAATCGATAACAAAATCAATCCCCAAAACACTTAGTTGAGAACCCTATCAAACACCTTTTAATTGCAAAATCTGAATATACCCAGAAACTTCAACATGTAAAGAAAGAGAAAAAAAAAGACCTTTGTTAATCAAACATGTAAACAAAGAAAAATAGGATTTGTGAAGGCAAGTAATATTATTCTCAATTAAACACAAGGTAAAACAATAAAGAATCTAGCAGCCAACAAGGCAAAAGGGCAAAAAGGCAAAAACAGAACATAATAGAGCTTAGAAGCTGTAATAGAGCTTGGAAAAAAATATAAGAAGAAGAAGAAGAAGAAGAAGAAGAAGAAGAAGAAGAAGAAGAAGAAGAAGAAGAAGAATAAGCAGATCCGAAGAAGAAGAAGATTGGAAAAAGAAGAAGATCGAAAGAAGAGGAGATCGGTAGGTCGATATGCGTTTGGAGGAGCAAATTGGCGACAAAGGAATAGATCGAAAGAATAAGAGATTGGCGGTGAAGAAGAAGAATACGAAGAGAAGAAAAAGAGAAAAAAAAAAAAAGGAAATGATCCATTGGATGAAAGAAGAAGAGAAAAATGAGTATTTTATTTATAAAAAAAACAAACAAAACAAAATGGAAAACATGTTATTTGTGTTTCTCAAATTTTTCACTTTTAATACTGATTTTGTTTTTGTTTTTCAAAAATAAAATGAAAAAACTGTTAACAAACGTGAATTCGAAATCGTTTTTGAAAAATAAACGAAAACGGGTAGAAAAACAGTTACAGAACGGGGAATTGATTTCAACGATATAAGTGGTTCGTACCAGTGGCACTACCTTGAAGTATTTGGGCTGGGTTACCAAGCTACGGGTGACACTTTTTGGAAGTATTGGATCGGGTCACCGGGCTACGAGTGACACTCTTCTAAAGTATTTGGGCTGGGTGACCAGGTCACAGGTGACACTATTGAAATTATTTGGACCGAATCACCGGGCTACATGTGACACTATTGGAATTATTTGGGTCGGGTCGGGTCAGGTCACCAGGCTATTAATAACACTATTGGAATTATTTGGGTCGGGTCATCGGGGCTACAGGTGATACTATTCAGATTATTTGGATCGGGTCACTGGGCTACGGATGACAATCATTGGAATTAATTATTTACATACTGTTTTATAAAATGATTAATTCATATCGATTATTGCCGTCAAATCAAAGAGTATTAAATTTTGATTTTAAAAAAAAAAATTGATTAATAAATGTCTATTGCTAATGAATTTTTTACGATTTCAGATTATGAATATATAAATGATTAATAAAGGTTGTTTCATTAGTTATATTGATTTTTATTATATGAATTGTAATAAACGTATTTTTTTTAATGTTTTGTTAAAATATTATCTTGTTTGAATTCTTGACCAAAGTTTTTAAACATAAAGTTTTTACAAAAACTATTTTATTTACATGTTATGTATGAGTTTACTTACTAAGTAGACGACTCACCAATCGTCACCAATATTTTACAGATTAAGTTCAAATGATGGAGTTTGTGTTTGCAATCTTGGAGATATATATCACAGATTTTATTTCAAATGCATATGTGTTTAAGGATTTATTTAATGTTTTAAATACATTAGACTCTCTATATTTTAGTTAAATAAATGGTACCAAGTTTGAGTATTGTAATTTGTGGATATATTGTTGAAGAATCTATTTGTGAATATTTATAAATTAAAGTTTTTGTAAGGTCCGAATCACGTAACATCCCGGTCCATTAGGTCCTAAATTTAGGGTGTTGCATTAGCCTTCATTTCTAAGTTATCTAAAGCCTTCATAGCTTTATTTTCTTTGGTTGGCCTTGATTGCCAGATTTAGTGTCAACTTCTAAGCTCCCAAAAACCTAGCCATGACAAGGGATGATGAGTCTGGTAAGACATTTACGAGTGAGGTCCCTCTATTGGATAAGGGAACGAGTAGTCAAAATGAAGAAGTGGTGTTGACTCCAAGCAAAGGACGGAACATACCTTCTAAATGTGAAGAATTATTTGAAATTGTCCCAGGTGGTTCAAACCTTTCTTAAAGGGAAAGGAAAGGTAAGCCACTTTCTGAGATGAGGAGCATTCCATGGTTATAGTGTGGCTTTGGAACTTCATGACCCTAGAAACTAATGACACATGTTCCTGTCGACTGTAAATGACGTGGGGTTCAATCTGGCAAACCTATTCAAAGGTGAAGGATGCAACTCAGGTGTATGACCTGAGGACCAAGATAGCCTTAACAAAATAAGGCAACAATTCGGTGACAAAGTATGCTAATGCTCTACAGAATTTGTGGCAGAAGTTGTACCACTATCAATGTATAGTTACGACGTGTAGTGATGATGTAGCAACATAAAAGAAAATTATGGAATAGGATTGGAGTATGATGTCCTTACTCGTCTGAATTTTGATTTCGACCAGGTCGGCATCCAAACCTTGGACAAAGAGGAATTGTCGTCTTTGAATTCAATTATCTCCATGGTTAGAGCGGAAGAAAGTAGGCGAGGTGTCATGTGATGGCGACACGTCGTTTGCAGTGTCATCAAATATGAACATTTAAGTTCGGCCTCGCAATGGCGCAAGTCACAGAAATTAGCACAGCGGCAAGCAAGGGATCGATCCACAGGGAGGTGGGATTCACCGACCTTCTCTAATTCTAGCTATTATTACAACACTCCAAGCAGACTCGTGTGTTGCGTGTACGGAAAAGTGAATAATAATATAACTAAATAACTTATATAAATGATATATACAATGATAGATGGAATGGAGATATGCATGAAATGTGGTTACACTAGGAAAACGACTCAACCGTGACAATCCTCCTGATTACGCTATAGACTCACCTAATCGTCAAATGTGCAAGTATATATAGGCTCGTATCCCCTTAATTAATCTCTAATCTCTCTCGATGTCTTAGAGATAGTATCCATATATACCCAAAATCTCTCTCGAGCAATCCGGACAATATATATGAACCCATTAAGAACGTGGAATACAAATCAAACCCTATACGCTAGCCTAGTGGTTCTAGCACTTTCTAGTCAAGCATAGTGAATGTTTATCTAAGCATTGTCAAACGCGTCTCCTCTCGGTACATAGCATCTAACCATGGATCGATTACAAAGTGATCAATTAAGCAAAGGCTTTAAGCACTCAAAACATCCATATAACTACTCAAGCACAAAAGAAATGTCGGTGGTCTTTACTTCTACATCAAAGATTCGGTTTAGTCAACTCCCTAGGATGGCTAAACATGGGAAACAAGTTTACCTAACAACTACATGCAACAATGTGATTGTTATATCATTAAGAACAATCAATTTAGGTTAAAGGTTCATCCTCTTGATTAGGGAATTTTCCCACAATCAATTCATCACCCAGTCCTGTCACGTGGATGGATAATCGTGTCTTAATACAAAGACCTATTAAGAACAAGGATATGAACCAAGGTCAATTTAGCAACTAAAAGCTTGAACTGAAACCTTTTCTACTCTTTAGGGCTAAAATCCCTATTACTCAAATTACTCAATACATGGAATTTCAAGTCATCCATCAATCAATCAACAATCATTGGTATCTAATTTCTACTCTAAATTACAACTACTCCTAAACCCAATCATGGACACATATTGATTTCTAACAATTCATACACATACATATCATATTAAGAGCATAAAACACATATATCAAATAGCAAAACAAAACTCAAATGAATTTAAGTACAATCAATACATTTATTACACAACTGTAGGTTTACAATATCCCCAAATTGGTGGAATACATCAAAGAAAACAAGAAATACAAAGAAATGAGTAAATAAGAGCAAACCCTTGAAGACAAGTCCTCCAAAGATGCTCATAGCCTTCCTAGCTCGAATTTGACTCCTAATTCCTTTGTAATCTACTCTAAGATGGATGGAGGAAGTGTATAGTGGTGAGGTGGAGGTGTATGGTGAGCTCCCATGGAAGAAAAATCTCCATGGGAGCAAGAGATGAAAGAAAATGGAAGAAGAAGAGAAGAGGTGTGAGAAGGGGAAAAGAGGGGAAGAGAGGTGAAGAGAGCTCCCAAGAATGAGGAGAAAATGTGGTATTTATAGTGTGGGAGGTTAGGGCAAGACTTTTGGGTGAAAAGACAAGAATACCCCTCTAAAAATGGCTGAAAAACGCATCAACACCGCGAACCGCACATCACTTTTTGGAGGTTGATGCCCTTCTTCGTGGTACAAAACGCGGTTTGCAAATTGGTCTCGCGCCATACGCGTACCGCACATCTGCGCACCATTACAAAAATGATCATAACTTTCTCCACAAACCTCAGAATCGCAATCTGTAAAGTGCGTTGGCAAGAAGACCTCCGGGGCTTTCCGAAAAGTGGTTATGGGAGATGTATTTTGATCGGAGAAGAGATATATAACTTTCTAAAGTTGGGGTGTCTACATAAGCTATTCCAAATTCTGCCCTTTAACCTCCAAAACTCTTCAATTAAGCTCAAATACCTTCCGTAGGGAACATGCACCTACACAAGGCTCACAAACACATCAAATACCAAAATATGCTCGAAAACAATAACAAAAGCGAGGTAATGGGGACCTCAAATAGGTATATAAATCGTTCTGATCAATACCCCCAAACCTATCTTTTGCTCGTCCTCGAGCAAAAAAAAAACGAAAAACATTCAAACAAAATGAACATAATTAAAAACTAAGCTAGGCTAGTCCACTTCCGTAGGAAACACGATGACACTTAGCACGTGCCATAAGCCTTTCAACCACTAAGCGATCCTTAGATGGAGAAGTTTTGTCTTCTGAGGGTTTACAAATACGAACACCCACAAACGTATTACTCTGCAAGAAAGCTGAGATGCAATCCAAACATACCATATAAAAACAACACACGCATGCTAGTATCTCAAATATACCAATCAATAACAATGCTTCACACAATGCAAGTATGTCAATACTTAGGATTTTTTCGGTTTACAAATCAACAACGCTCGAATGCTTAAGATAACATTCGCCTCGACTCTAATCCTCACCGGATTTCAGTCTGATTTTTTCACTCAGAACCTAGGCGATCACTCTCTAGCAAACACATGCGATTTGGAAGCTATATTCATGGAATCTAATATATCGCATATGAGTATATTCAATGAAGCACATTTTATAGTGATAGATCTCATGGAAAAAATTGAAATGTCATGAACGTGGAAAGAGCATGCATTGAGTCATATTCCCAAATATAGACTTTTTAAGAGATCAAATGGACTTTCCCTCACTTGTATTGGGGCCAAGGTGATTTATGGTGGTGTATGGGATGAACGATATGGTAAGAATGGGAAGGATAAAGTTACTAATCATGCCAAAGTGTTTATACATATTACAATACTTTAGTTAGCTCTAAAACACATTACATCACAAGTGACTAGGCATTAAACTTTACATTGCACATTTGTGCTACACTTGTACTCATTGGTAAGTAACTTTACATTTATAAAACTTGAAGGCTTAAGTGTTTATAATTCACACTTATTTTCTCTTCTTCTTCTTTTTTCTTTCTTTCTTTCTTTTAGCCCTTGCCTTTGCACATTTACACATAATTGCCTAAGTACATATTTACAAAATTTAGAGCAAATATAACTTCTCTAAAACTATACACCTTAACATGATCAATAACAAGGGTATGACTTGTGTTTGGGTTGGAAGGTGTATGTAGGTTTAGTGTTTGGCATCAAATTTTTACAATGAAAACACACATAGGGATATGGGAGTGTATGGGCTATTTATGGAGTTTAAGAACACACTCAAATCCAAAATAATTTCTAAATGTCCATCTAATAAGGGAATATAAATCTCAACAAGCAGTTCATATGATAAAGTTCTATAACAATCAATGCAAGTTTGAGGTACAATGAGATCACAGTTAAGAACAAAATCGGAAAGTGTTTAAAGAGTAGAAACAAAACCCACAAATTTTGCTTTTTAGACTTAAGTGTAGCTCACGGGTAGTCTCCACTATTTTCCTAAGCTAAACAAGCAAAGAGTTCTATCCACCTCAACATCAAAATATTGGCACTGTACAAGCAAATTTAAGTGATGCATAGAGCTAAAAGCATACTATGCATATCTCTACCGGCACACAAAAGAAAGCAACTCAACTTGGAGGACAAATATTTCAAAAACTGTCGAAATTCAAGTTCGTCCAATGTCCACTCTTTGGTGCATATATTTAACAGTACTTAATATCATTTGACAAAATTTTAACATCATCAAGTAGACATATAAATACACACTTTGTATTTAAAAAATATTTCAAAATTCAAATTGGAAAAGTGTGAAAATGGACGATGAAAACAGTGTATGTGCAGTTTCGAAAAACAGGGCATCGCCCTTGACCTTTGATCGAAGAAATGATCATAACATTTAAACCGCCACCCAAATTTTTGTGTTCTTTATATATTTAGAATCGTAACAAAAAATCGAAGAACACAACGTGGGCAGAAAAAATAATTTCTTCACCAATTAATACAGTTTTAAAGAAACATTTTCCTCATGAATATTCAAAACAGGGCACTTTTTTCAGAGATTTGAAAATTGTCTAAAATAAACAACTTAAGATCTAAACACAAAACAAATCCACTCTTAGATCTAAACATAAATGAAAATAAAAGAAAATAAGCATATCATTCCTAACATTAAACGCATGGGCGGTTCCCGTCCAAGTCGACAACTACTCTACAAGCACTCAAATTAAAGCTCAAAATTTAAAGGAAACCTCTTGTGGCTGCAACCACATGGCCTTTGTGGCGTTGCCGTTTTACTTGGAAAGTTGTTGCGGTACGATAGACGCACACCTAGCTTTCAAGAGTCGTGTGGTCTTTCCAACCTGATAGTTTCAATTCCTTGCACAAGCACAACTCAAAAAGCAATCAAATGCATATGCTATAAATAAAATAACAAAACACGACTAACAACCCCATAACCTAGCCTAAACATTGTCGTGTACACAATGAAAGACATGAGTAAAAGAGGTGATTATTTTTAACATAACAATCTATTCCATAAAACAATAAAAATCAGTAAAATGGAAGCTAAAACTATCAACAATCAATGAATGCGCAACCTCCCCGGCAGCGGCGCCAATTTGATGGCGACACGTCGTTGCAGTGTCATCAAATATGAACATTTAAGTTCGGTCTCGCAATGGCGCAAGTCACAGATACTAGCACAGCGGCAAGCAAGGGATCGATCCATAGGGAGGTGGGATTCACCGACCGTCTCTAATTCTAGCTATTATTACAACACTCTAAGCGGACTCGTGTGTTGTGTGTGCGGAAAAGTGAATAATAATATAACTAAATAACTTATATAAATGATATATACAATGATAGATGGAATGGAGATATGCATGAAATGTGGTTACACTAGGAAAACGACTCAACCGTGACAATCCTCCTGATTACGCTCTAGACTCACCTAATCCTCAAATGTGCAAGTATAAATTGGCTCGTATCCCCTTAATTAATCTCTAATCTCTCTCGATGTCTTAAAGATAGTATCCATATATACCCAAAATCTCTCTCGAGCAATCCGGACAATATATATGAACCCATTAAAAACGTGGAATACAAATCAAACCCTATACGCTAGCCTAGTGGTTCTAGCACTTTCTGGTCAAACATAGTGAATGTTTATCTAAGCATTGTCAAACGCGTCTCCTCTCGGTACATAGCATCTAACCATGGATCAATTACAAAGTGATCAATTAAGCAAAGGCTTTAAGCACTCAAAACATCCATATAACTACTCAAGCACAAAAGAAATGTCGGTGGTCTTTACTTCTACGTCAAAGATTTGGTTTAGTCAACTCCCTAGGATGGCTAAACATGGGAAACAAGTTTACTTAACAACTACATGCAACAATGTGATTGTTATATCATTAAGAACATTCAATTTATGTTAAAGGTTCATCCTCTTGATTAGGGAATTTTCCCACAATCAATTCATCACCCAGTCCTGTCACGTGGATGGATAATTGTGTCTTAATACAAAGACCCATTAAGAACAAAGATATGAACCAAGGTCAATTTAGCAACTAAAAGCTTGAACTGAAACCTTTTCTACTCTTTAGGGCTAAAATCCCTATTACTCAAATTACTCAATACATGGAATTTCAAGTCATCCATCAATCAATCAACAATCATTGGTATCTAATTTCTACTCTAAATTACAACTACTCCTAAACCCAATCATGGACACATATTGATTTCTAACAATTCATACACATACATATCATATTAAGAGTATAAAACACATATAGCAAATAGCAAAACAAAACTCAAATGAATTTAAGTACAATCAATACATTTATTACACAACTGTAGGTTTACAATATCCCCAAATTGGTGGAATACATCAAAGAAAACAAGAAATACAAAGAAATGAGTAAATAAGAGCAAACCCTTGAAGACAAGTCCTCCAAAGATGCTCATAGCCTTCCTAGCTCGAATTTGACTCCTAATTCCTTTGTAATCTACTCTAAGATGGATGGAGGAAGTGTATAGTGGTGAGGTGGAGGTGTATGGTGAGTTCCCATGGAAGAAAAATCTCCATGGGAGCAAGAGATGAAAGAAAATGGAAGAAGAAGAGAAGAGGTGTGAGAAGGGGAAAAGAGGGGAAGAGAGTTCCCAAGAATGAGGAGAAAATGGGGTATTTATAGTGTGGGAGGTTATGGCAAGACTTTTGGGTGAAAAGACAAGAATACCCCTCTGAAAATGGCTGAAAAATGCAGTTCTGTCAAGATGTACGGTACGATGTGCTGTACGCATCAACACCGCGAACCGCACATCACTTTTTGGAGGTTGCTGCCCTTCTTCGTGGTACAAAACGCGGTTTGCAAATTGGTCTCGCGCGGTACGCGTATCGTACCACTGCGCACCATTACAAAAATGATCATAACTTTCTCTACAAACCTCGGAATCACAATCTGTAAAGTGCGTTGGAAAGAAGACCTCCGGGGCTTTCCGAAAAGTGGTTATGGAAGACATATTTCGATCGGAGAAGAGATATATGACCTTCTAAATTTGGGGTGTCCACATAAGCTATTATAAATTCTGCCCTTTAACTTCAAAAACTCTTCAATTAAGCTCAAATACCTTCCGTAGGGAACATGCACCTACACAAGGCTCACAAACACATCAAATACCAAAATTTACTCGAAAACAATAACAAAAGTGAGGTAATGGGGACCTCAAATAGGTATATAAATCGTTCTGATCATCATGCTTCAATCTTAGCCTAGTTTTTCGCTACCATTTGAGTTGCATAGTGATGCCTCCAAGGTAGGCATCAGAGTTGTTCTGAGTCAAACTTGGAGAATGGTGGTGTACTTTAGTGAGAAACTAACAGCAGCTCGGATTCGTTACAGTACTTATAATATTGAGTTCTATGCGATTGGCCAAGCTATGAAACACTGGCGACATTATTTATATTACTGTGAATTCATTCTTTATACTAACCATGATGTGTTGCGACATCTCCATAGCTTGGACAAGATTTCTACCCAACATGCTTCTTGGTCTGCCTACCTACAACAGTTTACTTATGTTTTAAAGCTTAAGGTTGGTGTTATCAACCGAGTTACATATGCTCTGAGTCGACGGGTCAACTTGATGTCTTCAATGATTGTTCGCCTACCTACATCGATCATTTTTTATTGAGATACTTGTGTCCTCAGTCACTTCTGACGGAGCCTTTAGAAGATGGTTAATACACGGTTGGATTTCAGTAATGCATATCACCCCCAAACAGATGGGCAGACTGAGGTAGTGAACCATGCTCTAAGAGATTTGTTAAGATGTCAGTTTGGGGATAATGTCCGGTCATGGGATCTAGAACTTAGCCAAACTGAATTTTCCTACAACCATGTTGTTAATAGAAGTTCTAGGTACAGTCCTTTTCAGATAGTTTACATTTTGAATCCTCGCAGCCCACTGGATTTGTTACCTTTGCCGAGCAAAACTAGGATTCATGGAAAAGCTGAAGATTTTGTTCAAAGGTTACAGGAGGATCAGCAGCATGTTCAGGATAATCTTTTACAATCAATAGAGATATACAAGTTGGCTACTAACAAAAAACGGTGTCATATGGAGTTCGACGTTGGCAATTTTGTCTCGGCAATCCTCACAAAGGACCGATTTGTTGTGGGGGAATATTACAAGCTTGTTGCTAAGAATATAGGACCGCTTGAAGTTTTAGAGAAGATTAATCCAAATGCTTATCGTTTGAAGCTTCCCAGACATATTCGTACTCATGATGTGTTTAATGTGAAGCATTTTATTCCTTTTCATGGTGACTCTTCTAATGATAATGCAGTGGGAAGTTCGAGGATGAATTTTCGGGAGAATGATGTTGCAGCAATTGAAACATTGGATTACATTAAGAAGTGGGATCGTAAGAAGGCCAAATGATTCCTACTAGTCCAGGCGTCGGAGTCGGAATGATGTGAAACTTTCACCGTTGAACTGAATCGACGAGATCTTCTAAAATCACCACCTTTGGTCGTGAGGCATGGCCATTTTTAGCCGAATTCCTTCGTTTAGGCTCCGAAATTGTTGTTTTTACTATTTTATAAAGGTTTTGTTTTTACAATAACTTTAGTTCTCCAAATCTGAATCGACTTCCGTCAATTCTGGTTTGCTTAGAATTAGGAGTTTTATTTGTTTCCGCATTTATCTCAAATTTTCCTTTTTTTGGTAATTTTTGGTATTTAGGCCATTTCCTTACTTAACAAGGTTTTGGATTAGGGTTAGGATTTATTCGCTTTAAATAGTCATGTAAGCCAAAAGGCTATTCAGTTTCTTGATGAATAAAAATTAGAGTTTCTCTAAATTATTTTCCAATTTCGGTATCCTTTGTGGATCAACAAACTTGAAACCCGAACTTCTAATATCCGTGCGCAAATCAACAGGACTTTGGTAGGTTGTTTTCAATCTGTTCCTTGTAGGTTTTTCTCGACAGAGCTTCTGCTACATCATGGATCAACAATGATATCGAAACATGGAGGCAACAAGAATTTTAAAATGGACCAGTCACCAACTATTGATGGAAGATAAGATGATGGAGGAAAGCCACCCATAAACCAAGACAATCTTTGGTGTACCTGCTATAAGAAATCGAGACACACCAAAGATAGATGTTTGAAGTTAGTTGGAAAGCCTCCAACCTCAAGCGGATAGTAGGGCTACAAGGGTGGATAATCGACTGACCAAGGACAAACTCATATGACTGGAATTTGTGAAGAAGACAATATAGAGACAATTGAGAAATTGAAGAGTTTGTTGGGAACGTTGGAGAAATCTAACAACGGTACATGTTCTCTGGTTCAGTCAGGTAAGGTCTCTAACTCTATTGAATTAAATATTTCAGATAAGTGTGATGTGGACTCTTGGTCATTGATTTAGGAGCCACCGGTCATATGACACATTCTCTTCAAAAAAAATTGACCTATACATCATGCCCTAGCAATAGAAAGATATCAGTTATTGATGGTTCATTAACTACAGTAGCTAGTGTATGAGATGTCCCCCATATTTATTCTAAAATAGGTTTTGCATGTTCCTAAATTATCTCCAAATGTAATATCCCTACAAAAACTTACTAGGGATATGAATTGTTATGTAACTTTTTATCCATTTTATTGTGAGTTTCGGGATAAGAATTTGGAGAGGAGGAAGAAGAATTAAGCAGGGAGACAATTTTTCTTCAATGTTTGATACTTTAATTAATTGAAACAAGGCTATATATAGCCTGATACAAAGCAATAACAAGGAAACAATTAAAAAACAATTACATATTTTAAGGAACCCACTAAAAATAACTAACATCCACTAAACATGAGGAATTGGTGCTACTAAGACCACTAATACATAAATCAAAGGAAACAATGAGAAGGGTTTGAAATAATGAAAAGGATAATGGGTAATGGGTCAATATTACACATATCATTCTTCTTCTTAATTCTTTGATTTCATTATTGTTTCCGTTACTCGAGTCGAATGTTGTTTATATATATATCTCTTCTTCTTAATCTCATTTGAATTCATATGTTAGTTGCATCAGAGTAGTATACAATACAAAAACAAAAATGCCAATAAAGACAGGTATGTAATCCTCTACTTTGTACTATAAGAAGAGAGTTGAATATAAATGTATACTTCAAGTCATTGGTTTCTCCAGCAGAACAGAAAAGTAACATTCATTTTTCTGAATACCGTGGTCAAGCTTCATACCAGCATTCCATCTCAGTTTCTTGAATCCAATTCGATCCATCATCGGAACATAAGTCTCATTCAGCTGTGACCCCAGGCAGAAGAAATGATCAAGCCAGAAAAGCCCCCTTGGCCTCAGAACTCTGTAGATATCATAGAGTGTGAACTCAAGCATTGCATCCGGGATCCAATTACTCAAAACATGCATCGAATGCACGATATCCAATGTGTTTTCGAAGAAAGGAAGCCTCTGGGAGACACTGACATGCATCGAAATCAATCCCCGAGAAGCAATAAAACTGTTGAATGGACCATCAAGATTCATTGAAGTTGTTCCAATAGTCACATTCCTCTCCCTCATTCTAGCAGCAAACGTGCCAGATCCGCCTCCAATGTCAAGTCGAATTCGGATTGTCCCTCCAGGTTTCATCTTTACACTTGATCAATTCCGTAATCAAGCCTGCCATTGTCAAAAAGCCACCTACTCTTCTCTATGCCTTGCAAATCAAAGCAATCTTTGCAATCAAAGAACCCTGGTACATTTTTCCTGTCAATGAGACAACCACAGCTTTTACAAGTGTATGGATCCCAGATAATGCTAGCATCCGGTGGCTTCACCCAAAGACTCTCCGGAAATGGAGTTGGCTCGACATAGATGACCGGAGATTTCGGGTGGCATCTCCTTCTAGGCAGTGGTTCACATCCCTTAAGCATGAACCTTTGAGCAAAAACATCATCAATTGGGCACTCCCCACCAACCTCATATAGTCATATGCCATGTATTGAACCAACTCATCTTGAAACTTCAAGCAACCTGCTCCAACCGGCATAATCACCTCATCCGATCCACTCGTCCGAGAGTACCCAAGTGGGAGCTTGTGAGACCCTATTGCAAGCCTCACCTCATCTGTCAAACCAAAACTTAAATCTCCTCTAATAAACTTGTCAAACAATCTCAGTTTCCGCCATGTTTCTTGGTGATGCTGTCTAGTAGTTAGCTCAATGAGCATGGCCTGAACAAGCAAGTTGGTGGAGTTGAGTTGCTGCTGAAGCTCAAGAATGATTGAATGGCAAGCGACGAGCTCCATTTTGGTGGAGTTGAGCTCATTCAACATTGTTGCAGAGTTCCATGGAGGCAGAGAGAGATGGTGATCAATACTAGTAGTAGTAGTGTTGCCAACCAAGTCAGAGCTAAAAGGACCAGTGAAAATGTATATAGTGAGAAGGTTAGTGAGTATGACAAGCAACAGAATATTGAGCTTGAACTTATTGTTATTATGTGGATGATTTGCTTGCTTTTTTGCATAGTCTTCATCGGCTCCACTTCCCAACTTTGAGATTAATTTGTGGTAGATTTGGAGATGATGATGATTATATTTGAAAGATTATGATAAAGAAATTAATATATTGATTAATCATGTTCATGTGGGGTGGGAGACTTCGTGGACAGTGATTCGTTAAAGCATTCTGTGCAACTTTTATTGCATAACATGCAAAGTTTTGTCAACTTTGCACTCGATCCGGATCTTGACTCATTGATGTATAATAATATATTTAGCTGAAAATAAATTCCTTCTTTTTCTTAGCTTCTTGACTTATTGTTTTTGAGGTTTCTAAAAGGCCAAAGTGATAAAGAAAAAGCATGGGAGTCTAAAAGAGTATGTAATGTGTAAAATATCTTTCGTTTGGTCAATGGTCAGAAGGACCATTATCTTGTAAATTTGAAATCACAAGGACTAACATATTATTAGAAGGACTCGCTGATCTTGCATCGGCTTGACATCATTTTTTCACATGTTTAATCTGATTCATCTTCCTCATCAAGTTGCAAAACAAGATAAGTCACAAATAACTTGCTTGAGCTCAACAGTTCCTTAATTCCTTTTGCACCAGAGAAACTAATGAAGAATAAAAGTAAAGGTCTTTTTGTTGATCTAGTGCAAGTGAAAAATCCTATTTCGAATAGTCGGTTCATGGCCTCGTCGAACTGGAACTGCATCTCTGGAGCATACTCAAGAGCATCGAGGTGACCAGCCATAGCCTTGTTCACCTCAGAATCTGCATGTTCAACAATACAAGTCAGTGGTGCTTAGTGAAAACAAATATTTCCCACATTAAAATAGTTGGCTATTTGAATGATAAAGTCAAGAAAGACCAACTTCATTGATTGCAGTGTCTGTTTTAAATCACTTAAAATCTGATTTTACATTCCTTTAAAGTTAAAAGAGTGTTACTGAATGAATTATAATTCAGCATTTGATTAACGTCCATAAACGCATAGTGTAATTATTGTAGCTAGCAATAAAAGCACAGCATGCACTTGTGAGTTCTTCTAACAGGAGCAGAACCACTAAGACCTGATGCGTAGAGTTCATGAAAGCTTGGAATAGATGCATTAGCCAGGATTCGAGATAGCATCATGTGATTGTTCGCATTTCCATTTTCTTCTGGTGGTCCAAATACATGTTTTTCTCTGAAGACCAATTTTACAAATGGTAAATCGTAGTATTCCAATCCTTGATATATTCTAGTATCTTTTTCAACTTCAGCTCCCGCCAAAGGTTACAACATGCTACATAAGAACCAGGTAAAACAAAATTTCAAAGATCTAACTTGCTGCTATATATAACAAAAATTGCTCTGTGGGATTCATTCCTATTACGTTCAACCGGGGGATCCTGAATCTGATGGTCCACTGACAGGGGCAGACCGAAGCATTGCAGTCACCGCCGCGTGTCATGTAGTCTAGGAGCAGCCGCAACTGCACAAGGAGGAACATCTGAATTCAGAAGCAAGATACCACTCACAACCTGCACGGACATGAAGTAGCATTGACTGTAAAGAAACAGCTTTGTGTAACTCAAAACAACAATAAGGATACTGATACTAACCAAAATGTCTTTTGCAGTCCAGTGATGTGCAATGGAACAAAGTGCACCTGCAGTTCCAATATCTTCAGGGACTGCAGCAACCTGTGAGATTGTAAGAATCAATCAGTCTGTATATATTCAAATGGATGATCAAATGCAGTTAATAAATGTGCCACAGCTGTTGCTAACTGTAAGAGTGATACAAAATTGCCATTTGTTGAATGAATGCACAAATTAAACGATGATGTCTATTTGAATTTAAATATAAAATTATTATAATGTACACAATTTAAATAGTCTTTGAATTAAAAATAAATAAATAAACTGGCCTTTTAATTCAAAATTTAATTCTAATGAATCAGAACGTAGACAACGATATGTTGTACAACTAGATATTATATCAAATACAAACTTAAGTATTAAAACCAATAAATTAAACCGAAATCAAACGTTCACTATAGAGTTAATTTCACTCTTCTATAAACAAAATTTAGAGCAAAATGATATATCTTTAGATTTTTTTTAAAAAAAAAAAAATTAAATTTCTAGTATCATTAGAAAATGAGTCTTCAAAAAGAGAGATGTTCCGGTACCTCTTACTCAAGAGATGAGTTGGCACGCCCGTCCATTACATTTTGATCATATCATTATATTTTACAAACCCAATGGAAGTATTTCCACATTAATTTTACTTTCTTAAAATATTTCATGAGTCTATACCATAGGTGATGTTGGTGAGGCGTGCCACTGAAATAGTGACACATTTTGGAGTCATTAAAGCAAAAATTCACTTTTTCTTTTTCCTATTGTATTGTTACATGTGGCAAACTTTTTTAACAATTTAAAATTAAATTAAAACCCTTAATTGTAACTTCTTTTAGAGCTCCCATATGCAAGCTTCTTCTCAGATTATTTTTTCTTAACCTTATATTTCTATTCTGCTTCAATAAATACCGTGGTTGAGTTTTGTATCAAAAAAAACCTTTATGTTTTTAAAATGTGTCCTTTAATACTACCCTTTCTTATATTTAATCTCTCTAAACCATTATCTTATATTCTTATCTCTCTCTTTTTTCCTCTCATTTCTCGATTTCTCGATTAGACAAGAAAGTGAGAGTGTTTAAAGAAAGAAAGCAAAAGCAATTTGAATGTTTTTTGATAGCTAGCCGAGAAATATTGGCAGGTTCATGTGTAAAACAGAATAAATGAAGCCATCAAAAACAAGTCTATTGGTACTTTTTTTCAATAAAAGAAAATGATATATACAATGGAGGGAGTCTCACGGAATTCTTAAGAAAAACACAAAAACATACAAACAACCCACTGTAGAAGGTCGATCTACAATTTCGAATTTCGAATTAGCCTAATGGTGGCAACCAAGGTTAAAGCATGAGGTTATTTTCCACTACCTCGTTACCATTAGCTTCCTTAGTTTTGAAGGAAAAAACATCTCTCTGAAAAACCTTTCATCGAAACCAGTTTGCTTCCCCCAGTAATTAACAGTTCATCCCAGATTCCTTCCAAGGTAAGAAATTTCCTTTCACTTCTATTTTTGTTTTCGCAAGACTTGTTTTCACTCATGTGTTGGCGCTCTTCGATTAGATCATCGTATAACACTAGGATGAGGGTCGCTCAAGTTTTATTTTGACGAACCAAACTAAACTTGTAAGAGACTTTTAGGGCTTGATCTGGGGCTCTTAGTTCCTTGGTTGATTTTTGTGTTTTTTTGCAATGTCAAGTGAATTTTTGCTTGGACCTCCAGCGATCCAGAAGGCGAGGTCATGGAGGACGCTAGGTCTGACTCAGGAGTTGTCGAGCGATGCGTGACTATATAAATTAATGTTATACTCTTATTTACCAAAACGTTACTCATTGGATGGAAATGAATGGAATGGTCATTACTGTAACATTGTTCGTTAAAAATAGTCATTTTGAAACCAATTCCCTATCAAGTGGCCATTTTGAAAGTAGTGATCCAAATTGATGCTCACCGGGGTAATTATCCATTTAAAGAAACTAGCTTCGACCCCCATTCAAAGTTGAACTATTAAAAAAAATCTGCAAATGTTGTGCTCCATAACAAAAAATTCTACAATTGTTTTCAAAATTATTTTCTTGCTATGATGTTGCGCATGCCATCCTTTGAAGCAAATGTTTTAAGTTTGTGTTAATTAAGATAATATAAAGAATAAAATTTTGTAAAAATCATTAGATAATGAGTTATTCAGAATCCATCTGTAACTAATTTTGGGGATCAATAAAAATAGTCTGCTCAAAGTTGCAGGTTTTCTTGGTGTGCAACAGCCAACAAGTTTCGTGTTTTTTTTTTTTTTTTTTAAAGGGCCAACAAGTTCACTAATTTCTTATTTTGGAAAGATCGGCTCATTTCAAAATGCTTTAATCAATCACAAAGTTCCTTAATTATTTTGCAAATTCTTTTGGCTCTCACCAGAAATCTTTTCGGGTTAGTTGTAAATTAATTATTGGATTGAAATATAATGGTCTACAAAAATTAAAAATCAAAAAACTAAAACTAAAATCTCGTAACTACCCAGCTTGAATCCTTTTAAGAAGGAAAGCATGTGATGAATAATTTCTGAAAATCATCTATATATGCTATGAACTCAAAGATCACGTAGAAAGACACAATTTCAGTCAAAAACTTACTGTACATCTGTGATTAAATAATATTCTAACTTTGTTTTACAGATGCTTTGTTGCATCTTTGTCTGATTAAAATACTTGCAGAGCTTTTTAAGGTTGATCTATTCTCCAAAAAAAATAGTATATATGTTTTATAAAAACATTCAAAAAGGAAGAAGTCTTTGGCTGTTTATACTGACAAGAAGAATTTGTTTGAAAATAATTTTATGATATTAGCCCACTGCAGCTGTGCACTTGTGTCAAACCTGGAGTTAACGACTGCAACGGATTTAAAGAACAATAAACCCATTACAGTCGTTATCTCAGGTTCGACACAAACAAGTCCACATTCAAACAACTAACAGTCTAACATATAAGAAGAAGTAGCTTGGAGAATCTTTAGGTAAAAAAAAAGAGAACTTGAATGAATGAATGAAAAAAGCTTTAAGATGTTATTGACAAGTGATGGGAGAGGGTTGAATTTATATAGAGGTTGAAGACTTGGAGGGGGATGGATATAAAAGCACGACAACTTTTATTTGGGTGGATCCCAAATCCCAATAAAGATTTTGTGTTTACGGTTAAACAAGAGAAGCAAATAAAATCTTCAAAGCTTCGTTCTTGCTCTATAAATTATAGTTTGTTTGGTGGTATTTTTATCTAATTAAAAATTTTCCAATAAAAGTTATTCGGTACTATGTTTTATTTACAAACAGATTCGCAAAATTTATTCTCCGAATTTTTTAGCTAGACTTTTATACGAGTGAATAATACCTCACTTTTAAAAATCTTAAAATTTAATTGATTTTTTTCTTAAATTACTCTTATTTATTTTCCAAACCTCACACAACCCACCAATTTGTTGTACCTCAAAATGCTATAGAAAGAAATAATTATGAAAAAAGGAAAAAATTCTTCAAAGGCCTTTAGTAGGGTAACGGTAATCAAATCCTTATAAAATCAAAAAAGATATTTTAAAGAATCTCCGATACAAAAGTGGTTTGTATATGAATTATATCAAATTATTGATATGACAATAATGTCAAGAGATTTGCTTCTTATATGGTATAAATATGAACTTGATAGACGATCAATTTTAAATTTGGTCTTAAATGCTTCCGTTTAAATACATCTTGTTTTAATGACGTGTCCAACTTTATTTCCTATTTTCTTTTTTATTTTATATCCTTACCAAAAATAAATGAAAAATTAATATCAATCATAAATGTTTCATGAGTCAACCTCAAAAAAGTATGTGCAACAGACCGTCTGAAAATGGATTGTCATGTTGATAATGTCTAATAATTTTTTTTTACCATGTCATTTTTAGGTTGAATATGCACGGCTGTATTAGAAAAAGATTTTATAACGAAATATCTATTAATCCTACGTGACATCTCTTTTTTTCACAAATTAGACTTGCATTGGAAATGTTATTAGTTTGTAGATGATCGAAAAGAATAGTAATATATGTAAGATTTTGTACAAAATATAATAAGTAATTAAATTAAATTTTTTATATCCCAAAAATTAAATACTCAAGTTCATATGAGACTATTCCCATATCAGAATCTCAATTAACTGATTTGGTTTTCTTCTTAGTTAGGAGTTTTTGTGTCTGTTTAATTGATTTAATTTTGGGTATCATGATGATTTCTGATTTCGTAATTTTCCAAATTTCTTTATCTTTCTTTTTAGTTAGGAGTTTTTGTGTCTGTTTAATTGATTTAATTTTGGATATCATGATGATTTCTGATTTCTTAAATTTTCAAATTTCTTTATCTTTTTCGAAGTTTTCTGTGTTAAATTATCTCTTAATTATTTATTTCGTATGAGGTATGTGCATGAATGAAGCATGAACATGTGTAGATGTTGTGCCAAACTCCATATACAAAATACGGGTAGATAAATTCAATAGATAATTCAACTTATTTAAGCTTCATGATCCCAGCTAGACCACCTTTGAATCCATAAAGCTTGCTTCCATTTCTGTGTTCCTGCAAATAAAAATTATGAAGAAGCCATGAAATGTAA
Source organism: Dipteronia dyeriana (assembly GCA_032871835.1). NCBI lineage: Eukaryota > Viridiplantae > Streptophyta > Magnoliopsida > Sapindales > Sapindaceae > Dipteronia > Dipteronia dyeriana. Next base: position 693,442 of record CM065295.1, read on the forward strand.
AGGGCCTTTAAAAGGGATGCGCAGGATGTGAACAAATATAATGGGGTGTGTGAAATTTGGAAAATTAATAAAGGTAATTTGGTAAAGAAATCAATTAATTTTAGAAATTTCAAAAGTGGGGCATTATTAGATCATTGTATGAGCACCACTCCTTTTATATATATACTTAAACATCAATTGTATTAGAGGTCTATCGGGACCTGACAAGATCAATCACCGTAAATAAAACTTAAAAGGTAACTCTTATCATAAAAGAATAGTCTTCCGATACTTTGTTATTTTATAGATAAATGTGGGATTTGAACATCTATAATAGATGTTTGTGTCTGTTAATGTATTTTAAATACAACGCAAAAAATAAAATCCCAAATTTGAATGGGAGAGGAGTATATTATTAGTTTAAAATTTTCAATTTTTAAGGATTGTCTTGGATATTTTGATATGATGGTAGAGGTACCCTTGATGGTGGTGCTTTTATAGACCTACTACCATGACCATATTTACCAAATAACAAAGAATTCAATGAAAGTTATTATTAGCTCTTTTAATTTACTATTTTCTAGCTATCAAAAGATCGTATAAGAATTTATATATATATCAATCAGTTACTGTGGAATCTACATAGTTACAAAAATAGTCACTAGTCATTGATTCTAATTTAAAGGTAAGGTTCATAAAAATTAAAGTTAAATAATTAACGGGAGATAGAAATTGATAAATAATTATCACTCTAATAACTACCCACAACCTAAAATATCAACTAAAATCAATTCAAATGATTCCTATTTATCCTATTATTCACCACATCCTTTAATAAATTATATGTTAATGATAAATAATTTGTAACATTATTTGGATCCATAATTTACATGTTAAAGATAATCCATAAGTTGGTAGGGACTAGAGAGAGACAATGGTCCGCCTGTACACAATGCATGAGAGGGTCAAAGTTGTCCTTTTTGACCAAGTCATGAAATCAAAGATCACATGAATAAACTGAATATCTTCTAAGTTAAAAGTACAAGGTCACACAAATTATACTACTTTAGATGGGACGTACCATATTATTCTTTGTACATATTATATTGTTTTTTATGAACACTCGTACTTTATTGTACTATATTATTTAATAATTAAAAAAAATATTAATGTAAAAATATTTAATTTAGAAAAATAGAGATAATATTTAACAATTAATAAATTAAATTGTATTTAAATAATTAAGTAATATTCTTTGTCCTTTAATTAATTATGTTAAAATCTAATGATAATCTAGATTTATAGTTTGGATAGTGGTTTTTTCATAAGAGATTTTTTTATTTTATTTTCAGGACATTGATGAAATAATATCCATTTTTTTTATTTTGATATGAGTTTTTTTGTGGTGGATAATTTCAATAAAATCTACATACGAATAAAATTTGAGAATTTTTTAAATACTAGAATTATTTTCACGATTTTATTATATATGAAAACATTAGAAAAATATGTGAAATATAAGAGAATTCAAGAAAAATAGTTTGTATCCTTAAAAAAAATCTCAAATATTATGAATAAGTAGATTTCATTGAACTTATCATCCATAAAAAAAATTCAGATCAAACTTCAAGACTACTATATATAACTCTAACATCGTAAAGCAGTAAAGGTATAGTAAATTACTAACCCACATCACAAGAGAAGGGTTCCCGAACATTTCATGAATTTATTATTAAAAATGAAACTTGAACCGTTATGGTAAAGATAAGTAACCCTCCCAACATTTTATGATTGTACAAGATAAATGTGAAATTTAAACATCTATCATCATATTTATGAATACATTTTAAATATAACTCATAATTTTTTTGAAGAAAAAAAAAACGATTTTAAATGTGAGATGAATATATTACAGTTTAAATCGGATAAATTTTACATTTGAAAAAAAAGTCCTTACCAGATTCTATCACATTTTGATTAAATCTGAAACTAAAACTATGAATATTAATGTACACAAACCCACCATGAATGTCATTTTATTTTTTTTTAAGATACCATGATTATCAGAGCCTCCACAAGGGGAGGATCCACCCAGAGCCCAAGAAAAAAAGACCTAAAAAGGATCTAAATTTTTTGTATTTAATGTTGAATTGAATGATTTTAAGTCAGACAAAAAAAAATCTCAAATATTATTTTTAAAAACCCAAACATTAAAAATAATAATAATAATAATAACCAATTGTCCAAATCTGGATCAAGATCTCATATCTAGATAATTATTTTTTTTTCTTTTGTGAATCAATTTAAAGTTTTTTTTTTCTTTTTTAATTCAATTTCAAATTTTCTCTTTAGTAATGTGTTGTGTACCGTGTATACTCAGTCCCTCATAAGGGGTCTATTTTTTAGATTTTATCCGATGACTTCTGAAAAATCAGGACCGGCTCTAATGATTATACGTACATATATACTCTATTTTTAATGTACAAACCTACCATGATGAATGTATAAAACATAACAATTTCGGTAAATAAAATAAAAATAAAAGCACAATAAGTGAGGCAATGTGGCAAATGGTGTGTAATGCTCCATCGTCATACGTCCAGACTATAAGTGCCATATCAAAAAACAAAATTAAAAATAACATTATATATATATAATATTTTAGTATTTGACAAAAGTCAACGATTTTATTTATAGTATAAATGTACCACCATAAAATCCGAGGAATAAATTTATTGACGTCGATTTCTGGATTGTATTAGAAAAGCCAATAAGGATTGGATTTCGACTATTAATTCAAAGAGAAAGAGATTCAGAGAGAGTAACGAAGGCAGAAGTTTTACGTGGTAAAACTCCGATGACCGGAGAAACGTCCACGGGTGGTTGAAGGATCAACTAAGCCAAAATCCACTATGAAAATATATTGTTTACAAGCTCTCGATCTCTCTTTCTTCTCTCTGTCTTTTTCTGTTGCTTGTTGTGTATGCTATATTGCCTATATCTTTTCTGGACGAGATTATAGGTCTATTTATATGTTTATAGAACCCTAATCTACTTTGTACAAGTAATACAGGATCTTTGTATTTAATTGTGATTCGGTTACTTGTTTGAGGTTGATTTGTCTTCTTTCCTGTTTCGGAGTCTCTTATGGAAATCGAGTGAGATTCTAATAGTGCAGTTCAAATTGGACTTGTTTCCTTATAAGAATGTAATATTCGTAAAGAAATCAAATTGTTTCCTGATTGAGGAATCTTCTAGCTTAATGTTCCATTTTATTTGAGATTCCTTCCTGATGGATATCTTCACGTATTTAATGACTTAATCCGTGTGAAATAAGCACCAAGTTCTTACTCGGGTCGTATTTATTCCCTAGTAAGAGTAATACCTGATGGTCCCGAGTAGCACCGTTTGAGCCCGAGTGGAAACGTTGTTTAACCAGTCCCGAGTGTTGTTAACTGATCCCGAGTAGGTTTCATTCAATATATGCTTACTCGGACTTTCTTCTTTTTAATGATGCCTCGTAGGATATTTCTTGAGTGCCCATTTGGACATCCACCTGGCAATTTTCTCCTTATTGTCAATGACGTGTATGCTTTGTAAAATTCACATACGATAAAATTTAGTATTTAATATTTATCTAGGTGTCATCGGTTTCAACGGCTCTTAATTTTTCGATTTAATGTATGAATTTCTCATTTTTATTTTTAATTGAAATATTGTTCAATTCATAGTAAATCAAGATTGGACACTTTATTCATTTGACATAATTTTTGTAACCTACGAAAATATTATTGCTTTCAAACTATAGAGTTTTATTTTCGTGATAAAAAATTACTAAAAAAAAAATTACGGGCGAGTAGTAACTAGTAAGGAGGATCTGCCCTCAAACGGCCTTGGGCCTTGGGCCGCCCAGAATCAAATTTAGTTTACGGGCCTGACCTAGCCCGTTTAACATCTCACATCTCTATTTGATACCCAAAGTTATATCATATATTGGTCTTTTATGGTGGGCCTGAGGCAATAAATTCTACCCTACAAAAATGACATTTAATCTGACTTTGATATTAATTTTATCTGTTTGTTTAATTATTGACTCATTAATAGTGCTATGTTGTTGGTTTTTTTTTTCAAGTATTACAGACTATAACTCTCCACATAAACATATAGAATACGTTTTGGTGATAAGACTAAGGACACACATGTCATATGATATATATATATAAAGAGTGTCATTGAGTACATAATAAGGATGATTGAGTTGTTTTTTAAAAAAATATTAATAGCAAGATCAAATCTAAATCTCATTTAACAATCAAGTGATATCAATATGCAAATCGTCAAATCTCCCCTCAGTTTACAGCTCAGAGTTGGAGCTGGAAACATTAAAGAAAACTTTCATTAAATTTGATTTGGACCGTGTTGTGTTCAAACATCTCTTTCAAAAATTTGTCCACAACTACCACCATCACTTTTTCTTCATGGTGATAATTATTAATTTTAAAACATTTTTTTTAGGACCACTCGCCACAAAAACAGATCCCAAATTTTAGTATCCTTATCAATGTTTGGTGAGATTTATTTCATGAAATGGACCAATTCTTCAATAAGAAAAATAGTGAGTTACACAATATCATCACTATAAAATTAATATTACTATATCTTTTAGTAATTCTCACAAACTTTACATATAAACAAATAATTATTCACTCATTTTTCAGGATTAATTGGACAAGCTTGTGCTAGTTTCCTCAGGTTTTCGATGATCATAACCAATTTCGTGTTAAGCCGATTCACGAAACATTTCGGCACCCATCCTGCAGGATCTAACTGAAAAACCGAAACAAAATCAAAAGAAATTTACAATAATTTTCAAATATCAGTCTGTATTTTAGTCAAACCTTAAAAGAACGAACAAACAAAAGTTCAATAACTTACCCGAACAACATAGGTGACCATACATGAATCATCCTCAAGCTTCTCCACAACCCATCCCGATTGAAGCAATAGCCCTCTAATTGAATTGTTTTGCTTTGGATGCAATCCGGCAGCAATCTCTTTCGGCAATGAAGCTACTGCTACCACCTACAATACCCCGAAAAATATTTTTCGACATATATTGAGCACTACGTACATAATATTGGAAGTCACTCCTTAAAATCTTTAAAAATTCTCTGTCTACTTACAAGGGTGCCATCTTCCATGGTTTCTCGGCGTTCATAGACGATGAATTCTCTGTTTCGGAAGAGGGGTTTCGAGTTCTCCCCGAACCTAAGCCGGATAATACTGAGGTTATCTTCAAGATCTTTTATGTACTTGGCTTCCACAAGATCAGAGTCCCATTGCTGCCCAAAATATAAAATTTATACCAATGATAAGAATTACAATTAATATAGTAATTACTTGTATTTGTTAATAATTCCAAAAATAGCTGGATTTTTGTCACTGTGAAGAAGACAAGTGAAGAAAAAAGAATCACACAAAAATGCTGAGGACAAAAGTTTTCTTTTCAATGCTTAGGAAGCAGGAACAAAATCCAACCCACCTTGTATATAATAATTAGAATGACAATCTGACTTATCTCCCACCAGTTACAAAATTCATCATTATTATTATCATTTAAATAGTTTCAAGAATTCAGAATCCATTGATATGTATGAATAATGTATCAATGATGAGAATTGATTGATCACCTTAGCAGCATCTATGGCATTAGCAACAGTGATGAATTGCTGGGGAGAGACTGATTTGAGGAGATGTCGGCTTCGAAAAGTGTGGAGTGAACCAGACCTTCTCTTAGAAATCTCTACACCATTAGTGTCAAGATCATTGAGGACTTTCCATCCATCGCTGCCATTTCCAAACCTGTTTGAGTCTGAAGCTGATAACAACTCCTGTATGCAATTCTCACTAGCAAAGTGAACATATCTTCTCAATGAATCTTCACTTATAGACCTGCACATTTTTTTCAAAAACAAAAGCAGATTAAGTATATATATATATAACAATCAAAGATCACAACTAATGAATGAAACATTGTTGAGAGACGAAGAGTCACCAGGATCGGCTGCAGGCAGCTGTTGGACTATTATTGTTCATTGCAAGGTTGAAGAAATTAATGATGTTTTGAGTTGAAGTTGAGAGAAATATATATATGATGATCGATGAAGATTGAAGAGAGAAGGAATGAGAGTTGAAGTGAGAGGAGTAAAATAATAATGGATTAATGGGAAGTGGGTTGAAGTGATTGAGGCACATGCAGTGCCAGAAGAAGCTCCATGATTAGAATCTGTTTTCTTCTTCTTCTTCTCTTAGAAGATAAAAGATAGATTCTTTTCCTTGGAAAAAAGCAGCAAGAACTAAGATGGTGCACATGGAGTGTTTGGTGGCCCTTTTTAAAAACCAATAGTGTGAGACTAATGTAATGGAGCATCGAACTCGCTAGATTAGCAAAACTTGCCTGGTTGTGGGTGACAATGACCGCTACTCAAATAGACTCTTAAGGTCCCCAATCACGTGCCCGCCCAGCTTTGTTTAATTTCTACACCATAAAGCAGGATTGACTGACCCCTCTAACTCGTTTTAACAAAGTCTTTGTGTTCTTTCACTTTCATTTCGTTACGTTACGTTCAAGGTAAGATTTAAGGTTTTTTTTTTTAAATTACGAAAGTTTCTATACGATTCTATGACACAAATGCATGTTGTTTCGAGATTATGAGTTTTTTATTTAATGTTATTTCCTGCAACAGTTAAATTGATTGCTTGGGCCCATGAATGCCATGATCTGCTCATTTTGGACAGAAAAGAGTGAGTTTTGGATTCTTAGAACTCATTCATGCATTGGATTATAAAAAGCAACAACAAAGGTGTATGATGATATAATATGCATTACTTAAGATGGCAATAATATAAGATCTTTGGACCAGAAAAGTATAGCGAATGTTATTAAATTTATCAGAAAAGTTAAAATGTTTTTATTGACAACTAATTCAATAGAGAAATGAAACAAAAGCAAATCTCACCACTACACAAAAAGCCCTCCTCTTCCCTCCACAAGAAAGGAATAAAAAGGAAAAAAAAAAAACCCACTAAGATTGTGACATTTGATGCCCCAAGAAGCCTCCTGCTTTCAGGCTTTCGACCGTCTCACGAACAGCATCTTCAACCGGAGTAAAGACTAATCCCAGATCGATTAATCTCTTGGCTGCATCTTCGCAAGCCAGCAAGCCCGGTTGAGTTTCACCATTGAACCTGCATGTTATTCAAATTAGAAAAACACATGAAGGTCTTAAAAAAGAAAACGATAAGTTCAAAATGACTAATAATAACAATGATAGCTTCCAGTTGTTTCAATTAATATTTATCTCCTTGGTTCAAGATTAAGTAGACCCTCCAGGTTGTCCTGTTTCTCAATGACATACATCATCAACCGGCATTACTCTTATGCAAATCTATCTTTTCAAAAGCATTTTCCTTTTCAAAAAGATTTATAAATAACAACTAATGATATCTAACAAACTAGTTGACATAAGTATACAGAACAATCGAGCAAAAAGAGCTTTTTTGGTTCTAAGTTAATCTTAATGATCACAGATAAAGTTAATCTTGATGATCATAGATAAAAAGATATATATATAAACATTATGAAATCTTGACTATACAAATGAAGCTTCAAAAGAACTCCAGGACAGCATAAAAATCATAAAGCTCCTTCCACAACAACAAAAGTATATAAAAAAAAATTCAAGATTTATCTGAAAAGGAATCTTTTACTCTACGATGACCATCGAAGAGGAATCTTTTATTGTACGATAACGGTTGATATCTGTATTATTGAAGCTCTACATAGGACCAGGTAAATGAGAGGTACCATCTCATAAAGTAGACAGATGTAAACAATAATGAAAGGCTCTTCCAATCCTAGCTAATGAAAATGTCAATCAAAAAGTAAATGATAAAGTTGCTTCTCAGATGAATAATATTAGAAAAGAAACAAAAATTTGAATGAGAGAACCCAACTTTTATTGCAGGGGAGCCACCATAACTAGACAATTACAAAGTTGCTGAAACGCCGTGACAAGATTGGCATCAGATTGGTTTTTAATCATTTATGAGAGAAATTCATGTCTACCTGTGTACCACATATAGTGGCAATTATCATGCTTCAACTAGGGTCACCATGTTTGAATTTTAAATTGTGAGACGAGGCTGACTAACATGATTGGACGGCTAATTTCTCAGTAAACTCTTTATCCAAATCTCCTCCATCAAAATCCAAAATATTTCCCTCCCCAACCATATGAGATGGTCTAAAAGTGCAGTACACAAACTAACTTCCTACTAACTATCATTCTTGACAAGAAAGTTAACCGCATAAATTGAAAATGTGACGATGACAAGTGATTGATACCCAATTACATGGGTTCAGACCTCATATTCTCTCTCGCCCCCACCACCTTTATCGCCACTTTTTGCACCACATTCACCACCAACAATCCAAACAATTTACAATGTCAACATACCCCAAAGCATAAATATGTATCTAAAAAAGTAATTATGACTGCTTGTCTGCTTTATAATGATTCATACATTGCATAAAAATACTCTCAAATCACTTTTGGGATTTACATAGTCACACTTAAGGCCAAATATGCTCATTAGACTTGATCATAATCCTTCGTATTAATTAGAAATGACAACTACCAAACAACACCTTTGTTCGATATGGATTGCATAATATAAAATATTTAGTCTGAGGGTGTTTGAGAAGCAAACCTGTGAATTGGAAACTCCGGGAAAAGTTTCGAAACTCTTTCGGCAAAGTCACCAAACTGATAAATGCCATTAGTGCAAAGATATCTACCAGAAGCTTCAGGAGACTCAAACAGTAACAATTGTGCTTTTGCTACATCTTTGACATGTACAGCTCCCAACCAGTGATACTCCTGTGTTTCTTTTGAACCTTGCAACAATTGCTGTAACACAGCGCAGCTCGCATTCAAATAAGGTTGCTGAAGCGAACCCAGACATGTAGATGGATGAATAGCCACCACATCCACCCCATTTTTCTCTGCAAATTCCATTGCTGCTTTCTCTGCCAGCGTCTTTGACACCGGATACCATTTCTGCCATAGCCAAACACAACAAAATTCAACACAAAACCAGCCTCATTTCACCCATAATAACAACCCAAAAGCGTGACTTAGATCACTAAAACACCAAAATCCATATTTTATTACACAGTTGCATACATCATCAACAACTGAGAATTTTCACACAACCCAATCGGGTATTTTTACAACAGATTGGTTTTGTTTCCCAATTTGAGCTCCACAGAGATCAAACCAAATTATAAACTACACAAACCTAAGTTCATACAAATCAAAAACCTAATCACGGTCTCATACATTACTGATAATTACACAAACCAAATTCATATTTTACCTTGCGAGACTTGCAATAGTCAAGATCTGTCCACGAAGTCTCATCAAAGACCTTATCTTTAGACCAACCCGGATTGGGAACCATCGCAGAGATAGAACTCGTGAGGACCACTCGCCTCACCTTCAACTTGTTTGCAGCCTCCAAGACATTGATGGTGCCCTGAACAGCAGGCAAAAGCAGCTCCTTTTCAGGGTCTTTAGGGTCGTCCAACGAACAAGGAGATGCCACGTGGAAGACACCCACGCAGCCCTGCACTGCCTTCTCGACTGCTTCATAGTCCAACACATCAGCCTCGAAAATTCTCAAGTTGGCGTTGGCTTCTTTGGTGAGAGTTAACAAGTGGGTGGTGTCCGAACCCGGATAGACGGCGGCGTTGACGGTGGTGTATCCGTTGTCGAAAAGGGTCCTGACCAGCCACGAGCCGATGAAGCCGTTGGCTCCGGTCACGCACACTGCTGCATTCTTCTTTGGCTCTGCTGCCATCTCTGTTTTCTTTTACTCTGTTTTTGAGTGTTCATGTTTTGGATCAAGTGTCATATATATTTTAATTAATTAATTAATTTTTGTAATGATCTAATTGTTTTGAGGAATGAGCGGAGTTTTTGCATGATTTATCTACTTTATCACTTTATCAGGATTCCATTCCATATAATTTGGTTAATATTCCTAAAAATGAAAAAAAAATACTTATCTTTTTTTTAACAATAAATAAATAAAATACTTATCGTAATGATCTAATTGTTTTGAGGAATGAGCGGAGTTTTTGCATGATTTATCTACTTTATCACTTTATCAGGATTCCATTCCATATAATTTGGTTAATATTCCTAAAAATGAAAAAAAAAATACTTATCTTTTTTTTAACAATAAATAAATAAAATACTTATCTTGAAATAGAATTTCTTTATATATATATACACGATTGATGTTCGTTAAGATCTCTCGTTCAGTTGGTCTTAGATTCAAACGGTGGATAAGATAATTTGTAAATAATTTGTTGATTAATATAAAAAATTTGCTAATGTAGAAATTGCAAATTCCATAGGTGGAAACTTTTAATGTAAGGCTACAGCAGTGTGTCCACTTAAGTGACATGCCACTGCTGGCACTAATAAATCAACATTTTTTTTTAATATTATGTAAATTCACAGGAGATTTTAGGATGAGAAAGACTCTAATTTACGATATTTTAGAATAAGTGTGAGGGTTATAGTACTAGAGCAACCTTATCATCTCATCTAAATCAACATTTTCTTTTTTGTTGATAAAATAAACCAACAATTGTCTAACATCATTACCAAAGAACAACAATTGGGTCACAATTCTATCAATAAAAAAAAAAAAAGAGTGGGTCACAACTGGAGTGTGGACTTGGCAAATTCAGTTTCAAATCTGCAGTCCCTACTTCCTTCTGGGTCTTCCTCTGCATCTTCCAATTGGGCCTCCAGAGTTGAGATATCATCAACTCCATTGCTTGTTTGGGAGATGCTTTCGTGTCTGGTTTGGTTGTGGCGTTGCTTATAAAGTCGATAGCTTTGTTGCACTACCGCAACAAACACAGACATGGCCGTCATTCTCCTGTATTTTAAAAACAATCAGACAGTTTTCAGTAAGTGTCCTAAAGACTTGATACTTAAAATAAATCATCAAATTGTTATAAAACCCATCAATAATTATATATACAAAATATCATTTTTTCTTGTCGCGATTAATCTACAAATATTCAAGGGATATTACCATTCGGGTTCTTGTGTTTTTTTTAATTATCTATTTTTTACTCATTTATTCATTTTTTATTGAATTGATCCCTATATTTTCAAAAACCGTTCGATTTCGTCCTTCTGTCAGTCAACCATTGGTCAAATTAAGCGGTTCTAATAGTATTTTTGTCTTTAAACATTAATATACCACATGCAAATTAAAAAATTATAAATAAAAGAACAAATTAAAAGATTATAAAAATTAAATATTAAAAATTAAAAAATAAAAACCAATAACCCAGAAACCTGACCTTTTTCTCTTAGTCTTTTTCTCTCTAAACTCAAAATCTCATTAATTCATTTCTTCTTCAATTCAAGAGTCCAAAATCAAGGAACAATTTCCCTTTCACGATCTTGATCTCATCTCGATCTCGATCTCGATCTCGATGGCTAGGTTCGTGTCTCGATCTTATCTCTCTCTCTCTCACTCAATCTTGATTTCGACCACTCGATGACTGATTCATGGGTTTGAGGGGCTAGGTGACTGGTGGTGGCTCTGAGTTTGATGGCTGGTGGGTTTGTTTTTGGATTTGACGGCGTTTTGGATTTTAGGTGGTGGTTCGATTTGTTTTTTATGGTGGTTCTAGGTTCGTGATACGAATCATCCATTTATGGCTTACAAGTTGTGTCATTCGTTTACATGTGTTACTAGAATCATGACATGAGTAGCACACGTGAACAAGACCAGGTCTGGACAGTTGTGGAAATATTTGATTGCATTTGATTTAGTCAATTAATAAATTGTTGTTAAGATTAGGAGTGGCTGAAAGTTCTCCATGACTTCAGTTCCACTAGCATAGAATCCCTATTTAATTGTTAGCAGCTATAACGTGTATAAGGCCTATTTAGGGTCCCATTTGAATTGAATAAAGATTATCAGATAATTAAACGAAAGACATATCCAACCTCAGTTCTTCTCTCTTCCTCTGTTTTCTTCTTCTTTTTCTCTTCCCAAAATTTGTTCTTAACAAGTGGTATCAGAACCACTCGGTTCTATGGAGACACATGCAAAATCAAATACGGAATTCCGTAAGAAAGTCCATAAGATTCTCGTCAGCCATGAATAGAGATTTGATCAAATCCTTACCGAATTACCAGCTCTGGAATTACAACAAAACCAAAACACTACAGAAACCCGACCCACCCCAGAAAAAGAAATCAACCCATTCTCTATTAGTTAAGCCTCTCACAGCATACCATCCACCTCATATCACAACAACCTTGACCGAAACCAAACTCACCTCAATTTGAAACTTCTGACCTACTAAGGAGATGATCTAACGGGGTGGACTTTCAAAGCAGAACAATATTTCGGGTTTAGAGACATCGATTGTCAACGGTAAGTACAATTAGCATCTTTTCATTTGGAAGGACTTGCACTTCAATGGTATAGGTGGTACACCAATTCCGGGGACCCTTGAGCTAGAATGAATTCATTAAAGTCGTCCTCCACCAACTATGTCAACTCGTCTGAGGCTTTGTCTAGACCTAAGCAAACATCAACTGTAAATGTGTACCCCGGAAGCTTTTGAAAAACTATCATACAAATTCAGCTGTCTGCCGAATTTTTTTTTGTAAGAAGTTTCATAGAAGGGTTGAAGGTCGACATCCGATTAGACGTAAGAGTCAAGCAACCAAAAACACTATCAGACACCATCAATGTCGCATATCTAATTGAGGAATGTAACCAACTTCAGCCGAAGCCATGCGTTTCATTCCGACCTGCAATACCTACACCACAATTTCCATCATAGCCTACTTCAACAATAGGACTTCTTGGGCCCTCTCTTACACAGTAAGCGAACTAAGTTGTCATGAAATTTCAAGGATAAATCCGTCGAATTACAGGACAAGAGACAAGAGACAAGAGATAGGTGAGAAAGAGGGCTCTGTTTTTATTTTATGGTGATAAGAAATACACTCTCGAACACCGTTGCACTCAACCATAACTATTCGTGATGGAGGATGCGCAGCCTAGAGATGAAACCGAGGATGTAGATATGGATATTGAGACAACCTTCCAGAAGGCCACACCGAAAATCTCATTTCATGCCTTGGCAGGAACGACACACCCGCAAACATTCAGAGTCATCGAAAAGGTTGGAAACAAGGAGATGACGGTGCTAATTGATGGAAGAAGTACCTACAACTTCATTGATCAGACGGTCGTGATGAAATTCGGGTTACCAGTGGTTTATGATAAGGTGTTTCAGGTAACAATATGGAACAAAGACACCATAGAATGTACTAGAAGATGCTTGGGTATTTCTCTTACAATTCAAGGATTCACAATTCGAACTGACTTCTACACACTGTCAGTGGCTGCTTGTCAGGCCGTATTGGGAGTACAATGACTAGAAACCTTGGACAATATTGAGACAAATTACAAGACGCTCAGAATGTCTTTCAATCAGGCCGGCCGAATGCATACCTTGCAGGGGTTACATCATTCCGAGCTCACACCCATGAGTAACAAGGAATTGTTATATTTATCAGATACTAGTTTTTTTCTCCACATTATGACAACAACTGCACAATGGGACCTTGATACAAATGAGTTTCCAACTGAGCTCATTGACTTACTATCAGAATTCACTCACGTATTCGAAGAACCCACCAAGTTGCCACCCACGCACCAACATATCACTGAATTCCTCTACTTTTGGATCAGCCACTAGTGAGCATAACGCCTTACTGATACCCTCATTACCAAAGAAAATGAAATTGAAAATTTGGTCTATGAGTTCCTCAAATTCGGAATAATTCATCAAAGTCACAGTCCATTTTCCTCACCGGTTTTATTAATCAAGAAGTCAGACGGTTCTTGACATTTGTGCATAGATTACTGAGCTCTCAACGATATCACCGTGAAGGAAAAATTCTCAATACTTGTTATCAACGATTTACTTGATGAGTTGCACAGTGCAAAATATTTTTCGAAGTTGGATTTACAATCTGGATACCATCAAATCTGAGTCCATGATGATGACATTCCAAAAACCGCTTTTCACACCTATGACAGACATTACAAATTTTGTGTAATGCCGTTTGGATTGACCCACGCTCCAGCCACCTTTCAGAACCTTATGAACGACATTTTCCACCCATATTTATGAAGGTTTGCTTTGTTTTGTTTTATGACATGTTGGTGTATAACAGATCTTGGTACGAGCACATTCAGCATCTACGACAAGGGCTATAACTGTTATCAGGTAACCAGTTATTTGTAAAAAATCATAATGTCAGTTTGGGGTGCTACAAGTTGACTATTTAAGACACTGAATTTCCTTTGAGGGGGTAGCATTGGATCCAATGAAAATTATTTCAGTACAGAATTGGCCAGCACCAACTTCAGCTAAGGGAATCCAAGGGTTCCTTGGCTTTACGGGATACTACCAAAAATTCATCTGGGGATTCGGGGTGATAGCAGCTCCGTTGATAAAACTATTGACCAAGAAAGGTTTTCGTTGGACAGCTGAGTCACGAGTTGCCTTTGAATAATTGAAGGGCACTCTAATCCCTCTACTAGACTTACGACTTCCGGACTGTGAACAACAGTTTGTCATTGGATGTGAGGCTAGTAGGGCTGGTTTATGAACCATTTGTCAAGGCAAAATCAGTCCATCACATACTTCAGTGAGGCCTTGAAGGGGACTATGTTGGCATTGTCAACATATGATAAGGAGATGTTGGTTGTGGTGAAGGCAATACAGAAGTGGCGATCGTATCTTTTGGGGAGACCGTTTGTCATCAAAACCGACCACCGTAGCTTAAAATACCTCCTTGATCAGCGTATTACAACACCCTCTCAAGCTCGTTGGCTGCCCAAAATTATGGGGTATGACTACACAATTTAGTATAAAAAAAATGATAGAAAATCAAGGCGCTGATGCCATCCCTTGTAGCATTTTCTGGCCATAACACAACCGGTGGCGGATTGGTGGACAACCTTCAGCAAGAGGTAATTCAAAACCCCAATTATGCCATATTAACCAACATTAATTCCCATACTATTGTTCAATGAAACGGGGTATGGATGCAACAAGGAAAAATACACTTGAGCCCTAACTCTTCATTGTTGCCAGCAGTCTTAACGGAGAGGCATTCATCCCCGGTAGGCAGACACTTTAGTTACCTCAAGACTCTTAATCGCATCTCATCCAGCTTCGTGTGGCTTGGTATTCAGACAGCAGTGAAGGAGTTTATTCGTACTTATGATGTGCGCTAACGTTGTAAGTATGAGACACTTCGACCAGTTGGGCTACTCCAACCACTACCGATTCTGTAACGTATTTTGACAAAAAAAATCTATGAATTTCGTTGAGGGTCTGCCGCCCCTCTCAGTGTCACGATGTGATCATGGTTGTCGCTGATCGACTTTCCAAATATGCACATTTTATACCTCTGAAACATCCATATACAACCATGACGGTGGCTAAGGCCTTCATTGCAAACATTGTAAAGTTATACGGAATGCCTCTCTCCATCGTCAGTGATCGGGACAGAATATTCATTAGCATATTTTGGAAATCCTTATTCAAATTATATGGTACGACTTTGTGCTTTAGCTTGAGTTATCATCCACAGATCGATGGTCAAACCGAGGTAGTAAATCGTGTCCTTGAGCAATATTTGAGATACTACACCTGTGATCAACCAAAAAAGTGGATGGAATGACTACCATGGCTTGAATACGGGTAAAATACGGTGACCCACTATTCCACCAAAGTGTCTCCTTTCGAGGCAATTTATGGAGTTCCTCCACCATCTATGTTATCGTACATTTCGAGAACTACCAAGGTCCAAGTGGTGGATGACTTGTTGTGCACGAGGGAAGACATTCGTCGTGATCTTCGACTAAATTTGATTGCGGCGCAGGCTCAAATGAAGGCCCAATCAGACCAGCATCTTCGAGATGTTTCCTTTGAGGTAAGAGATTACGTTTATTTACGTTTGCAACCGTATCGATAGAAAACAATGGCATTTCGAAGTTCATTAAAGTTGGCACCTCGGTTCTTCGGGCCTTTCAAAATCCTTGCTCAAATTGGATCGGTTGCGTATAAGTTAGACCTCTCAGCTGGGGCACAAATACACAATATTTTTCATGTGAGTATGCTAAAAAAGAAATGGGGTCCTATTGAGACATATGTTACGGTCTCCCTCATGTTACAACAGACGCAACAGTAATGTCAGAGCCAAAGTTTATCTTAGATCTTCGGGTTATTCAAAAAGGAAAGTAACGTCCGAAGACGGAAATATTGATCCAATGAAAGGGGGCTTCTCTTGAGGATACGACTTGGGAGAACTTATGGCTTTTTTCCAGAACGTATCCAAATTTTAGTCTTGAGGACGAGGCCTGTCTAAGGTGGGTGGAATGATACGAATCATTCATGCTTGGCCTACAAACATGTGTCATTCATTTGCACATGTCACTAGAATCATGGCATGAGCAACACATATGAATAAGACCGGGTCTAGATGGTTGTGGAAGTATTTTATTGTATTTGATTTAGTCAATTAATAAATTGTTGTTAAGATTAAGAGTGGCCAGAGGTGTATCCAGGATTTTTTGTTAAGGTGGAATAAAACAAAACTATATTTGTATAAAAAAAATCGACAATACTAGAAAATTTCATTCATTGAAAAATAAAAATTCATCTAGATAAAGGGATATAACGAGTCTTAGAGTTAAAAGTACGTAAACTTAAAAAAAATACAAATAAACACTATTTCAACTTTGTCTTACAAGGTTTTACATCATCGAAATCATCTATTATGGAATCTTAATCAATGATATCAGCAATCTCTCTCTCAATATATCCGATGGAATGCCAACATTCTCAATTTCAACTATTTGAGATGAAGAATGCAAACTTGAACCCTCATCCCCAACATTACATGGAGAACTTGATCCACTCTCACTCAATAAATGATTTTTTTTTTCCGAAGTATGAAAGCAAAGATTTTCTTGGCTTTGATGTATGGTTGTTTGACATTGTAACCTAAAATTATCAACAACAACAAAAGAGGCTAAATTGATACTTTATAAATTATAATATAACCCTATAAATATTAAATTACAGTCGAAAAATAAACTCATAAAAAAAATAACAAAATACTAACTTAAAACTATGAATAACAAATTTAAAAAATAAAAACTAAAAAAAATATCTGAATCGAAGAACCAAATATAAATATTTTATAACTGAAAATTTTGAGAGACAGATAATTATTAATTGAGAAGAGAAAAAATTGAGGTTTGGGACTTGAGAGAATGGAAATTTGAGAGAGAGACAAAGAGAGGTTTCACCTTTCGATTCAGAATTGCGTATTTGTGTATGATAGATTGAGAGAGGATAATTGGTACTGCAATGTAACGATTTATAAATAAATAATAATAAATTATAAAAATTTATCAATTTGAGTTGACTTTAAAGGAAAAAGATTAAAGGAGTGATACTTGGATTGAGTGTGGGAGTCTGGAAAACTGGAAAAGAGAACTACTTTAATTAAAATAACAAAACATTAAAGTATCACTATATCAGGAGTGAATGAGTGATGTTGGATACAAGTATTGTTGTGTGTCAACGCGTGGAGTCTGAAAAAGAAAGCTATTTTAATTAAAAGAACAAAATATTATTTATTTTTTTGAAAAAAGTTGACCCGGCTTTAGCTCGGGTCAGCCCCTTTAACAGTCCATCTCTGAGAGTGGCTAAAAGTTCTCCATGACTTCAGTTCCACTAGCATAGAATCCTTATTTAATTGTATCAGTTGTAACGTGTATGAGGCATATTTAATGTCCCATTTGAATTGAATAAAGATTATCCGATAATTAAACAAAAGACATATCCAACCTCGGTTCTTCTCTCGTCCTCTGTCTTCTTCTTTTTCTTCTTCTTCTCTTCCCAAAATTCGTTCTTACCAGTTCAATTTGGTGGTGAATCGATTTATTTTTTAGTGGCTGTTCTGGGTTCGATTTGATGGTGAACCGATTTTTTTTAGTGGTGGTTCTGGGTTCGATTTGGTGGTAGAGGTGTGATTCGGTTTTGGGTTTTATGATGATTGACAAAAAACACTAAAAGATGAATAAATACAAAAACTATATAAATTAACATTTGAGCCACAACGATACGGGCAACAACTGTGGTGAATTTGGAAATTACTACGGCTATTGCCTACTGTCGTTTATGCGAGATTTTTGGCCTATAACTCTAGTGCAGTACTTAATATTTTTTTTTCTCTTTTATTAGTTTCGATAACTTATCAAACTCATTGGCTGAAAGCTGGATCTCTTGTTCAAAAAGGTTGTGATGATTTTCCAATTCTTTATTATATATTGTATATATTGTTACTTAGGGATAGAGGTAGTAATACTTTATATATAAAATCACAAAGCAGTCGACTTGGGAGTGTGCAGCCGTTGCATCACATATAATTTTGTTAAAAATTTCTTATAGTCATTTCACTACAAGAAAAAGGGTAATATCAACAAAATCTTTAACAACAATCTAATATTTGTTGCTAAAGAGCACTTGTAGTAACAAAAATTAAATTTCGTTATCATAGAATAACGACAACATTTTAGCAATATTTGTTGCTAGAGAGCACTTGTAGTAAGAAAAAATAAATTTCGTTACCAAAGAATAACAACGACAACATCTTTAACATTAGTCAAATATTTGTCACTATAAAGTAATTTTAGTGAGGAAACATAAATTTTGTTACTACAAATATCAGTTCTTGCTTTCAGTTCAGGTGTTCTAGTCACGCAAACAAGATTTTGTAATTATAGATATATTCTAATGACAAATATAATTCGTTACCTAAGGTTTTAATAATAATTTTAAAATTAACACTACAACAAAATTGAGATATAGTCCCCCTTCCAAAACTTTTGAGGTATTGATCATTTATTTAAATAATAAAAATGAAATTGAAAAAAACAGTAGAGATCTTGTTCATGAGATACTCTAGTTGATTTGGAAGAGATTTGTTTTGTGCATGAATAAACAGCAAATCCAATTAACTGAAAAACTAGAAAATGAGAAAAAACAACCCAGAACTGAAAAAAAAAATGCGATTTGTAAAAAAAAAAAACGATTTATAAATTCGATTTACAATCCAATAAATTCTTTTTAATATATGTTTGTTGTAGAAATTAGATTTTTGATTTGTTAAATAAATTTAAATTTATATTACAAGTTTTCTTTTTATTTCTAACAACTCATATAGGTTACATATAAATAATGTGCAATTGTAAACAAATCAAGTGTAATCATGTTGTGATGCAACTCATGAGATTTCAGACCTTGGAGCTTCAATTCATCCATTTTAACAAGGTTTCCAAAGTTTAAGCAATATCCATATGGTACCTTTAGATTCAATCCAGGTATCATAAATACTCTCACTACATTTTTTTCATTATGCATGACATCCAATATATGATAGATATGCAAATCTTTTCAATATTAAAACTAAAAATTATCAACTTCTTCTTTCGATATTTATAAGGAGTTGTAGTAGATTTTTTTTTCGTTTACCACCATTGTTTTTCCGAACCTTTTGGTAACCCCATGAGTTGCAAATGTTATCAATTTTCTCTATAATTTCTTTTCTCTTCAATGGTTTTGGAGGACCAATAGTCTCTTGATGACCATTAAATGTTTTTTTTTAAAAAAAAAAAACTATACGGATGATTTTATGGAAGAAAACGTCGATGACCCATATACACATTCTTCTTACCATGATATAGTCTACAAGAATTAATGACCGTTTAGAAGAGCTTGTCTACCGGCTAAAAGAGTTTTTTTAATTAAAAAAACTCTTTTTAAAAAATATTGTGTCGTTTGGTCGTCACCAAGTAGATCTTTTAGATGATTAAAAAAGTTATTTTACGTCTACTTGGAAAATCTCAAATTTTAGGTTTTTCCAAGTAGATCTTTTTGAGTTTTTTTAATAACACTAAAAAGCCTAAAATAACCTTATCATTTAAAATAGTTGTTGAATATTTTGGTAATCTTACCATTTAAAAAAGTTTTTTTTTTTTAATTGGCGACCAACGACCAACATCTTCATATTAAAAGCTCTACTCCTAAAAGGTTTACTTTAAAAGATCCACTCCTAAAAGATGTACTTGAAGAAGCTCTTCCTAACGAAGCCTTAGTATTTTTCCCACAAATAGGAAAAGCAAAATAAAATTTAACCAGACAACCGGCCAAATCACCATAAGCAGGGAAATCATTAATTGTCCAAAGCAACATAGCCCGCAGGTTGAACATCTCTTGCTTGTTAGCATCATATATTTCAACACCAATTACCCACAAAATTTTCAAGTCTTCAATTAATGGAGCTAGGTATACATCGATGTCATTACTAGGTTGTTTTGGACCGGATATTAGAAGAAAAGCATCATTATTTTTCTCTTCATACATAACCACGGTTAAAGATTGTATGATACCATTATAACTAACCAACAAATATATGAGCTAGTGAGAGAACTATGTGGATTTATATCATGAGTTGAAATTGCCAATCTAATATTTCTAACTTCTGCCACAAGCTTGAGATTGTGGAGATTACATTTTGGAAGTGCAAGACAACCCAAGAGGTTGTGAAATCATGTCTTAGGTTTCTCTCTGGAATGGCTGGTATCTTTGTGGGCAAAACACATGGAAAGACCATGTTAGATTACATTTTTAAAGATTAATCTAGAGAGCTCACATACCAATATATTGTCAGGAATCTCAGTCATCTAACTATACAAATACAATAGCAAATTATGTATTAGATCATTTTTTTTCCTACACGTTGATTCTTCTGGGTAGTAGCAAGAGGCGGTATTTCAGTTGCACACTGTACAAGTCGAATAGGACACTTCGAATGTATTTGAAAGTCAAAACAGAAGCATCTCTGTTTTTCTAGTATTATTATAATTATAATTAGACAAATAGAAACTCTAGAGGTTTTTTTTTAAAAAAAAATTCTATGGATTTTATTACCCGGTTTTGGCATCTATCCTGAATCATGACCATGAATTTCTAAAATATATTTGTCACTCACTAACAACTTCCTTAATTAGCCTTTTGATATTGTATTTTTCTCTCTAATTTGGATTTATTTATGTTAAAACTACTCTGCGGTTGTTATCTACACGTGATTTTGAGACTCGATGAATTGGTTTTCCTGTTTGATTATTGCCAATCAACAGGAGAGAAGAATTGCTTTAGAAAAAGCATATTTTTAACTAAAAATAAAATAAAATTCCAATATAAACTAAAAATCCTCTTACATTTTAACAAACATTTCACGGACATAATTTAGTATAAAAATAGACTAAGTATAAAATATTAAAAAACCCATAATTTGAAATCAAACACATAAAATAAAATCAAACTCATAAACGTCAATTGGTAACAACCGCTAATACAAAAATATTGAAAGACATCGGTTATTTTACATTCAAGACATCGTTTTTTTTTTGTTTTTTTTTTTTGTAACCGATATAGATTTGAGTGATGTAGAAAAAATTAAAAAAAAAGATATCGGTTTTTAACTGATGTAAATGATTTTAAAAACACATCGGTTATACATAAAACCGACGTCGTATAACTGATGTATTACGTCAAATCCAAGTGCAGTATGCCATTACCACTTGACTATAATACTTGATTTGTTAACAATTGCACAATAATTATATATAACCTTTATGAGTTTTTTTTTTAAAAAAAACTTGTTTGATAAATTTAAATTTATTCAACTACTTAAAATTTTAATTTCTACGACAAACATATATTAAAAAATATTTATTGGAACTTTTAAAAAACTATATATTTTTAAATATATATAGTCGAGTTATTGGTCAATACTATGTAGAAGATTATTGACATCGATTGTAATAAACATGATTTGAAATACAACTCTCACTACATGAGGATATTTCTCTACATGTGTCTGGTAATTTAATAAACAAATGTAATACTCGGATTCCTAATTTATTTGGGTAATTAAATTATTAACGTGTCTTTTAGTATGAAACAAGAGGGTGCAAAATAAAGAAACAATTTTTTTTTTATTTTAAAAAAATAAATGATTGAAAAGTAAATTTATTAAATTTAAAATTTTACTTATCCAAAAAAATAATAATTTTAATTTATTTAAGAGGTTAGTTTTAAAGGAAACCAATATCTTTTATAAAATACATCCATATTGGTTTTTCCAAAAACCAATGTCTTCTCAAATAGTATTGTTTAAGATATCAGATATTTTATGAGTCGATATGTTTTATAAAATAAATCCATATCGATTTTCCTAAAGATCAATGTCTTTTCAAACTGTAATTTTATGAACCGTTACCTTTTTTTTTTTAAAATCAGTTACTTAAAAACCGATGTAAAACACCGACGTCTTTTAACATTTTATAGTAGTGCACACATCAATTGATAACTACACTATCAGTTAAATAATAAACAACACAACAAAAGATGCTCAAGATCACACAAACGTAAACTTCCAATACTACAAACTATAAACTCTAAAACCATAACAAAAAGTTCATCAAGTTTCATACCCTATAAAATATTAAAAAAAAAAAGAGAATAACATAAAGTTATTAGGAAAAAATAAATCAAACTGAAGTCGTGAAAGTTGAAACAAACATGATGTCAATCATTACAGATAGATATTATAATCAAATGTCTCTCTAATGTGTTAATGTGAAGCTTTAAAGAAATCTGGTTAGACAGTTATATTATATATCAACTTAACATTCGGAGGTGAATATAAAAAGTATTATTAAAATAATTGATTGATTAAAAATAAAAAATAAATAAAAATAAAAAATATGCTGACCCATGTTGTCATTGAAAAATTAATATTTTTCCACCATATTTAATAAATTAGTCCTCCCACCATAATTTTCAATCCACCGATATCACTATGAATTATGAAATTATTTTTTCACATGTTAATGTGATTTGATTTTGACACGGAAGAAACACCACCTAATTACATTCTCGCACTTTCATAGTATTATATTGGTATTGATGTACATTCTCTCTGACACACACAGTCACTTCGATTGGTTGATTTTTCCCATACCATATTACCATATGCTGACCCATTTTGTCATTTTCTTCCCTGTGTTCCCGTATGATGCTCCGAGTAGATTATCCGACAATGAGAAATGGGGGGCACTAAAAAAGGAGCCATCATATAAAATCACTATAGATTTCAAATCATTTTCAATTTTTTCTACAATATCTACTCTCTGTCCATATTATTGGATTCGGGGGCAGATTTGAACGGAGGGCTGACCCGGTTGTAGCCGGGTCAATTTTTTATAAAAGAAAATAAATTATAGTTATAATTAATACCCTCAATTGAATGGAGGGCTGACCCGGTTGTAGTCTGTTGTAGCCGGACAAAATCTAAAAAATGTGAGGGGTTAAACATACACGGTACACAACACACGACTAAAAAGAAAATTTGAAATCGAACCAAAAAAGAAACAAAAAACTTTAAATCGATTCATAAAAAAAAAACTTTAATTACCTGTATATGATATGAGATCTTGATTCCAGATAATTGGATCATTTGTTATTAATATTAATATTATTTTTAATGTTTGAGCTTTAAAAAAAAACATTTAAGATCCTTTTTATTTGAACTCAAAACCATTCAATCCAACATTAAATACAAAAAATTTAGATCCCTTTTTGATTCTTTTTTTCTTAGGCCCTGGGCTGCTTGCCCCTCCTCAGGGCCGGCTCTGAATTTAATGTTACAATGTCAAACAACCATATATTAAAACTAAGAAAAGCTATGATTTTATACTTTGATAAAAAAATTCAATTATTAGATGAAAATAAATCAAATTTTGTATGTAAGGTCGGAGACGAAGGTTCAAGTTATCTTATTAAATGTTTATATATATATATATATAGTTTTGTTTTAGTCTATCCTAGCAAAAAAATCATATACGCATCCCTGATCGGATCGTTAAGTTTGAATCGGTATTGTTTTCCTACTGTAACCCAACACGGAGATTTTCAAAATTTGAAGAATATAAACGTCTCTGTCCCCAGCTTTTTAATTTCTACATAAACCCTCCAAAACTTGTCAATTTCCTATCGATCTTTTCATTTTAAAATAATTAAAATCAAAACGTTGTCCACACATCCTTCTCTAGATAACTCAATCCTTACAATTCCTGATTAGAAATTCAAAGAGCTTGAAACAAAGCAAGTTATAATGGAATCTTTACCGCATATCGTTGAAAACCTCAGTCCGGTCTTGCAACTCTACAGCGATGGCACTATTGTCAGGAAAAACCACGTAAACTCAGCCGTGCCATTGCTGACGGATGACTCTATCAAAATCAAGGACTTGATATATTGTAGAGAACATAACCTCCATCTCAGGTTATATAAACCTGCAGCTTCTTCAAAAACATCACCACCCTCCAGCAAGTTTCCTATTATTGTGTTCCTTCGCGGCGGTGGTTTTTGCGTAGGCTCGCGTACTTGGCCAACCTCTCACAACTGTTGCCTGCGCTTGGCGTCTGGACTGAACGCTCTCGTCGTTTCAGCGGACTATAGGCTGGCGCCGGAAAACAGGCTGCCGGCAGCCATAGAGGATGGTTTTAGTGTTATGAAATGGCTACAGGCTCAGGCATTGGGAGATTGTGACTGTGATGGGTGGTTAGACACTTGTGAGGTCGACTTCGATAGAGTGTTTGTCCTAGGAGACTCATCTGGTGCTAACATCGCACACCACTTGGCTGTAAAGTTCCGGGCCGGGTCCACTGCATTGGCCCCGGTTCGTGTTCGAGCATATGTGCTGTTGGCGCCGTTTTTCGGTGGTGTTGTTAGAACAAGGTCCGAGGAGGGACCGAGCGAGGCGGTGCTCAGTTTGGAGATACTCGACAGGTAAATTAGTTGTTTACTCGAATGATTTTAAACTTTTATAAAAGGATTTAAAATTAAAAGACCTAAATTTTTTAAATCAATTTCAAGAATCATATATTTTCTTGAGACGCGAAAAATATTTAAAGTTTTGAGCTTCTTGTATCTCAGATAATTATAGTTATTTGTACTATATATATATTGAGATATTACAATAATTCAGGAATTTTAGAGAGGGGATATGAATCGAACCCACAATCTCTTGATGTAAACATGAGGGGAAAACCATTGTCGTCTTATCGGTTATCCATACTATTTGATATAATTAGAGTCGGGTGTAAAATAAATAAAGTGGTAAGGTCCTTCCAAAAAAAATGTGGACGTAGAGATAGTTGCCATTAGGTCACTTCCAGGATTGTTTGGTTGCTATATCAAAGGCTTCTCTTGAGGGAGCTTCCTTGGATAATAAAGAAGACAAAAAAAGAAATGGTACTAGGAAGGTGGTTGCCCTGTCTTTGGAGAGGGGTGGGGTAGGGCTGCTGGATGAATAAAAAAAAGGGAACAAAAGGTGGTGTTTATTTATAATTACTTACCTTTATTAGTATTTTTTTTTAAAGATATACATTTAGCATTTTTATTAGGATTTATGTTGTTAAGTTTATTATTAAATTTAATTTCTTTATTAAAGTGATGTTTATTGTCTACTTTAATTATAAAAAAACATTTAAATATAAATAAAATTACATATGCATAATATTTACCACCAAACAACATTGAGAGACGGTAGCATAACAATCTTTTGAGATATAGACAATTCAAACCTTTACTAAAACAACTCAAATTTTACTTCTCTTCATTTACCTATCTAGGGTCTAAACCCAAAATAAAATGAAGGGTAATGCTGCACTTCTCAAAAAATTGTTTTAAAAACATGTATAATCCAATGTGGCAGTTCAGTAAAAAAAAAAAATCAGAGAAAAAAATATGACAATTCATTAAATGAGTTGGACTGTCATATTGGATTGTACATATTTTTATAATAATTTTTTGAAAAAAATAACATTTTCCTAAAATAAACTACAATTTGTGGTACTTTTATATATATGGTACTATACTGACTTTTAGTATTTCATTATTTTTTCCTAGATTTTGGAGACTGTCATTACCTGTCGATGAAACACGAGACCACCCGATTGCTAACCCATTCGGACCGATGAGCCCGAGGCTAGAAGCACTGAGCCTTGATCCGATATTAGTAGTTATTGGGGAATGTGAATTGTTAAAAGACAGAGCCAAGGATTACTTTAAAAGATTGAAAGCCATGAAAAAGAGAATCTACTATGTGGAATTTAAAGAGAATGAGCATGGTTTTTTCAATAAGTATCCTTACTCTCAAGTTGGTGATGAATTTATGCAAATTCTCAAAAACTTCATTTTCGACATTTCTTATTGACATTGGTCAAAGCTATTAATCACCTAACCTTGGAAGTTTTAATTTTTTATTTTTTGTAAATTTTCTAGGAATTGAAACGAAAGAATTTGTTTATTTCTCTCTCTCTTTAACTTCAGACTTTCTCATTCCTACAACTCTCACCGTAACATTCTCTCTCCAAGTTCTACAGTGTAATTCACTAGTACACCATTTCTCACTTCACAATCATTGAATAATTACATACTATAACAAAAGCAAATTGTGATCGGGTGCAGATATAGAGAAAAATATAGAAAGAATTAGGTAAAGCGACAAGAGAGAACCTAGGGGAGGGGATAATAAAATTATAAGAGGGTTATTTTGATCATACAATGTTGAAGTTGATAAGAAAAGTTATTGGGAACTACAAGGTGGTTGTCTTGGTGGTCCAAGGCTTGGAATGAAAATCTCGAGTCCTTGGTTTTACTCTTGACAATTATATTGTGGTCAGTCGTAAGGACGTTACCTTAGCTAGTGGAAGGATGGATTTAGGCACGAGTAACTCCCAATTCAGTGGTTCAAATCCTACTTAGATGAAGACGGGTTCTGATTTATCCGCTTGTATCTTTGTATGGTCGGAGGTGTGGGCTGCGGTTCCCTATTTGTCATACTACATAACATCCAACAAATAGACCTTCAGAACCAAATTATCAATTGGATTTCCCTTGTTCATGCTGTATATACATATGCTGGTGGTTGGTAATTCAAATCTTATAATTATATGTTGTGATGATCTAAACCTACGTTTGAAATAATTGGATCATCCCACAAATAATAATCAACAATAAAGTGCATGGTGTATGTAATTGTTAAGAATATACGATAAGATTTCATTTTTGCAAGTAGATCCATGTGAATTGTGATGTTTGTAGTAAATTATTGTTTGGGGTTTAAGATTTAGAATTTAGGATTGTACCTTGAGCCATGACATTTGATAGTGATGGGAGTAAGGATATGTTACTAAAATAAATCCTAACCATAGCAACAACTGGTATATTTGTATGTAAGAGTTTGATGATAATTTATTAATCTAGTAACCTTTGAATTCAATTAAACAATATAATTTATGATGATAAAAATAATATAATAGTAATATTATACAACTAAAAAATTAACTCAAATAATGTGTTGTTAATAGGATTCACATGGGAAACAAAAGAAAATGAGATGAATCCCATACTGAAATAGATTAAAAAAAAAGCAAAACTAATTTTTTGGGTTTTAATTAAGGTTAGGGTAAATATCATTTTAGTCCATGTGGTTTACCATATTATCCATTTTGATCATCGTCATTCCAGTATTGGCCTTGCAGGTCCTTGTCATTTTGAATAATCCCTATTTTGATCCCTACCGTCCAATTCCGTTAGGGTTTTTAAAATTTCTGTTAATGGTGTGAGGGTAAATTGGTAAAAATACCTTACATGTTTCTAGAAGTTTGTTAACAAAGGTCAAAATGGTAACTTGATATATTAATAATTAAAAAATAAAAATAAAAACAAATTAAAAATATATTTGTTAAAAATTAAAACTAAACCCTAACCCTTAATTCCTCAAATCATCATCATCGACCATATCATCAACATCTTCATCACCAGTCAAAACCCATCCCAATCACTATCACCATTCTTTCTCTCTCTCTACCCCCTATCCTGATCTTTATTCTTTATTTCTCTCTATCTCTCTCCGCTCCCTCTCTCTCTCATCTCCTTCATCTTCTTCAACCCACCACAGCTCACCAAAATAAAAACTCATATCCCATAAAAAAACCCAGATTCCATCAACAAGTCTCGGTTTTTCTCCCCAATCGGTCGTCGAATCTGCTTCTTCGGTGTTCCCGCATCGTTCGCCGTTGTCATTGCAACCTTCTGATTGTTCATGATTTTCTCTGGTGATGGTCTAACTTGTCTACAATAATTAGATCTGATTTCATCTCTCTTTCTCGACCAATCTCTTGATTTTGGTGTTGTGATTTATTTATAGGTTTGGTGGTGATGACGGCTATGATGATGGTGGTTTGATTTTGATTAGGGTTTTGGTTTGATTTTTATGTTGGCAGTTGAGTTGGTGTTAATTTTAGGTGGTCGAATGGCGATTTCTGGGATTGGGTTATGCAATGGCGATGTTATGGTGTGAGGCAACGGTGTTATGGTGGTGATGGTATGGGTTTCATTGGAGTTGGATTTTAATTTGTTTTTTGGATCTGGTGGGGGTGATGTTGAAATCTAGGTTCTGGGTTTTGGTTTGATTGAATATGGGTTTTGGTTTGATTGAATATGAGTTTTGGTTTGAATTTTGTTTGATGGATATGGTCTTGGTGGAGTGGATATTTTTCTTGATGGTGGTTCTGGGTTGAAAATGGTGGTGCAGGGTTTGTTTTTGATAGTCCGGTGTTAGGTCTGTTCGAATTAATTGGATCTCCATTAGATTGTGTGTGTGTGTTTGGTGGTGGTGATGAACTGGTGTGTGTTGGTGGTTGTGGTGGTGGTGGTGACGAACACCTGATGTAAAACAAGTGGTTGAGTCCTACATGGCTTAGTGGGATCATCCTAAATCAAAGATTAAATGACCTTAATTAAAGGGAATCAACGAGATCTTTAGAAATCAAAACCTTCGGTGTTGAAGCACGTTCTTTTTTGGCCAAATTCCATCATTTAGTCCCCGAAATCGCAGTTCTTTCCTTTTTGGAAAATTTCCATTTTAGTCGTAAGTTGACTTTGACAAGTCAAAATCATCTACCGTTAATTTCCGGCTTGTTTAGAGTCATTAGTATCTTTTATTTCCATAAATTTTGTAATTTCGTTATTTTTGGCAGTTTTTACTATTTTATGCAGCTTTTGATATGTAATCCCGTTTCTTGTCCAACAAGAATTGGGGTTAGAGTTCTTTCGCTTTAAATAGTCTTGTAAGCCGAAATACTCAGACAACTTATTATTCAATAAAATTTCAGAAGTTTTAACTTTATTCTGGTGGATTCCAGTTTTTAATAGAATTTAAACGTCGGTATAATTCTTGTTACGTTTTCACTGCGTCAATTGGTATCAGAGCACGTATTTGCCGATCTCGATGTCAATTAACGGAGCAGGAGACAGAAACCCTACTGACGGTGATCGTGGGGTGGAGGCCTTGTGGACAGTGGTGGAGGAACAACGACAATAGCTAAGGGAGATTCGTGAACTGCTTGTCGGGATGAACCTCAACGCTAACAACATGTAGCCACAACCGGATAACAGAGTGCGAGCTGAGGGATTTGCCAGAGGCCAACCTGTTAACAGAAGACGTCCCCCTCATCATCAACCTGATAGCGAGGATGACTCTGAAGACGAAGGAGATGGAGGATATTGTGTTATTCAACCAGCGAGATGATCCAGAGAGCATGATGACTACCGGTTAAAGGCAGATCTTCCAAGCTTTAATGGAAATCTGCGTATTTTCTTGACTAGATCACAGAAGTAGAGCGGTTCTTCGAGATGATGGAGATTCCAGAAGAGAAGATGGTCAGATTTGTCACCTTTAGACTGAAATGAGGAGCTGCAGTCTGGTGGGATCAATTGTAGAAGAACCGTCAACGACAAGGAAAGACGATTGTAAGGACATGGTGTAGAATGAAGCAGCTTATGATGGGTAGGTTTCTGCCACCAGACTATGAGCAGTATCTATTCCAATTGCTTCAAAACTGTTCGCAGGGGAACAAGTCGGTGTTTGATTACACAATAGGGTTTTCTAGGCTCTCGGAGTGAAATAACTTGAGTGAAACAGAGGGGCAACTTGTAGCCAGATATCTCAATGGGTTGAGGCCGTCACTTCGGGACAAGATTGGACTGCAAGTGTTGTAGACCGTGGATGAAGCTCATAACATGGCGTTAAAGGCCGAGTTGCTGGAACGTAGAGTCGAAAACCCTGGTTTTCGAATGAACAATCCTGAGTCATTATTTCCTAACAGAGACAAGGGTGTTCATTCATCGGTTTCCAGCGAACCAACCAAAAGGAGCTAGTGGAGAAGAGGGTAGTAGTAGCAATCAAACAACAGCGCCAGCCAATAGGAACGTGCCTAGAAATCCAAATCCAAATCCAAATCCCTATGCTAGACCTACACCAGGAACTTGTTACAGATGTAGAAAACCTGGTCATCATTCAAATGTGTGTCTTGATCGTCGACCAGTAAATTGGGTAGAAGGATGTGAAGAAGATCCAGATGTTCTTAACTTTTGAAATTTTATAAGGTTTTTTTTGTGAGTTTTGAAATAATCTAGTTTTTTATTTTTCCTTTTTTTTTACTTATAAAACTTGAAATTTTTTCTCGGGATGAGATAACCCGACACTGGGACACCCTTGTCCCTATGTCAGGTCACCCTGACTCGATGAAAAATTTTCTCGGGACAGGGTGACCCGATGTCGGGACACCCCATCCCGAGGGAATTTTTCAAGTCTTGTAAGTTAAAAAATGACAAGTTAAAAAATAGAAAGATAAAAAACAAGATTATTTCAAAACTAACAAAACAAACCTTATGAGGTTGAAAATATAATTCTTAAATGCAATACATACCTTCAAATTAATTTATCATAATATCTCCAAGTTTTTTGAAACCTAAAATTGAAAAACAATGTATGGGAAAAAAGTGTTGTAGTGTAAAAAAATGTTAGACAATATTTAGTTTATTTATTTGATAACTTGGTTGGTAAAAATAATTATAAAGATAATAAATATGGTGAGTGATAAGTGAGTATATTGGGAAGAAGAGGGTAGTTTTGCAATTGAATTAGTTTCTAGGGTAGATTTGCTATTAAGCCCTTAAAATAGGGTATTTTTACTAAAAACCCTTTGTATATGCACCTTATTAAAAAAAAAAAAAGGTTGTAGCTTGTATAACTTGTAAGTACATCCCATTATTATAAAATATGCCTTTCCTTTATTTTTTTTGGAAAACGTTATTAAGTACTAAGTTATAAAATAATTAAATTTGAAAAAAATAATTATGAAAAGTATATGGTGAGGAAGAACCTTCAACTTTTTTTATTTTAATTTAGTTACTTGATATATATATTTTTTTGAATAATTACTATTTAATTTTTAAGTAATAAATATTTTAGATTGTAATTGATTATTGATAGGGGTGTTTTCATATATATGCCCTCGAGTAATCCTACATTTAATGTAAGAAACTTTTGGATGGCCAAAAATGGTTTGCTTTATATGAGGTAGTTTTTCTACGGTTATATATATATATATATATGTTTTTCTATAAGTGCGTACTGATATAACTTGCATTGTGCGTTGTATGGACCACTGATTATGGAGAAGTTTTGACAAGTACATACACTTTGAGTCATGTAAATATAATAGTCCACATCCAACACACTGACGAATTTATATCAGTACGTACTGACTTAATATATATATATATATATATATATATATATATATATATTGTATGATTCCTCATTAGGGTAATGTTAATATGGTTAAGGGGCTTTTTAGGATATGCTTCCTCATCTTTGCTACTATTCTTTTGCTTTTCATCTAAGTCTAGGTTTTGTATTTAATCAGTTAGTTGTTCGGCTAACTCTAGCTTTCTAATTCTTCAAAGATGTTATTTTTTGCTGCATTAATGCTGGTCATAAGTGATACCATGAAATTCTAATATGTATCCATGACCATAAGGCGGGTAAAAAAGTAACGTTTCTAAAAATAAGGACTAAATATAATTCCCTCAATTCTACGGACTACGGCTCTAGTCATACAAAACGACAAGTCGTTTTATATGATAGAAAACAAAACGAGAACACAAACTCGAACTCAAACAGAGACCAGAAATGTATCGAAGTGTCGTGTTGTCCGAATATTATCCACACTCTTTTTATATCACACAAAATTACAACAAACCCATCTGATCCCAACACTTGAAATTGAAAAAAAAAAAAAAAAACTTTATTGGATCGGATTTGATTGGGAGATTAAAATGAGAGAAGAAGCAGTTGTTGAATGTGAGTGAATAGCAGATGCCATGAAAACAGTCGCATTGCCTTTTAGTGGTTGTGGGTATTCTTTTTCTTCGTCTTCGTTCAAAATTGTGATAGTCATGGCAAAGAACAACAAATCCCAATCTGCTTCTCCTAAGGTTCCCTCTCTATCTCTAACTTGACCAGAATCCTTGTTTGATTGTTTATTTAGTTTTTTTATATGGGTTTGTTGAGTGAAGTTAAGTGAATAATGGAAAGTCTTGTTTCAAGAGTTTTTTTATTTTTATTTTTTTTTATTTTTTTATGTTAATTTAATCAAACTCGTTGAATTTCGTGAGTCCCCATCACATATGCACATATTTTATACATCTGTATTGAATGATCATAACTACTATGCAGTGGATGTTCATTTACTTGGTTTAGAATCTAAAGCAAAATATATAGAAGCCTGAACTAATCAGAGTATTTACAGTATGAAGTGGATTGTGCTTCTTGAACAGAGATATGCTTTACGTGAGCACATTATGCTAAGGGTGTGTTTGGAATGGCTTTTCATGTAAAGCTTCTTAAGTAGATCTTTAACGGTAAGAGCTTTTGACAAGGAGTACCAGAAATTTATGCATACTTGAAGTTGAAGCATAGAGAGGGAGTTAATGCCTTAATTTTAGTTTATTAAATTTACGGAGCTTTCTTGGGATTCTTTTGAGAGCAGGAACAATGTGTGATCTTGAACAACTTTTGTTGATTTGTCATAATGTCTTTAAGTTTTCATTTTTGTTTCTGTTTCCTTTAGATTATTTCTAACAGACTTTCTGATGGTAGGACTCTGATCCAACGCCACCAAGAATTACATCTAATGTCAAGCAGAATTTGCAATTCCTGAAGTTATGGAAGGTTTGTGGTGTACTGATATATCTATCTAAAACCAGTGTTGGATTCTCTCTTTTATCTTGTACAAGAAACTCTTGCAGGAGTTCCAGAAGAGGAAATCTAGCATACCTAAGCCTGCCACTAGCTACCGCAGGAAGAAAGTCGAGAGGGAGGACCTTCCTGAAGATACGGAGCTATATCGTGATCCTACCACAACCCTTTACTAGTAATACATTTTCCAGGTTTCATTCTTATTTCAACGATCCCCTTTGAAGCTTCTTTAAAGGTTTTCTTTGTTTGCGAAATAATTTTTTACAGTACACACCAGGGTCTATACAATGCAGTGCCTGTCTTGCTCGTTGATGGGTATAATGTCTGTGGCTATTGGCCAAAGCTGAAGAAACATTTTATGGGAGGAAGGCTAGATGTTGCTCGTCAAAAGCTAGTTGATGAACTTTTAACATTTAGTGCATTAAGAGGTTTTTATTCTTTATCTTCTATGAGAGGTTTCTTTATATCATAGAGCGGATTGTATGTTATGCTGCTTTGCTCGGATATACAGAATCCGGCTAGCAAATGAAGAGGTCATAAATCAATTTTAAATTTGTGTAGTTTCAGCTATTTTCGTATATCTTACCTTATAGTGGAGGAGCTTTCAATAAAATGAACTTGGAATTTTTCATTAATAAAATGTACTGGTCTGTGTGTATCAGAGTCATTTTATAAAATCGAAGAACAAATGATAAAGAAGAGCATAATTTGCACCAGTTCAGTAAAGTAAATTTCATGTGCTTATAGTGCTTGTAGGATACTGAAATTGATTCCATGTAAGAAACGGAACCCCCTTACTATATAGGTGTGGATCGTGAGGATGATCAAAGAAACTGAAGGCAATGCAATAGAGTAAAGATTAAGGAAAGCATATTTTGGCGTCTTATAGTTACTCTTGAATTTTAGTTACATTTCCCCTTCAGTATTGTGATAATAGAGCAATTTACATATACCATAGAGAGTATATTTTTATATTGGCTGTGTTGATTTCAAAACATTACTTTATTAATTCTGAATTATTTACAGAGGTGAAGGTGGTGGTTGTATTTGATGCCATGTTGTCAGGACTCCCTACACACAAGGAAACTTTTGCTAGGTATTCTCTGTAAATCTAAACCCTAATTTTGATGGTTTTCTGACTGTATTCTTGAAATTTTCAGTTCTGTTCCGTAGAATAATTGAGAAGCACTTATTAATTTTCTCTATTATTCTGTTGTGAATTTGGTTTGTTCTAAATACTCCAAAAACTTCTATTTCCGGTGACCATTTAATGTAAATTTTGACTATGAAAATAATCAAAAGCAAAAAAAAAAAAAAAAAAGAATGAAAAGATTTAATGAAAGTGACACAAAATTGCTTATAGGACAAAATAACTTGATTAAATTAAAAGGATTATTCTCTACGGTCTACACCCATCAAACAAACACCTGTTTGTTATAAATTTGAGCATTGTACATTGTCAACTTGCTTCCTCAATCCTTCATCCTTATAGTAAAAAATGGAGGGCCTCTATAGTCATATACAGTTAACTGGTCTTCTGTTTTGTAGATGTCATGGGCTAGGTGAACAGTCTTTGTACTGAACATTCATCAGTCTAAAGAGGATATTTGTATGTTACAATTATCCTTTTGACTGTAATTTTCTTTATTAGTTGAAATGTCTTTTACTATTAGCTTTATTGATTGAATATTCCATGCTATTGATAAATTTTATTCATATGTTGTCATCTCAAGAATTCACAATCTTGCAGCATTGACATAGTTTTCTCTGGGGAAACCTGTGCTGATTCATGGATTGAAAAGGAGGTAAGAATGTTAGGTATCTTGCTTCACAATGTCAATGATACAAGCTCCAGTTTAACATCTGTTATCAACTCCTTAAAAACTGAGCTGTTTTTCATGCTTATTGCTATTTGGGGATCCCTCATATTTATCTTGTGTAGGCATACCACATTTACTCCTTTATTTCGATATTAATTTCTGTTATCTTCCTTTGAATCTTTGACCCTCATTCAATCTGTCTCATCCTTGTCTACGGAACTAATATCTTGACTGACTGATTAAACATCTTTTTCTGCTGATCACTTATCTGGATATAGATTTCGATATGGATTATAGCAGTGATACATCCACATGGAACCTGAAAATATATACATATGGCAGGGATACACCGTATGCTAAAATTTAATTCTATCTAAAATGTCAAAACTCAATAGTTTCTGTACCAAAAACAATGGTATTACTGTAAATGATATTTCCTCTGGCTATCCCCAGTGTATGAAAAGAATGTAAGCATTATGTTAGGATTATACCTAATGGATTTTTCATTTCATCAAAATTTGATTTTATGGTTCAATGCATATATGCTCTTTGGTAATGTTTCCTTTAACATCATGAACTTTACTGTCCATTAATTTAATTACCTGACTGTCTACAACCTATTGTGTGTGGTGAGTAGAAGTTTTGCATATATGTACTATCAATCTATCATGCTCTTAAGTATTATGATTTAAGGTCTTGCAATTGAGTTAAATAAGTACCTTTAATCGCTCTCTTCAAAGAGAATAAATGACGCAGTGGAAAACACTAAAGAAATAGACCGACGTCCAATTTCTATGGAAACTGGAATCCACCAGAAAATTAAGAGTATATTTCTGAAATTTTTATTGAATAATAAGTTGTCGAGCCTTTCAGCTTACAAGGCTATTTAAAATGAAAATGAAAACCCTAACTCAAATCCTTGTTGGACAAGAAACGGGATTACATATCAAAAGTTGTCATAAATAGCGAAAACTTCCTAAAATAGCAAAATTACAAAAGTTGTGGAAATAAAAGATACTGACGACCCTAAACAAGCTAGAATTGACGGTAGATGATTCTGACTTATCAAAGTCAACTTAAGACTAAAAAGGAAAATTTCCTAAAATGGAAAAACTGTAAATTCGGGCCCCAAACGATGGAATTTGGCCGAAAAACGACATGCCTCACTCCAGAGGCTGTGACTTGAAAAGATATCGTTGATCCGCTTCAGGAGAAGTCACTTAGTTTTGAATTTAGGATGGTCCCCCAAAGTCATGTAGGAGTCCTCTACCTGCTCTTCATCAATAAATATCATTATCACTTAAACAGGTCAACTTATTGCATGACCATAGTTATGGTTTTCCCTATGATTTCTTTTTTGTTCTGTTGTAAGAGAGGTCAAATCATAATATTCGATGAGCATCATATATGTATCCAAGATTATTGTGTTGTGCTCTTAGATTTTTATTAGTTTTAAAAATCTTGTATGTTTAGAAATATTTCTATTTTTGAGGGACTATACAAAACATGTTGATGTTCAATACGGATATAGCTTAGTTTTAGCCTCGGTTGGAACTGTTGCATGATTTTTCTATAATGCTTTTCTTATGAACATTGTTAATACTTGATGCATTTGTTGTTCATTTTGAGACCTAGCTTCATGCGTGATTTTATCATTGATTTGTATTGGTAGCCTGGTATCATGTTTATGTAACAGGTTGTAGCTTTGAGGGAGGATGGGTGCCCCAAAGTTTGGGTTGTGACTTCTGATCACCTGCAGCAGCATGCCGCACATGGAGCAGTATGCTCTTTCCTTTTTGTAGTAACTTTGCAATATTTTCTAATGTTCTTGTAATTTCATTTTTTTTTTCTTGCAATTTCTTTTACTATCCTGTTTATTAGCTCCAAATACATGAGTTTAGGTAGTGCTCAGTAAGTCTACATTATGGGTTTGTCAAAGACTATAATTCTACACTTACATATTCAGCCATATTCATACCTAGATTTTAATCTTTTCCATAAAAGAAATTGGCAGTTTTCTGCATGCACACGCGCGCGTGTGCACACACACACCCTAAGGTATTGGAATGTAAAACTTTCATTGTGAAATTGATTTTGGATAGTTATTTCGTTACCCTGTTCAGAAAGTATAAGAGCCTTTACCTATAAATATGGTTTGCTACACCTGATGAAAATATTATCGGGCGAAGTGACATCCTGTGATATTTCTTGCTATTTTCTTATATTTGATGAAGTTCACTAGGTGTTTCCGCTCAAGTAATGCACTTTAACATTGGTTTCATCATGTTATGTATGAGACCTTATGGAATTTTCTGATCATTTCCAGGGAGCCTTTGTTTGGAGTTCTAAGGCTTTAGTATCTGAGGTGAGGCTTGGTTAGAGTAAATACACGCCATATCCTATATGCTACAAGGGACTTCTTATTGTTTTATAAGTTTGTGTATGGTCTATTTTGTACATTGCTCTCTCTCCCTTTGCTTTCTTTAAATTGAACGTTTGTCTCGAATCCAAATACTAAATGACTGAATTTCCTTTTAATTTTTTAAACAGTTGGAAACTTTCTAATTTAGCAAAATGATAGTTTTTCTGTTTTTAACTTCCTAAATCCCTCCGGTTCAAATTCATTTTCGCCAATAGAAGGGGGTTCCGGCCATTTTGTTTAACTCAGAGGGGGTGGTGTGTAGTTTGCTAATCAAAAGTTAGTATTGAAAATTCTCTTTGTTTATATGGTGACATAATGTGATTGGTACGTGGATTCATGACTTCAGCGTAACTTAGAAACATGAACCTCGTGTTTTGTTACATTCTTTATGATATTAACCTTCTGTAACAAATTTTAAATTCTTGAATGTGTGAATCTTATGTAAACAAATATTGTTTGCATATATAATTCATATTAATTTTGTCGATCTATTTGTAGATTAAAGCATCACATAAGGAGGTGGAGCAGATGTTTCAAGAACAAAGGTTTCCTTTGCATATTTCTTGTTGTGTCAGCAATTGCATACCATGTGTTCTTTTGCCTTTGTTTTTCATTTTTGTTGTTTTTTCTATGCATAGCTTAATGAACATAGTGAAATCATATTTTGGATGTTGATGCTTTTGTTGTTGATTGGTTGGTTTTGTTTTCAGATCTACTTCCTTTCAAGGTAGATTGTTAAAGCACAATCTTGATTCTGAAGTTGTGGATGCTCTTAAGGATCTAAGGAATAAACTATCAGAGAGTCAGCCAAAGTAGCTCATCGTATTTACATGTACATCATGCTGGCTCTTTCCTTTGCCATGTTTAGTGCTCGTTTTGTTCTCTGGTCAGGCTTGCCAAGCTTCTTTATGAAAAACAGGAGAGACTGTTATAATGTTGAGCAGGTACACCGTACACAGAGTTATTACTTGAACATGAAGATTTGATCGGCTGCCACAACCAGAATACAGGTATTTTATTCACATCGATTATGAAACATGTAAATGACCTTGGACCATGGTGGCACCATTATGTGGAGAACATAAGGTCAATGGTAGTCTATTTGCTTGCTAGTGAAGGGTTACTGCATAAAAAAAGAAAAAGAAATATGTGAATTATCATAACTGGTTTCATTGAGATGAATAGAGCCTCTAGAAATCGATTGATCAGAAATTTTTGGCTCAATTTCTATTGGTAGTACCTGCCTGAAAGGAAAAGGTTTTCATGTAGAAAGAATTATCATTGCAACAAAGCGTCCATGTAAATTGGGTCACCAAGTAATGATTAATGAATTTTAGGCTTGTAGCTAGATTTTTAATTCTTTCAAACTCATATCCTTGACACTTGACAGATCTGTGGTTCAGGATTCATGGTTGATTACCAAATATTTTTGCTGATGATGGAATATCAAATGTTGGAACAATCAAGTTTTCAGGTAGCAATGTAGCATCCGTTCATTATTGTCCATAATATGGATATCCCAAGTTATTAGCCGCAGCCTTATGTTTTCTCTTGTTTGTCAATAGATTGCAACATATTGTCTTAGAAGTTGTTGATGTTTTCTACAAGTGATTTGACCTAAACTCGACTGGTTACTAATCGGGTCAACGTTTGACCCATACCCGATATGAGCTCCAATTTAAGTGCTCAAAACCCGTCTCAAAAGGATCGAATCCCCATTGATTTGGGGGATCAAAAATCATCAGGGATTTTTGCCATCCCTATAATAGAACCTTTGCATGTACAACTCCAAAACTAATGCACCTATATTTTATAATGGCCATTTTGGTATGTTGTATACGTCTTGCACTGAATTGGACCGGACTATATAGAATTGGATTGTCATGGAGTGACTATATCTATCGGATTGTATTGTGTTATATTATTATGCTTGATGTAAAATGGTATTGGATTTTAATGTACTATTGTTTATTAAAAAATGAATATTAATATTTTAAAATAATTATAATAATAAAAGATAAATAAATTGATTTTAAAATTTCTGGTCATTAAAATAAAAATATTTGATTTTTTTGCAATTCTCTCTAAACATATTTATTAAGTATGTTCTAAATGAAATAAAATTAATTAGATTTTTTTAAAAAACTTTTATTTATTTTTTTAATAAAAATTAGGGGTGTGGACTGATCGAATCCATTGGATTTTTTATAATCCAAATTCCGATCCGATTATAATCCGATACGATCTTTGAGTGAATTCGATTCGATCCAATTATAAAATATTTAAATTCAATATGATGAATGAAATTCATATGAATTTATGAAGCAATTCTTAAAATATAAATTTTATAATTGAACATAAGTTTCAAACACAAATATAAATAAAAATCAATCAAGAGTTTGAAATAAAAATATAATCATTTATCATAAATAAATACAATAGCACCCGTAATTTGTTCATTGTTCATCTATATACAACAGAATAAATTAGTTCAATATAAATTAAGTGTTATATTTTAGCGAATTTGGCGGATCGATAGATTTTCATATAGAAATCTAAAATCCGATCCGATCAAATGGATTTTAGATTTTAGATTTTAGAATCCACTCTGATCCATTTATGTCTTCAAATCTGATCTAAATTATTGAATTGGATCCAATGAATCATATAATGAAATAAAAGTAACCGGTTCGATGTTCAATAGATGCGCTCATCTGTTATGTGGGTATAGGAGACAACTTCTGCAATCCATGGAGGAGGCATGGTTCTTAGTTAAGGACCTCATGCTACATCCTCGGCCCTTCGTAAAGGATGTAGCCGGCATCCTCAAAAGAGGAGGTGCTGGAGGAGCCAGAGGAGGCGTTGTCTCCATTCGTGGAGGAGGTCGTCCAGCACATCACCGAAGGTCGTTAACATCACGAAAGGAGTCTGACAACCACAGAAAAAGAAGGCTAGTCTCCTTCAAATCTGTTTATTGATTTTTTTTTTTTTATAAAAAAGTTATTTTAATTTTTAAGAATAATAATCTTATACAGTACTGTTGAGAAACACCCCTCTCAATCGGATTATAAATATTTGACCTCGTTTAATGTGTTAGAATGAATCGGACTATTTTATAAGATTTGATAGGATTGAGTTGCAATTGAGATTGAATGTGATTAGATTGAATTGGATTGAACTAAATTAGTACTATGCTGTGTTTGGAGATTCGTGGGGATGAACTAAAGTAATATTAAGTTTTGTTCGGTGAAAAATAAGATTAGACTAAGTATAATAATATTTTCAATTCCCAACCTAAAATCTTGAATAGTGATAAAGATAATGTGAAGGTCGAATTGAATAATTACTAATAAACAAACTATTTGGAGTAAATAATTGCGTGAACATAACATAAGTATTTTAATGAATTTTCTTTCTTTCTTTTTTTTTTTTGCATTGGAAATCGAAATCAAAATCTAAGAAAGGAAAATAGATTGATTTTAGAACAACACTGGGTACTGATCAGTTAGTATCCAAGATACTGACCCGATATTTTGATTGGTTGAAAAAACTATTTAAAAGCTTTGATATTAAATATATAAAGTTGGTGTTGGTTTTTTTACTTAATCAAAACATAAGTTCAGTATACTGGATACCCAAGTATTTTCCTTGATTTTATCTCTTAATTTCATGAAGAAAGATATTTATTAATTAATTTATACTAATAATAGCATAATTTATTGCCTACATACTATAATATCAGAATTTATATATAATAAATACATGTAGTAATTTCATTGGTCGGGGGTGGGGGAATTAATAATATCATAATTTATTACCTACATACTATAATATCAGAATTTATATATAATAAATACATGTAGTAACTTCATTGGGCCT
The DNA here is from genome assembly GCA_032871835.1 of Dipteronia dyeriana. Taxonomy (NCBI): domain Eukaryota; kingdom Viridiplantae; phylum Streptophyta; class Magnoliopsida; order Sapindales; family Sapindaceae; genus Dipteronia; species Dipteronia dyeriana. The sequence goes on from CM065295.1 coordinate 734,994, forward strand.
CCCCTAATTTCGCCATTTAAACTTGGGGAACTTCTCTTTACAATCCAAAAATTATCTATTTACATTCTAATTTAATTGTTTTTATTAATAATAATTTTGACATGAATTAAAATTACTTAATAAGAAAGAAAAATTATAAAGATATTCTAAACTTATTAAATTATTAAAAAAAAAATCTCACTCCTAAATTTGTTATTACCATATTAAACTCTTTCTCCTAATCACTCTCACTCCCTCTCTATTTTTCAAAAAAAGAAAATCCTATCACCATACTTTCTCGATCAATCTCTGATTAATAGTTGAATAAAAAAACTTATAAATATTTTGGTTTTTTACTAACAGTATGTATATATATATATATATATATTAAAAAGTCAATATAAATACCTTATTTTTTATTTAAAAAAATAGATAAATGAAATCTTGATTTGTTGCCATTAAACTCAAAAATCTTCTAAGACTAATTATAGAATTAATGTTCTCTATGCAATCATATACCTACAAAAGTAACAAAAAAACATTTTCATATTTTGATTTTTTTTTTTTTAAAGATAGGGTACTTATTGTTTTTTGAGTTTTTTTTTTAATATATACATATATACAGTTCCTAAAAATTAAGCTTATTCGTAAGTTTTTTTTCTTCTTAAATGTAGTCTTGCTTGAAAAATGATGGAGATAGAAAATTAGAGACATGTATTGGAGTATAGAGAGAGTTTAATATCCTAATAAAAAATTAGGAGAGAGTGTAATATTTAATCTAATGATTTATGAAAGATAATTTCTTCTCTTTTTTAAAATAATTTAATTCAAAAAAGATTACCTATCGGATAACTCCAAAAACTACGATAGTTTGTCCTAACTTTTATTAAAATAAAATGGAGTGTCTTTAGAGATTTATTTTTTTAAGTGGGATGTCTTTAAAATAGGAGTGTCAAAAGATAAAAAATATATATATAATTTTGGAATAATAGGAAGTGTGTTTAGAATTTTTAAAAATTTAAATTTTGAGAATGAAACGTAAAAAAAAAAATATACACTATTAAACTTAACTTATTAAACCGGTCATATTTTTAAAATTCACCATAAAAAGAGTATATCTCTTGCCATTTCCACGTGAAATATCACCCAACATCATATGTAGGGATGCACGTTTGGAGAATGTGGATGGATATAGGTCCCCCCATCTCCATCCCCACTTCCTAGACCCTTCCCCCATCCCTCCCCATTTCCCCAAATGAGGAAAATGGGAATGGGGATGAGGATGTTTGGGGGGAGGTGCCCCCATCCCCAATTCCCCATTTCTCCCATTTTTTCCTGTTTTTTCGTATCCCCCGTTCCCTCATTTTTTTATTTTCCTATTTAACTAAAAAATATAAATTAAATAAAAAAAAAACAAACCTTTCATTACAAATAAAAAATATCAATGAATTACAAATTCAACATAAAAATGTTTCAAATAATTTAAATATATATTATAATGATATTTATATACTTTTGGGGGAAATGAGGATCTCCATCCCCATCCTCATTTCAATTTAATTGTGGAAAAAATATGGAAATGAGGATGGGGAGGGGTCCCCCATCCCCATTCCCATTTTAATTTAGGGATAAAAATCATCCCCATCCCTCCCATTTCCCAATTTTCTAAAAAAATAATTCCCTAAATAGAAATGAAGGTGCGGGGATTTGGAACCCCGGGATAAATATGCATCCCTAATGATATGCTACTATGGTAGTATGGTGTGCTAGTTTAGTAGAGTATGGTTGCAACATAAGAAATTTTGTAATAGAATTTTGAAAAGAAGGGTATTTTTTTCAATTAAGGACTGGAAAAGGGACTATTTAGAGAAATAACCCAAACCGAAAAGCCGTACCAATTCAGTATCAGATAGAAAAACCCTACTCATATCACTAACCCTATAATCCACTCTCTCTCCCTCGCTCGCTGGCATGTGAAATTGGACAACAGTCGACCACCTCAGGCCTCAACCAGTAAGTTTTAACTTGTGTTATTTGACCTAATTATTGCCTTTTGTGCTGTATGATTATGCGATCATGTCAGTTTTTTCGGTATCGGATTTTCCATATAATGAGAAAAAAGTTTGAAACTTTAAATTTCTTAGTTCGAGAAAACAACAAATTGAATTATGTTGGGTTTTACATTAGTTTACACGGTTTTCTATCTTCTTAATTGATCTTTTCTTTCAACTGTAGATAGTGATGATAGGTCTGTGTAAAAAACTAAAAATTGGTTTTATACTGATTAGTATGACATTTGTTCAAATTCAAATTTCTCATCGATTCAGATTTGTAATTTATTTTGGTTCTGTGAGGTTTCATGTTGTTGTGTATTGCATTTTTTCTTTGGTTTGTTGATTTATTAAGTTGTACATCTGCTCTATTGTAGATTATGTTGAATAGAGGAATCAAAATGTTTGCTTTCTCTTGAAACGTTTTCTAGAAGCAAAAAAAAAAAACCCAGAAATAGAAAAATGAAAGTGAAGCAACCGGCAACTTAACCAATTAAGGGGCTCATGACTTCAGTTTCATACATGAATTATGCCCTGTATTAATTACTCTTCAATAGAAATTAATCTTAAAATATGTATTGAAATTCTAAAATTTCCTATATATTTGTCAAAATTCCAGTTCCATCTAATGTTTTTTGGTGAATATGCAACATTATGGTCGTCATATACTGATATGCCAATCGTGCATATTGAAATCTCAACATTCTTATGTTTTGCGAAGGACTTAAATATTGGTGGAAGATCATCCTTATTTTTTCATGACCTAGATACCTTATTCCTATTGAAATCTCAATGTAGCCTTGATGATTTTTTATTTTGACCTTTTTAAAATGATATGTATGCTACTGTCTTCTTGATTTAAAGTAGGTGATTGTTTTTTGTTGTTGTTGTTGTTGTTGCAGCAACTGGTTCATAATCTTCTATAGTAACCTTGTCATAACTGTGCGACAGTAACTGCTGAGGTGTTGTAAAGATGTCTGTGTCTGGATTAACTGTTAATTCCTCAAGATGTCTCAGGATACCTACATGTGGGTCATCAAGGTGCATTTCAACTTTTACTAGCTCTTGGGAACCTAAACAAAAGATTCAGTTACCCCGTCTGGAAAGGTACTGCTCAATTGTTAAAACCATAGATAGTGTTGCATGGATCATGACTTTCCTTCTTGCAATCATACAGATGTTATTGGGATGTTTCTAGGCAAGGATGCAGGAAACAACAAACTAACTTGATCACGTGTGCAATGAATGCTTCCTTTGGTGATTTATCGGATGGATCAGCCGGTAATATTTAGTTTTACGATTTATCGACAACTGTGTAATGATGGGTTCATAGTTAATTAATAATGCAGAAATTTTCAGTCCAAGTGCATGATTTTATAAACATCTTGCAAATATGCATGTTATGCAGTTATGCACAACTGGCTCTCGTACTCCTCCCATGTGTTTATAGTTGTGTTACTGGTCTTTTTTTTTGTTTTTTTTTTGTCAATATGATTTATTTCACTCTCTGAGACTTATCCTTTTCTGCTTCTGCAAGTTCAGCTATCTTCCACAGAATTAATGTACGTGACCCATACAAAAGACTTGGAATAAGCAGTGAGGCTTCTGAAGATGAAATTCAAGCTGCAAGAAACTTCCTTGTTCAGAAATATGCAGGGCATAAACCTAGTATTGATGCAATTGAGTCTGCTCATGACAAAATAATTATGCAGAAGTTTTATGAGAGGAAGAACCCGAAAATTGACGTCAAGAAAAAGGTTAGGGAAGTCCGTCAATCCCGTGTTGTTCAGGCTGTCATTAGCAGGTTCCAAACCCCATCTACAAAGATTATCATAAAAACATCCATTGCATTTCTAGTACTTGGGGTTCTCACCATTCTCTTTCCAACTGAAGAAGGCCCGACCCTTCAAGTAGCCTTATCCCTGATTGCTACCATGTACTTCATACATGAGCGGCTGAAGAGCAAGCTTCGAGCTTTCCTTTATGGGTAAGCTGCTGATATTTTTTTCATTAGTTTATCTATATTGAACATATTCTATGATGTTCCTGTGTCTAACATATAAGAATTTCTGAATGACTCCTACCCTTTTGTTAACCCCAAAATTGGTATATTATTTAGCTGTTTTATGATAAGCGAAAACATGAGTATCTATAAAGGTTATAATTCATCGTGTCATGCTAAATACATATTTTCAACATGTCTCATCCTGATTTTATGTGCATGAAAAAAAAAACCCCTGCTATCAAAATTTTGAATTGGTGCAACAGTAAAAAATTGGAATCATATCTATGTCTGTATGGTGCAGGGCTGGAGCTTTTATTTTCTCATGGTTGTTGGGAACGTTCTTGATGGTAGCTGTGATCCCACCTATACCCATACTAAAAGGTTTGAGGAGTTTTGAAGTGACGACTTCACTGATAACCTATTTGCTACTCTGGGTTTCTTCGACTTATCTCAAGTAGTGTGCCGGTTACTTTTCATGGAGTAGACAAGATATTTTTGGTAATTGCTTAATTGATTATTCAAACTATAGCCTATGCAGAACCAGTGTCACATTTCTAATTGTACAGTCTTGATGCATCTAGCAAATGTGTGTTAACCTTTTTTTGTTAATGAGCCTCCCCCTCCCAAATTTAGAAAGATTATTTTTGTAGAATCGATTGTTGATGTTGTTAGGAAGAAGGATGTATGAATTTGAAGAAATTACAGAATAGATTGTGCATTTCATGTTTTTCTTTCAAATTATGTGAATGCGCCATTCTCTTTATGCTTGGATGTTTTAGGTGTCTATGACTATGCATAATTGCATACGAGTATAGAACCAGTCTTGAAATTGATTGAAGGCTTGTGGTCAATTCAAAGTTGCATGCCGCGTCTGTGCCGTCCTATTAGTTAAACATGTTTAGTTATTTATGATTTATGATTGGGTTGTGTTCTTTGTTGTCCAAACTTAAATGTATTGCGTTGTTTGTAATTGTTTTTGTGGGAAATTTGGATTCCATAAAATGTGGATCAAGCATGGAGAAGTTGATGAATCGTGTTGGTTTGAAAATTGTCTGCCGTAAAATCGACAATTAATGTTGTTAATTGAAGATTTAATTATATATAAATTCTGAAAAGAGACTGCTGAGGACTTTTCTGGTTTAAAGATTGACTTGTCTACCTACCCTTAAAAAAAAATCATGTATTGTGTTTAAGGTATATTTTTATCTCAAAACCATTTTCAGTGATATATAAACTCAACTTAATAAATATGTATCGAACCAACAAAAAAAAAAGCACCTCTCAAAAGGTGCTATTAATTTTAAAACAACTATGTGTGTAAGATTACACTAAGAATAATCAATTTATTTAATACATTATATTGTATTTTTCATTTTGAAAGTAAACCTCTTATTATTGGATGCAAGAGTATGCAATTTTCCATTGAAGAATAACATTTTTTTCAATTCTATCAAATTTTGTAATTGAAAATCTAATAAATTTTAGTGAAAAATAACAATTTCAATTTTTTATGGAGAGATACTCTTAAAAATCTACAAATTATCTGTTTATATATATATTAATAACTATTTTAACCTAGAATAAAATTACTAAACAAGATAAAAAGGTTAAAAATAAACTCCAAACTAAATTTGTTAGAAAACAACAATTTTTTTCCTTTAGTTTTTTTTTCTTCTTTTGTGTGGTTTTTTTTTGTCTCTCGACTATTTTACAAACCCTAAAATATCTTTTTTTTTTTTCTATTTTTACATTCCGTATTGAATAGGATCCTATTTTTATTTATGATTAATCATCCCTTATAATGAATTGGGAATGGGATCCATACGAGTTAGTGAGTGACGAAAGATCTCATAATCGAGTTTCATATGGATGAATTTTCTTTGAGCCGGAGGTATTTGATGTTTGGCTCTAATTAATAATTGTAAATGTTTTTTCCCAGATAATGCTACAGACTTAGCTAATCCATCCACACAAATATTAAGAGTTATTGCAATGCAGTTGAAGTTCACAACCTGCAAGTAAATTTTGCCAGAAAATGAAGACTTTGCCACGAGAATCAAATAAAATCATTTGTTAACATTTTGGTAGACAAAGACGGAAGCAAGAGATGCAATAAGAGGAATCTGAATTGTTTGGTTGATGAACATGCTTATGTAGAAGGCTGTATAATATATGCTACAAAAACAGTTCCATATTGAAAAGAAGATGTAAATTTAAAGATCCTGGGAAAATATTAAATATAGAAATGAACGTTGGTTAGTTGAAAATAAATCGCAATAATAATGTTTACATGTTTATTTCCTTTTTGGGTTTACATATATGCAATTTTTTTTTAAATAGGTAATATTAAATAGAGTATTTTTTTTAGAAATTTTATTTTTATAATGAAGTGTCATTAAAATAAAAGGGTCAAAAGATAAAATAAATAATTTTGAAATTGAAAAAGTTGATTTATTATGGAACATTATGGATTTTTCTCAACACATCACCATACATGTGGAGGCATGCGTGGAGAACACTTGGAGACAAATTAAACATTGACTTATCATCTTGATGACAAATGGCAAGCTTGTTGTCTTTACCTAATTGGGTGTTCAACATTATAAATAGGCTCCCATATTTTGTTATTTGAATGTAATCCATGAAAGCCTTTCTTTGTTTTATCTACACAATCAATCAAAGTAAAAATGAGAGGCAATTTCTCTCTCTATTTCTTGTCTCATTTATTTTTTTAATGTTTAATGTTTTATATATTATTTCAATTTAATTTATAACACGTTATCAGCATGATTTCAGAACCTGAAGTTTCTGAATTTTATTTCCATTGGAACATGAAGTTCCTGAATTTATTTTCAGAACCTGAAGTTTCTGAATTTTATTTCCATTGGAACCTGAAGTTTCTGAATTATATTGGAACCTGAAGTTTCTGAATTATATTGGAACCTAAAGTTCCTAAATTTATTTTCAGAACTCGAAGCTTTTGAATTTATTATTACTATAACCTAAAGCTTCTAGATTTTTATTTATCAATACCAGAACCTGTGTTCTGGATTTCGTTTCTCGCATTTTATTTATTTTTACGCTATTTAATTTCCCGCAATTTATTAAATTTTATGTCATTTTTTTTAAACAGTTTGGTCACTTATCCAAAACCTGAAGTTTATGAATTTATTTATCATTACTGGAACATAAATTTTTTGGATTTATTTACTCATAAATATTCCTCTATATATCTGAAAATTTAAATTCCTCAGATTTTTATCAGACCAGAAGTTCTGACTCCGATTCTGATTTTCAGATAACCAGAAGCTATAAGGATGTCAAAACTTGCAAGCCTGAAGTTTGCTGCACTGGAAGTATCTGGGGACAACTACATGTCCTGGGTAATTGACGCCAAATTATTGTTAAAATCAGAAGGCATGTATTATACCATTGAAGAAGGGGTTGAGGCAACGGAACAAGACAAGTACACTGCTATGGTCATTATCCGTCGCCATTTACATGAAGATCTAAAAGCCCAGTACCTTACTGTCACGGAACCGAAAGTTCTGTGGCAAGAATTAAAAGACCGTTTTGATAACCAACCCGATGTTGCATTACCGAATGCCAGGTATCAGTGGCAACATTTACGTTTCCAAGACTATAGGTCCGTTTCTGAATATAACTCTGCTCTATTCAAAATAGCTACACAGCTGAAATTGTGTTGTCAGGAGGTAACAGAAAATGATATGTTGGAAAAAATATTTACAACATTCCATGCCTCAAACATGATATTACAGCAGCAGTATCAAGAACGTCGATTCTCAAAATATTCATAGCTAATATCATGTTTTTTAGTTGCAGAGAAAAATAATGAGCTTTTAATTAAAAATCATGAATCACGCCCTACCGGCTCTGCATCATTCCCAGAAGTGAATGCTAATACTGTTGGGGGGCATAATCGCGGTCGTGGTCGTGGTCGTGACCGTGGTCGGGGTCACCGAAGAGCATATGATTATTCTAATCCGGGTGGTTATAATCAAAACATTCCTCAGAAACAGAATATTAAACCGGATAAAGGAAAAAGTATCCAAAAGGGGCCTAAGAAAGATTACGGTGTATGTTTCGTATGTGGCTGTCAAAATCATTGGTCACGTACACACCTAAACATTTGGTTGAGCTGTATCAAGCATCAATCAAAGGGAAAGAAAAGGGAAAGAATCCTGAAACCAACTTTATAGAGGATTCGGATTTTATGGATATTACCCAGTTTAATGTTTCTGATTTTCTAGTTGATCCAAATGACAAAGTGACCACTTCAATTGGTGATGGAAATGTCCATACCAATTAAGTACTATTTGTAATATTTTTGCTATCTTGTGAAATGCTTATGTAAATATTCTTTATATAATATATACTTTTGATCACTCCATCTAATATGCATTTTATTTTTTCTTTGTGAAGCACAACAAATATGTCTCTAAACGATAAATTGAGTATTATTGAAAAGCAAGGTATAAGAGATATATGTCTAGCCGACAATGAAACGACACATACGATTTTACGGAATCAGAAATACTTTCTGAATTTAACTTTGCTTAAGACAAATGTCAATACAATATCAGGTCCAGCAGATCTGATAGAAGGCTCCGGTAGAGCCATGATATTGTTACCAAACAATACTAAAATATGTATCAATGATGCTTTATATTCAAGTATATTCAAAAGAAATCTACTAAGTTTCAAAGATATACGGTGTAATGGATTTCATAGAGAAACCATAAATGATGAGAATATCGAATATCTGTGCATTACTTCCCATAATTTAGGCCAGAAACTCATTCTGGAAAAACTACGTGCTTTATCATCTGGGTTATATTACACCCTTATTAAATGTGTAGAAGTTTATACAGTTATGAACCAGAAGTTCTCAGACCCAAAAATATTTATGCTCTGGCATGACCGTTTTGGTCACCCAGGATCCACGATGATACGAAGAATCATTGAAAATTCTCATGGACATCCATTAAAGAACCAGAAGATTATTTTATCTCATGAAAATTTATGTATTGCATGTTCATAAGGGAAATTAGTAATTAAAATCATCCCAATCTAAGGTTGGCTTTGAATCCCCGTCGTTCTTACAAAGGATTCAAGGGGACATATGTGGGCCTATTCATCCACCAAGTGGACCGTTCGATATTTTATGGTCCTAATTGATGCATCCATCAGATGGTCACACGTTTGTTTATTATCAACACGTAATGTTGCTTTTGCAAGATTACTTGCACAGATTATCAGGCTTCGGGAACATTTTCCCGATCATCCGATTAAGTCAATACGCCTTGATAATGCTGGTGAATTTACTTCCAAGACATTTGATGAATATTGCAGATCAGCTGGGATTGATGTTGAATATCCAGTTTCACATGTTCATACTCATAATGGATTAGCAGAGTCGCTTATCAAGCGTCTCCAGGTAATTGTAAGAACTTTATTATTGCGAACGCAATTACCAATTTCTGTTTGGGGACATATTATTTTACATGCTGCTGCATTAATTTGTCTTCGTCCCACTGCTTATCATCAATATTCACCAGTACAACTTGTATTTGGCCATCAACCAGATATTTCTCATCTGCGTACTTTTGGTTGTGCAGTATATGTCCCAATTGCACCTACACATAGAACTAAAATGGGACCCCAATGGCGTTTGGGAATATATGTGGGTCTAGACTCACCTCAATTATTAGATATCTGAAACCTTTAACTGGTGATCTTTTTACTGCACGATTTGTTGATTTTCATTTTGATGAGGGAAATTTCCCATCATTAGGAAAAAATTCTCCTGAAGAGGAGCGTGAACTTTCTTGGAAAGTCCCTAGTCTAATTCATCTTGACCTATACACATCTCAATGTGAGAATGAAGTCCGCAAAATAGTCCATCTTCAAACAATATCAAATCAGTTACCAGATGCATTTACCGATGCTACTAGGATAACAAAATCATACATCCCAGCTGTTAATGTACCAGCATGGGTGATTGTTTCAGAAGAACGATCTAAACAAATGATAGCAAAATAATCATCTACTGTACTCCAGAAGCGTGGTAGGCCACTCGGTTCGAAAGATATTGTTCCTCGGAAAAGGAAAAGAAATTACCAGGATCATGTTTCTGAGATTATAAATAAATCCACTTTTTTAAAATCGACTCCACAAGAATTAGATATCTCTGAAAGAACACAAGTCACTAAAGTGACAGAAACCCCTGCAGGGGAAGGAATCTCTGAAGAGATTCAAGAACATAGAAATGAAGAAATTTCTATAAATTATACAAGAAAAATGTGGAATCGTGAGGAAACAGTCATCGATGATATATTTTTATATACAGTGACCATTGAAATTATAAATGATGATTATGAGCCTTATAGTGTTGATGATTGTAGGCAAATGTCTTATTGGCTTAAGTGGAAAGAAGCAATTCAAACTGAATTGAATTCATTAGCCAAACGTAAAGTATTTGGATCAATAATCCAGACGCCTGGATACATCAAACCTGTTGGATACAAATGGGTTTTTATACGGAAACGTAATGAGAAAAACTAGGTTGTGCGATATAAGGCACGACTCGTAGCACAAGGTTTCTCATAGAGACCTGATATTGATTTTGATGAGACATACTCACTAGTAATGGATACAATTATGTTTCGTTTTCTGATAAGTTTGGCTGTCTTGGAAAGACTTGAAATGCGTCTTATGGATGTAGTAACTGCCTATCTATATGGCTCACTCGATTCAGATATTTATATGAGAATCCCTAAAGGATTTAAAATGCCGGAAGCATACAACTCGAGACCTCGTAATTTATACTCAATTAAATTACAAAGGTCCTTGTATGGATTAAAGCAATCTGGGCGCATATGGTATAACCGTCTCAATAAATATCTGATTAAAGAATGATATATTAATAATCATGTATGCCCATGTGTCTTCATAAAGAAATCAGAATCTGGATTTGCTATCATAGCAGTTTATGTTGATGATATGAATTTGATCGGAACTCCTGGAGAAATCCTGAAAACTGCTGAATATTTGAAAAAGGAATTCGAGATGAAAGACCTGGGAAAGACAAAATATTGTCTTGGTCTAGAGATTGAACATAAATCAAATGGAATACTTATCCATCAATCAGCATATGTTGAAAAGATCCTGAAAAGATTCCATATGGATAATGCTCACCCATTGAGTACTCCTATGGTTGTTAGAACTCTTGATCCTAAAAAAGATCCATTCCGACCACTTGAAGATGGTGAAAACATACTTGGTCATGCAGTACCATATCTCAATGCAATTGGTGCTTTGTTGTATATGGCTCAATGTACTAGACCAGACATTGCATTTTTAGTAAATTTGCTTGCTAGATTTAGTTTAGCACCAACTCGAAGGCATTGGAATGGGATTAAACATCTTTTTCGTTACCTTCGTGGCACGAAAGATTTAGGATTATTTTATTCGAAATCTAACAATTTTTCAGGTTTAATTGGTTATGCTGATGCCGGATATCTGTCTGATCTCCATAAAGCTTGTTCACAAATGGGATACGTTTTTACTTATAATGGTACAACAATCTCCTGGTGTTCCACAAAGCAAACTGTTGTTGCTACATCCTCTAATCATTCAGAGATCCTTGCACTTCATGCAACAAGTCGAGAATGTGTTTGGCTAAGGTCAGTTATTCATCATATTCAAAAGACATGTGGATTCTCATTATCTACAGAAATGCCAACATCGATATTTGAAGATAATGCGGCTTGTATTGCTCAAGTTAGAGGAGGATATATCAAAGGAGATAGAACCAAACATATTTCTCCCAAATTCTTCTATACTCATGAACTTCAACAGAACCGACAGATCGATGTTAAGCAAATTCGGTCTACAAATAATGTTACAGATTTGTTTACCAAGACATTGCCTACATCAACTTTTGAGAAACTGGTATATAAGATTGGTATGCGTCGGCTCTTTAAATTACAGGATTAATATTGAAGTTTTGTTCAGTGGGAGAAAAATTTGAATGGGCATACTGTACTCTTTTTCCTTTACCGGATTTTGTCCCACTGGGTTTTACCGGAAAGGTTTTAATGAGGCAGTTCTGAATGCATCCAATATAACTAGATCCAGAAGATCGTTGTATATATTTTGCTAAGGTTTTTATCCCACTGGGTTTTTCCTAGCAAATTAAAATACATGTGGTAAAAATCCAAAGGGAAGTATTATGGAATATTATGGATTTTTCTCAACACATCACCATACATGTTGAGGCATGCATGGAGAACACTTGGAGACAAATTAAACATTGACTTATCATCTTGATGACAAATGGCAAGCTTGTTGTCTTTGCCTAATTGGGTGTTCAACATTATAAATAGGCTCCAATATTTTGTTATTTGAATGTAATCCATGAAAGCCTTTCTTTGTTTTATCTACACAATCAATCAAAGTAAAAACGTGAGGCAATTTCTCCCTCTATTTCTTGTCTCATTTATTTTGTTAATGTTTAATGTTTTACATGTTATTTCAATTTAATTTATAACAATTTTAGAATTTTTATAAATTTAAATTTTTAGTATGAAGCGTCATAAATAGGCCTCTTTTTTATGGCTTCTAGTCATCAGCTTAGTCAAAATAAAGAGTTTACTTTTACTCACCCCCTTGAAGGGGGGTGAGCATTACCTCCCTCTTGTATGAATAACATGTGTTCATGAAATGGGTAAATTTATCTAAACACCATCATATTTTTGGATAAATTTATCCATCCCTGGATATATGTCATCCATACGGGAGGGGGGTAATGCTCACCCCCCTTCAAGGGGGGTGAGCAAAAATGGACTCTAAAATAAATGTATATTATTATTCTGCCTCTGATGTTGGTCATATTCATAACTTTATCCCTCTTTAGTTTTAAAATAAGACAGCCTTCCCTCTAAAAACCAAACTATCCCAAAATTTACCCGTATTGTTAATATTTTCATTAAATAATGGTTTGTTAGTTAAACACCAAGGGTAATATTGTAACTGTACTACTTCCAAAAAAAAGATATTATTAGTTTCCTTCTAAAGTTTGTCATATTCATAACTTTATCCCATATAGTTTTAAAAATGGTCAATCTTCCCAATGAAAATCAAATTATTCAAAGATTTATCACTTTCTATTAGGATTTGACAGTGAAACACAAAATACAATATTGTAACTGTGCTACTTCAAAAAAAAAAAAATAGTTTTCACCAAAATCAAAACCTAGAAATTGAAATCACTGATTTTGAATCTATTTACCATAATCCAAACAAGAAACAAATTCAAAACTCTAGACTATAACTTTTTTTGTTTTCAAATGATTTCATTTACCAGAAGCTGAAAAAGGAAAATCAATTGAAAAAAAAAATAACGACAGAAGCTGGTTTTAGCGTTTAAGTTTAAATTAGTATTTTTTTATTGGTATTTTTTATTACTATTATATTTAAAGGTTTATTATTATTATTATTTTCAATTTTCCTTAAAAAATAATAATTCTAACTATCTGAGATAGACGGTTGAGATAGAATTTGATGAACTGATGGTGTTGTTTTTTTTTTGTTTTAGTTTTTCAATTTTGATTTTTCTTTTTAAAAAATCAACGTTATTATTAGGGGTAAAAATGAACTTTCTCTATTACTTTTAAAAAAATCAACATTTTACTTTAAAACCGTAAAAGTAATGGAGAAAGTATGTTTTTCTAAGTAGCACAGTTACAATATTGCCTTTGGTGGTTCACAGTCAAATCTTAATGGCAGATGGTAAATCTTTGAATAATTTGGTTTTCAATGAGAAGACTGTCCATTTTTAAAACTAGAGTAGTAAAATTACGAATATGCCAAACCTCGGGGGGAACTAATAATATCTTGTTTTGGAAATACCACAAATACAATATTGCCCTTAGTTGTTAACGGTCAAATCACTATTTAACATAAATATTAACGGTAAGGGTAAATCATTGATTAATTTGGTTTTTAGGGGGGTGACCGACTATTTTTTAAACTAGAGGAGGTACAATTATGAATATGGAAAACCTTAGGGAGAAATAATAATATCCCTCAAAATAAAGGCCATGGATCCAGATATAATTACGAAACTGCCATTAGTCAATTTTACATCGGTGGCAGTATGGCACCCTTTTTCATTTTTTCTCTAACCAGTCCCGACTCGTGAGTCGCCTAAAACTTTTCTCAACTCATTGCCACCGTTCGTCGGCCGTCGCTGCTTCTTTGTTCCGCCGATCGTCGTCTCCGCTGCTTCCACTTCCGTTCGCTGCATCGCACCGGGTACATTTTTCTCTCACGTCTTGTTATTTTGCTGTGTGATTTATTCTTCTGGGTTTCCATTCATTTTTTGCATCCATGTCCTGCTTTGTTATAATTTGTTTACTTAAAACTGAGATTGAATTGTTATAATTGTATCAATTTACAGCAGTCTATGTTGTTCCTTGCTTGTGATACCATTGTTTAATTTATAGCTTTATGATAATGCTGAGTTAGCTAATTGTTGTTCCAGTGACAGATTTGAATTCCTAGTATGCTTAATTCTTATTAATCACTTTGTTTCTTGTTTTTGCTCTGATGTTCCTTGTTTTCTATGTCATTAAATTATATAGCATATGTCAAAGTCACATAATGCCAATAATCCTTTTTTTAATGCTGTTTGATGCTGAAATATTCTTATCTTTTTGGATTTTTTTTTAGGTTAAGATTTTAGTTGTAGATTAGTTTATATATGGATACACCATGATAGTAGAAGGTGCTTGAATCAGGCTCAACCTATGGCAACAGGCGGCAGTTGCTGTTGGTTCAGCTGTTGGTGCCTTGCTAGACCCACGGAGAGCGGATTTAATAGCAGCTCTTGGGGAGACCACTGGCAAGCCTGCTTTTCAAAGTGTTCTTGAAAGAATGAAGACGAGCCCGGAAGGCAGGGTACATTTTTTTTTTCTATCTATAACTGTATATCTTATTGATGCATAATGGAATGATTCGATATCAAGTGCTGACAATTATCTTATTGGTTTGGCTGTAACCCACTGGTGTGTCTCAGTCACTCTGTTTGAATAGATTATTGGCATTATGTGACTTTGACATATGCTGTAATGACGTACAAAACAAGGACATTACAAATCTAATTCATCACTGTGAATTTTGTGCTGAATGTATTTTTGTTCTGATCATTCTAACAACACTGCAGATCAAAGGCAGTCTATTCTTGTTCATTGTGATGAATATCCGTCCCTGGAAAACATTAGCTCTAAAGATCTTTCTAATGCTTTCATGTTGGGTAGCTATTAGTATACCTCTTTTGGCTGTGGTGTTTTCAGATTAATAAACAGCATAGAGTAGATCTTAATTTACAATTAACCAATGCACTTCCTTTTGGCAGGCGGTACTCTTGGAACAACCACGTGTAATATCTGCAAAAGTAAGCCATGCATGGGATATTGGGATCTACCACCTAACACGCTTGGTGCTGCCTATGCAAGATTTATGGGATCCAGGAACTTTTCTCCAGATGATTGCCCACCAGTATGGTTTATGGACACAGATGAACTAGCATATGTGGCCATGCGGGCTCGTGAGGTGCATGATTTCTGGCACACCCTTTTTGACCTTCCCACCAACTTGATTGGTGAGTCTGCACTCAAAGTAATAGAATTCAAGCAGATGCACCTTCCGATGTGTGTGCTGTCAGTTATAGGGGGTACTGCCAGATTTAATGAGAAGCAAGGGACATTGTTCTTCCAACACTACTTCCCATGGGCCGTTCGTGCTGGTATGCAGTGCTCAGATCTTATGTGTGTATATTATGAACAGCACTTTGATGAAGATTTGGAGGATGTTAGGAGGAAGTGGGGGATAGTTCCTGCCCCAGCTCCCCCTAAAAAGAATGTTTGTGACGAGTAGCAGTTATACCTAGTTGGGTTGATGGACACCCAATCACATCCAACCGGCACATCAAACTACTAGAATACATGTAAATATGTCTCTGAACAAATCAAGCACAGCATAAAACTGAACCGCCGATTGGTTCTACATAATAAAAGTCACCTTTGATGTATGCTACTCAGGATTTGTTTGGAGTTCTAAGGCATTGGTTTCTGAGGTGAGGCTTAGTTACAAATAATCACATGCTGTATTGAAAATTCTATTTTATATGGTAACATAATGTAATTGGTACATGGATTCATGACTTCATTAGTTCAGCTTAAGTTAGAAATTGTGTTTTTGCTACGTTCTTTATGTCATTAACCTTCTGTAACACGTTTTTAATCCTTGATGTGTAAATCTTTATGTAACACGTTTATTAGTAATGCATACCACGTGGTTCTTTTTGTCTTTGTTGTATTATTGAAGTGTATATTGCATGTTGATGCAATGATGCTAATGTTGTTGATTGGTTGGTTTTGTTTTTCAGATGTACTTCCTTTCAAGGTAGATTGTTAAAGCACAGTCTTGATTCTGAAGTTGTGGATGCTCTTAAGGAGAGACTGTTATAATGTTGCCAAGGCTTACCAAGGAGAGACTGTTATAATGTTGAGCAGCTACTTGGGAGTTATTACTTGAACCTAGAAGATTTGATCGGCCGCCATAACCAGAATACAGGTATTTTATTCACATTGGTTATGAAACATTTAAATGATCCCGAACCATGGTGACACTGTTATGTAGGGAACAGAAGTGCAATGTTGAACGGTGTTTTTTTTTTTTTGCTAGTGAAGGGGCAATCATATGTACCCATCTTAATTTATAAGTTTGCAAATATGATTTGTCTAGTTCGGTTTCATGTAACAATAATACATTGCTTATGTCAAGTTTATAAGGCTTTTAATCATTCCTATTTTCCCTATTAGCCTTTCAACTTTGCAGTCCTTTTCTCTTACATCTCAGACTTTACTGTTTACTAACATTCTCCAACGCTTCTCCATTTACTTCAGTGAACCAAATCGCATTGTCCATATATGATTTTGTTTACAAACAAGATTTTACCCGTATAGGATTGGATACAGAACTCGTATAAACCGATCAAGTTTAGAATTCTTTATCGATTTGAGCAATTGAAATTGATAGTAATACGTGGATGGGCTTTACTCTTAAATGAATAGGCCCAATGAAGTTGAACCCAGTCCAATCAAGCTGGCCGGCAGAGTCCAGATGCTGACCTTTATTCATATCGGCATAGCCCAGCTAGAGCAATGCCTACATAACCCAAATTTTTACTCAAAATTCACGTGACAAATGATTCGTAACTACTGAAGTGGACATTGTTACATAACAAGTTCAGTGAGATGAATTTTTAGGCCAAAAGAAAACGGTTACTTAACACTATTTTAAACATTAGGTAAATCGCACATTCCCTTTTAGCTTTGGGTATGTACCTTCCCTTTCATATCCGTGGTGGGGGTTTAAGTTTCATTATACGTATATTTTGCAAGTACGAGAAGTTTTTTTCTCAATATTTTAACAGTAGATATCTCCCGATTGTGTTTAATCTCCGGTAAATCTCTATTCCGGTCAGGTGTTAGATAAAAAAACAAAAAAAAAAAACAAAAAAAAAATACTAGGTAGAGCCCATACATGGTATAAAAATGCGATACACAGATTGATGAGAGAGGCACCCACCAGGCCACAAATGTGAAAGATTGTGTGGAGAGTAGGTCTGATTGTCAGCCACAGGCACATCTACTGAATACCGATGGTCAAAGAATATTGTCTCATCAAAACAAAACAAAACAAAACTAACACACCGCTGCTCTTAAATATACTACATTTAATACCCACCGCTGTCTCCTAAATTAAACATGCTATTGCATTTTCATTTACTTGTCAGAGCTGCACTCACTCTCATATCATATCATCATCTATCTACTCTGATCTCCAACCAATTGCCATTTTTTTTTTCAATTTCTCATCCTTTCAATATTTTCTTGAGTTACCATTACCATGCTCGATTAGTCAGTTCAAAACCAATGGAACCACTGATCAATTCCCTGATCTACAAGATTCATACTACACTATACGGTCTTTGCCATTTCAATTTTTAAAGGCTAACATTATTTTTACAAATAAGCATGTTAATGTTAAAGACAGGTACCAATTTAATTCCATGGTCCATAAATAGGATTCAAGTTAAATTATAGACTTTGTGATTAATATCACAATATATGGAATCTTTCATTTTCATTGATTAGCATTAACTTAATAAACACTACAAATTTCATGATCAATGTCATAAACATATATAGGTTATTCAATAATCAATATCGGTACTTAATTAACATATCAAATCCATAAATAGAATTTTTATATTGTAATCCGTAGAACCGAAAGAAGGGTATACATAAATCTCGTGATCTACATGATTCATACTAAACTATACAGCTTTGCTATCAATATCACAATGTTGTATTTGAACTTGACATGCATGCTCTACAAATTTACAATGGATATATATCCTATATGAACTTAGGCATATTCAATATCACAAACTTAACACTGAAACTGGTCCCCTAAACGTAAATGTGTATATCTATGAATGAATGGCATGCACAAAGAGAGAAAAAGGACGAAGTAAAATATATGATTGGTAAATGCATTGATCAGATCGAGCACATTTAGAAGAGTCAACTAGTTACAGAGGTTGTCAAAATTTCAATATATATATTTGCATGCGGGTGGATCATGGATGGTTTGTTATTCACGAGATACTTGCTTTGTTTGATTATAATTTTACAGAGATTGATGATAGATATTAGATATTGTACTACAACAACAACAACATGTTAGTTAGTTAGAGTTACTTCACAGTTCACACATATAAATAATAATGTATTTAATGAACAAGTCAGAAGGTCAAAGACGAGTCAGGAAAGAGACTCCTGTCCTGTCTGTCTCTCCATTCTATGGTCCTCTACTACAAGACTCGAAACTGGTCTGGTCAGACAGTCAAACTTTGACTCATCTATTAATTATAATCCAACGGTGATTGTGGACCCGATCGACCCTCCATTGTTATAACATATTTATTTGTTGTGATTTTGACCCCATGATGTGCATGCATGTAAATATATATACATATATACATGTCTGCTAGCCATTAAAAACTCTTCTTCTAAATCTTTCTTTGTATTATTGTTTTTGCAAAATAATATATAGAGAATTCTAGATCATTGAAATATTATATATATTGTCTTTGAGGTGAACACAAATCATTAAAATAAATGCAGTGAGTTACTGTATATCGACTTTTTCATCAGGATAAACTATTGTCATTTTCATACACTGTTTAAAACTGATGAAGAATAATACGGTTACGATATTTTTCTTGCAATTAAGAGTCGGCAAATGATCAAGCTACAAATTCAACTAATCAACTTACAATGTCACAAAATTTTAATTAGAATATATATATATATATATATATATGACAAGTGAAGATCATGAATGTGAATTTATGTAACTGACAAGTCAAATATGTCTAATGAATCCGGTAAGGTAGGGGGAGGTGATGATGATGATCGTTGGTGGGGTTGATGAGGAATGGCGGTGATGGATAGTGATTGATGATGATGATCTTCCATATGCATGCCCTAGCTAGCTAACTACACAAATCTTTACTTATTAAGTGCTTTTATGGCACTACCAAACTTCACCGATCGATCCCAGCCTTTGATCACAAATTAATATAAATTCTCCAATATCAAACCTTGGAGATTCATGAAGAGAATTCAAGAAAGGAAAAGATATATATATATATATATATTATATTATAGGAAAATGCTACTCTTCTCAATAAATTGTCCTAAAAATATATACAATCCAATGCGATAGTCTTACTTATTTAATGAATTGTCATATTTATTCTCTCATTATCTCTTTTACTGGAATACCATATTGGATTGTATATAGTTTTGGAACAATTTATTGGGAAGAGTAACATTTCCCTATATCATATGTAGATATTTATCACTACACCCTCGATCTTATTCTAAACCAATGTTACAACATGAATTATGTTGAGATCAATGAAACCTAGTTTAATTTTGGTCATGTTATAAGGCTATTATGTAGTAAATTACTCTTGTACACGATTTTTTTATAATTTATCTTTTCTAATGGAGAATTTTTATTATGAAATTAAAAATCTGACTTTTAATTATTTTGATCTTCCCCACTTTTTCAAATATGGATTTTTTTTTCATTTCTTTCCTTCATTTTTTACGTTTTCCATGATCCAAAAATACATGGCTTGACATATGCTTTTTCCTTTTAAATTAAATCTTAAAACATTCTCCCTTAATTAATGTGAATTGGATATATATATATATATATATATATATATATATTATACCAGATGGACTAGTGCAACTCAAACCTATTGAAATATTATCAAACTAAATGAATATCTTTTACATCAAGTTACATTGGACTATGATATTAATATAATTAATTAATTAATGTATTTACATGCATGTAGTTCATCCCATACCTTATATATACAATATTTAGAATGTACATAAAAATCTTTAATATTAATTACTAGAAGACCTTTTTTCATCACTATAAGATTTATGGCAAGTTTGTATGATAAGTTAACAATCAAGGTTGTTAATGTGCTAGCAAGTGGAGAAAAGCAATTCCCATTTTAATCAATTTGACAATGAGAGACATAAAGATGATTAAAAAAAAACAGTTTGGTGATTTAGTATATATATTTTATTTAAAGAAAAGTCGTATGTTGACACGTCAAGATAAGAAATGAACCGCTATGAAAAATTCAGATTTGGAGATGAAATAACATCATCCAACAAGGCCACATGCATAATGTACTTGTATAATGTATTAGAATCCAAGTATTAGGATTCAATTCGAAAGACTAATCATTTTATGGTTATTGAAAAGAAGTCTCAAGAACAAAAGAGTAAAACAAATAGTAAATCACTTGAGGAACAAAATGGAATTTTATGAGACATTAATGAGAATAAACCTTCCAAATAATTAAATAATATATATATATATACACCAATTACTCAAATAAATTTCCTATATTGCAATGATCAAACTCTAGAAATTCTTAAAAGATGAAATGAGATGGAGAATGGGAATGTCATATATAAAGATGTTATCTACAAAAGAGAATCTTATTTTTAGAAAATAATGACTATAATTTACAAGAGAAAATAAAGACAAGTGCATGTACACTGAATGTCTAAACTTTTAGCGGTTCAAAAAATAAAAAAGATGATTATGGATAAATATTGATAAATGTATATATATTAAGTCAAAACATTTGAATCTAATGATCCATATTCAAGACATATCGAATTGGCAGGAGAAAAACGGATATATATATATATATATATATATAATGAAAGAAATAGATTTGGAGATGGAATTAATTAATCATGGAAACATAACAAGGCATTAATGAAAGAAAATAATAATAACCAAACAAATCATGAAAATGTTCCCTAAAAGCAAAGCCCCATTAGGGCAAAGTGCCTACTCTGTGGTTATATATATGTTAAACACTAAAAAAAGACTTTATCCGTAAAAGATATTGTTATTGTTTTCCTTCCAAGTTTGGTGAGGAGCCTCCTGTTTTTAATGGAAGAGCTTTAATCAATTATCTTTCCACAGAGTTAAAAACTTCGATAAAATCCAACTGATAATTTGATTATGTTCCGTTTTCTTAATTTAACATGTGACCTTTTTAGCTAGTACACATTATAAGACCTCTATTTTGATTGCTTGAGAGATGTTAATTTGTCCCCTCTAGGTGACTTTTCAAGATGAGATTGAGGATCTTGATCTTGCATATGCATGCCCTAGCTAATCATCTACATAAATCTGTACTTATTAAACGCTTTTATGGCACTACCAAACTTCACCGATCGATCCCTGCCTTTCTTCAAAAAAGAATATAAATTCTCCAATATTAACCTTGGAGATTCATGGAGAGAATTCAAGAAAGAAGTATTATCATATGTAGATATTTATCACTATACCTAGCTATAGCTTATTCTATCCCATTATAACATGGATTAATTTGAGATCAATGAAACCCTAGTTTAATGTTGGTCTTGTTATAAGGTTATTATGTAGCGCATTACTCTTGTTCCATGATCCAAAACGACATGGCATGACATATAGGTTTTTCTTTTAATTTAAATTTTTAAACATCCTCCTTCCATTAATGTGGTTTAATTTTTTATTTTTGTTTGGATATTTCATCTGCAGTGATGCAACTTGAACATGAGACATTGTTAGACTAACTGAACGCACTGACCATCAAGCTGCTACATTAATTGGATGATCATATTAATGTGATTAATTAATAATGTATTTACATGCATGTGGTTCATCCCATACCATAGAACATTTAGAATGTACATAAAAATCTTTAATATTAATTACTAGAAGACCTTTTTTCATGACACAATCAAGGTTGTTAATGTGCTTGCAAGTGGAGAAAAGCAATTCCCATTTTAATCAATTTGACAACGAGATACGCAAAGATGAAAAAAAAAAAAAACTAACAAACAGTTTGGTGATTTAGTACATACATTTTATTTCAAGAAAAGTCGTTTGTTGACGCGTGAAGATAAGAAATGAACCGCTATGAAAAATTAAAACATGAACATTATAACATCATCCAACAACACGTATACATGCATAATGTACTTGTATACTGTATTAGGATTCAATTCGAAAGACTAATCAATTTTATGATTATAAAAAAAAAAGTCTCAAGAACAAAAGCGGAAATAAATAATAAATCATTTAACTAATTGTGTACTAGAAGATCAAAATGGAATTTTATGAGATTAATGAGGAAATATACCTTAATGAGGAATTTTGTTGTCTTAGGCGAGGCCCTCTGTGTTGTTTTGGGTTGCTTGCCTGTGTCTTGTTTATTTCCTTGTTGGTTTGTAGCTTCTGGTGTTGTTTTGGTATTAGCTGGTGCTTTTGAATAAAATTGTATTTTTCTTAAAAAGAAAAATTCTTAAAAAAAAAATCAATCCTATTCCAATTAATAAAATAATTTTCCTATATTTTAATGATCAAGTATTCTAGAAATTCTAAAAAGACAAAATGACATGAAGAATTGGGAATTACCTATTTGAAGATGTTATCTACGAAAGATAATTTTACTTTTAGAAAATAATGACTAGAAAGATGTATATATATATATATATATATATTGATAGAATGAAAGAAATAGAATTGGAGATAGAATTAATCATGGAAAAATAACAAGGCATTAATGAAAAATATAATTAAGAATAACAAAAAAGCATGAAAATGTTCCCTAAAAGCAAAGCCCTATTAGGGCAAAGTGCATACTTTGTGTGACTGTGTGATGCAGCAACGATCGAATATAAGACGTTGGAATACTTGGAGGCGTGAGATAGAAAAAAGGGCAAGAAAAAAGATCAAATCAATCTTATTAGTTCGAGCGATGGAGTCGAAACGGTGTGAAACTTTCACATTTGAAGCGAAACGTCGAGATCTTTCAAATTCATGATCCTTGGTCGCGTGGCATGCATTTTTTGACCAAATTCCGTCGTTTATGGTCCGAAATTACCGTTTTTGAGGAAAGTTTCTTTTCCCAATAACTTTAGATTTCTAAGTCCGAATCGACTTTCGTCAATTCTGGCTTGCTTATGATTCTTTTTAGAATTAGTTTCCATGTTAATCTCAATTTTACATTTTTTTTATAAGTTTTCGTATTAAGTCTCGTTTTCTTGTTCAGCAAGGAAAACGATTAGGGTTAGGATTTGTTTGCTTTAAATAACCATGTAAGCTAAAAGGTTATGTAGTTTTTTTATTAATAAAAAAAGTAGAGTTTCTCTATTATCTCTCAATTTCGGTATTCTATGTGAATCAACAAATTTGAAGCTTAAATTTCTGGTATTTGTGAGCGAATCAACGGAACTTTAGTAGGTTGTTTCGATTTGTTTCTTACAGGTTTTTCTCGACAGAGCTTCCGCTACATCACCGTGTGTATATGTTATAAACTGAAAAAGACTTTAACAGTAAAAGATATACATTTCAATTATTTTTTGAAAAGGTTAATATATTGAAATAAAAAACCGAAAAGAATAGGGCCCAAGACAAAGCCACACACCAGAAAAACTATTACAACCCTGCAAGCACCCGACAACCAAGAAACAAACCAAAGAAAAGCAACAAAAACAACACCAGACACAGGGCACAAAAAAGAGACACCTAACACAAAACAGAAAGACAAAACATGCCAACTGAGGAAGCACAATCAGCAATCGCCCCATTCTACAAAATAACCACACGAACTAAACCCCATCTTTGCCAAGCTATCCACAAAGGAGTTGTAAGCTTTCGATTCGAAAACGACCTCCATAGGGCTGAAAAAACTCATATTGCAACGAATATCATAGATTGTGTTAACCTGAGCAACATTGTCGAAATCACCTTTATTCACCCATGAGATGGCGTTCTTCGAGTCGCTAACAACGAGAATGTCCCACCTTCTAAGATTCTGGTTCGATAAGCACAGCTGAACCGCTCTTTGAATAACCCATAATTCTGCTAAGTTAGAGTCAGCTATCCCCACAAAAAAGAAAAAATACACAAAAATTTCCCTTTAGAATCCTTAAGAACTCCTCAAATCCCAGCAAGCCCTGGCTTTCATTTGAAAGAGCTATCCACCTTAAATTTGAGAGAATCCACAGATGGGGGAATCGAGTCCTCAATTTTGGGTTGTTTTCTTCTTTTTTTTTCCCTCAACACAGCTCTGTAAAATTAAGTAATAGAGATTGCTAGGTGTCATGAATCCCTGTCCAAGATTTTTGAACAACCATACTATCCTGAATTTTACCAAATCAATCGCCTACTCTATACATAGATTCTTGCCATAAAAAATCAGCTGGTTTCTTGATTCCCAAATGGTCCATGTAATAGCGAAAAACATAGAATACCATATCCTCTCAAATTTATAAGCAGGGCAGAGACCTATCCAACCATCCATCCAACTTTTAATAGTGACAGTAAAACAACCTATAACATCCCACCAAGCCATGAAAGCAAGCCAGAGAGATTTCGACCACGAACAATGAAGGAACTGGTGATTGATGGTCTCATTGTGCACACTGCAGAAGGGACATTCCATACCCGAACTGATATCCTTCCCCTACTTGTACATAATGTTTTTCACTAACACTCTTCCTCTCCACAATTGCCTCATGAAGACCTCCATTTTGGGAGAGCGCAACCCTTTTCCAAAAGAAATCAGGCACCGCTGACATAACCACATGATTTTTCTCTAAGGTTATTCTAAAAGAACCATCCGAAAACTACCCTTTCGAATAAAAAATCCACGCAATGGAATCTGAAACAAGATTACGAATGGGATTGCAATCCAAAAAGGTGAGAAAGAGGTTCCATTGATCTTGTTCCCAACCTAAAGGGGGTCTTCTAGTCGTTATAAGTCAAACCCATTTCTGATTCAAATCTGACCAACCACCAAAATCTTGAATTACCATACTTTTGTTAACAGCTAAAGCATAACACTTAGGAAAAGCTTCTTTCAAGGGTATGCCCTCCACTTTGATATCTGACCAGAATAAAGCTCTATCTTATTTACCAATGACCATCGTAAAACCATCCTCAATAACCTTAGCTGACTGAGAATTTACTTTGAATTAGCTCTCTACTGACTTAACAAAAAAAGAGGCAGGTTTAGAGACTTGCCAGTTCCAAAACAGAACATCCATTTTAATCTTATACTTAGAGCATATGATTCGCCTCCATAACGAATTCTCTTCTCTACCAAATCTCCATATCCATTTAGCTAACAACGTTTTGTTTTTATCAATAATTCTGCCAATTCCAAGCCCTCCATTACTTTTGCTTTTACACACCTCAACCCAGTTAACCGCATGAATTTTTCTCTTGAGAACACCGTCACCGCACAAGAAACTCCTTTGAAGCTTTTCGATTCTTTGAGCCACACTAACCGATATTTTAAACACAGAAAGGAAGTAATTATGAATGCTAGAAATCACTGCTTTAATCAAAACTAATCTCCCTTCTTTTGATAAAAATTTCCTCTTCCAAGAAGCCAACTTTTTGTCAATTTTATTAATAACAGGAACCCAAAAATTGTTAGATCCCGGTTTTCCCCAAGTGGAAAGCCAAGATAGGATATAGGAAGGGTGGACTTTTTGCATTTGAAGATCGAAGCCCAATAAGTCG
This sequence comes from Dipteronia dyeriana, assembly GCA_032871835.1. Classification (NCBI taxonomy): domain Eukaryota; kingdom Viridiplantae; phylum Streptophyta; class Magnoliopsida; order Sapindales; family Sapindaceae; genus Dipteronia; species Dipteronia dyeriana. The sequence goes on from CM065295.1 coordinate 761,319, forward strand.
ATTCTCTCGCCATGCCAATTCCCACTCTCACAACACAAGATTTATGAAAGTTAATCTTTAGACCCGATCTCATCTTAAAACAACGGAGAACTCCATTCACATTGAGAAGATATTCCACTCTAGATTTGATGAATAAAATTGTATCATCTGCAAATTAGAGATGGGACATGTGAATCTCCTCAAAACGTTCACCTTCAATCAAATTTAAGGCAGTAACTTTAGAGAGCACGTAATTTAACCCTTCGACTACAATGTTGAAAAGAAAAGGGGAGAACGGGTCACCTTGTCTTTGGCCTCTTTCAATGCCAAACTGGGGAGTAGGTTTACCATTAACCAAAACCGACATCAACGGGGAGGAGATGCATTCTCTCATCCACCCTCTCCATATACTACAAAACCCCATTCCTTCCATCATGGAATCGAGGAAACCATGATCTACACTGTCATATGCCTTTTCAAAATCCAGCTTTTCCCCTCTTTATCTTTCCTCCATTTGTGAACAATCTCGTCCGCTATGATAAAGCTATCGGATATTTGACGATTACTAATGAATGCCATTTGTGACTCTCCAATGACAGATTTCATGATCTTTTTCAATCTATTCGCCAAAACCTTTGCCAACACCTTGTACATAGAACTGGCAAGGCTAATGGGTCTGAACTCATTTAACGAAACCGGGATGCCTACTTTGGGGATTAAGGCAATAAAGGCTCTGTTTAAATCTTCTTTAATATCTCCCCAATGAAATTTGATGAATTCAAGACTAAAGCCGTCTGGACCCGACGCCTTGTTACCCTCGCAATTGGAAACTGCTACCCAAACTTCCTCCTCCGTGAAGTCTTCTTCTAAATACAATTTTTCAGCCTCTGATAATCTCTTGAAAACAGCCCCATTCAATCTTGGTTTTTGCTAATTAACCTTCGGAAAGTGCTTTTTTCCAAGTTTGGTGAAGAGCCTCTTGCTTTTACGGGAAGAGCTTTAACCAATTAGGTTATCTTCCATTACAGTTAAAGAATTTGATAAAATTCTATTGATATTTTGATTATGTTTAATTTATTAATTAGTAACGGTGTTTTCTTAATTTACCATGTGACCTAGCTAGCACACATTATAAGACCTCTATTTTAGTCGCTTGAGAGATGTTAATTTGTCTGTTGTAGGTGACTTTTCAAGATGAGAATCGTCAATTCCTGTTAACTGATTAATAAAATTCAATCGTCTTTTTATTATATTTCTCTACAATACTTAACTTCCATATAAACTTCCAATAATTCTCAGAAAATGTCAAGAGAATTCTCAATCTATAATACCTAATAAGTTAGCTAGGAACGTATCAATCTCCAATATAATGTCTCTCATAACCATTCTTAGAATTATTTTCATCCATATATCTTGGTATATGCAAGCAAATTAACGTCATGCTTCCTTGTAAGTTGAAAGATATTTTTGATCGATGCTTTCAATTCATAATGACAAACTTTGGTTAGATTCATTCATTCATTCACTCATGGTGACCCCCACACAAAAAAGTTAGGTTTTGTATTTTAGTGAAATATAATTAGAGATAAATAATTGATAGCTATGGTTTTGTTTGAGTTAGCAAACCCTAATAATATAACAATGACAACATATTGGTTGGACGGCTCACCTCACAAATCACAATATCCAAACATGGTCGGTAAAAAATTGGCTCTCAATCAAACAACAGAAGCTAGCCTCTTTGTTTAATTGGGTCCATATCATATAAATCTACACTTGATTTTTTTTTTTTATGATGATAATGAAAAGTGATATATTTATAATATCATCAAAAGAGTTTTCTTTCTTTTCACTTTTGTGTGTGTGTTGTTTAATTAACATAGTCACGAGTGTGTGCCCACAAGTGTATGCAAATAAAGCCAAGAAAGAAGGTTGACGACCGCCAATTTGGTCCAGGCCACACACGGGATCTTTGTGGCTCTTTCTCTCTATGCTCCACTACTACTCCACAAAATACACACCTCAATAGTACTTGCTTAACACCCATAATGGGGTCCAGCTCTTTTTCTTCATGGTCCCATAGCCAGCAAAGACAGAGAGAGTGTGTTTGTTTGTCATTTTTCGCATTAACCAAGTGAGCGAGTGAGGTTCTAGTCTTGTTATAAGCGAGTGAGGTTCTAGACTTGTATATAATGTTCTTGACTTATTAAGTAGATACGGTTTGAATAGTTCATGAGCTTACTAGTGAAAGAAAAAGCTCACGGGTTGAAAGATTTTTATGTGAAGCTCTCTAATTAAAATGTATGCAATCTACTAACTTAATTGGTAGATTCATATCTCAAAACAATTTCATTATATAAAAGTGAAAACATGCACTTGTGTGAAGTTCAAAACATACATATACTGAAGTAGTGACTGGTGGGTAGGCTCATCATTCATGGCTCGAAGCATTTCTGCTATTAGAGTGAAACATGTTTCGTATAAATGAAGATTAAAACGGATATATATATATATGGTAGATCTGAACAGTTTCAGACCATTCTCCCCTTACCTTAAAAAAAAAAAAAACTTCTATATAAATATCCATACATTTACTATATAAAATTTGTAAAATATTTTATACCTTTGCCCTCCTAATTTTTTTGTTTTAATTTATTTCCCCTTCAAAAATGAATTTCAGGCTTTGTCACAGAGCATGCACAATGGATTCTAGCTAGCTCGACCTCTACAGTTTTTAAGTGCATGGGATAGTTTTAGCAGAAGACAAGGACATGTATACAGCATACAAGAGATGGATATATGGACGAGACTTGGCGCTTGCTCTCTCATGCAAAAACCCATATAACAACAATAACAATGACAAAATAAATAAATAAATAACAGTGACAATAATAATTATAGAGGTGACTGAGGATTTACCTACCATCGCCACCCGTTTTGACATACCATTTATGGGTTCAAAACAGTACTGTGAATGATTTAATTTATACTATAGTTTGACCACATTAATTAATATACATCTATATTTCATGCCCTCTGTCTCAGGGTATTATGTATACAGTACTTTCAGTGACATGTTCTAATTCTCTTTTAGATTATTCAAACATGTCCCGGCAGTCCCAATATGATATAGATCGATCACGAAACTCTCTGCTGCAACTATACAGGTCCATACATTGCTAACAACATTATCCATGATCTTTATATAAATAAATATAAATTTAAGTTAAACTTTTAAGTTGATTTAGCTTATTCCATGAGCATGTGCAAATCAATTTTTTTTCTATCCTCAATTTATTAGATCATTATCATAAAATGCCGTTTGTTTTATATTAAATTTATTGCTAAAAGTCCCATGATTCATCATATCTCTAATATCCATTGAAACACATAAATATATAACAAAAATTTATATATATATACTAGCTATACAAAGATGAATTATATAAATACAAGCTCCACTACTATCCACAACTTCAAAGATTTGTTTTAAACTAAACAGCATATATTTGAAGAAAATTTTAAACTAAGTTGAGAGTTGTGGGACATAGCTCAAACTTTCAATTTTATTATCACATATTATATATATATAATGATATAACTATCGTAACAACTAGTATGATGATTTTTTTTTTATATTTATGTTTTTACTTTATCTTAACATTTATGCCTCCTCAAAAGTAGACAAGATGAGGTATACCCATTGGTAGTAAAGTCCTTCAGACCAACACAACAAGAGATTGTAGGTTCGAGTCTCTCCCATATCTTATAAACCCAAATTATTGTAATCTTTTTTAAAAAACAATGCCTCCTCACAAGTATTGAATCTAGTTAGGTCTGGGTCATCTCAATACATATTAATTAATTTACTCCACAATGCTTACTGTTCAGTTTTGTAAGTAACTTTCTATCTATATAGTTACTCTTATAGTTTTAAAAGTTGTAACAATTAATGTACAACGAGAAAAAGGCTCCCAAGACAAGCTAGTTGTTGTTTGTAATACTAAAAAACAATCTGGTTTAAATCTGCAGAACATAACAAACAGAAACAAAACGTTAGGGAATTGAGGCTCGTGTTTCACACGGTGCCCTTAAGACAATTTCACCGTATGTGTATAGCGATTGTCTCCCAGGATACAACAATTCAAGAACTTACCATGCACTGAAGAAGTAAACCGAGAAGGGGATTCAAGAACTTACCATGCACTGAAGAAGTAAACCGAGAAGGGGAGAAGAAATAGACTAGAGTTTCTTATGTAACCGAAGTCAAAGAGATCAATTTGAAAATTGGTTAATTACATTTAAAACGTTTGACTTAGGGAAAATAATTAATTCTTTAGTTGTTTTCTCACGTTCCAATGTCGGAGCGGCATTCGTGGGTTTGTGGTCATTGATTCGCACCCCTTGTGCACGCTTGAGAGAGCCTCTATGGTACACATGTTTGTATGCTACTATCACACACTTACTTATATACTACATATAAGTTCTTTACCCAACCAATGTGGGATGCTATTTTTCCCTTACACAATGGGCTCCCTTTGAGACTCAATTTCTCATTCACTCGTTAATCGATTTGTGAGTTTAAGTATACCACTTCGAAGCTATCACGAAGGAGAATTCGAATATACATTGATCTTTCATTTTCATGAAACCTATCATACTCAAATAACCGTCTCAAATCGGTAGTTTGTCACAAATATTTCCAACACTAGCTACAACATTTTTAAAAATAGTCATAATTAAGTGGTGAATATATAATCAACTTTGTAACGTTACAAGCTGAAATTAATTAAAATCTATTCTGCGTGATGTCATTTTCTGTATTGTCACATAGGGGACTTTAATTTCATCTGTGAACATGAAACCTCTTCGTTATAGCAATATCCCAATCATTACTTCAAAAACTTCATCAGTCTATTATATATTTTAATCAATCCAAAATGAATAAAATCAGGATCACGGACAAAAATCCAATTTCTCTACGCGTTTCCGCTCATCATGGAGTCAAAATTTATTTTTTCTTTAATCAAATTAAATTCCTTCATTAATGTTACTACTTTTTTCTGATATCTTTTCGCATAAAATAAAACACAATCAAGAAACTAACAAAACTTTCCGGTGAAGACACAGCTGATGATGATGATACAAAATCTGAATCACAATTTGGAGTACTATAGGAGGCAAAAATGGTCTGTATATCTAGGGACCGGCCTTTGAATGTGATGGGTACGTATATATATGGTTTCAACTCATAATATCTAATATTTTAAATAATTAATTAATACTAATTAATAGACGGTTAAGTCAAATTGAATACCAATGAAAAAATTGAAGTGGGTGAAAATAATAAGGCTAAGTTGATCATCCTAGTTAAAGTACATCACCTAACTGTAATTTGATGACCAATTATGTATATTCTAATTAAAGTGGTAACCAAATCTTTTTACCAATAATATTGGATTCTAGTTGGATTTGATTATACTAATCTCTGACTTTAGGGTTTCTGCTTACAGTGTTATCTTTCTTCCTCAATGCTGCAAAAATATATTAATTTTTAATGTTAATTTTGATACAGGTATTTTTTAATGGATGATGAGATGTTGGGTTGTCTTTGTCATTGAAAATTCTGTGTCTCAAATGAAGTTGTATGCATGCAGCCTCCCATGATGAAAGAGTCAATAACTGATCTTTCTCGAATACTTCCACTCCTTTCTACCCCAGTTGACAGTCTAAAGAAAATGACAAAACCCTACAAAATTATGCCATTTCTATGTATACATATTCTCTCAAAGGTCTTTATCCGGTACAAACATATAAATATATGTTTCCTACCCGTTTAAGTTTTTGGGTTAAACGATTACAAATTTAAAATACAGATCAAATTAAACAATAATTCAACTAGAGACTCCTATACGTGCAGCAAAGGGGTGAAACTATGAAACGACTGTAGATAAATTTCATTTTAATCCTTACTTTTACTTATAATTTTTTTATCTTTGTTCCTTTCAAATGAAAATTTTATAGTTTGGTCTTTTCAGACTTGACTAAACTTGAAATTCTGACTTCGTTACCAACTGAAACCCCACTTTGAGATACAATCAGGCTGTCCACAAAGTATATCTAATAATTTGCATAACTATCTGTTAATCTGTAATTGAAAAGCTCGCAAAGATTCCATTTTCATGGAATCCAAATTCCAAAGGACCCATGTTGATGTGTGGAGTAGTTCTATAATGAGACATGGTTTGGCTTTTACATAACAAAAAGCTTAATATGAATAACGAATCAGGCATGTATATATGTATATATGGCCGGCTGATTAATGCAAAAAGCTATCTCTTTAAACATAGATGTGTGGTGCATAGCTTTTGGCTAGTCATTTATGTACAGAGAAATGGTACAATACACCCACAAAATCCCAAACTTTGGCTTGCAAAATGTTATGGCCGATTGATTTGTACTACTAGATGATGTAACCATACACTAATCAAATGACATAAGAGTTACAACTGAAGTTGAGAGGGACGGAGTCAAAAATTCATGTTTGGAGGGCTATTATACAAAAACAAAAAACTTTCAAGGTGGCCAAAGTAAAAAGTATTTAAAGTTTTGTAACAAATTTGTAATTTTTACAAATGGATTTTTAAAAAAATTGGCCCCCTCCCTGCGCTCTGGTGCCTGGTTGAGATGGCTCAATATATAGTAATAAGTCTCTCACATTCATAACTATCAGATTGTAAATACGAATCATATTTTTCTTTTCCAATTTATTAATTTGTAATAATTTTTTCTTAAGAAAATGAAATTACATGATTACCTTAATTAGAAATTAAGTCAATTGTGTTAATTATTACTAACTTTATATTAATGTACAATGAAAAAAGTTACAAATTAGCCCTTGCATATATTTTTACATTAAGAAATTAAGTCAATTGTGTTAATTATTAACTTTAATTATATTATGTACAATCAATCAATTGTACATGTAAGTGGCGAATTTGAAAAGAGAGATTCAATTAATTAATAAATAGAAACAAGAGAAGCTGTTGTCATGAACAGAAAAGTGGTCACGGGATTCTCTTGACTCATCTATAAATCAAAACTCAATTTTTATTTTATTTTATTTTATTTATTTTGCACATTCATCTCCAACCCATTCCCTACATATTCACATTTCATGTTTTGCACCCCAAGCCCCACTCCAACACCGTGGCCTCCATACAAATTATTTTTCATCAATCTTGATCTTCTAATTCCTTTTCTTTTTCTTTTTTCTTTTTATTTAATTAATTTATTGTGACAGAGTTTGTTAAACATCTCAGAGTATATAACTTTAAATACGAGTTCAGTATAACTTATTAACTTTATACCCCACATCTAAAACCATCTCTCTCTTTCTCTCTCTCTTTATATATAAGTATTATACTATTACAATTTAGGGGGGGAGACTCGAATCCGTAACCCCGTGGTACAGGTGTGATGGATTTACCAATGGATCAAACTCATCTAGTCATAAATCATATATATATTTAAATATTTTTAATTATGTATTGGTTCCATAATTTAGGAAATATAAACTCGTGATTTGTATAGTTTAGCCCTATAAAGTTTACGAGAGAATTTAAGCCATATGTAATTCAACCATACATAAATTTTATTTAAATCTTCTTTTCCAATAACGAGTGGTGTAAGTAAGATTTTTTATTAGAATGGGCTAACCTTAGGGATCGTTTATTTTTTCCACTTAAAACTTAATGGGTCTGAATCTTAATTATTAAGTTGTTTTGTTTGTTTTTTTAAGTGGTCAAACAATTTAAAAATCTTAAAAAACAACTTAAACTAAAAAGTAAAAAATCATAACTTTTAACTTAATTGCAAATCACTGAATTGCATTAAATGCAATATAAAATATTTTCTTTCGTAACTATCCCCCATATATAACATATTTCCAATTTCATCAAAATTACATATGGTATAGAAATCTTTATTTTAATATATTGCTTATTTTAAATAGCTTTAAAAATAAAATAAAAAACCCTAATCTCTGTACATATTCGTATTTAATATCGATACTTTATTATGATATTATGATGATATATATATATATATATATATATATATATATATATATATATTATAGTGTTTTGTACGAGTTTTCCTAATGTCCTTTTTATTTTTTGAAAAAAAAAACATTTTTTTTTAGAAAAATGAAGTTTGTTTGTAATCAAAAATGAATATTATGATCACATGTGTCCATATATAATTATTATTTTTGGATTGTTTTTATTCCATATTATATGTATAATTATTTAACATAGGTATAAATGTAAAATTATTTATATTCAGACAATTTTACTTTAAAAAAATAAATGTGTTGACAATATATTCAGATATGAGAAAAAAAACATGTCATTTAGGTTCATATTTCAATACTTATTCAGTCATTAGAAAAATTCAGAACTGTTCAGTTTTCAAACAAAAAAACAAACGACCCCTTAATATTTAATATTTTCTTAAATGAAACGTGTAATACATAAAAAGAATAAAATCTTAATAGTATAAAATAATGTACATTTATTTTGCAAGTCATACTTATTTGAGTTTAAAAAAAAATCTTAATAGTATAAATAATTAGATTTTTTATAGTAAATATATTGCTGATTAAATCAATATTTTAAAATTAATTAGTTGTTTGAGGACAATGAGAGAGAAAGAAACATGTGCTAATGGAGATCAAAGAGTTTACAATGAATAATGCTATATATTCTAACTTGTAAAATATTAATTTAATTTATATGACATGAAATAAATCATCAATTAATTTATTATTATTTATAAATTATAATAATAAAAAATTCCAATGTGAAAAATGAATAGTTAATTATATATGCTATACAATTAATGAATAATAATGCTACACGACTAAAAGAGTAGTCCAAAAATCAACATAAATAATATGATAATTGATTAGTCAGTTATTAGTTACATCCAGTAATTTCTCCAGTAAAGATAAGTTAGTCAACAAATCATTTGAGTTAATGTTTTGTGTTTCATATAATTATTTAGATTTGATTTTTTTTTATTTGATAAAATTAAACTAATCTAAAAGGAAAAAATATCACAAACGATTAAATTTATATATATAAATACTAATTCTACTATATTCGGAGCAGTGTAAATTTGTAAATTTGAATATAAGGATATTGTCAGGCGAATGTAGCATTCGACCACAACCCAACAACGCTTGAAAACGGTACCATCAAATATCTCTTTAGGTGCACCGTGTGCACTTTTGGAATTTTTAAAATAGAGTTGACTTAAATTTGCATTATGTCTGTATAGTCTTCAAAGACTTTTCCTCGTAAATATGATAAATGTTATTCTTACTTAGCTATAGCCATATATAGATAAAATGTTTTTTTTTCCTACTATATATAAGTTTACCTAAAATGTTTAATTTTTTAACAATTGCTTTAAAATGTTAATTAATGAAGTAAACACTGAAATGTTGCACTTAATTAATTAGTTAAAATGCATATATATATAGTCAAGGGTGCAATCACAAATTAAACCTTTAAATCAACCTAATAAAGTGACCACAATAGCCTTCAAAATTAATTTACCTCCTCAAGCTCCACTCAAAATTTTCCTTAAACCAAATTTTAATTTGTCAACTTTTAATTATTATAAATAATAGTTCTTGTATAAAATTTCCACAGCTATTATTAATTTTTCTGTTTGAAAAAAAATATTTCTATAAAAGTTGTGATTAAGCCATAATGATTTTTGGGCTAATCAAATTAATAGTTAGACAGGTAGATCCGTAGATGGGTTCATGGGTATGACTTTTGGTAATAAGTGTGCAATTAAGAGATGGCTAAAAGTGAAAGAAAATTTTGTAAAAAGCATAAAATAGGATCGAGCCCCTGACCCTCTACTAAGTTCAGCCAAACATTTGGTGACATCTATTAATTAGTGGATTACATTTTTTATTTATTTTATCCTTTTTTACTTTCATAATTCTTACGAACTGAGATCCTATGTTGAATCGATCGAGCTTTGTGCCGAGGATCTCTATCCCACAAAGCAATCTCACCCTTAACTTATAAAAAATTGTCTGATTTTTTTTTTAAGCCACCAAATTTAAAAAGGTCATCAAAACTTAGATTAAAGGAAATTAAATATAAGAATTTGTAACTCAAAATATTGCATCTACACTTTTAACTAGTTCACAAAATGTATAAAAGCAATCGGAATGTATAAACCAGTTTGAACATCTGGCTAGTGATGTGTGATTTGTTGACTCTCATTAATCCTATACAAGGGTCCCAAAGCTAGGCATCCAAAGTGAACGAATCAAATAAGTCAGAAGTTGTGTATAAAAAGAAAAAAAAATGTACGTGTGTGAGAGACAAATAGAGAGGGAGAGAGACTTGATGCTAATTATAATTGAAAGTTAATAAATACATAGATAGATAAAAAAGAAAGAGTAATGTTAGGATTCCAGAAGTTTTTCCCATTTTTTTTTAGATCATGTTGTTATATATGTTGTCAACATCTTGTAAATTATGAATTTATGTGATAAGGAATGTGATGTTGAGAACTCACAGACCAACATGATTTGAGAAGTATTTTGAAAAAAAAAAATAGAAAACCTATCATTACTAAAAAAGAAAACAATAATAATTGGAAGAAGAAATAATTATATTGAAGGTAGAGAAGAAGAAAGGTCCAAAGGCACCGCTAAGCAGAGAGAGAGAGAGAGAGCTGCGATGTGTAATGTGTTGGCCAGCTCTGTCTTATATTTTTCGAGATGTCATTTTCACATCTTTAAACACCCCCTCTCTCTCTAGCATACCATGTATGTAGGCCCTTCAAAGCTTTGTACTGTACATCTTTCCAATTTACTCTCTCTCTCTCTTCTTCTTCTTCTTTAATTTTTTTTTTTGATTTGTTATATAATTAGTACAACAATTTGTTATTTATTATCTCTCTTATCTTTGCAAATCTATATCTATCTCTAATACCCACTTGCACTACTACTCAATTCGTACACCATAATTTTTCTTGTATAAAAACAAGGCCAAACCACCCACCACCAATAAAACACAATTATATATATATAGTTTGATTGTATATCAAATTTACTTCATTTAGTAGTTTATGGCAATTGCAGCAGCAACCATGAGCAACAACAGCAGCAACAGTAACAGCAACAGCAACAACAATAACAACAACAAAGACGATGGCGATGATCACGAGCACGACATGGTGATGCCCGGGTTTCGATTCCACCCTACTGAAGAAGAACTTGTAGAATTCTACCTTCGCCGTAAGGTCGAGGGCAAACGCTTCAATGTTGAACTCATCACTTTTCTCGATCTTTATCGCTATGACCCTTGGGAGCTTCCTGGTAATCTATCTATCTATATCTATCTATCTATCTATCTATCCATATATATATATATATATATATATATACACTTTCCTCAGATTTCCTCTCTTTGAAGGCATCTTTTTGTGTAATATATAATATAATCTTATCTATCTTTGAAGGCATCTACCTGTGCTACTTTATCTTTTATATATATATATGCTTTGCTTTATTTATTAAGTCAATTCTTCAATCATATATAAATATATATATTATCATATGCTATGTATTTGATTCTTTGTTTATATTTAGTATTCATTTGATCATAAAAAAATCTCTTGTTCTTGTTGTTTTGATGATGATGATGATGATTATCTCTGTCTTCCAGCCTTGGCTGCAATAGGAGAGAAGGAATGGTTCTTCTATGTGCCCAGAGACAGAAAGTATCGAAACGGGGATCGTCCTAATCGTGTGACTACTTCCGGTTACTGGAAGGCCACTGGAGCTGATCGGATGATTCGAAGCGAAAACTCCCGTTCCATCGGGTTGAAGAAAACCCTAGTTTTCTACTCCGGGAAAGCTCCGAAAGGCATCCGAACCAGCTGGATCATGAACGAGTACCGCTTGCCCCACCACGAAACTGAACGATACCAAAAGGTATATATGAATTACAAATGATCGACAGCATACATATCATGTGTCTTCAACTTTTTGATTGCATAAAATCTTACAAACAAAGTGATAAAAATTTAGGCTTCTCTCTTCTCTCTAACCCTAGCTAGCTCTCAAAAAGGTTCATAGTCTTTTCTTATTTTAAAAGTTTCTCCAACCAACCCAATTTATCTACAAAAATAAATTTTCACGTTTCGATTATATGAGTTTTCAAAACATGTATAATTCAATGGGTTTGGTGATTTAATCTAATTTTTTCTTTACAAAAACTAATAATACAACATCAACATGCATGAGTTCTTGTGTTTGTCTAATTTTTTCATTCTAGTCCCTCATTTTTCTCTTCATTTTCTTGATTTGTCAGGCTGAAATCTCGCTCTGCCGTGTATACAAGCGACCCGGGGTGGAAGACCACCCTTCTCTCCCCCGTTCTCTTCCAACACGGGCGGCAGCAGCTGCTGCGGCATCCTCATCCAGAGCCGCCACACAATCCGATCATCATCGAAAGTATCATCACGATCAAGTTTTTGTTGGACAACAATCAGTACTATCACAACAACCAATTGAGGTTGAAAAAATGAGTACTACTGAAACTGATGGGAGCGTTAACAGCTCCGATGTGACCACAGTTCTGGGCCTTTCGAAGCAAAACGTGTACCGTCCAATCCCTTCAATGGAGGAAGAAACTGGAATCTTCTTGAACCATTCCAAACAACTCTCCTCTTTGTTTGTCCCCAATTGCTCCGCCCTTTTTCCCGGTGGTGGATCTTCTTCGGTTTCGTCTTCGAACGCTGCCATGGAAGAGTTTCATAGACTGCTCAGCTACCAACAAGCCTCCGTGAACCAGCAGCACTACTACAATAATGATCATCACCACAACCACAACCAACACCAACACCACTTACAATTCTCTCCTCTTCCACCTCATCTTCAGATATCTCAGCCTCTGGCCCTCAACAGCAACCTTCCGGCTAACTCGGTGGTTCCAGCAGTGTTTTCGGACAGATTGTGGGAGTGGAATCCGATCCCAGAGGCCAACAGAGAGTACAATGATCCATTCAAGTAATCAACTGATCATCAATTACATATATATAGCATATATAGTACATGCATAGCTAATTAATTATGGATCATTATTATCATAAAACTTTATGTTGATCATGATCACTACTGATTTTTCAATCATCTGCCTAGCTAGCAACTTCTTAATTTCTTTAATTATTAATTAGCTACTGTAATGTCACCATATATTATGTTAGCAATTTCAGAATATATGATTGATATTTGATAACGTGAATTGTTGGTTTTTTTTTTTACCTAGGGTTTTGGTGTTAGTTTATTTCCTTGAAGTAAATCAATGTTGCTGATCGAATTTTGTGTGTTCAATTAATCTTGGTGGGGTTTACAGTACATTAAACTAGGTAGTTGGTGATGCTTGAAACACCTTCAATAAAATTATACCATCTATCTATAAATTTAAATTCAAAATTAATATCATAATTTATAAATTTTAAAAAATAAAATAAAATAAAAATATGCATGAGTCATATGACATGATTTTATTTGTTCAATATACCTTATATTTCTCTCTCTTCTTCTTCTTCCCCCACGCTGTTAGTTTCTGACGATCATATGATGATATGATGATACATGTCATGATTGAAACTAAAAAAAATAGTACTAGTCGAAGAGACAAAGGTACAATTAGAAGAGTACTAAGAATATAATGGAATGGAATGGAATTATGGACCCAGTGATTTCACATGCAAACATAATTTTCACAATGGAGGCCAGTAGCTAGCAGCCTAGCTGCTAGACAAGAAATTATTAAAAGATTGCATGTGTCCCATTTTGCTTGCATCTGTTGTTGGTCATGGTGACCGGTGAGAAAGAGAGAGTAACTACAAACACCCCTCTTCAAAAGAAGTTTAGTTTTTTCCTTTGTTATATATATTAAATATAAAGCTTATGCAAATCCGAAACTCGTGATAAAAACAATGACATCTCAAATTAATCATATTTTACATAATATCACGTGTCATTTTCTAAACCGCAGTCTCATGGTAGTCCGTTTTAATTAAGATTTTTTCCTCTATAAGAAGTATATATATCTCCAAAACCACCCCCAATGTAAGCTTCTCCATACTTATAATTTTCTCATTCTTTCTTTCTCTTCACTAGCATGAGATCTTTTGCATTTTCATTAGGGTTTTGCTGCTATATAAGTTTAACATAATTGACCTCAATTATATATATATATATAATTTTCTCATTCTTTCTTTCTCTTCACTACCATGAGATCTTTTGCATTTTCATTAGGGTTTTGCTGCTATATAATTTCAACAAACTGTATATATATATATATATATATATATATATATGTTCAAGTCAGTGCGCACCAGTGTTCTAGTAAGCGCTAGACGCTAGTCGATAGTCGGGCGGAGACCCGGTGCCTAGCGCCTAGGCCGATTAATCGGGGATTAATCGGAAAACTCAATTACACACAAATTCCAATTAGAACTCAAAAGAAAATTCTTTCCAATAAATTCTTTCCAAATCCAATCATAAACCAATCCACAAATACTAAATTACCATAAAAATCCAATCATAAACCAATCCAAATCCTGAAATACCCATCCAAATGCAATCACAAACCAATCCAAATCCAAAATAAAGATACAATCAAATCAAAATGATGAATTCCAAGTTCAAAGTTCTATCAAACATCAACAAGTCAACAACAATCAAAATGTAACTCATAAAACAAGAAATGAAAAAACTACATAGTTACTTAGTCTAAGCCAAAAGGCAACACCAGAACATCCAAACCAGAAAACCAAAACAACCAGAAAACCAAACCATAACCCAACAAGAATTGAATCCATTGCCACCAGAAAACCAAACCAAACCAGAAGGCAAAACAATGCAGCAAACCCAAAAAAGACCATAATCCATTGCCACCAGAAAACAAAACAAGACAACAAATCCAAAAATGCAAGGAAAAATAGGAAAACAAAATTTCAAAATTAATGAACTTCTCAAATCAAAATATCCCCTTCTATGAAATCAAAATGAAATCAAAACCAAGTTATGTTTGGATTCCTTTAATGTTTGGAGATTGCTTGCTAGCACTGAAGTCGAAAGTTAGAGAAATGGAGAGATTAAGTTTTTGAAGAAGATGATAACTAGACAAACAATTCATGTCTCATGTAATGTAATCATGTTTGTACTTGCAAATTTGGGTGAAGTTAGAGAAATATTTTTTTTTGGTGAAGTTTGGTGTAATGTCTCATGTAACAAGTTAGAGATTTTTTTTTTATATAAAAAAAAAAAAGCCGACTAGTCGACGACTTGCCCTATTAGTCGGCAACCGCGTAATTTGGCCGATTTTCCCATTTTCGCTTCAGTAAGCGGGCCTAGCTGATTTTTACAGATTAATCGGCCTAAGCGGCCGACTTCTAGAACACTGGTGCGCACTGATATAATTTCATCAATGCGTTAAATGTAGATCGTTAGATTTACATACTTTTACTCAAAGTATATGCACTTGTCAAAGCTTCTCCATAATCAGTGATCCATATTCTACGCACTGATGTAAGTTATATCAATACGCACTAACTAGAACGAGACCGTATATATATATATGGAAATTTTCAAATCAGTTCGCATTAATATAAATTCGTTATTGCGTTAAATGTGAATCATTAGATTTACATGTTTTGACTACAAGTGTATACACTTGTCAAAACTTCTTCATAATCAATAGTCCACATGTAATGCACTAATATAAGTTATATCAGTACGCACGGATAGAAAAACCAATATTATATATATATTGAGTTAAGTTAAATGCTGTGATCTAAACTTAACCCATTACCTAATAACTTAACATTTTTAAATTGAGGGGTTACTGAGAGGTCTCAATTCCAGCAGTCCCTCCTCTTTCTCAATTATTTAATGTTAATTGGGGTGCATAAAATGCATGTTATCTGTCTCCACTCTCCATGTTTCATGTAAAAGGACTGCTAGTATGTGACAAATTTTAAGTGAGATATCAGATAAATTTTAAAACTATTCAGATCCATCTGATTCGAACTGAAATATAAACCGAGCTGGACCATGCATTTTATGCTACTCTCTCTAAATTCCAAATTACAATCAAACATTAAATTCAAAGAGAGCACATACATACATTAAAGTGATGATCTTAAATAGCTGTTAGTTGTACTAGTAGTAGCAGCAGCTATAGCACATGAGGGGTTGGACAAAACTAACCATATAGGTAGCTAGATTTGAGTATGTCCATTAGTATTTAGCAGATTCTAATAATTAATAAATTCCGGCAAAGTAACACACCCCACTTGTGTTGAATTGCGGGCGGGCGTGCATGCCTCTGAAGTCAAGAACAAAAACCCCTTAGCTTTGTAGCTTTAATTTAGAGAGGTCCATGGCACCTAAAATGTATATGGTTGCTATATCTACATCGAGCCTGCTTTTTATATTCCTTTGTAGCGGCAGAAATATAATAACTGTTTGTTCAAATTCCTCAAAGAAATTATTGCTGCAATTAATTCTACACGTATGCATGTAAATGGAGACAAATCTTTTTTTTTTCCTTCCTTTTTTAAACAAAAATTATTTCAAAGTAAAGATACTATTGATTTTTCTACTTAATATTTAATGATACTGAACGTGCTATATTAAATTATTTTATTTGTTTTTTTAAATGCAAAAATCACTTAAAGAACCCTTAAAATCACTTGTTTAGAAAAGTCACTTTTCACTTAACAAAAGTCCACTGAAATTTAATACAATTTTTTAATTCTAAAACTATCTTCACCAATCTATCTGATTTTCAATCATGTCTTCTGTCAAATTGTTATTCATATTAATAAAAAAGAAATTCCTTCTCACCATAAACAACTACAACATCTCAAAACCTAATTGCTTCAAAACTTAAACAATTAGATACTGGTTTTCCTACCATATTTCGGCTTTCGGTAATGACTCTTTCTTTTTTTTCCTCATAATTTGATAACTAGTTTTATTAGTTTTATTTTATAGTTTGATTGCATCTAAATAATATTATTAATATAAATTTAAAATGTTATTAATAATTAAATAATTTTGTTTTACAATTATTAAATTACTTGTTATAGTTATCCTTAATATATTAAAATGTAAATATATAACAAATAGTTAGAAGGGCATATGCGTAAAAGTATTAATTTTCGGATATTTATAACTTTCAAAAACAAACAGCTTATCACTTATATTCAGTTTTCAGTGGAAAAAAACATATTTTTCAATTTTTAGTGTTCAGTCACTATTCAGTATTTAGTAGCATTCAACATTGTTCAGTTTTCAGACAAAAAATCAAACGACACCTAAGAGTTGGGAAGGAAGATCAATACGATTCGAACTTACAATTCAGTCTTATTACTTACTAGTTGTTGACGGTGATTTTACTTACTAGTTGTTGACGGTGATTTTTGGATCGTGTAGGATTGATCACACGTCTAACAGGTTTTTGTAGATTGTTGAAGATGTTATGGAGAAAACATAAAAAAAAAAACATGCACACATAAGTTTACGTGGTAAAACCCTAAGGGTGAGGAAACATACACGATTGCCGGTGACGGTGAGAAGAAATTCACTATAGTATAATGATTACACACTCAATCTCTCATTCTTTTGTGTATCTCTCTTTTATCGTATATTTTCTATGTGTTCTCGTATATGTCTCATTCTCCCTTTCACAATGAGAGTATATGTCTATTTATATGTGCATAGAACCATAATCTTTGTTACACAAATAAAGAAAGGTGACAATGTTTAATTAGAACGGGTTACTTATTGAAGTCGTCTTTGTCTTCTTTCCTGTTTCGGAGATCTTGTGTATTTAATTAGAGTCTTCATAGGATTCTGGTTAAATAGTCTTTTTAGACTTATTTCCCGATCGGTGTGCAGTTTTCTAGAAGAGTAGAGTTATTGCTTAATTTGGACTCGTTTCCTGTTTGATTTTTATCCTTCTAGAAACTTTGAGTTCTCTACTGAATAGGATTCTCTGATACTGGAGAGGAAATAAGGATATTTCCTTGTTTTAGTAAGATCATTATTCTTCGTATTTGAGTCGTAGTTGCCTTTAATGTCTCCCACGCGTTGTCCAACTTACCAATTGTCTAATCTTGACCAAACTTCTTTTGTCCCGATCAGATGGTCCTGACCAAATCATCTCTACCTGATCGGTTAGTTTCTCCGACCATGTTATTTGTGCCCGATCGGTTAGCTTCCCTGACCATCTTGGGTAATCTCGACTTGGCTTTGAGATCATCTATTCATTGCCTTAGGTTGATCTTTTCTGACTCCCGTGACGTGGTATATCTAATCATGCTGACTTGTCATGCTATCAAAAAATCCCTATAACAACACCCATCAAATCGGCAAGATGAGCTCTTGACGGCTCAACGAAGGGGATTTGAATAGTTTTGATTTTTTGATAATTCCGAACTTATCGCTCTAACCCGATCAAGTATCTTATTAAACTGATCGGTTTCTTTTTTTTTTGAAATAATCAAGTATCTTATTAAACTGATCAGTCTTGGACTCCTTTTTACTCCCTTATAGCTGGACCAGTCGGTGTCCTGACTCTCTACTCAGGATAATTATCAACGGTCTTTTTTTTTAGTTGAACCAGTCGGCGTCCTGACTCTTTGCTCAGGTTAATTCTCGATTGTCTTGATTCTTCGGTCGGTGTCCTGGCATTTCGCTCAGGATAAATCCCGACTCTTTTTTTTTGGATTAGTCGATGTCCTGACTCTTTGCTCAGGATAATTCCTGACTGTCTTAATTCGGTCGGTGTCCTGGCTTTTCGTTCAGGATAATTCCTGACCGTCATGAGTCTTCAGCCAAGAGGTGTTCTGGAAACCTTGCCCCATTTTCCCTATTGTTTCCATGTAAACAAGTCACCAAGGACGTCTCCCGGTTTTGTCTGTTTATAAGGGTTTGGTCGAATCGTTAGTGAAATACTAACACAGCCGGACGCATTTCATCAGGTTTTCTCCGATAGCTTACCCGAGTATTTTTTCCTAGTAAAATCGGCAGCTTGGGGTGGCCGAATTGTTGACAGTGCTCTATATGCACCTAGTCAGTTCGGTAGGTGCGTCAGGTCTCTAACCCCTGGACTTCTCAGCCTCTCGGGCACCTTCACCCACCATGGCATGTGCCGGAGCTGCGAGTTTATCTTTGATAACAAAGATGATTATTATAAAAATTCGAACACCATTCTTGGCTTTTTTATTAATTGATCTGAAAATTAACAATACTAAAAATAATTAGAAAAACTAAAAAAAAAAAAAGCAAACTAAAAATATCTTAAACAAAAAATGAAAGCAACTAAGTTATCTCCCTGAAGAGTAGGGTTTTTTTTTTAAGTCTAAGCTCCGTCATCCTTGAGCTTGTGTAGGGTCATCAAAAGATAATATTGACCATCCTTTCACCGTTGTCTAGGGTCGGACCTCGCTTCTTTTCCTGATTTTCCATTAGTTGATTATCTCGATGGGGATCCTTCTGCTGATCATCTGTCCTTTGGATAATTAAATCTTTGAGGTGACCTTCCCTTATGAGTGTCTCGATGCGGTCTCTTAGTTGGTAGCATTTTGATGTGTCGTGACCACTTTCCTTGTGGAACCTGCAATATTTTGTCGTGTCTCTTCGGGCGTAGGTTGACAGTCTAGGAGGATATTTGACTAGCTTCTGGTCTTCTACGATCGCCATGATTTCTTCTTGTCTCTTAATGAGGGGAGTATAGTTGGTATACTGACCCTGGAACTTTTTGTCGTCCCGATTGTTTCTACGATTGCTCCCGTCACTCTCCTGATGATCACAATTATAGTTCTTTATGTAGTTTTCCCCAGGGTGACCCCCGAGTACATAACTACCCCCCTGAGCTAGCTCTTCTTCTTCTTCTTCAGCCATTGCATAACTTTCTGCCACATTCATCAGGTTGGTGTACGTATCTGGACACTTCCTCCTCAAATCGAAGGAAAACCGACATTTCTATAGGTTGTTGGTGAAGGCGGCAACCACAGCCTCATCATTAGGATAATGGATCCCGACACTTCCTAAGAGAACCTTTTCAGGTAATCTTTTAGTAATTTTGACGGTGATTTTTGGATCGTGTATGATTGATCACGCTTTTAACAGGTTTTTATATATTGTTGTAGAGGTTATGGTAAAAATAGAAAAAAAAAACATGTACATATAAGTTTACGTGGTAAAACACCAAGGTGGAGAAACATCCATGGTTATCGGTGATGGCGAGAAGAAATTCACTATAATGTAATCATTACACACTCAATCTCTCCTTTTTTGGCTCATCTCTCACTTTCGTATATTTTCTATGTGTTCTCCTATATGTCTCTGTCAGCATTTCACAATGCGATTATGGGTCTATTTATATGTGCATAGAACCCTAATCCTTGTTACACAAATAAGGAAAGGTAATAGTGTTTAACTAGAACTGATTACTTGTTGAAGTCGTCTTTGTCTTCTTTCTTGTTTCTGAGATTTTGTGCATTGAATTAGAGTCTTCGTATAATTCTGGTTGAATAGTTTTTTTAGACATATTTCTCGATCGATGTGTAGTTGTCATATGTAAATTTTATTAGATGATCACGTCATTGACAAAGAGGATAAAATTGTCAGGTAGATATCCAAATAGGCTTTCAGGAAATATCCCGAAAGATGCCACCAAAGAATAGGAACCCGAGTAGGTATAAATACAAGTATTGAGTAAGACCTATTCGGGATCAGCTGACGTCACTAAGGAATCAGCTGACATCACTTTCTACTATGGAATCAGCTAACATCGTGTTCTACTCGGGAATCAGCTGACGACATACTCTACTCGGGACAAATATAAAGAAATCCAGTACTTAACTCGCACACGAACCAAGAATCATGTTAAAATACGTAAAGAAATCTATGTCGAAGAATAATTCCAACAAGAATAGAATACCAAATAGGAAAAAGGTTCCAAATCAGGCAACAATTTTATTTCTTCAAAAATACTACACATTTATAGGCAAATACGTCATAACATGACTATATCACTAGAGTCTCATTTGATCTCTATACAAATCTCCTCTCCGAAATAGGAAAGAAGACATACTACTCCAAACAAGTAACCAATCATAATTAAATACAAAAATCTTTCATTACTTGTACAAAAATGATTAGGGTTCTATGCACATATAAATAGACCCATAATCTCATCAAAAAATATATAGAAAAATATAGAGAAAAAAGAGATATCGAGAGTTGTAATTCTTTATTTCAATAGTGGATTTTGGTTCGGTTGTTTATTCAACCACCCGTGAATGTTTCTCCGGTCATCAGAGTTTTACCACGTAAAACTTGTGTCCAATCATATTCTCTTTCTCTTTCTCTTTCTCTTTCTCTTTAAGATCACAACTAAAATCCAAATCTTGTTGACTTTCTCACACATCAAGAAATCAACGTCAACAACAGTCTTCTAGAATAGCAGAGTTATTGTTTGATTTAGACTTGTTTCCTGTTTGGTGTTTATCTTTCTGGAAACTTTGAGTTCTTTCTTGAATAGAATTCTCTAACACAGAAGAGAAAATAAGGATATTTCCATATTGAAGTACGACTCTAGATTCCTTGTTTGAGTACAACAATTCTTTTTCGTATTTGAGTCGCAGTTACTTTTAATGTCTCTCACCTGCTGTCCAACTGACCAATTGTCTAGTCCAAACCAAACTTCTTTCGTCCCGATCGGATGGTCCCGACCAAGTCATCTCTACCAGATCGGCTAGTTTCTCCGACCAGGTTATTTGTGCCCCATCGGTGAGCTTCCCTGACCATATTGGGTAATCTCGACCTGACCTTAAGATCATCTATTAATTGTTTTGGACTAATCTTCCATGACTGAATTTTATGACGTGGCATATCTAGTCATACTGAATTGTCACGCTATCAAAAAAATCCCTATAACAATACCCCCTCAAATCCGCGAGATAAGCTCTTGAGGGCTCAACGAAGGGGATTTGAATAGTTTTGATTTTTTTAAGTTTCCAAACTTATCGCACTAACTCGATCAAGTATCTTATTAAACTAATCGATTTCTTTTTTAAAACTAATCAAGTATCTTATTAAACTAATCGATTTCTTTTTTAAAACTAATCAAGTATCTTATTAAACTGATCAGTCTTGGACTTCTTTTTACTCCCTTGTAGCTGGACCAGTAGGTGTCCTGGCTCTTTGCTCAGGATAATTTCCAACTATTTTTTTTTAGTTGGACTAGTCGATGTCCCGGCTTTTTGCTCAGGATAATTCTCGACTGTCTTGATTCTTCGGTCGATGTCCTGGTATTACGCTCAGGATAAATCCTGACTTTTTTTTTGGACTAGTCAGCGTCCTGGCTCTTTGCTCAGGATAATTCTTGACTGTCTTAATTCGGTCGATGTCCTGGCTTTTCGTTTAGGATAATTCTCGACTGTCTTGAGTCTTCAGCCAAGAAGTGTTCTGGGAACCTTACCCCCTTTTCCTTGGTTTTCCCATGTAAAAAGACACCAAGGATGTCTCCTGATTTTATCTGTTTACAAGGGTTTGACCGAATCGTTAGTAAAATACTAACATAGCCAGACGTATTTCACCATATTTTCTCCGATAGCGTACCCGAGTGTTTTTTCCCTGTAAAATCGTTAGCTTAGGGTTGCCGAATTGCTGACAGTACTCTATATGCTAATAGTCAGTTCAGCAGGTGCGTCAGGTCTCTAACCCCCGACTTCTCAGCCTCTCCGACACCTTCACCCACCATGGCAGGTGTCGGCGTTACGAGTTTATCTTTGATAACAAAGATGATTATTATAAAAATTCAAACACCATTCTTTGTTTCTTTATTAATTGATCTGAAAATTAACAATACTAAAAATAATTAGAAAAGCTGAAATAAAACACAAACTAAAAATACCTTAAACAAAAACTGAAAGCAACTAAGTTATCTCCCTGAAGAGTAGTTTTTTAAAAAAAAATTCTAAGCTCCGTCATCCTTGAGCTTGTGTAGGGTCCTCAAAAGATAATGTTGACCATCTCTTCACCGCTGTCTCGGTTTGGACCTTACTTCTTTTCCTGATTTTCCATTGGCTGATTATCCCTATGAGGATCCTTCTACTGATCATCTGTCATTTTGAGAGCTAAATCTTTGAGGTAACCCTCTCTGATGAGTGTCTCGATGTGGTCTCTTAGTTGGTAGCACTTTGATGTGTCGTGACCACTTTCCTTATGGAACCTGTAATATTTTATCGTGTCTCGTCGGACGTAGGTTGACAGTCTATGAGGATATTTGACTAGCTTCTGGTCTTTTACGATCGCCAGGATTTCTTCTTGTCTTTTAATAAGGGGAGTATAGTTGGTATACTGACCCTAGAACTTTTTGTTGTTATGATTGTTTCTACGATTACTCATGTCACTCTCATGATGATCACCCTTTTGGTTCTTCATGTAGTTTTCCCCGGGGTGACCCCCGTGTACATTACTACCCCCTAGAGCTAGCTCCTCTTCTTTGGCCATTGCATAACTGCCTGCCACATCCATTAGGTCGGCGTACGTATCTAGGCACTTCCTCCTCAAGTCAAAGGAAAGTTAACCCTTCTGTAGGTTATTGGTGAAGGCGGCCACCACAGCCTCATCATTGAGATTATGAATCCCCGACACTTCCTGAGAGAACCTTTTCAGGAAAACTTTTAGTGATTCGCTCTTTCCCTGTTTGTGGGTGGTGAGATGAGCTATTGATTTCCTTCTTTGTATATTTCCCAAGAATTATCGTGAAAAAGCCTGAGTCAACTCTCGACATGTCACCCCAATTGTCGCGTGGTTGCACAACAGCGACACCAGAATTTCAGGACCAAAACGAAGAGGCGGTGTGTCGCGGTCATGGATTCTGTTATAGACTACCGCGGCAGTTTGACCGCGACAGACACCTGGTATAAAACATCAGTTCATGGTAGGGCATCCTCTCACCAAAAAATTCAAACCTCAATCGTGAAAATTCTCCCTCCACACGACGTCGAAGACTTCCCACGCAATCGGTGATTCCTTCTTCTTTTCACTTACTTTAGGCTCTGTTAGTCCCAAATCCTAGTTCTACTTACATTTAAACATTTTAGGATTGATTTAGGGAATTAGTAGAATCTTTGGGGTTAAAGCAAATTTGTGCATATTTGTGTGAATAGAAAGGTTGGTTTTTGTTGAAAGTTTATTGAAACATTTTTATAGTGATTCTGTGTTTTTGGAGGATTTGTGGGTGAGATTGGCAGAAAATAATGAAAATTGGGGCACATTTGGCCACCGCCACCTCATTATTTGCTTTGAGTTGTTCTTGTGTAGCTAGACTTATTTTGTTGGTTTTATTGCTTTAATTTATATTTCGTACTTGTTTTAATTACTCTAGTTATTTGATTTCTATCGTAGTGGTACTTTTGTATCTTTTCTTTTGTTTGTTTTATTTGTGAATAGACTAAGGGTGTGCTTTGTATTGTGTTATGATTGATGTTTAATTGCCATTAAAAGCTTTCTATGCCATCTTGATCGGGCCTTTGCTTTATTTTATTTTATTTTATATTGTTGAAATGTGTTGTGTTGGTTGTGGTTTAGGCTTCTTTCTCGCCGCGCTCTCATTGTCAACATTGGAGACAATGTTGAGTTTAGGTTTGGGGGTGTCGATACCGGTTTCGGTCATTTTGATTTTATTGAGTCCTAAATTTTATGTTTGAGACAAATTTTTGATTTCATATTGAGTCAAACTTTTCAAAATAGTCGCATGGTCAAAAATTTTGAGCTTCAAGTAGCTTGGGTGTAATGCTTTGATTGTGTATTTATGTGAGAGTTTATTTATGCCTAATGAGCTCGATTGAGCCTCTTGTTGTCACTCTAGGGTCTCACTTGCACTTCATGGCTTGTTCCATCCTTTTGTGTTCAAGATAAGGGAACTCGGTGGTCAAACACCTTGTTCTAATAGTGGAGACCACCTAGTGAGTTCACAAACACAAAGCCTTAAAAAGCGCATTTGAGTGTTATCATTGTTTCATCTTAAAAACTTATCTCGTCATGCGCATCAATTGTCATAGGACATCACATTGCATTATATTTGTGGATTTCTTGATGGATGCTTACATTCCCTTGATAGATGAAATGGTGGAAATTATTTTAGGCAATGTGTGTGCTTAACTACTCGTATTAACCTAAACACATTTCATGTCCCTATTTGTGTTCTCCCAAGCCAATTTTGAGGCCAAACACTAACCTTTATTTTGGAACCACATTACACCATATAGACTAAACCTAAACACATGCCTACCTTCGTTGCCAATCTTGTTAGGATGTGAGGTGTTGTGGTGGAAAGGTAGAAAAGCTCTAATTTTAAAAGTTAGCGTGTAATTAGGTTAGATTTGTAAATGTGCAAGGCAAAAGACTCACAATTGTAAAAGTACGAAAATGTGCATTTATGAGCTTAACTAAACAAAAAAAAGGGAATAAGAGTTTTGTATGTAATTGTAAAGTACTCACTAGTATAGTACTCATGTATAGCACAGGTGTAATGAAAATTCAAGCCTAATCACTAGTGCACGAGTGATATGAATAGAGCTTAAGTATTGGGTGTATCGTGTAGTGTCTTAGCAAAATTGATGACTTTTGAATTTCATTTCCTATTATTTGTTCACCATATTTCACCCAATGGCTCCATTACAACCAAAGGGAAGACCTAAATGATCTACTATGAAATCTATATTGGGAATGTTTGTTGAAGCATGACCTTCCACATCCGTGGCATTTGATTCATTTCCTAGGCTAGTTCACCAAAATAATAACGTTTCATTTCTTATTGTATGCAAGTATTTGACTCTCATGCATAACTCTATCCTTGAATATTTTTCATGAGTGTGAACTTAGGACTCCGAGAGGAAAGAAAAGAGAATGTCCACGTGAGGTTTAGAGTCAAAACGAATTATGCTCGAGGTGTGAGAGTGAGTAGTTTCCGACATGAGAGCACTTTAGGTGTGGGATTCATGTTGTTCGAGTGTCCCGTGATGCATGTGTCTACTCTCCTTCATAACTCTTTGCATCTCATCACCAGTTGAAAATACGGCTTTTGAGTTATTGTTGTTTGAATTTTTGCATCAACCTTCTTAGCCACTTTTGAAAATTTAGTTATTTTTAACTAAGTTAGAGATTGAAAGTACATAAATATCATTGGTATAGTACCATTGAATATGTATCACCATTCAACAAAATAATTGAACATGTATCAATAAATACAGTTGAACATGTAACACTGAAAAAAAAATAAGATTCATCTCGCCATCAGAGTATACTGTTTCGTACTAGATTCATAATTACAAACGAACTTCGAAAATATCAACAATGCATATTCATAAATCAAAAAATATTGAATTCATGAAATGTATCATATTACAGATACAATAAATGCATTTTCGTAAGAGATTAACATACATAAACTTCAAGTTATGATGTTTATTGATCAAAAGTATTGTTGGGTTACTAATGGAGTAAATATTGCTTAGATCTTGTTTATTGTCAATTCGATATTGTGTTTTTACAGTATTTGATAGTGATGGAAAATGAGTTCATACATGAGCTAGGTTGAGCGAGTGTCAGAGTCAGAAAAAAATTCAAGACAACAGAGAAAATAAGAGGAAAGAAGATGATCTTATGGACTCTTTTTTTTTGGTTATATTTTAAAAAAAATGAAATGAAAGCTGATTATAAATAATCAAAAATAAACTGTGACTAACAAAATACTTAAAACCATGGTTCTAGTAATCAGCCTAGATGGACCCGTCCGCCGTGAGGAAGGTCAAGCCTTTCTAGACGGCCATGCTTTTAGGCAGCCTAGATGCCTGACTAGCCGGTGTCAACGCCCATCAATTTTTTTAATAATTTCTTTTTTCCTAAACAATGCTGTTTTAAAACGGTCCAAAACGGAATCATTTTGCCTAATTCGTTTTCACCGTCTAGATGGCATCATAGGTGGTCTAGGCGCTACCGCGCTAGGCGACATTCTACGGTGACTAACGCCTACTAGAACACTATTTAAAACTCTTTCTCTTTTTTTAAATATTGTTTTACAATCTAAAGCAAAAAAGTTTAAAATTAATTATGCACAAGCTGCATTGTTTTTAGGTAGGTTTGGTTTCAATTTTTTTGAAATATTATTTCCTTGTTTAAAAAAAAAACGAGAAAGAAATATTATTTCCTATTTTTTTAATCTTTTAAGAATTTACCATCGGCAACAACACCGGTACGGTTTTTTCTTTTATATATATAAGGTATTAATTTAGAAATAATTTCATAAGATTATTATTACTCCAAGTAATATTCATTTGAGTTACTGCATAAGTGTAAGGTTCGAAAATTATATAACACCGTTTTAAAGTGGTATTTTAAGATAATCACTCCGTTAATAAATTAAGTTCAAATGGTACTTAAAATGGGTTCGTTCCAAAAATGTTCCCCCACAGTAACCTTCTTTACTATTTTATTTTTTAAAATTCACCATCAATAGGGAAACTCCATCAATGGAGGTTAAAGACCTCCATTGGAGCTCAGTTCAATCTCCAATAGAGGTCGAAATCGGCTACCAATGGCGGACGAACTGGCCTCCAATGGAGGTTGAAATCAACCTTCAATGGAGATCAAACTAGCCTCTAATGGAGGTTGAAATTGACCTCCAATGGAGGTCAAACTAGCCTCCAATGGTGGTTGAAATCGACCTTTGATGGAGGTAGAATCGACCTCCATTAAAGGTCAATTAAAAAGAGGATGAAAAAAATTGGAAAAAAGAATTCAGGTAATTTTTTAGTCTTTTCAAATATTATCGAGACTTTTCATGTATTTTTTAGATTTTTTAGGTAATTTTCGAGACTTTTTTGGTCATTTCTAAGACTTTTCATATATTTTTTAAACTTTTTGGGTTGTTTCCGGGAATTTTTGGTAATTTTCGAGACTTTTGAGGTAAAAATAAAATTTTCCTAGTTTTTGGTTATTTTCGAGACGTTTTGGTAATTTCTGAGACTTTTGGTAATTTCTGAAACTCTCTAGTAAACAGTGATATTTTTCGAGACTTTCGATCATTTCCGAGACCTTTGATCATTTTTTAGACCTTTTGGTAATTTTCGAGACATTTGATCATTTCTAGGACTTTCTAGGTAAAAATAAAATTTTCGAAATGACCAAATCCAAGTGTCTCAACAAAATTCATTTTTATCCAGAAAGTCTCAAAAATTACAAAAAAGTATCAAAAAATTACAAAAGCCTCGAAAAAATTCATTTTTACCTAAAAAGTCTCAGAAATTATCAAAAGTCTCAAAAAATTACCAAAAGTTTTAAAAATTTACCTTAAAAGTCTAGAAAATACATGAAAAGTCCCGGAAATTACTTTAAAAGTCCCGAAAATTATTTGAAAAGTCTAAAAAATTACCTGAAAATTCTCGTAAATATCTAAAAAAAATTCATTTTTTTTTCATCTTCTTCTTAATCGACCTCCATTCAATTTTGACCTCCATGGAGGTCGAACTGACCTCCAAGGTCGAAGGACTTTGACCTCTATTGGAGGTCGATTTCAACCTCC
Organism: Dipteronia dyeriana; assembly: GCA_032871835.1. Lineage (NCBI taxonomy): Eukaryota > Viridiplantae > Streptophyta > Magnoliopsida > Sapindales > Sapindaceae > Dipteronia > Dipteronia dyeriana. Next base: position 790,016 of record CM065295.1, read on the forward strand.
AATGGAGGTCGCCGATAAAGAAGATGGAAAAATTGAAAGGAAAAATTGAAAGGAAAAATAGAAAACTGAAAAGTAGATTGTATATATATATATATGTGTGTGTGTGTATGTAAAGTAAACACATTTTTTAAAGTTCACTTACTTTGATACCTTTAAACTTAGTTTATTAAAGTGGTGACACGTATGAAACATCAACATAAAAGAGTGATAAAACCCCATATTTTACCTATAAATGTATAACCTTATAACTTAATAAAGTTTGAACCATATAAATTTTCAAAATTTTAATATAAAATTTTATATTTATGATAAATTTTCTAGTTTTGTAGAAAAGAAAAGGCGCAATTAAAATTTCTAAATGTTTCCATATACACTTTTTATTTTTTACTTGGGAGAGGGAGATTCAAACTTGTGACCTCAACTAATGTTGACAGGGATAGTTATCACACATTTAATCATTTTCTTTAACACTGAAATAGTCAACTATTAGTGATCGAATACATAAAATTTTATTTCTTGGTATTAGTTTCGTTTAATTTTAAACTTTCAACATTGATTTCAGTATGTATCAGTAGGTATGTGGAAGCTAACTGCTAAGTGATCTAATATTTTTTTTAAAAATTATATTCTCAATGTGTACGTATTTACTTCTAAAATACATAGGTTGGTCTGGTGGTACATATCGCATACTTACATCATAAGTTTGTGGGCTGAGTCCTCCCCCTCCCCAAAAGAATCCCGAATTTATTTAATACTTCAAAAAAGAACTATATTTGACCACCGTTCACTATGGTTTGGTAGTAAACAACGCTCATTCAGTCTGATTATTTTTCGGGTTCAAATAGCCGCAATGTTAGTGACTTAGTGGTATATATATATATATATAGTATTTGTAATTAATTCTATAATATAGTCACCATTATTTTGTATTTTATCTAGTTATCATTTATAGTTTAATTACCATCGGTAAATACACTACCGGGTTGACAGGACGAGGTTGGCAATTGGCTCAATAGTATGCCCTTACCTACTTTATATTCATTATGGATCAGAGTCCTACTCTCCCCTAAAGCCGAATTTATTGTAATATTCAAGGATTAATTATAAAAATTATTAATTTAGAATTATTTTCAAAAGATTACTCAAACTAATGTTATTTTGAGTTATATTGCTTTCTTTGTTTTGTGATGATTGCTAACACTCTCTTTTTATTTTCTTATGGTTTTGCTTTACTAATCATATAAAAAGTGTTCAATATACTATATTAATGGCAAAACAAGATTTAGAGAAACGTCGTACTGATTATTATTATTATTATTTTTATTCAAATAATTAATATTATATACACACTTTTTTAGAGCATTGGGAAGTATAGATGACTCCATTCGAAAATTTGGTTCTAATAAAAATGTGATAAAACATAGAGGAGATTTTTTGTATTATGAACTTATGTGATCCCACCACCGGGTTTAGTGATGCCATATTCGAGTCATCAACACAGCAGAAGGTATATATATATATATATATATTATCCCCTCAAGAACCCCCTTTCAAAGATTCAACCAATGCTTCAAAATCCAACTTGATAGCAACAAAAAAAATTAAAAATAAAAATCATGTGATTTCATTCATTCGCTTTGCATAACACGGAAAATTATGATAAACTTGGAAGATTCAATCAAATAAATGTAGGCATACCACTAATACACTGGTTGAAAACCAATGTATACATAATTCATGTCCATATGTTCCTCCGTTACGAATTTGCTGCCGCATTTTCTCTATTACGCGTGTGCCAGTGAGCAATATTAGCATCTATATACAATACAAAGGAATATTATCAAATGTAGGAAATACAACAATTAAATAATTGTGCGCATCAAAATCGATTCAGCATTTGTCTGAGCCTTTTTTTTTTCCAGAGCAAAATCTAAAAATAATGAATATGCTGAAAAACTATAATCTCTGGTGAGCTTAAACTAGTTGTGTACTTATGCAACAGTCCTCTTGTCGGATAAGGTCCTTTCAACCATTCTGTGGGTAAATTGGCTGCTTTTGCTATTGCTATTCCCAGATTTTCTTGGTACAGTCCGCTGCATTATCCTTATAGGTATGCCACCCAAGTCAAAATCTTCCTTCAAAGATTTGGTCAAAAACCGGATATCTGTATCGGATAGTTCTGTCTTCCCACTCAAGAAGGCAACAAATGTGGGAGGTCGAGCCTTTACTTGGGTAAAATACTTGACCTTAGGTTGGGCGGACAGATCTTTCCAAGAATGCCTGCTCATAACCTGACCAAACAGACAACAGGAAATGAGTCTTGTAACCACATTATGAAATTTCAGTATCTTAAGAGAGGAGATTGGAAGGTACAGGATACTGACCTTACGCAACCAACGGTTAAGACGAGCTGTGGGCAGCCTTAAACACCACTTTTTATATGTATCAATGACCTGACGCATGACAGCTATGCGGCCTCTTCCCTCTAAGGCTGAGACAAATACAACCGGTATCCCTGTCACCTGCCACCAAACCACATCAATGCTAAACCGCTAAATATATGTTTTATATTGTTGAATATTTTGAGAAATTCACGAAGTAGATAGCAGAGCATCAGTGACATCACTCAAACGCTGTCTGTTTAGTTGCACAAGTTCAAGTAGGGCATCTGTACCCAACTTTTCTTCTTCTCTTCCTAGTTTGCTAAACTTGAGCAAGCTGACCTAAAAGCTTCACATGCACATCTAGTGTATATGCATAGTAGTCTCTCCACAACCTCATGAAAAAATGGCAGATCATGTCCATCCATTATTAACAATCACCAAAGATTAAAAGAAGAAAACCGTATAATTGATAGTCCTATCGACTAACTTCATCAAGCTACAAACTACTTGACCAAAACAAAACTTCTCCAAGTGACAAACACTCTTACTTATAGAGGTATCAAATATATATATATATATATATCCGCAACCGACAACAAGTACACAATTAGATCCAATTGTGAACAAAATACAATTCAATGGATTAAGAGTTATTATGTAGTGTTGATCTTGTCACAATAAGTCCTGTGAGAGAAGATCTAGATAGGGTTCTACCCTCTTAAACACTTGCAGTAAGCAGTCTGGGAATTGTGCCACTGGAAACAAAAGGCATAATAAAAAATAAAAAATAAAAGTTAAATGGACAAACCTGAGGTATAACAGTCTGAATTTCTTGAGGAACAGCTTCCTTGACCTTCTTATATAATTCAGAATTCTTTCTCCCACTTAGAAGATCCATCTTATTCACAACAACAACCAAACCACGCCCTTCTTCCACCGCCCGTCTAGCTATAACTACTTCTGCATGCGTCATACTACGTCTAGCTTTCGTAATCTGATCATTACAAATAATGAACATTGTAAGCAAAAGTATCATATATACACAAACTTCTCCCAACTTATGTTATTTGATTACATTAATTTCTCATCTATCATTTTCACAATTAGTATTGTTACACATTGGTTTGTATTATTGATTTTTTGTTCACAAAAGCCATCCATCCACCACGGTATTAGTTAGAATAGATTGATGCATTAACCTTCACTATACTAGTCGAGTAGTCAGGATAGGCTCCAAGGGGATGTAATTAACTTTAAAATTTAGAAAAGTAATTACTAATATAGGCTCACAAATTTACAATAAAGAAGAAAGAATATCACTTTTGACACACCTCTTCTGCATCAAGGACCAAAGCAACCACATGAGCTCTCATCAGATTCTTTCTTGATTGCATAATGCTCAATGATGATGGTCCTTTATCTCTCTCTGTTCTTTGCAACCAACCTGCAGTATCGACCTGAATAATAATCCAAAAATAACATCAAACAACAAAATGGTTATCCCGTGATACTGAAAGTTGACAGGAAGGCTGACATGTTTCAATTTTTCATTAAATTTAACAATTATAAACCATACTATAGTATTAGATAGAGCAGTACAAGTCTGATATATACCAAATATACAGTTCTTCCTTGATATTGGAAGTGGACTCGAACTGAATCTCTAGTCAAACCAGCTTCTGGACCCACCAGAACCCGATCTTCTTGTAACAAAGCATTCAGCAAGGTTGACTTCCCAACATTTGGCCTCCCAACAATTGCTAATTGTAATGGCAACTTAGACTCATCATCCTCTCCACCGTTGCTGTCCTGACTCGAGCTATGGTCTTGACTATCATCTAAATAAGCCAACAAAGAAAAGTAAAGTGAGAATAAATATGTTCTTTTGTTAACAAAGCAATTTATTAAGATGATAAAGCAGTTGAAATATAAATGGTCATACCCATCTCATAATTGTACTGTATGAAGATCAAGTTCTCAACAAATGCATATTAAATTTAAGTAAAGCATTATTCATTATCAAATTAGTTTACCACGATTAAATTTTCCAAATAATCAAATATATAACAAGGAAACAATGACAAATTTTACAACACAAATGCATCTCATTTACAAAAATGCATACATATTAAAAAATAAAAAAGAAAAACATATTAAAAATATATATATAGAAAAACTCCACATCACCAACTTGTTAGATCACATCATAATTGGCTGCATAACCCATCAGCGGCCTTCTGACACTAAAATTCAAATAAGCTCGAGTAGTTCCAAACTTCCACATGAATGCTCCCTAGTCCCTACATATCTCCCAACAAAACGATAGTCCAAGGATGAAAAACCTGTAGACATTACTCTTTCTTTCTTCTCTTTGGCTTTATGCCTATGCTGACAGTGTAGGTCGAGAGGGTTATCAGCAGACATTTTGCTGGCAGTAGTATATTCAATTGTTACTAGTTTCTCTCATTTATTCGATGATAAGAAACGTAGACAATAAAATAATTCTAATTAAGTGGAAAATAATATCAAGGCAATCAAAATCTGCTAAGAGTATATTGCTCATCAAATCTTCTAAGAGTATATTGCTTATCAAATCTGCTTAGAGTATATTCTTAAACGCCTCGTTCATGTGCCATTCTTCATTGCTATCACCTTGTCAATAACTCTTTTATTGCCCCACCTCTACTCCAGTCAACATTCATTTTGTCAGATTCTTCACAAACACAATAACATGAAAATATACTACACTAAAATACTTAAGCTAGGTTTAAAGTTTATTACAGGGCATATAATCACACTATGGAAACCCTTCTATAGAATTAAATTACCACAAAACTACAAAAGCATTTATATGTTTTTGAAAAAACGTTATCACAAAAAATGTTGGAGTACTTAAGGGGAATAAAAGAAAACCATCACAGCCATACTCTCTAGATTTACCACATATATCACCTCTTCCTTAATATTACTCAGAAACCAAGTAGAGATAATATATTAATACCACAAAACCACACCACTCTTGCTGAAATGCTCACTCATAAAGAAATGTGAAAACAAGCCCTTGTTATTCAAAATAATATACAATATTTGCATCATTTGTACAAATATTAGCATTTTCATGTCAAAATTGAAAAATCTAACTGTTTCTTCCTGGGAAACAGCTAGATTTTTCACTATCATCTGGCTAGGTTAAAGAAAGCAATTTATGGTGCTCAAGCTGCCAAATCAATTTCTGACCACTCAATCGATGAGGCTAAATCTAGTTAACAGCCTATAAAGTCAAAACTTTGTAAAATAAAATAGTATATTAGTATGTGATAAAAAAGACAAAAGCTTCTAAGAACTTTAACAAAGTGAAACAGAATTAAAAGATTGCTCAACCCTGCATTTTAACAGATATTCAAAAAAATAAAAATCTCAAAGGACCTCACCATTTAAAACTCGAATCATATAATCCTCAAGTGAAGGACGAAGAGCTTCATAAAGTTCTGTCATACCCAGTCCAGTTTCGGCAGATATAGCAATAGGATCACCAAATCCTAACATGAGGGCTTCAGCAGCAGCTCCAGCAACAGAACCAGTGCCATCATGAATGGATTCACACTTATTCAACACTACTATAGGATTGAATCCTGGTGCATTTCTACGAAACCACTTTCCAACCTCTAAATCCAAGGGGTGGAGTCCAACTCTAGCCACAAGATAAGCAAGGAAAGGAATTCAAACTTATGCACAAAAAATGAACAAGATATAACAAAAAACACACAGTACAAAAATAATAGAAAAGGTTAAAACTTGTCCCAAATTGTGAGCAATAAATGTTCACCTCTATAGAACAAAACTGTGATATTCTACATGCAAAACCAAAACTTAAGTCATTTTCAATCATTAAAATATTACACTTGTTTCATATACATTTGTTTACATCATTCTAGTGCCTTTGAAATTGAACTCACAAATTATTGATAGCCCATAACTCCATATGATATGCACAAACTTATCCATAGAACTAACCTCCCATCAATCAAGAAAATTGCGAATTGTGTCTTTGCAAGCACATTTGCAGTCATGCCTGCAGTTCTATCGAGAATAGAACCAGAAGTTGCTTCTGTTTCCAAGCCAGCAGAGTCGAACACCCTAAACCTCAAATCACCTAATTTAGCAATTCCCTCTCTTATGTCCCGAGTAACATGATCATCCGGTGTGTTGTACACCAGAGCCTCTCTCCTCCTAATCAACCTTTATTCAACAAAATGAATAAATAAATAAATTAAAACATAACAAACAAAATACATTTGAGGAACAGCCCGTGAACCATATCCAAACTAACCTGTTATACAAAGCTGATTTGCCCACATTAGGACGCCCAATAATCAAAACAGTCGGAAGCATGTTGACATCAACCTTGGTGAAATCCACTGGTTTCTCATACAAAACCTGAACTTTCTTGTCTTTATCAGAACCACCAGACTCAGACTCAACATGGGAATCCTCCAAATCCTCCCCATTTTCAACAACCACACAAAACCTTCTAGCACCTCCAAGCACTAAATTACAATGCAAGCTTGAACCCAGTTCAGATAATGATCCTAACAAGCCAACACCATATCCAAAACCAATCATGAACAGTAGATAAAGCATGAATCATAAAATAAATAAAAAGATAGAGAGCACAAGCCAGAAACATACCAGGCAACGGATTTCTGAGATGGGAACGGTGAGCAAGTGCAAACTTGAGAGCTTTTTGTGTGTGTTGATCGACTTGGTTTGTCAAAGAAGTGATGCTTCTACGGAGGAAACCGACCCGGCAACCACTCCTTCGGGCCAAAACGGCCCGAAACCATGTCTGAAGCATATGTTGTTAGTCTGTTGAGAGTTGTTTATGCATAGTTGAGAACACAACTGAAGCAAAATGAGAGAGAGAGACAGTAAATTTCTAAATTTGAGCAATTTTTGGCGGTGGAGAAGACCTTAGATTAAAACGATATCATTTTTGTCATTATAATCATATTGAGTTGTTGATTTTTCTTTTGGAATTTTACCAAAAATGCTCAAATATGAGTTGAAGTTGCAAAAATAACCCATTCCATGGAAAAAGTAAAAAAAAAAAAAGCCCCAAACTTCCAAAATACCCTCATTTAATTCACAAAAATTGTGCTTCCGGTCGGGGTAACTCGATATCGGGTCACCCAACGGTGAGCAAGTGCAAACTTGAGAGCTTTTTGTGTGTGTTGATCGACTTGGTTTGTCAAAGAAGTGATGCTTCTACGGAGGAAACCGACCCGGCAACCACTCCTTCGGGCCAAAACGGCCCGAAACCATGTCTGAAGCATATGTTGTTAGTCTGTTGAGAGTTGTTTATGCATAGTTGAGAACACAACTGAAGCAAAATGAGAGAGAGAGACAGTAAATTTCTAAATTTGAGCAATTTTTGGCGGTGGAGAAGACCTTAGATTAAAACGATATCATTTTTGTCATTATAATCATATTGAGTTGTTGATTTTTCTTTTGGAATTTTACCAAAAATGCTCAAATATGAGTTGAAGTTGCAAAAATAACCCATTCCATGGAAAAAGTAAAAAAAAAAAAAGCCCCAAACTTCCAAAATACCCTCATTTAATTCACAAAAATTGTGCTTCCGGTCGGGGTAACTCGATATCGGGTCACCCACTCACCTATCCAAAGCACAAATTTGGGTGACCCGAAGCAAAAACATTGTGCTTCGGTTCAGGGGTGACCCAACCCAAAGCACAATTTTCATGCCACTAACACAACTTGGAAGTCAGTATAAGCAACAAATTATGTAAAAACATATGATGCCAGTTCATAATTCCACAAACTTAGAAATGTAATGAGTATGAATAACAAATGCATACCAGTGAATCCTTTATAAACATACAAGCATACACACATTCATGCATACAAATGCACATACACACACAAACCCAGAAACACAACTAGGAAGCAGATATTATCACTATACTCAAGTGTTTTTTTCCCAACAGCCAAGTGGTTGGTCCTGTATAGCACCTAGAAAACAAACTCTGAATCAATTTCAATGGTCACCCCTCACATCCCAGAAATTGTTAAAAAAAAAATCTTGCAATCATAAAAAAATAGTAAGAGTTAGAAATTTAGTGATCATCCTTACAAAATCTTTTAGTTCTCATGGTGAGCATGTACGAATGTCGAATAAATGTTTTTGGTCATCATTTTTTGCAAAAATTCTGAGATAACTTTGCTTCTTGAGCTCATTATTAATTCAAGTTCAACTACTTTATTATTGGATTGGATTCATAGTTTTTGGAGTTAACAGAAATTGCAACCTCTATCATAACAAATTATAAATGTCTAAAAGCAACAGAGGAAGCTTACCAGGCTACCAGTGAGGACCGAAATCACTTCGGAAGTGTAGGTGGGTTTCGGGTAACCTCCACGGTGTAGGCGTGCGGCGCGACGGTTGCCGGTTGTTGACGGACGGACAGCGACGGCGACTTTCAGAGGTTGGGTGGGGGTTTTAGGGGCTTAAGGGCTTAAGCCTTAAGGCATAGAATTGGGTTTTTCTCCAATTGTGTTGTATGTGAAAATAAGGGCAATTAAGTCATTTTAACAAAACAATTCCTCCGACTCTGTGAGGGTACATTTGCAATCTTATCTCTCTAAAAGAGACATTTTGCTAAAATCCCTTTTCTTTTTAACAAATTGTCCAATATTCTTTTTTTCATTTATATGCCAATTAAAATCAGTTGAAAAACAAATTGAAGGGTTTTCGAAATTGTTGTCTGAAATTATTTTTATAAATTGGTGTTTGATATAAAGGTTTGAAGAATGACAAATTTTTCTTTTAATATTTTTATACTAATTTATAATATATTTGTTTAAAAAAATGAGCTTTTTAAACAATTCAACCAAACAATTTATTTTATATTTTCTTACTTTTTTTTTCCATATAAAAGTTTATATCTTTTAAGGCATGTGTGATTTCTTACAATAGAATAAATATAGGGAGAAAATCAAAAAATAGCTCTTTAAAACATTAAACTTTTGTTTTAACCACGTACGAAAATTTTATTTTTAATAGCCACATTTTAATAAAATTACTCAAATATCCTCATATAAAAACCTTCTTCAAACTCTCTCTCCTCTTATCTCTCTCTCGCATCTCCCACCATCCCACCTTTGTCGGAGACAGTGCCACTTGGACGTGTCGTTTAGAGAAGCTGTTGTCGGGCCCAATCAACACTAGTGGCGCTTCCTCTGCAATATGAGTTGAGGCACGGCAATGACACCACAAGGGAAGACCCTTCCCGACAGCGCTGTTCGTTTCTAGAAGAACGAGAAAAAAAAACTCAAATAGAGGTGTTTCGGTAAATTTTTTTGATAAAAAATAAATAAATAGAAATATGATTTTAGAGAGGTTGTTTCGGTAACATTTAATTAAAAAAATTGTTAAAAGTTTCATCTTTCCTCCTATATGCATTTTTTTTTTCTAGATTTCATGGTTTTTGTGTGCAAAATAGAAAAGATGTTACAAGGGTATTTTATTACTTTGTTGTTATAAACCAAAAAGGAATTTTACAATGTATTTATTAACAATTAAAACTTCATATTTGGTTAAAAACAAAGTCATATAATTTATGTGGTCATTTCTAACCATTTTCACATAAATTTAAGAAAATAAAAATAAAATAAAAAATAAAAAATATATCGGTTATGAATTTTGTTACACCCATGACCCACCTAAGGATGACAACGGGTTGGATAAACAAACCCAATACTCGAAACCCGGTTAGGGTAAGGTGCCTAATACTTGACTCGTATCCCGAATGAGTTTTCGATCTCTCCATACACAAACTCGTTTGGGGTAGGGTGATCCACATCCGACTTAAACCAACTCGGTTCATTAATAAAAATGTTGACACCATTAAATATGTAAATTTTACCATGCAATGATTTTTTAGGACATGAATTTAAATTGTAACATAAACTAAAAAATAAATATTAAAATTTAAAGTTTAGCATACACTTAAAATCCATATTAAAGCTTAAATTTAATATAATATAACATATAAATTATATAAAGCTTAAATTAGAACATAAAATACAATTAAGTAAAGAGATAAAAAGATCACATCTTTTGTTTTGTTTTGTTTTTTTTAAATAATTATATAAATGTCGGGTCAACTTGGGTGGGTCGGGGCATAATGCTTTGACCCGTACCATACCCAGTTACAAATCGGGTCAATAATGTTTGACCCATACTCGATCCGAACCCCGTTTTAAATGTTTCAAACCTGTCACAAATGGATAGGATCCCTACTGGTTTGGGGTTAATAGGGGATTTTTGTCATACCCTGACCCACCACCCTCTAATGTGACTTGGCAGTAAAAGACATCAATTCAGCTTAGGTTCGAGTCGTCGTACTTGGAGTTGATATTAAAAAAAAATATTACACCCAGAATGTGTCATACTTTCTTGGGCAGAGAATTTTTACATAGGTGAAATTTAACCAAAGTCCCTATATTTTTAGAAATGCCACATTTGTAAAAACATTGTAATATTAACATCTTTAGTCCCTAATTTTTTGAAAATACATCACTTTAATCCCTATCTCAGTCAAATATTAGTCAAACTTAACAAAACTATAGTTATTTTGATCATTTGCATAATAATATATGGTAATCAAATTAAAAAAAATAGCAGTTTGTGGTGGAGATCTTCAACTCTAGATCTCCACTAACGTTTGGGATAAAAAGAAGAATCTTCATCACTAGCAGATGGAGATTTGTTGTCTAGTTCTCCATTGCTCGAGTGATGGAAAACCGTGGATCTCAGTCACTAAGTCCATCATTTCAATAACGGAGGTCTAGAACTCTATTGTTGAAACAATGGAGATCCACCGACGGATCTTCTTCTTTTTTAAGGTTTTTTTTAAACTGTTTTTAATCTTTTAATTAATATGCAGGGTTATTTTAATTAATTTTTAACTATTTTTCTGTTTATTTAGAAATATTGATTTATTTGTATGTCCTAGACTTTTTTTTTAATTCCAAATTGTTTGCAACTTTTACAAAAATATACAAATTGGTTCTTACATGTTTCCCAAGTGCCAACTTAGCCTCTTTAACTAAGTTCCGACAATCAACTTTCACCGTATATAAGTAAAATTGTACTTGATAATGACATGTGCACACTTTTTTTTTATCACATGTATATTTTTGTTTATTTTATTTTGGGTTTTGATTTTTGAATAATGATGACAACAATGCTTGTACAATATTAACAAAATAATAAAATAAAAAAAAGTTTGGTAAAAAAATAAATCGGGAATGAATGGTAACTTTTTTTATAAAATAAGTGTATAATTGACATTGTCTTATTAAAATATTTGTATATTTTTTTAGAAATTTTTAATTAAAAAGAGTACAAATGGTATTTCATTAGTAATATTTTTTTTGATATTGTTATATTTATAATGGTGAGTTTAATGCATAAAAGACAAAAAAAATACTCTAATATGATAAATAAATAATATTTACATACTTAAACTAAAATTATTAAAGTCAACTGTTATATTTAACACCATTAAACAATTAGAGGGACAAATTTGGTCACTTCTAAAGAGAGAGACTAGTTTGACATTTGAGAAAAATATGATGATCAATTTGGTCACTTTTGTTAAAGTCGTAAACAACTTGAATTATTAAAAAAAAAAATTCCATAACCTAATTGGTAATTGCCTATATATATTAGAAATATTAGTTTAATTTTTATAAATCAGTTTAATAAGATTTGTGGAACGTAGTTGAAATAAATTATAGAAATTAAACTTGAAAAACGAAAAAAGTATCATCAATTTTTTTTTTCCAATCTCATGTTATATCAAACAAAATATAAATTTATTTTAGTTCATACTGCACATAATGTACCAATCCAATCCAATCCAATCCAATCCAATTAAATCCATCCAATCAAATCCCATAAAGATAGTCCAATCATATATCCATGTCAATTCCATGTAGATCTCTTATGGCCAGTTTAGTGCTGGTTTTGAGAATTAAAAGCAGTTTATTTTATAATTTGGATATAAAATGATGTTTGGTAAAACTTTCAAAAGTGATTAATTGATAATCTGATAAATTTTGACAGTGATTTTAAAAAGTATGTGAGGTGTTACTTTTTAAAAGTGATTATAGAATAATCTATTACAATATTTAATGAATCTTTTAAAATATAATTATTATCCTTATTAAATCAAATTAAAATCATCTATATACTATATTTCATTTAAAAATTAAAGATCCTAATTAAATATTGATTTGATTTATAAAATCTTTTAAAAATATTTTTCTTGTCCTTATGAATTTTTTTTCAATTTAAATATTCTACTTCAATATTGATTTAATATAATATAATTAATATGAAAAAATGAAATAATGTTTTAAAATCATGTCTATTTTATTCATCGTAACTAATTTCAGTATTTTTGAAATAAAATTACTAAACATATGTATACTGTTTTTGAGTTATACAATAGTTTTAAAAGTATAATTAATCAAACATCTATCGATTAACTTCACAACGGTTATTTTTTTAGCATAACTAACAATGATTATTATCAAAGTTACCGTAATACAAAACTGGACCTTGGTGGCTTGGATTCTACATGTTCTAATTGATAATTGATAGATGAGAATGATTATTGATATCTTAGTAATGCATTTTTGGGAATATTGAGGCAGTTTTAAGAAATATATGATAAGTTACTTTTAGAAATTGTTTATGAAATAATTTGCTTTGAGATGTGAGATTTAATGAATATTTAAAAGACCAAATTATATTTGTTAATTTAACATAAAGACATTTTTATCCCAACATTTATTTCATATAAGGGTACGGATATTGATAAACACTCTTAAATTATTATCACATCCAATTTATAAAAAAATCATAATATTTTTGAAATCAAATTCTCTTTTAATGATAATTCAATTTATTTGTAGAAATATCTTGAATGTAGGAGCCTTATAAAAGGGAATATGTGGAATCGCATATAAGGTCTAGAAAATTTCAATATGAAATTATCTTATTTATACAGTTATCTTTAAAAAAAACTTGTTGATATTTACGGTTATCATTAGAAAAAAAAATGTTGTTTATTGATAGAGTTCATAACTAACTATACATAAAAGAAAGATAAAAACAATATGATAGTCACACGATGATGAGAAAGTTTGATACTTAAAATAAAATTAGAGTTTAATTAGGACTTATCATAAAAATTAAGGTTTATCGGATGTTAAGGTTTATCATAAGTTTTTTTAAAAAGGTAAGTTTTTTAAAATAAAAAAAATATAATTGAAGATATGAGTGTAATTAGTGATTGTATATAGCATTTGATTTATTTTTAATTAAAGTATTGAGATATTTTTATAATTAATTTTTTTAATAAAATATGGGTGTCCTAATAAGTTTGGGTGTCAATATCAACACCCTTCATATAAATATAATGTTATTATTTACTATTATATTTTGAGTTTTTTTTTTAATAACTTTATCATTTTTATAACTTGTTTTATCTAGATTATTTTGTATATATTCTAAAAATACATAATATAGAAGTAGATCTAAAACTACAAAAAATACTACAACTAGTAAAAAATCTATTACTTTATACATATTTGATAATATTAATACACATATTGGTAATGTGAATTACAAATAAAAAATGGATATTTTATATTTTTTTATCATTTGAATTAAAATTTATATAATTAATTTTGTTTGACATCTGAATTAAATAATTGTTTGATACCGATTACACATTAAAATATTTCAATTTTTATATATTTCCTTTGAAAATAAATCTTTTACTTTTTAGCCATTATGTTAATTATAATGTTATTTTGTCCAAGTTTAGTGAAATGATGTAACATCAATATAATCCATTTATTTAAATTGTATTTGATTTGTATGATTAAATAAATGGATTATAGTCATTATTTGGATACCAGATTTGGACACCGAATTTGAATAAAGTAAAGTTACTCTTATATTAATTCACATCAATTAACATTATAATTTACCAAACACGTGTATACTGCTTTTGATCCAACAACACCATTCCAGCAGATTAACCCTGTTTTTTTTTTCTTTTTGACAATGATTAACCCTGTTTGGGTAAGTTACAAATTGCAATGTTTTGAAGGTGGGTTGATAAAAAAGAATTGTAATGTTTTGCAGGAGCCAAGTGGTCTATAAAAAAGAATTGCAATGTTTTGACCTTACAGGGGCAAGATTGTCCACAAGAAAATATCACACAGCAAGTCCAATAGCTACCCAATTTAATAGATTCCAAGCAAAAGCATTGCTATAATTGGTTTTGGTTGTGATTGGGGATGGTTTATTTTTTATTATTTACTAACCAAAACAAAATACAAAAATTCAACACAAATCCAAAACTTTTCCCCCAAAAAATAACCCACCATATTTTATCTTGTTTACCTAAATTACCCCTCCAAAAACAAGACCACAAACAAATTTACATGAAAAAAAACCCTTATTATTATAAATTTGGGTCGTTTCTCTCAATCTTATTATTTTACAAATCCTAAACCAATTTGTGATATTTTTTTTCTCTCTTGCTTGGTTTCGCTTTCTCTTCTGTGTTTGTTTGTTTCATCTAATTTTATTATAATTTCAATTCAATTGAAACCCCTTTTTAGACAGATAAGAACCCTAGAAACACAAGGACAATGAAAAGTTAACGATTACCGAATCCGAAGCCACACCCACCTCTTATTCAATTACACAAACCAAAACCCTAATTAAAGTTCTCTTTTTGGTATAATTGCTGCTTGAATTTTTTTACTCTTCTTCGTCTTCAGAAACCCAGAACCCACAATTTCTTATATTTATATAAATAAAAGAGCTAGAGAAGGAGAGATTGCTATGGAAGGAATACCGCACCCAATACCGAGAACTGTGGAGGAGGTCTTTAGCGACTTCAAGGGAAGACGCGCTGGTTTGATCAAGGCTCTCAGTACTGGTTCGACTTCTTCTTCATTTTTTTTTTTAAATTTATTAATGGGTTTGTTTTTGTTTTCCATTTTCTGTATATTTTAATTTTAATTTTTAATTTCATTTTGGGTGGTTGTCGCAGATGTTGAGAAGTTTTACCAGCAGTGCGATCCTGGTGGGTATTTCTTATGTTTTTTGTTGTTTTTTTTTTAATTTCAAATTTAGATATTAGTTTTATATTTGAATGTTGTTTATACTGTGTTGACTATCGAAATAAAGTGTGAAGTTCAATTGGATATATTTGTATGATGTTTTTTTTATTGTATATTGTTGATAGACGTGTTTGTTGTTTTTCATAAACAGGTAAATTTGTCTAACGAAAAAAATTATTTTAGTTTGTTTTGAAATATTTTCTTGAATTATGAATTTATGACTGTGCAAATTACTGAGTTTGTGGGTGTGTATAGTTGTTTCAATGTTTTTTGATGGTTGTATGCAGTTGATTATTCATTGTGTTTATTGCTTTTACTCTGTATTCTTCCAGTTTCCTTCTTTTTTAAGTGTTATTAAGTCGGTACTTGTATGGTTATTCTGTGATACATTTCCTTTTTTTTTAATAAACAAGCATTTATCTATTGTGGGATTGAAAAAGAAAAGAAATTGTAGAAGATATATATCTATCCTACCCCAGGAAACATATGCATAACTAAAGCAGGTGTGGGTTTGGATTTATATTTGTTGGATGCTTGGGCAGGCAGATCATTATTTCAAGTTGAAGTTTTAGCCTTTAGTTTCATGGACTTTTGTTGTTGACCAAGTTGCTGTCTAGACGTTGTGATTTATTCTTTCACTTAATTGATTTTTTAAGCGATTCATGTGGCTGCTTGATTGTAGAAAATTCCCAATCTTTTGTGTTTGTTGGAAGTAGACTGTTTTCTCTAGTTTTGATCCTTGGCACTTGATTTCCCTACAGTCGTTTCATGTTTACATTGAATTGTTTGCAATCATGATATTATGTTATGATATAGTCCTTTGCCAAGTGTTTTGGTTAACGTGTCATCTTCAAGATATTGTTTCTGTGAACATACATCAACCGGATTGCGAAGATTCAGAAATTAGTTTGTTTTGTTATTATGGTGAGTGACAATTGACATGTTCAGCATTATGTCATTGCAGGCAAATAGAAAAATAGATACACAAGAAAAGTTGTCCCGTTTTGCAAATAAGGCACTTTTGAACCGCATGAGATGGGTTTCTCTGAAAAAAAAATTGTACCAAACAATGAAGGATGTCTTTGTAGTTTTGACATGAGAGTAGAGGCTTATGCATCATTTTGATTTCAATGTATAGTACATGCATCATCTTTGTCTCTGTTGTGGTGGTCTTAACCATTTATAACTTCTTTGTAGTTTTTAAAATGAGATCAGAATTTCATTTCGCTTTTGATTTGGGTTGTTTCACTTTGATAATTTTTGCAATGGGTAAAGTCAAGTATGAGAGAAGGAGTATGTGGGTGCTCCATGTATGTGCATGTTAAATGTGTGGTTTTGGCTGTACCATTTATCAATGTATGAGCATTTGCTAGCATTTTATTTATCACAAGTTTTATAGGAATTAAATGAAAATTATGGTTGAAATGCTTTTTCCTTAAATTTAATATATGTATGGTTGTGCAAGCTCATGCTTTTACACCCATCAGAAGATGATTCTTGAGTAGAGTTTATTCACCGTAAGCATACATGGGTGGAGGGTTGTTGGCTAATCTGCCAATTTTTGGTTGAACTAGCTTATTAAGCAATGCATGGTTATTTTTAATTGAAATAGTGTTTCTTATCTCTATTTGGTCTTGATGGCCGGATTCTTTTATTGCTCTCTCTTGGCAGTTGTTTTAACTTCTACTCGCTTTATTTGGTTTCCAATTCTCCATAATCGATGATTAAGTTGTTCCATTTAAGTATTTATCTCATTTGCCTTTTGACTTGTAAATAAAAGAATTAAGGAGTTAAGGATATTTCGGATTATCATTAAGTATGTTCGGTTGCCTTACTGTGTTCATAATTAAATGTCATTGCTGATCTCTTACCTTTTTGCTGTTCATATCCAAATGATACTGGAAGATCAACGCCAGTAAGAAAGTATCTTTCCCGTTTTAGATTCTGCTTGTGTATTCTGAATTTGCTATGAAATTCAAACTTTATTTTAATTTATTAGAATTGAAGAATGCAATCTGATTGTGTCAGGAATTCCAAACATAAATCTGTATTGTTATTGAAGATACTAATTTTGTGGATACAGAAAAGGAGAATTTGTGTTTGTATGGACTTCCGAATGAAACCTGGGAAGTTAATCTGCCTGTTGAGGAGGTGCCTCCGGAGCTCCCTGAGCCAGCGTTAGGTATAAACTTTGCTAGGGATGGAATGCAGGAGAAAGACTGGTTATCACTGGTTGCAGTTCACAGTGATTCATGGTTGCTTGCTGTTGCATTTTATTTTGGTGCACGCTTTGGGTTTGGTAAGAATGAAAGGTACGATTACTGCATTCTCTGTCAATTTATGAATTAGCTACTTGTTGAACTTAGTTAAATCAGTTGTCTCTGATAGTGAAAACAAGATTATATTAAAAAAAAAATCAAGTAACTTGAACATCGATTTCTGAATCGCTACAGCTTGTGTTTTTTCTAGTTCCTCCTCTGCTTGAGGTAGCTGATAAGCTTCTTGCTGCATTTGCAGAGTTTGGATGAAGTTAATTTGTTTGCTATAATTAATTAAGAAGGGAAATGACCTTCTATTGCCATCTATAATAGTTGTGTTGAAACATGAGATTTATTAGTATTCCACAGTTTTTCGAAAACAAAGTTATGGTCATCTTTGAATCTGTCACTTCTTTCAATTCTCTTTTGATTTGTTCATCTTCAGACTTCAGTAATAGCTCTGCTTGTCTTCTCAGTTTGTATTAGAGAGAGGCTGATAAAAAAGTTATTTAATGAGTTAGTGTTGCTAACCAGCATAATATCCTTGATCTAGCTAACTGTATACTATCATTTTTTTTCTTATTCATCTTTAATACCAGTAAGATAGTTATTTTTTTTTTCCTTATTAATTAAACCATGATAAGCCATGCACTGATGCACATCTCCTGGTTTAATGTTGTTTCTTTATTAGCTTATTAGTTTAATTGATGTTGATTATGAATGTTGTGAATCCAGTAAATAGCATCCTCGTGCACACTTTGTAATTGCTTATTTGCTGTCTTATCATCGTTCGACGGTAGAGAAAGGCATTGTTTTACGTTTTCTATTGAAATCCCTTCCTGGTTGTTTTTTCATACAGTGTTAATCTGCTTTATGGTAATGCACCCAAATCAGTTGCATAACAAGTTACAAGTTTCAATGAGGAAAGTATAGGACAGTTTGAATGTCATATTTTTTGAAATGTTGTGGTCTTTATTTGCTTGGAATTTTTGACAGGAAGAAACTTTTCCAGATGATAAATGAACTCCCAACTATCTTCGAAGTTGTGACAGGAACTGTTAAGCAACCAAAAGACCAATCTGCTAGTGGTAAAAGCAAATCTAGTGGGAAAGTGGTAAGAAACTAAAATTTAATTTACACATTAAATTCTTTTTGGTGAATTTCTATATATTTATATTAGATTCTATATCTAATATATGTCATGTTTCCTTTAAAAGCAGTCTCGTCCATCTGAACCTCAGCCCAAAGCGGTGAAGATGTCTCCACCACCCAAGGAAGATGATGATAGCGGGGAAGAGGAAGAAGAGGATGATGAACAGGGCGCGACTTGTGGGGCATGCGGGGATAACTATGGCGCTGATGAATTCTGGATTTGCTGTGATGTGTGCGAAAAATGGTTCCATGGAAAATGTGTAAAGATTACACCAGCAAAGGCCGAGCACATTAAGCAGTACAAGTGCCCCAGTTGCAGTAACAAGAGGGCAAGAGTTTAAACTTAGTTCTGAAATTGGAGTCTCGAACACGACTTTAAACAAAAGCAGACAAGATTTAGAACTTTTTGATTACAGTTTGAGATTAAACCAGAGTCAGTTACCCATCTTAAGTTAATGATCTTTTGCAACCTTGTGGTTCCTGTTCTGTTTAATTTTGTCGGGAATTGTTGTTTTAAAATAGTCTGGCATTTAGAAATATAAATGTTGGTGCAGAAGTTTTCTGGTTTGATCGAAAAATTGCATGCTTTGTTATTTCAGCATCACTGACATAGTTTTTGAAACATCTAAATTCCTCGCTTAGGCTCAACTTATGATTCTAGTTCATTCTAGGCAGTCTTTGAAACTAGGCTTGTATTGGATACGATGAATATGATTTAGTTATATAATACATGATCCCAAGTGTAATTGCATCAGAGAAACATGTCAATTGTCTTTTTCTTTTTTCTTTTTTTACTTCCTTCATTTTTAGTTAGTAAAACAATGTGTTTATCAATATTTTCATTCTAATATGGGTTTGATGCTTAGTTCTGGGTAATGGAATGTTGTTTTAAGATTCTCCAAAGTCAAATCCCAATATGAACTTTCCAAGCGGCTCTTTCTTTACCAAAGAATGACACTCAAAAAGCGTTCATAAACAAACTATAATAATAATTCAACTTAAATTTCTTTTTGAGCTGATCAAAAGCGTTCATAAACAAACTATAAAATTACTACTCACACAGATTTCCATGAACTAAATTTAAGAAATACTTTTTTTTACTTATTTTTAACTACGTTTTTGCTTAATTTTAAGACCCAAATGCCGCCGCACCACTGCTGCAGGTGATATGTCAAAAAAGCAAAATGAAAAATAGATCTAAAAAATGTCTACAACTATTGATCATGTAGAAATAAAATTAGGGTTCTTACAAAAGAAACAATTTTTGGGAGTTTGGTAATAGGAATTCATGATTAAAGAAAGCAATCTACGTTTTTACGTGGTTTGATTATGATTTTTTGATTATGATTAAAGAAAGCAATCAGTTTCTTTACTGATAGGAGCCAATTGTCTATATTAGATTGTTAGTATTTAGTACAATTATGTGACGTTACATCTTTTACAATTATGAGAGTCACTTGTTCATGGATGTTTATGATGGATGTTTGGTTCTAGACTTCTAGGGAATACATGTAGCATTTCAGAACTTATATTATTTTTTCTTTCTTTCTTCAAAAATACAAAATGAGGTTTGCTTAATGTATGCCCTTCACACCTCCCTTCTCGATACTACCGTAGACTAAATTTGACTATCAAGACTAACATAGTTTACTCATTTGAAGTATTATATATATATATATATATATATATATATTTTAAAAAATTGAATAAATATTTTAAAACGAATTTTTTAAGGTATTTTAAAATGAAGATTATGTAAAAAAAAAAAACTGATGCGGTAAACATCCAATTGGTAGGGTCAGTACTCAAACATTTTCCAATTGAAAATTAAGAATTAAAAAATGGAATGGAGTTTTTCATTAAAAAAACGGACAATCCAATCTAATTTAAAAGATATTAAAATTTTAAAAAATCTTAGTGCATTTAACGGTTAGCCAGTTTCACTAACAACACAAATCACAATTTCTTCCTAGTTCGTTAATTCCACCAACAACACAAATCTTTCTAATTTGATACAATTTGTTCAATTTTTTTAAAAAGCTCAATATCTTTTTACAAATAAGAAAAAATATATATTAAAGGCATTACTTTTTTTCTTAATTTGAATATCTTTTAAGTTGCCACTCGATACAATATAACCTCATGTGTGTTTGTACAATATAATATATAAAGTTTTTTCTATTGTTAGTTCGAACTGATACAAGATATATCATTTCCTTACATATGAGTTATTGGATTGAGGGAATAGGATATATATCACTTTTTCAATTTTGATTTGTGTAACTAACACCACTTTAATAACTCATGTTTTATTAGCACCAAAGTAAGTGATGAGACTAAAATATCCCTACTTGTTTTTATCTTCTTTTTTTTACTTTATCTTTCTTCCCATTCTCTCAGCCTACCTCCCTCTCTCGCCCGCCCACCCTCCCTCTTTCTTCCCATTCTCTCAGCCCCCTTACTTGAAGACAATATTTCTGAAAAAAAAAAGTTTTTTGATGTTTTATTTTAAATTTGATTTTGTTGATTATGAGATATTAATTTTGCTTTGGTTGATTTTGAGTTTTCAATTTACTTTTTATTGTGAATTTGTTGATTTTGATGTGGATGGTGAGTTTGTTGAATCTGAATGGGGGTTTGTTTGAATCTTGAATTGATGGGTTTGAGTTTGGGTTTGTCGAATCAGAGAAGATGAACAGTAGCTGATGTTAAGTTTTTTTTTTATTATTATTTTAATTTCGAGACTTATTTGTTCAAATTCGAGACTTATTTATAAATACCCGGGACTTACTGTACTTATTCGAGACTTATTTATGAATACCCAAGACTTACTGCACTTATTCGAGACTTAATTTATGAATACCCGAGACTTAATTTATGAATACATATTTGTTCCATTTCGAGACTTATTTATGAATACCCAAGACTTATTCATGCGTTTTCGAGATTTATTCATGCGTTTTCGAGATTTATTCATACGTTTTCGAGACTTATTCATGTGTTTTCGAGACTTATTCATGCTTTTTCGAGACTTAATTCATTTTACGTCTTCTTCTTCACCGCGATGGAGGTCTGTTCGACCTCCATCAATGGTGAAAGCAACGAGCCGACGACGACTCTGGAAATAGTCGGATCTGAAAGATCGGACGACACCGAGTTCGTTGGTGCCATCGGTTTCATCAGATTCGCAATGGATTGTCATAGATCTGATGGTGAAGGATCGATGACAGTTCGAGTTTAGCTTCATTTCTCTCTCTAAACAACTCGAAACAAAAAACAAATACTACAGTTACAACGACTGGCATTGGATGAACGTTTTTCCGATGGTTTTGTCCATCAACTCACCGGTCGACGGTGACAACTCCATTGATGGAGCTCGGAGCTCCATCAATGGTGGTTTCTGAATTAAAAAGAAAATGACTGATAAGATAAAAAGATAGATGAGCGGGGGTATTTTTGTCCAAATCCCATCTTTAGTGTTATTTAAACTAGAGTTATTAAAGTGGTGCTAATTGCACAAATCTACTTCCAAAAAGTGCTGTATAAATTTTCGACCCTTATTGGATTTATTATTTTAATATTTTGACTTGACTGCATACATTTATTTAAATGTTTTGACTTGGTTTTATACACTTGTCAAAACATTTTTCAAATCTTATAACTCATATACAAAGAACTGATATATTTCAGTTCGAACGGATAATAGAAAAACTATATATATATATATATATATAAGATTTCTCACTAACAAACCCCATATTATAAAATTATATACAAACCAACTTTTTATCTTTTGGATCAAAATCCAAGAGTTGTTGTGTAAGTAGTGGGTGAGGAGAGAGAATACACAATCACAATCTGATTTTGATCCGAATGATAAAAAGTTGGTTTGTATATAATTTTATATCAAGGGTTTTGTAGGTATGAAGTTTTGTATGTATGAATTTGGATCTTCTCATCGTCTTAATTGTTTTCATCTTTATAATCTATTATCATATGTCTAAATAGAATTAACAATACGAGGTAAGAAGAGAATCAAATCTCATATATATATATATATATATATATATATATATATGTGTGTGTGTGTGGGGCAAACTCAAAACAGACAATAACGGGGTGGTTATTATGGATAATCAAGGCAAACTCAAAACAGACAATAATGGGGTGGTTATTAATTTATTATGGATACTTTTGCTTTTGTATTGACCGATCATAATTGTCCCGGTCAATAAGCCAGATTTCTTAGTCAATAGACTCAATGCTGCTGCTTTCAAATTTCTAAATACCGAAAAGCAGCCAAGTGATTTCACTTTTTAAAGCAAACAAAGCAGAAAAATAATGTCAAGTTTATTTGTGAGTCAACGCCAGTCTTCGATTATTCGTTTCATAATTAGCTTATCGTATACTCAAAATCCAACCCAAGACTCGGTAGTGTACGTTTGTTGTGGACTTGGAATTGTGATGTGAAAATGGGAATGGAAAGTGCAAGTGAGAATTCATATGTGAAATGGAAATTAAAGTGAAGTCACTACTTTACTTTGCATTATTATTTATACCTATACAAATCTACTTGTTTGTTATAGCATTTGTCATCAAATTAATTATATTAGGAGAACTCACCTCTCATGGCTCATGGAAACAAAACAAACTCTTCGTTTGTTCATAGTTTTCTTCTTACTTCATTCCCTTGCTTCTAGCTCATTATTATCAACCAGAAGCATTACCACAGATGAAGATGCTCTTCTTGCTCTGAAAACTCATATAACTCATGATCCAGATACTTTGTTGGCCAAAAATTGGTCAACGAGTACCTCCGTCTGTAATTGGGTTGGTGTCACCTGTGGTATTCGTCACCATAGAGTCACGGCCTTGAATATTTCTTATCTTGGTCTAACAGGAACCCTTCCACCTCAACTAGGAAATCTTTCTTTCCTTGCACTACTAGCCATCAATGACAACAACTTTTATGGCTCTCTTCCTTACGAGTTGGCTCGTCTACATAGATTGAAATACATTGATTTCAATTATAACCAGCTTTCGGGTAGTGTACCCTCCTCCTTCTTCAACCTATCTTCATTGCAGGAGCTTACACTCAAACACAATCGGCTCTCATCAATATTAGCTAATGTATCTGGCGGTGCACCTAATTTGATGTCACTTGATTTGTCTGAAAACTCGATTGAGGGAGAAATACCATCCTTTATATCAAGGTGCAAGCAGCTGCAGTTTTTGAACTTGTCGTTCAACAATTTCAGAGGAGGCATACCAAAAGAAATCGGCAACTTGACTAAGCTGAAGACTCTATCAATTGGTGACAACAAACTTGAAGGTAATTATAGACAAATATTAATTGTTGCTTTTCAGTGAATGAATAAGAGGATCTGATGAAAGTATTTTTTTTTTTGCAGGAGAAATTCCGAAGGAGCTGGGGAATCTTGTAGAATTGGAGAGACTAATACTACGAAGCAATGTCCTATTAACAGGGCAGATTCCTTCACTTGTTTTCAACATTTCTTCTTTGTGGCAAATTAATTTAACAAATAACAGTTTGACAGGTGACCTCCCTCACAACATGTGTTCACATCATCATCATCCTTCTATGCTTGAAAAGCTGCAGTTGTCTCTGAACCAAATCACGGGTACAATCCCATGCAATTTGTGGCAATGCAGAGAGCTTACTATTGTTTCTCTATCCTCTAATCAGTTCAGAGGACACATACCGAGGAATATTGGAAACTTGACCATGGTAAAATACCTGTACATCGGCGGTAACAACTTAATAGGTAGGTATCTATGATTATGAATCAATCAACAATATTATTTAGTAGGATTTTATTTCCGTCATAGACTTGATCTATCATTAAATATGCTCACATGCAGGTGATATACCTTTTGAAATTGGTAATCTTCCTACTCTAGAGAAGTTGGGGCTTGATAACAACAACCTAGTTGGCCACATTCCAGCTACAGTTTTCAACATTTCAACATTGACATTGCTTAAGCTTCAGAGCAACACACTTTCGGGAAGCCTTCCATCAATTATTGGCTTTGGGCTTCCAAATGTTGAGGAGTTATATCTTGATCTTAATAATTTAAGTGGGAAATTTCCCAGCTTCATCACCAATTCTTCGAAGCTCCGAATTCTAGATATTTCAAATAACTCATTCTCAGGCTTTATTCCAAGCACAATAGGCAATAGTTTAACAAGTCTTGAGCATCTCGGCTTAGGTGCTAATTCCTTCACATCTTCAACTCCAGATTTGAGCTTTCTTACCTCCTTGACAAATTGCAAGAATTTAAGAACATTGTTTTTATCAGGTAATCCTCTAAATGGCTTCCTTCCAACTTCTGTAGGAAATCTCTCTATTTCTTTGGAAATAATTGCTATGCAAGTTTGCAACATCACTGGAAATATTCCTGAAGAAGTTAATAGCCTGAAAAACTTGATGATTTTATCCTTGAGCGGAAATGAATTGACAGGATCAATTCCTGTTACACTTGGAAAATTACAGAAACTTCAAGGGTTGAACATTCGAAATAACAATCTACAAGGATCCATCCCAAACGATCTTTGCCAATTAAATAGTCTGGTTGATTTGTACATGCAAGGTAATAAGCTTTCTGGAGCCATACCTGCATGTTTTGGTAATCTAACCAATCTAAGACACCTCTCCTTAGCCTCCAATGAGTTGACTTCTGTTATACCCTCGTCTCTTTGGAAACTTCAGGACATCTTGCAAATTAACTTGTCATCGAACTCTCTAATTGGAACTCTTCCATTAGAATTTGGAAATCTGAAGGTTGTCATAAGTGTAGATTTGTCACATAATCATTTTACTGGCGGCATCCCAACCACAATTGGAAGCCTACAGAATCTACAACTTCTCTCTTTAGAATATAATAGCTTACAAGGAGCAATTCCTGAATCATTTGGGGGCTTAACAAGCTTGGAGTCTTTGGATTTGTCCAATAATAATCTTTCTGGAGTTATTCCTGAATCTTTGGAGGCACTATCATACCTCAGATTTCTCAACCTGTCTTTCAATCGATTAGAGGGAAAAATTCCAACAAAAGGACCATTTGCAAATTTCTCTGCAAAATCTTTTATGATGAACCATGCACTTTGTGGTTTGCCAAGACTGCAAGTCCCCTCCTGCAAAACAACCACTCATACAAAATCTAGGATCACGGTTGTCTTAGCCATTACTTTGCCGCTAACACTTATTGTCTGCTTGACTTTGATCTTTGTGATGAGAGTATGTCGAACAAGGAGGAGCTCACAACTAGTAAATAATAATGATGTTGATGTGCCACAACTTGCAATATGGAGAAGTATTTCCTATCCAGAACTTGTTCAAGCAACAAATGGATTTAGTGACAGCAATCTACTTGGCAGAGGGAGCTTTGGTTCGGTTTTCAGAGGGAGACTTTTAGATGGGATGGAAATTGCAGTAAAGGTGTTCCATATGCAAACAGAAAGAGCACTTAGGAGTTTCAATGTTGAGTGTGAAGTGCTTAGTGGTATTCGTCATCGAAACCTTGTCAAGATTATCAGCAGTTGTACAAATGAAGATCTTAAAGCATTGGTGCTAGAGTACATGCCTAATGGGAGCCTTGAAAAGTGCTTATATTCTGATGAATACTTTTTGGACATATTACAGAGGTTGAATATATTGATAGATGTGGCGTCAGCTTTGGAGTATCTTCACTTTGGTTATTCAGTCCCTATAGTTCACTGTGACATCAAGCCGAGCAACGTACTGCTGGACCAAAGCATGGTTGGACACTTGAGTGATTTTGGCATTACAAAGCTGTTAGGTGAAAAAGATTCCATGACACAAACACAAACCCTTGCCACAATTGGTTATATGGCACCAGGTAAAATTCCATTACATTTTGTTATTCATTTTATGGTTTCTTTATTTTCGATATAAATATTTCCAATATTGAAATCGATAAAGTCAATTCACAGAGTATGGAAGTGAAGGAAGGGTATCTCAAAAAGGTGATGTTTATAGCTACGGTATTATGCTGATGGAGACATTTACAATGAAGAAGCCAACCGATGAAATTTTTAACGGAGAAATGACCTTGAGACATTGGATTGGTAAGTCGTTAAATCGTTCGATCGTGGATGTTGCAGATAACGATTTACTACAAAGCGAAGATGGTTATTTTTCAGAAAGGGAACAATGTGTATCATCTATCTTAAGTTTAGCCATGGATTGTACCATAAATTTACCGGAGAATAGGATCAACATAAGAAATGTAATAAGTAGACTCATAAAGATCAGAGCAACATTTATGGCCGGTACTCGAAGGCCATGATGTAAGATAGTAATTGTATTTGTTGGCAGTAGAAAGTTGTTTTCTTTAGTTTTGATCATTGACACTTAATGTCCCTGGATCGTTCGTGTTTATATTGAATTGTTTGCAATCATTATATCATATTATGTTATTGTATTCCCTCAAATGCTTGGTTTGTTACCACGGTTTTCCTCCACCATAAGTGAGGGTTTATCAATAAACTTGGGACGGGGTCACAAGACGAGTGGCTACTGACTATTTGATAATATATATATATATATATATATTATATTTTGATATAATCATTTACCTAGTTTTCTGGTAAAGTCGTCACCTTCACAATCTATAAAGACAGACAGACTAGTCAAAACTAAGAAATAACTCTAACTATTCCAAACGAAACCAAAGATTGACACTCACCATATCGACTCCAAACACGTGGGTGGACATATTTTTCATTCCCAAAGGGCCTAACTATTTAGCACTCTTGACGAAAAAGAAAGTATCCTTCTATCTCTAGTCATTAGTTGTGAAGTCAATAATGAGGTGTGTGGCACCAAACCTCAAACACAATGTGAATCGACCCTTATCATGCGTATGTTGCTTCAGAAAGTAGTTGTTTAGAAGTGAGCCTAACCCAAATCTTAACTTCTCCTTCTCACAGAGGACAATCAGGCATAATAGGATCCTCCAATTATTTGGCATCAACTGGCTAGAGGCGATGTCGTAGTACACCAATAATCTACGAGCCAAAAAAGGATCAGGGAATCTAAACCCCTGTCACAAGTTATACTTGTAGAAGCACGTCCATCCTAGGATATCCCAGTCCGCTCGCTCATTTTCCTCATAGCACGTAGTTTGATTGACTCAGCCTCTGGTCGAGATTGAATCACTGGTCGGGGAGAGTGAAGTCTAGTCGGGTCTGGTATATGGTCAACTGAGCAACACGTAGACAACATTGAATTCAATGCATCACGACACGAATACGTAGAGAATTGAATGAATCTTAGTACCATGCTACGTATTCTCGGTTTCGGACCCTAGTTAGGAGAGTGAAATTTTTTTCTTTGGTCCCTTGCCAAATTTGGCTATTAAAACCATCTCTAGTGCACGTGTTAGTTTCAATGTCAAATTTAACAAAAAAAAAAATGTAAAATGCTATATTTGGGACAACAAATTAGCATTGTGCTCCAATACACAATAGTATTTAAACTGCTATTTTTATTATTTTATTAATTAAAATTATAAAAATCAACAACTACCATTAATGTACTTATTATCTTTTTTTTTTAGAATTGAATAAAAAAAAGGAAGAAGAAAAAGTAAAGACAAAAATGGAAAAATATTTAATTTATAAAGAATAGTTGCATATGTAATAAATTATGGTTGAAATAACATTAATGTATATTAAATTTAAATTAATTTAAATATTTAAAAAATAAGTATTTATTGTTATGCTAAATTTGTCATACGCTATTCTTTGTGCCAAAATTTGACACAAAGAATATAATATGTCAAATTTGACTTAACATTTAGCAGTGCATTGGAGGGAAGTTTTTGTACAATATGCTAAATTTTAACATTGATACAATTATTTGACACAGCATTAGAGATGCTCTAACAATACATATAAATATTTTTATAGAATGATTTCCTCTCATTCTTTTCTCCTAGTTAGTATTATTACTTTCTCTTATAAATCAAAGCATAAAAGCATAGAAAGTAATAATACAAACCAAGAGAGGAGAATGAAAGGAAATCAATTTTATGAATATATTTATCTGTATATATTGAATGCTTACACAATAAACCTATATATAGGCACAGTGAGAATTGAATTTACAATGAATGGGACATAAGAGCAAGAGAGGTAACTTCCTTATATTGAAACAGGAAATAAGATCAAGGGAATTAAATGCAAATTATTCTCTAGGTGGTGAAAGTCAATTATTTCACAACACCCCCCATTAGACATACGCCACCTAGATAATTTCTGAGATTCTTAAAAAAAAATATTGGACGTGCTAAAATACTCTCACTAAAAACCTTACCAGGAAAACCAGTTGGACAAAACATGATCAAGGGAAAAAAAGTGCAGTGCACAAATGTTCAAAATGAAGAATATTCTCCCCATGAAAATGCTTTGTTCTTAATCTTGTAGTTTGCTAAGTCAACGCATCCCAATGTCATATATCAATTTCGTTAATGTTGTCGTCGGTAGGGTCTTCGTAAATAAATATGCAAGGTTATTTGTGGATCTTATCTATTTGACATTGATTTATCGATTTTCTTGGAGTTCATGAATGTAAAAGAACTTTTGTGATATATGCTCGATTCTGTATCCCTTGATATACCCCCCTCTAACTTGTGCAATATAAATAGCATATCTTCATATATTGAGACAATGAGCACTTGCATTGTGCTAAGTATAATACAATACCAATAAAATATGGTACTTCTGGACCAAGTATAATTTCATCATTATCTTTAGATCGAAATATATTTTTCTTAAGATCTAAAAATCAAACAACCTTAAAGATGCTCAAAGAATAAGGAAGAGTCATAATTAAATTAACAAACGGTATAAAAATAAACATAAATGTTGCTTTATATTTTAGCAGATCCAGAAAAAATCTGCTTAGTTTTAAAGATGTCCGCAACAATGGACATCACATTGAGGTATAAATGAGGATAATAGAGAAGACTTCTATATTACATCACATGTCTCGAGCCGAAAGCTCATTTTAGAAAAGCTCAATGCTTATTCATCTGGATTTACTATGATGCGTATGATAATTGATAATTCTCATGGACATTCATTAAAGAACCAGAAGATTCTAATGTCCAATTAAATTATATGTACCGTTTGTTCACAAGGAAAGTTTGTGATCAGATCATCCATTACTGTCTTATGCCAGAAGCATGCAATTATATTCTTACAATTGAGTAATTTATATAGAATTTGCAGATTCTTTAATGAAAGTTCCTGAAGGACAATATGATAGTATAATATATCCTTAAAGAATGAATTAACAGTATAAATATGTCTGAAAATGACACTTTGATTATGCAAATAAATAAATACACATCGTTAGGGGGAGAATGATATAATTAGAAAAATCAACGATGTGAAATTGAAGTTGGAATGCATCGTCTTTATCTTATCTTTATCATTATTTGAAGTTCAAATGGTCATTTACTTGCAAATTGAACATTCGAATGAATTTATTAATTGTCAATATTAACCCGGGTGATTGTTCCTGAAGAACAATTTATGCAAATGACAACAAATAAATTATTCGTGGCACACTAGAAGTGTAAAATATGACTTTTATTTAGAAATTATTATTCCCTGAAGCGAATATGAAAGATCATGATCGTGTTAATTAAGAATAATGCTCGAGCTATATATAATTATTATCATGGCTCCCGAAGAGTTAAATGTCTTTGAAGAGATAAAAGCATTTTTGAAGAGGTATAAAGTAATGAAACGTGATTTCCCCCTTCTGAGACTCATAAATTAAAAGACCTCAATTGCCTATGTAAATGCACGTATGCTGGAAGTATACAAATATTACATTTCCTCACTGTAAAAATTTTACAATAGCCATTGAAGTTGCTTATGTATAGTAAATAAAAATTGAGATATTCTATTGTGTTGCTCTGCATATTATGAACTGATGAGGTATTTGAACCACAAATTGTGGATGCATGTCGATATAATACTATTGTTCAAAAGATAGAGCTACATTCATGGACATATAGTGTAGACACTTAAAGTTCTTGTTTTGAAAAAAAAAAATAGAACCGAAAGTTCTTAATTCAAAAAAAAAAAATCAGAACCAGAAATTTTTTATTAAAAAAAATCATCTTAAACTAGAAGTTCTTGATTGGAAAATAAAAACAAAATATCTATATCCCAGTTTAATTAGAACCTGAAATTCTAGACCCATATGGATCTCAATTTTAGTGGAGCTTAATTGTCTTATAATTTTGATTCATTTTTATTTAAAAGAGAAATTAGAGTTTATTAAAATGGAAAGTTCCGGAGCCAAAGCCCAAACAAGCTAAAAAACTGATACAACAGATTTAAAAAACAACAAACGCTGACCTAAAGCCTATAGCCTAAAGCCAGAGCTAAGTACTATTTTTTGATAATATAATACATGATTTTTTTGGTAATATGTACTATTTCTCAGTTTCTATTATTTAGTAATATAATACATGATTTTTGTAAATGGTTAATATATATATATGTAAAATAATATACATGATCATAGAACCAAGAGGATTAAAGTATCATATAATCATAATATTAGATCAAACAACAAAACGTACTGTACAGGCCCAAAATTCTCGGATTCGGATCGGACTTGGGCCGCATAAACAAGGCCAAACTGGATCCGGATAATCCAACCAAACTTGTCACCTCTTATTACACACGCGGCGCAGCCGACCTAGCAGTAGCAGAAGGTATTTGTTTATTCAACAGTATCTAGTTGCCGTCGTTGTCCAGCACAGTCGCATCGCCGGAAATATCTGTGGGAAATCTTGACTTTTTCGCAGGTTAGTGTGTGTCTGTGTCTCGGGCTTTAAAATATCTTATTGGGTATCCATTGAAACTGTTTTCTTTGTTTTATAAATCCAATTTTGATTGTTATTGTCAAAGCAGTGTAGGTTCAATCTCTGCTTTCTCTGGATATAAATTTATAAAATTTATGTCTTTAACATAAGGATAAATATTGAATGCTAGTCTCCATGTATTCACTTATAGATGAAGTACCTGAAGCCCTTGAATTTCTACAAGGAATTTTTCAAGGAATTTTTGGTGAGGAAAGATTCGAAACATGGTCGGTTGCTAGGTTTGGATGTTAGTGATAAGTATGTGTCGTTGGCTGTGTCAGATTGGAAGAACTTAACTGCTGTGCCTTTGAGGTATGACATGTCTTATTATATTATGTTCGTTATTGTGTTGTCATTATCTTGTAATGTCAATTTTTTCAACATAGCAGAGCTTTGGATAGGAAGGAAAATAATCTGAGTTCCATGGCTGCTGATCTTTTTCAATCTTTGGTAAGTTTTACTAATCTGTGAGTGTGTTTTGTTTCACCTGCCAACGGGCACAACATGTAATCTTATATCTTACAACATGTCTAATGTGGAGCTGTTACAAATTTTTGGCCTTCTTCATACTGTAGATTCCTTTTTTTTTTTTTTTCCTTTTCCGTTTTTATGCAGATCCCTGAACATAATCTGGTGGGTTTCGTTGTTGGCACTGATTTTAAAATTTCTAATACTGGATCTCCACCCCTTGTGAGTATTTATGTCCTGGTTTTTTAAGATTGTCTCCTATTTGCTCTCAGCCATTTCTCAGGATTGATTGTATTATTTTTTTTATTTGATTAGGATGCACAAACGCAGAATTTCATTGACGACTTAAGCAAAACAGGAAAAGTTGAAGGTTTAAAGTATACGTATTGGGATGGTGGCATTACATCAAAGGTATATGTGTGTGAACCTATACAAAAATGATTTTTAAAGTTCAACCATTACACTTCATAATAGTTCAAACGTGACGAAGGCCAACAGTGTATTCATTTGTAGTGTGGTTTATTGGAAGCTTTGTCAAGTAGATGTTTGTGACTATTAAATAAGCTTAATTTTGCCCATGTCATTCATCGTATAGCTGTTAGAAGTGCGGATGACAATTATTTTGTGTATGAAATTGCCAAATATTATTAGCCATTATTTTTTGTAGTGCAAATGTTTGCGGCAAGTTTTGCATTAGTGATGCAAATTGTATGATCTGTTCCTTTTGTTGACAGAATGCAGAATTTGTATTAAAGCAACATGTGGAATTTATATTAGAAAGTTTGAAGCAGCCTCAAGACATGTCAAACATAATTATGGAGAAGTGTCAAGCTGTTAGTGCACTACAAGTAAGTGTACTCTTAGTTCATTTTATGATAATAGTTTGTATTCCAATATTTTATGAGTTTATTTGGAATCCCAAGGTAAAATGAAGAAATAGTCGATTAACACTTGTCATATTAGAGAAGGACTTCTTGTATCCTCCGCATATTTCTTCCCTTTTTGATGAACTCTTGAGGATCTGATGCCATGTGCATTGAACAGTTTAGATTAGTTTTAGTTTTTTTTTTTTTTAATCTCTTCAACAACAAATGTCCTCCAATACACGTGACATCAGATCCTCAAGAGTTCAGTAGAGGATCTAAGTCCATTGGAGTATGTACATGGTTGGTTATTCAGTCGCCATTATTACTTTGACATTTGGCAGGGGTATCTGGACGGTGCAAACAAGATGGTAGAAGAGGATTGGGATTGAACATAGGTGGATATTGCACAAACCCATCTTCATGGATGCAGATGCGAGTGGATACTAGTATTAATCAATCATTAATCAGTCATTGAATTAGATTTGTTTGTGTTGAATTTCAAGAATTCTGTATGTGGTGGATTTAATACTATACTAATGGTTTTTTGTTTTAGGTATTATTGTTATTGATAAAGATCATAAAGATGTTTCAATTGGATAAGGATGGAGATTAATTTTTATCAATGTTCTAGTAATCGGCCTAGTCGACCGCCTAGACCTTATGCGGACCTGGCCGTCGTGAGGAAGGTCAAATCGGCCTTCATCGGTGGCCAGGTTCCTAGAAGGGCTAGGCGGAGTCGACGCTAGTCAAATTATTTTATTTTATTTTTTTCTATAACGATGATGTTTTGATCGAAAACGGTTTTGTTTTGTCTTATTCAGCTTCACCGCCCAGGAGGTATCTACTAGGTGTTAGTCTGCATTACGATTGGCGTTTAGCGCCTTCTAGGACACTAATTTTTATGTAAATTTATTTTCTTTACGTCTTCGTATTTTTTGTTTGATTAAGAGTTGTTTGATTTAGGGTTCTTTACCATATTTGATTTTACCAAATTTAAAGAGAAACAATTAATTTATAATGATTATTAATATTTAGGATTAATCTTTACATTTTAGAAATTGTAAATGGTAAATTATTAAATTCAATTTTTTGATCGTGGGTGTGACGTGGGAACTATTATGGGTGGCAATATAGCCGCCCCTTATGAATATATTTTATTTTACAATATTAATATTAAATTTATTTATGACAACATTAGATTGATATGGTCTTTGGTGGTATGTCCCATATCAACGAGGTTGTAGACGTGTGGGTTCTAATTTCTTCCCCTTAAAAATTTGAATTATTATAATATCGAAAGTGCTATTTTATTCAAATCTGATGTTTAGGTGATATGATATATTTAAAATCTATTCATTTTAATTATGAACGGGTTATTTCAAGAATATTTATATAAATTTATTTTAATATTTCTCGATGATATTCTTTTTTTACGGTTGGACTTGGAAAGAACACCTTCACTATTTGGAAATTGGAACCAGTGTTAACTGTATTAAGAAATCACCCGTTGTTTGTCAAGAGAGAGAAGTGTCAGTTTGGGCAGCGATAGGTCCTCTACCTCGGTCATGTGATTTCTAATGAAGTTGTCGTGGATCAAGACAAGATCGCAGCTATGGTTAATTTGCCTAAACCTATCACTCCAAAAGCACTCAAAGGTTTCATGGGATGACAGGTTACTATCATAAGTTCATTCAAAACTACGGAAAGATTGTAGAACCACTAACTTGGAAGCTTAAAAAAGACTCCTTTCAATGGTCGCCTACAGCGGATACTACCTTTCAAAATCTAAAATCAGCTATGATCAAAGCTCATTAGCTTTACCCAAATTTTGCACAAAGTTTTATTGTGGAATGTGATGTTGGCAGTTCGGGGGTGGGAGCTATATGGATGCAAGACCGGCCAATAGCCTTTGATAGTCGGGCGTTGCAAGAAAAAAAATTATTAGTATCAACAAACCAGAAAGAAATTATGGCAT
This sequence comes from Dipteronia dyeriana, assembly GCA_032871835.1. Classification (NCBI taxonomy): domain Eukaryota; kingdom Viridiplantae; phylum Streptophyta; class Magnoliopsida; order Sapindales; family Sapindaceae; genus Dipteronia; species Dipteronia dyeriana. Next base: position 825,285 of record CM065295.1, read on the forward strand.
TAGTCTTGGTTGTACAACGATGGCATCCATATTTACTCGGGGAGAGTGAGAACGGACCATCAAAGTTTGAAGTACCTACGAGTCCTAGAGCTCAACAAAGATGGTTATGTACGAATGGGGTTCGATTTCATCATCGAATACAAGAAGGGACCCGAAAATATTGTGGCTGATGCTTTATCTAGAAGAGAAGACGATGCAAAGGAGGCAAAACCATTAGGCGAGTTAGAAGCAACTCTCATGAAGAGTATCATAAAACCCTCCAGTGGATTCGGGCCACCTTTTACTGGACGGGAATGCAGAAAAAAATCAAGGAGTTGATAGCAGCATGTGACATTTGCCAATACCACAAGTCCGAACAACTTGCTCCTACTGGGCTTCTACAACCACTGCCAATTTCGAATCAGGTATGAGTGTATATATTGATGGATTTCATCGATGGCTTATCGGTATCTAAAGGCAAAACTACAATTTTTGTCGTGGTTGATAGATCGACCAAATATGCACATTTTATTCCATTGTCCAATCCTTACACTGCTGTTAGTGTTGCTGAGATTTTTTTTGATAATGTATTTAAGTTGCATGGGATGCCGAGATCGAGATCCCACCTTTACAAGCATCTTTTGGTCAGAGTTATTCAAGAGGAATGGCGCAATCTGATTGCCAAAGTTAGGTGGTGAATCGTACCCTTGAGATGTATCTAAGGTGTTTTTCGAGTTCGCGACCCAAAGAATGGTGTAACTGAAAGAAGATATAGAACCTATATCGTACAGAACGGGAATTTGAAGTGGGAGACTGGGTTTATCTGAAACTCCAGGCTTATCGACAGACATCAGTGGCGATAAGAAAAGCTGCCAAGCTAGCTTCAAAATATTATGGACGAGCAATTTCTTGTAAGTCTAAAATTCATCTTGCGTTCCTTGTTTCTCTTTTGAAGAAAAAAGTTAGCTTCAGGCATCCAATTCAAGGTGAACTTCCAGGCTTCTAGCTGTTGTAATAGATACAGGAACCGTTTTCCCTACACCACATTCAGTTCTCGATCGACGTCAACAAAAAAAAAAGAAAAAAGATGAGATTCTTATTCATTGGAAGGGCACTTGGGAAAATCTTGCTGGAATGCAAAAGCAATCTCCTGACCATAGCCTCGAGGGCAAGGCTGGTTTTTAAGGGGAAGAGAGTTGTTCTGTGCCTTTCTTTCTTCTAATTTTTTTAATGCTTTGTTATTTTCTAGTTGTTGAATAAATCTTATGAGGTCCAGTTTGGCATTGTTGTACCGTGAGGAAAATTGCTTTTGATTCTGCTGTGGGGGAATTGCTTTTGGATTTATTGTGAGAGGAATCGGTTGGATGTTTGGTAAACTGATTTTTAAAAGTGCGGTAAGAACCAAAAGCAATTTCAATGTGTTTGGTAAAGTAAAAAGTGGTGTAGCTTTGCAAAATTACTAGAAAGGTCACAAATGAATATTTAAGATGTTTTGAAAATAAATAATTTGTTTTATTTTTGTCTGACCATAAATATGTAATAAAATAAATAATTTGTTTTATTTTTGTGAGACCATAAACTTGTTATAAAATAAATAAATAAATTTTGTTAAAATATATATAATTTTTTTTTAATATTTTTTTTATCTATTACCACATATATTGTGAATATGTCAAGAAAACTAGTAAAATTTGATTTATAGATTCATGAGATTACACAATTGAAATGGACAACAAAAGATTCTAAATAGCAAAGTATATGTTATAGTAAATTGTAAATAAATACTAAGTGCGTGTTTTATTATGTGGTAAATTTCATAAAAGGAAAAGGATAAAATAGAAAGTTTGGAAAAAATTCTTTAATAAAAGTTTGGTATTGCTGTGCTGTGGGAGAAGTGTTTTTGAAATTGCTGTGGGGGGAATTGCTTTTGGAATTGCTGTGGGAAGAATCAGCTGAGTGTTTGGTAAACTGATTTTCAAAAGTGCTGTGAGAACTAAAAGCAATTTCAATGTGTTTGGTAAACTGAAATAAAAAGTATTGTGAGTGTATAAAATTACTAAAAGGACATAGACATCTAAATGGTACTAATGAGCTATACTTTATATTTTTCTTGTTTATTTGTGTTTAGTGTTATATAATTATGGTACTTTATTGAATTAATTATCCCCATTTTTTATTCTACTTTATTTAATTAATTAACCTTATTTATTTATTTATTTATTTATTTATTTTGTTCTACTTTATTTTTTTATTTTATTTTTATTCTACTTTATTGAATTAATTATCCCACTTTTTTATATACAGTTATGGCAACATTTTTTTTTATATAAGTCTATTTTTTTTTGTTAAATTTCGTTAAAGGCAAGGAAAAAGTTGGAAAGTTAGTAAAATTTCATTTAATATCACTGTAGCATGTTTTCTAAAAGCAGAAGCCAAAATCCAAAAGCATGTATTTGTAGCTTCTCAAAAACTCAGTTGGGAGAAGCTAAAAGTGACCAAAAGCACTTCCCCGCGATTTTACCAAACACCCTGTCTTAGGTCCAGAATCACTTTTGGCCCCAAAAGCAGCTGGGAAAGCAATGTCAAACTAAGCCTAAGAGTGTTTTCATTCTTGTTTCGCAGGAAACTGTTTCTTAATTTATGTTGTGAGGAAGTCAAAAGAGACCAAAAACACTTTCTAGATATTTTACCAAACACGGTAGGCTAACTTCAGAAGCACTTTTGGATCCAAAAACTGTCTGGAAAGTAATCCCAAACTGAACCTAAGTCTTGTTTCAGTTGAGCTTGTGTCACGGGAAGAACTGTTCTTCTCCTATTTGGTTGGGTAGGTGGTTCTGTAACTGTTTTTTCTATTTTGTTGATTAAAAAGCCAAAGTCTGTTCTTGAATAAGATATGCTATCAATTTTCTTCAAACACTTAGGCTCAGTTTGGTATTACTTTGCTGTGGGGAGAAGTGCTTCTAAAATTGCTGTGGGAGAATTGCTTTTAGAATTGCTGTGGAAAGAATCAGCTGAGTGTTTGGTAAACTGATTTTAAAAAATGCTGTTACTACTAAATGCAATTTCAATGTGTTTGGTAAACTGATATAAAAAGTGTTGTGAGTGTGTACAATTACTAAAAGGACAAAGACATCTAAATGATACTAATTTGTTATACTTATATTTTTCTTGTTTATTTGTATTTAGTGTTAAGTGTTATATAATTATGGTACTTTATTGAATTAATTAGTCCTATTTTTTATTCTACTTTATTAATTAATTAGTCCTATTTCTTTATTTTTTTTTATTTTTTTATTTCTTTATTTTATTCTACTTTATTTTTTATTTCATTTTTATTTTACTTTATTGAATTAATTATGGAAACATTTTTTTTTGTACAAAAATATAAGCCCAATTTTTTTTGTTAAATTTCGTTAAAGGCAAGGATAAAGTCTGAAAGTTAGTAAAATTTCATTTAATATCACTGTCGCGCGTTTTCTAAAAGCAGAAGCCAAAATCCAAAAGCATGTATTTGTAGCTTCTCAAAAACTCAGTTGGAAGAAGCTAAAGTGACCAAAAGCACTTCCCCACGATTTTACCAAACACTTTGTCTGAGGTCCAGAATCACTTTTGACCCCAAAAACAGATGGGGAAGCAATACCAAACTGAGCCTTAGTATTGTTGAGAGGTCAAAGGTTACTCATCCTTAAATAGCTTCAAATTTTCTAATTATCATCATAGGTAAAAAAAGGAAATGTCAGGATTATATAAAATCAATGACTCTTAGGTTTTCTCACATATACAGACTGGTCAGATTTTTCATTCGGTGGGATTCAGCTCCGACTCAAATTCATAGTTTGCTAGCTAGAGATGTTTGTGGTCTTTCTAATTATAGGTTTTCTTCTTGATGGTTTTAAAAAAAAAAGAATTCACATAATACACAAGCCTAAATCAAGGCCTAAACACATGACAGATTCGAGGAAAGGAGTTCTATATATATGAGTGGATAGCTTTATTAATTATGAAGTTAATTATTTCAGAATTATATGAATGCTTTAATTATTTAGAAAAAAATGATTTATTAATTTATTAAGTTAAACGATTTTTCAGATGATTTGATATGTTTTTAGAAATATATTTAGGGCTTCGTTTGTTTTTTCCACTTAAAACTTAATGGGTCTGAATTGAACTCATTAATTTGTTTTGTTTATTTTTTTAAGTGGTCAAATAACTTAAAAATATAAAAAAAAAACAACTTAAAATAAAAAGTAAGAAATTTTGACTTTTAACTTAATTCCAAATCATTGAATTACAATTAATATATTCATTTCCAAGTCTATTCTCCTAAAAAAGATATATTTTCAAATTTATTATAATTTGATATGGTGTAGAATTTATATATATATTTCTTATTTTAAATGGGTTTTAGAAAGGAAAAAAAAAACCCTAATCACCTTTTTATACTGAAATTTTTATGGGATTAAACAATTGAATTTCTTTAACTCCTACCAATTCGTGGTAAGAACTCTCTCTCTCTATATATATATATATATTTATTTTAAATGGGTTTTAGAAAGTAAAAAAAAAACCCTAATAACCTTTTTATACTGAAATTTTTATGGGATTAAACAATTGAATTTCTTTAGCTCCTACCAATTCGTGGTAAGAACTATATGTATATATATATTATCCATCTATTCATCTAGCACTCAATAAATTTATCTACCGTATTGATTCGATTTTATGGTTTGAAGATGTTCTAGAATAATTCTTTATATATATATATATATATATATATATACACACACACGCGTATAATTCAAGAACCTATTTTTTTTAAAAAAAAATCAATAACTTTTTTTTGATGGTCTTTAGCTCCTACCAAATCCTGGTAAAAACTCTGTATATTTTTTTTTATCTAACTATTCATCTAGTACTCAATAAATTGATTCGATTTTGTGGCTTGAATATGTTATAAAATAATTCATTATATATATATATATATATATATATATATATATATATATATGTGTGTGTGTGTGTGTGTGTGTGTGTGTATAATTCAAGAACCAACTAAAAAAAATCAGTAACTTTTTTTTTTTTGCATCCGGTGCATATTGAACTGGCAAAATTATATTCTTTGATAAATTTTTTATTTTAAAAATTGAATTTTGTTTGTAGAAGACGCAAAAAATCTTATAAAGAATAATACATGTCAAATTGTTTCTTTTAATTAGTATGGATATAAATGTAAAATTACTAGTTTTTAGACAATTTTATTTTTAAAAAACAAACATGTTGATAGTACATTCAGATATGAGAATTAAAAAAAACAAACATGTTATTCAGGTTCAGATTTTAGTCTCTATTCAGTCTTCAGAAAAATTCAGGATCATTCAGTCTTCAGACAAAAAAACAAACGACCCCATACCTTTAGGGATATAGCTTAATTAATAGATGGATAAGGATATCGTTCGATTAGTAGATGAACGGGTTTAAAAATGGGACAAATAAATCACAAGCAGCTTGTCACGGGCCGCAAGCTGCCAAGCCAGGATCCCAACAAAGGCCACAACTATGCCAAGCTCTTGGAAGATTCTAGAGACTTCTCCACAATTCCAGCATTGGTCAAGCTTCTGGAAGTCTCTAGCAACCCAACCCTCTCTACACCATTCTTGTATTTAGCTAGATAGTTGTAGAATAATCTAGAACCCTGTAAAGGCATGTAAATACATGTAGAATATTCTAGCTAGGTGTAGAATATTCTGGAGACTTAATCTCCACTATTAGACTAGATTAATCTAGAACATTCCTTAAGGAGGTGTCTCACCTATAAATAGCCAACCCCCCTTCATTTGTAAATCATCCTAGAAACTCAAGCATTCTAGTATCCAAAGCATTGTAAAGCTTCCTTCATAGCAATACAATCTTTGCTTTCCATTCAAGCTCTTCTACTCTTTTCTCTAAAATCTCTCTTGTAAGGCTTACTTAGCAACATTCTCATAGAATTTACCTAAATGTCGCACGGGTGTGCTGCGCAAACTTTAACCCCGTGACAAGCTGCTCAAAAAAGCTTACAAACAGATCTCCGGATCCAAATTATTTATGATATTTTATACATGTTTTGATAAAATAATTAATAAAGAATTATATATGTATGCTAAAAATTATATACACGTGTATGATAGATTATTAGTGTAGTTGACACTCGACAGATTCCCCATGATAGATTATATATATTATATATAATACTAATTAAGATAGTGAAGGATCAAAAACTCAAATTAAATCGACTTAAAATTTTAATTTTAATATCTCAATCATTTTTATACTCTAAATTTAATAGTTGAGATTTACATATATTTATCACTCTTGAATTAAAAACACATTAATGATTAAGATATTAAAATCAAAATTTTAAATTATAAATTTAAATTATTTTAACCTAATCCTTTAATAAATAATATATATTTGTTAACGATATTTGTTTAATAGCATTACATTTAGAAATCGAAAGTTATCATTTTTTTTTTACCTTATTTGTTAGTAATAGGTAAAAAATAATGACACTTAGATAAGAAGGGAACTTAACGAGACTTACCGCTCATAAACAAATTACTAAAGAAAACCAAAAACTTGTTTGACAAAATTAAACATGCAATGAATAGCACAGGTTCAAAAAGGAATCATGTATAAGCCATTGTTGATTGACCATGATGTCACAAACGTTAGCTTGAAGTTGAAGGGAAGTATCAATTTTAGCCGATATTTATACAGTTTTAGCTACTATTATCAACATATAGAAAAGAAAATAGAAGAAAATTTGGGTCCTGTATCCTACTCTCTTTATATGCATCTTGCAAATAAGTCATCAAAGCTTTGTTATAACGAAACACATCTTCGAAAAGGACACTCAACTAATGATTAAAGGACAATTTCTTACTTTTTCAATCACCAGTAGTCCTTGCAAGAACAACTCCCATCAATGAAACAATGAAATCTGTTATTATCCCTCACAATGATCTCCCTTCCCTCCAACTTAGAGATCATCTTTATAGCATTGTGACAATCCCAACAAACTCTTAGATTCTTCACCACCCTAATCGCTGCCCCTGTTTCGCTAACAAGTAGCGCAAAACAAATGGCCAATTTCTCACTATGTGTTCCAACCATCTCTTCCTTCTCTTCTTCTTCAACATCTTTTAGCACACAGCTCTTGTCGGATTCGTACCCAAGCCTTCTCATCTTGGTTTTCAATTCTGCTAATAGCTTGTAGATATCATCCGATAGCTCGTGCCATCTATCTCCAACTATGAATTTGTGCATTTTACCCTTGTATTCCACCAAACTCCATGCAGTTGTCTTCTGCACTCCCCTTTCCCTCATCGCTTCTCTGATTTTGTCGACGTCTTCCCACCTCCCTGCAGAAGCATATATGTTGGAAAGCAGAACGTAATTTCCCGAATTATTTGGTTCTAGTTCAAATAACTTGTTTGCAGCAAGTTCCCCAAGTTCAACACTTTTGTGAATCCTACTAGCATTCAAAAGAGATCCATAAACTCCTCCATGTGGCTCCATTGGCATGCTATCGATTAATCTTTTAGCTTCGTCTAGTTGACCTACTCGACCTAACAAATCAACCATGCATGCGTAATGATCAACAGCCGGATTTTCTATTGATTCGAACACTTTCCAGCCTTCTTCTAATAATCCTGCATGGCTGCAGGCAGTTAAAACACCAATATATGTCACACGGTTTGGCTCAATACCTTCATTTCTCATCTTTGAAATGAGTTCAATGGCTTCTATTCCGTGGCCATGAGCTGCAAATGCTGCAATCAAAGTATTGTAAGAAACCACATCTCTTGTATTCATTTCTTGAAAAATTCTATTCGCATCCTTCATGCTTCCGCATTTTGAATACATGAAAATCAAAGAATTGTACCCTGAAATGCTGAGTTTGATCCGATTCTCAGTGAGAAAAGTTACAGCCCAATTACCCAATTCTAGAGCCCCAAGATGTCCACAGGCGGATATAACACTCACCATAGTCACCTCATCTGGTTTTGCTTCTTTAGTAACAATCATTTCTTTAAAAAGATCAATTGTCATAGTCGACTGCCCATTTTGAGCATACCCAGCAATCATTGAGTTCCATGATACTACATCCCTCTTCGGCATCTTATCAAAGTGCTCTCTAGCTGCATCCAAATAACCAACTCTTGTATACGCTGAAATCATTGCATTCCAAGTAACAACATTCCTATACACGCCCAACTCCTCAAACATTCTTTTCGCGGTCTCAATGCTCCCACACTTTGCATACATATCAATCAAAGCTGTCTTCAGAAAACAATTCAAACGTACCTGTTTCCGCTCAAGCATTTTCATTAATGAGTCCGCAAGGTAAGGATTGCCACGAGACGAACACAACGAAACAACAATAACCCATGTAGTTTCATTAGGTTCAACCTCCCCAGCATTGATCATATCATAAAACAACTTCAAGCCTTCCTCTGCAAACCCATTTTGAGCATAACCAGAAAGCATTGCGTTCCAAGAAACCACATTTTTCTCCGGCATTGTGTCAAAATACCTCCTTGCACTCACCAAATCCTTTCTCTTAGCGTACCCAGAAACCATCACGGTCCAAGTCACAACATTCCTCTCAGTCATCATGTCAAACAATCCACACACCTCAGCTTCAAAACCCCACTTCCAATACCCTGAAATCATCGAATTCCAATCCGCAACAGTTCTCTCAGTCATTTCATCAAACACTTTCCTAGCTAACTCCACCGAGCCAATATTCTTTGCGTAGACATCCATGATCACATTGCGCACGTAGCGATCCTGAGCGTGACCCAGTTTCAAAACATGCGCATGCAACACAATTCCCGCGTAGCCTGACGATTTTATCAACACGGTGTACACAGATGCATCAGCCTTTACATTGCTCGATTGCATATTTTGATAGAGACACAGGACCTCACTGTCAGCACCGAAATGGGAGTAGTAATTTAGCATGCAAGCAAAGACGTGGGCATTCGGGTCCCGTGTGGACTCAAAGATGCCACGGGCATAAGATAGCGGCGCGTTGAGGCGCCTGCAATGGGTGATGAGGAGTGAAACATAGTAGTTTTGGTGGTGGAGGGAGTTATGGAGGATGTGCGCATGTAGCTGGTTGAGTTGGCTGAGGTTGGCTAGTTTGCTTGATATGGTTGTGGCCAAGTTTGACATTATACAGGTTGACTCCAACTTGATTCACTTGTATTGATAGCATTTTTTACTTGTTGTCTTCGAAAACGTTCAACTTCATGTATTTTTTTTACATGTAAATATATTTTATGTTCAACTCCGAAAACATAATTTGTTTTTTTATATTTATAACTATTACAATCTTTCGGATTTTATAACGGTGAATGACTCGAATTCACAACATTTTGGACGTAGGTGTGAGAGCTACAATAAGATTGTCGTGGACTGGATATCTACTCTTATAATAGGAATAGTTATAAAATGTATATAAACCTCTCACAATTCGTGTGTAAAAGTAGTATATTACCACATATGCTAAGAAATGATGTGTTTTAGTAGGGTTACTTGCTTTAATTTTTGGATTAAATAATTAGTAACATTTATTTGTTCAAAAACAAAAATTTCATCGCAAACAAAAAAAGTTAAAAGTGTGATTCTAGATATCATGCACTATATTTTCAATATAAAGAGATAAAATGATATTGATATAGTGGTATCAAAAATTAAAGATAAGAAACGATATTTAACCCAATGATATACATATCTAACACACTAGAATGTTAAAAGTTTGAGTCGCGTGCTTGTATCCCATCCCTAAATCATGAATTAATAATTCAAATATATATATTAAAAAAAGAAACTTTCTCCAAGTCAAACCCATTCGTGATCAATTGAGACAGCATGCTGAGCCAAAGCATGAGCAACTTTAGAAGTTAGAAGCATTCCATAAACTCAATCATGTCCTTACGATATACAAGTTTTTATCTTTTATCTTTTTAGAGGTTTTGTTCAGACGTGTGTAATTATATATTTATAGGTAAAAGTGGTAGTTGTATGGTATGTGTCAGGCAGTGGATCCCATTTTAATGGAGGATAGACAGAGACTTTGTAACCTCAATTGGTTTGGACTTTGGACCAATATTGAAAGCAATGACAATGACACCTTTTTGGTGCTAGCTAGCTACTCCTCTTAGTTTGGCTGCTTCATACATTGTTGATTCAAGTACAAAACCCATCATTCTATTGCCAAATCCTTGATATAATTTATATATATTGTAATGTAACTCAAATCAGAAGTTGTTTGGAAATATTTTAAATAATTATAAAGCACAAAGATATCCAATAATGTGTGGAAAGGTCAATTTTATATCCTCTCTTAGAGGAATTTTTTTTTTGATGAAACCAGTAACATCTAATGCTATGATATATACCAAACAAATGAACAAAGCTATTTTAATTCCAGCGGAAATAATCAAAATCCTCCCCATAGTTTGCGTTTCTCACCAAAATTCTACTTTTAGTTTCATTTTTGTCATTGTCATTACTTTAAAAAGGTGTCTATATTTGTATAAAAATAAAAAATGAAAGTGAAATAGATGGAAGTCTCTATATTACAATAATGAATATTGAGGATATGAGATCTATGTATAGTTGGAATCAAACCATGAACTAAATCTACCGTGAAGGAAATACACCACAAAAGAAATAGGTCGTATAGGAAATACTCTCTCTCTCTCTCTCTCTCTCTCTCTCTCTCTCTCTCTCTCTCTCTATATATATATATATATATATAAACCATATAGGAAATACACAATATCAAATTATATCGGTTATGATATGGTAACATCCTCCTCGCAAAATTGAGGAAGTGGTGCACGTGTGACCTCCACTGAACGTCGATCGTATCATAGTTGGCGGCATTGGAATGGTCGGAAGCTTCTGAAGACAATGAAGGTGGCAGTGCGATGCAACACCCAACCATGACAAGAGTACCAGCGAAGGGACTCTGATAGAGCGTCGATGAAACACTTCATAAAGTGACGACAAAACAGCTTAACAGAGTGCCGACGAAGCGACTTGACAGATTGGCCAACGGTGCGGCTTGATAGAGTGGCTGACGAAATGGCCTGAAGGAGTAGTATTCACACACACACACACACACACATATACACACACGCACACACACATATGAAAATAAGAGAGGTGTGTAAAACCACCAAGAGGGGGGTGAATGAGTTGTTAATCAGTTAATTACAAATTTTTCGATTATACAATATTAGCAATTAAAACCCAAAACAAACAACAATAAAAATCAAGTAAAGTGCGGAAAAATAAAGAACACTTGATTTTTACATGGAAACCCTCCAACTAGGAAAAACCACGGGACCAACCACGCTAGCCACTTCGAACCTCAAATCCATTATTTGAATACTGTCTTACAGCCTAATTAGTTGACACCCTAGTCACACTATTCTCGAAAGCAACACGATCTACTATACTTGTGGGCCTTTAATAGTGATTCTAGTCTAATTGCTTGTTAATCAACCCATGATTGTAAGACTTGCTTACTTGTACAACTTCACCTAGAAGTAAACAAAACTTTAACTCTATGAAAAGATTAAGTCTAGGTGAATATGTATGAATATTCAAGGTGCAATATAGTGCAAGACCACACACAATATGCTTAACTGGTGATTAAGATGTAAATCTAACAATCCTAGTTATCAAGTTGTCTACAGGAACACGCATGTAAACATTGCTTAACAAGAAAGTGAAACCTAGTCACTAAGCAATCAAACAAACCTCAACTAAGTCATGACAACCTAGATGTGCAAACAAGAAGATGTATATGTAAGAAATATGCAATTAACTAACAACTAAGCACTCTATATGTCAAAAAGGACTAATCTTGGAAACATAGAACAATAGATGAAGCAAGAAATGAAATCTACTTACCAAGTTTTTGAAACAAGCAAGAACCATGAAATGAAGATGCAATGTGAAGTTTAACAAGTCATGGATTTGAGGTTTGGTGAGACAATGATGAAGTTTTTAAGGCTTTTCTCACTAGAAACTCTATATCTCTCATAAGAGAGTCAAAAGACTGAGTTCTTTTATAACAAAGAACAAGAGGGATATAAATAAGGAATGACAAAACTACGACGTTTTGAACAACATAGGGCTACCGCGGTTTTGATCTTCACAGTCTACCAAGATGGCAGCCAGCAGCGGCAAGGCAAACGAAACTTCACCAACATGCCACTGTCCCCTTTTTTCGTCGTGGTCTAAGATGACACTTGAATTGCGGCCGTTCTCAGAAGGCTTGTTGTGGTCGATTTACCGCGGTCCACCAAGACGTCACTTGGACCGCAAAAATGGTTGTCGCTAGCTCATCGCTGTCTCCCACGACGGCACTATGACCACGAAAATTGTTGTCGCTAGCTCACCGTTGTCTCCCATGACGGCACTACCACCGCAACAATAAGAGGAATGGCCTTTTCATGCAATCTAAAACACTAACATGTATACAATGTGTACAAGTGTGTAAGTGGTGATAATGCACACATAAAGATGCAATAAATGACACAAAAGGATGATATGCAAGTGTGTGTGTGCACCTAAAAAACTCTTCAAGAATCAAAGTCGAGTGTTTTACCTTTAATCACTTGATCCTAAAGCTTTGAGGATGTCAATGGAAACTTGATTACGAACACGTCAAGCACCTAATCTATTCTTACATTAAAATCCTCAATTGTGGTTTGTCACTAAAATAAGTCAATCATAAAAAGGTGGCAGTTACAATAGAGTTTATCAGGTCAAGTATACTTGAGGCTAATTAATCTCAGGGATCATGTAATCATGCATGAGATCATGTGATCATGTGTTTATAATGTTATCGCTTATAAGTTACACGTGATCACAAAAAAAAAAGTAATCACATTAAAATTTAAGTCTTGTTTTTGTTGTGATCGCATGTAACTTATATAAGATAACGTTATCAATATATGATCATATGCTACTCACATACGATCACATGATCTCATGTATGATCATATGTTTCCGAAGATTAGTTAATCTCATGTAAACCTGACCTAATAAGTACTATATATATATATATATACATTTATTAGTGAGTCTCTCACGAGAGATCCCTTATTTTAATTTTGGTAAGGATTTTGATAAAATCAAATCAATTTTTATGAATTTTGAACTTGATTTTTTTGTGGATAATAAGTTCATTGAAATCTACCTATAAATAAAATTTGAGAATTTTTCAAGAACTGTAACTATTTATTCTGATTTTGTTAAAAAGGAAGGCATTAGAAAATAAGTGAAATATAGAAAAATTCAAGAAAAATAGTTCTAGTACGTAAAAAATTCTCAAATTTTATTCATAAGTATATTTCAATGAATTTATCATTCATTAAAAAAATCAAATCAAAATTCATAAATATAGACGTGATTTCATTAAGGTCATTATCATAACTAAAACAAGGGATCCTTTTAGAATAGACTTTTATCTTTATATATATATATATATATATATATATAGTAGAAATGGTAATTTATTACCATACCTCTTGTCTACTCAAGTGTAGTCTATTATATTTATAGTGATTCGGGTAATTTTGTTTTTACTTTTTCTTTTAAAGGAATGTTGATATTATGTATATGAACATGATCATAAGATATATGTTGAAAAAGAAATGTGGGAATGAATTTCTTATTAATTGGACCTACCCTCTCATAAAGTATTGTGTATATATATGTTTGTAGTATTAAGGCAGATGATGTTGTCACTTGGGATAAGCTGTTTGTGGATATAATTAATCACTAACCTAACAACCGTTGCAATGTTTCCTAATGCAAACAAATCAAAACCCATGTTGTGTGTTTGTTTTGACAACAACTTATATCGGAAAAAAGAACATGAAACCAAACACAAACACAAAAAGTAAGTATATCTAGCTTTTGGCCGTCTGGTTTGTGCAAACCTAAAATCTTGATTACTTAATTAATTAGGCTGCCTAACTCCTATGATTAGGCACCTCTAAGTATTCTTAATTAATTAGCAGCACTCTAATTTTGACTACATGAGAGAATGTGATCAAATCCTTTATTGATTTAAGTTATGTTTTAACCATCGTTATTAAAGACGTCACTCGTACGTTCTACTAATTCATAATATAAGGAGACATTGTCAAAATGAATAAACACTTTTTACCACCAACTATGGATGTGTAAAAAACCGTCAAACCGAACCAAACCGACTAACCCAACCTATAAAGTTTGGGTTGGTTCGATTACAAATATAAAAAATATGTGGGTTTGTTTGTCTTTTGGACAAATCGATTAAAGGTGGTTCGGTTTGGGTTGAGTGAAATAATTCACCAACCCAAACAAAACCACATATTTTAAAAAGTAAAACTAAAATATAAAACTCACCTACGTTTTCTATTCAATCCATGTTTTATAACTTTTAGTGATTACTTTAAACTTTTATAGTTTATTTATTTGAAATATAAAGCTCACCTACGTTTTCTATTCAATCCATGTTTTATAACTTTTAGTGATTACTTTAAACTTTTATAGTTTATTTATTTGTTTTGATACAAATTTTCAGATTGATTGATGTATTAGGGTTTTAAAAGTATAGATACTGTCAAACATATCATTAATTGGTAATTATTCATTTGACTTTTTTGTACTTTCTTTATATATATATATAATATTTCATGTTATGATTATTATTTTTTTAATATTTTTTACAATATAATACCAAAAAATAAAAGATTTTTGAGTTCAAATCTAAACTGATAAACCAATCCAAACCAACCCGACCTTTTTTGGTTTGGTTTGAATGGGTTTGAAAAATCAAATTGGTTTGGGTTGGGTTGAAATATAGCCAAACCGATCCATATTGCTTTGGTTTGACATTAAGCTTCAACCCAAACCAAACCGAAAATGCACACCCCTACCACCAACCACATTATGCGGTGGTGACGATGAAATGAATAATGACCCTATTTTACGTCGATTTTAACAATTTTTAAGTAGGAAATAATCCCAAATTGACGATGTATCTTTTAAATTCAATTGATATGCACAATAAATGTCATATAACTAGTTGAGATGCAAGATGAGAAATTTAGTATTACTAAATTCATAAACATTTAGTAAATATCTTGTTGTATTTACACTCCAAGGGTATTATGGAAAACCCGCATAAAATATATTCTTCATTTAGAGCATTTTCACTACACTTCTAATTAACCATCCCTTCCAAATCTTATTTATTAGTGGATTGATTTATGTTGTTGTCGTGCAAATTAGTAGCAACACACAACTTCTCTATAACCTTTAATCTCTAGATATTCAATGAAAATATAAAAGAATCCAAAGATTGCATGTGATTAAGCATAATGCATTTGGTTGTAGATAGCAAAGCATGTTCTAAGTAAAAAATTATATATTAATTATTCTCACTTATCTTTATTTTGACTGGCCAATCACGTGCAAGAAAGAGAGAGATCTGATTTGGTTTGTTTAATTTGGGAAATTATAAAATTATAATCACAATTAATAAAGAATATAATGACATGGTTGAAAGAGTTTTTTTGTGGCCTCATTCACATGCTTCCAGTGCCCTGACCAAACAGCCAATTGTCTACTTGTGATTGTCATTACCAAGCCATATATTTTTGTTATATGGCAATTAATAACATATTTAATTTTTTTATTATTGATACTAGCATAACCGATGATTTAGACATGTAAAATGGATCGTGCCATGCCAACCATTTTATCTAAATCATAAATATCATATTTATGCAATGTAATTTTAAATTTAAATTAATATAGTATAAAAATATCAATAAGATATGAGTTATATATGTAGTGTAGGCACAATACCACTAAGATGTAATTTTATTGGACCATATTGGATCTTGTTGGATTGTTTTCAACATGCTTATTGAGTCATGTGTCTTTTATTTTATGTCGATTTTTATTTTTTACAGATTATTTTTGCGGTCTTTTATCTTAATTATAATATTTAGCTGTTTAGTGGCGGGTAAAATTCATATTTTTAAGATCATGTTTGATTTGCGGAAAGGAAATCATATCGGAAAGGAATCCATGTAGGAATAAGACAGAAATCAATTTTCTAAGATGGTGTTTGGTTGGGTTGAGTTGAATGAAATGAAATGAAATTCCATCTGTTTGATTTGTTAAATTATAATGGAATGAACATTTCATTTGAATGAGTATTCCACCATTTTGGTGGAATGGGCATTCCATCCAAAAACCAATGGAATGTCCATTACATTAACATATTTTCTCTTTTAAAATTAACCTTCTATGACCCAACTCTATTCCAAAAATATTCTCATTTTCAAAAATAATATATATATATATATATTATTATTATATATCTTAAATTATTACATATATTATATATATAAATATATTATATTATATATATATTATTATATTATTTATATTATATTATTATTATATATATTATAATAAATATTATATATATACTATATAATTTATACTTTTAAATTTTATTATTATTATCCAAAATATATATTCTATTTTTTAATTATTTATATTACATATTACATATTATATATTATAATAATATATATATATATATTATATACTTTCATATTTTATTATTATTATTATCCATAATATATAATGTTATTATAAATGTTATTATAAATGTTTTGTAATTAGGGGTATTTTGGTCAAAATACAGTTGATTCCATTCCATTAAGTTGTTTACCAAACAAAATATTACTGATTCAAATATTGATTCTAAAGTCTCAATCAAACAAAGAAATTAGTTTTCCATTCATTTTCATTTCAATTCTCATTTCCATTACCATTCCAATTCTCATTCCATCATGGTAACCAAACGTCACCTAAATGAATTCCTTTATTTGATTGTGATACGGAATTCACCATGGAATCATCACTGATTTGACCAAAATGCCCTATATATATTGGAAATATGAAGAAAAAAAATTTGAATTTTTTTTTAAATTTTTTAATTATTTTATAATTTAAAAGATGTAATAATTATTTTAAAAAATATAAATTGATATTATAACAATGAAAATTAATAATAAATTAAGATATTCATTGTGGCCACTAGAGACGGTGTTGAAGGAGGCAACATAGGTCACCTCCAATTGCCTCCTCCATTGACGGAGGATTGAGTCCTCCGTAGATAGAGGTGAGCAAATCCACCATTGCACATCGTGATAGAGCATCTATCTTACATCTCGATTTGTAATGTAGGTCACGAAGGAGGAGGACTTCGCCTCCTCTAGTGAATGAGGAGGCACG
This sequence comes from Dipteronia dyeriana, assembly GCA_032871835.1. Classification (NCBI taxonomy): domain Eukaryota; kingdom Viridiplantae; phylum Streptophyta; class Magnoliopsida; order Sapindales; family Sapindaceae; genus Dipteronia; species Dipteronia dyeriana. Next base: position 842,640 of record CM065295.1, read on the forward strand.
AGCCTCCTCTGATGATAGAGGCTCGTAGCCTTTTTCGATCTATAAATAGAGGAGGCCCTCGTCTCTTCCAGCGATGGAGGCATGGGCCTCTAATGTCGATGAGGTCACCAACTCAGACTACGCCGGCGAGGCTCTGTCGAGGGCCTCGCTGTCTCCGGTTTCGAAAGAGGCTAGCAACAATGGCCTTTGTTTTTCATTTTCAAATTTAGTTTTGAATTTTTTTAACTTAAGGATAAAATGGTAACTTCAACATTTTTTGGGAGGGTGGAATCTGGATTCTGGCCTCAAGAGATAGGAATCTATTCCAGCCAATTTGATGGAATCATGATTTCTTGGTTAATTAAGGGAAAACAAACAATATAATGGAAAAAGATTCTCTTTTCCTTTGCTACCTAAATTCCTTCAACCAAACATCACCTAAGAGAAAATGAGATTGGCCTAGTAGTTTGTCCATCACAATTACACATGAGGTTATAGATTATAGTCTTCTCTCTCCCCAAATTTTAAATTATTATAATATTTCAAAAAAAAATCATATGTTTAATTTTAAATTTGATAATTCATTATTGGTTGAGTAGTGTATACCTATTTTTCCACGTTTGTGGTTAAGGATTTGAGTCTCACGTCATGTGCATGTGTTAGTACGTATGGGGAGATTTCTCTTCATGTTGTAAATTAGATATCTCATGAAAATATGGAAGTAGATTTTTAGACCGGTCATATAATGTTTAATATCATAGAATCCCATATACTTAAGCAATTGGCGTTAGGTTTTTTTTTTTTGTTGTTAAAGATTGAAAATATGATACAGCCTAAATTTATTATGTGTTGAATAATGTTCATATAATTAGAATCTATGTTGTACATATACGGATATAGACACAATATACAGATACAACATGATACGTAGATAAGACAAATCTCTAAAAATTAGGATACGAATACAGCATGATACGTCAATTAAAATAATATATATTTATATTTTATATTTTAAAAAACATAATCCAATAATTCATTCAAAACATATTCTATATAAATATATTTATAATATAAGAAACGAAGCATAAAAAGTAGAAACTTAGTCTTATATTTATGTTAACCAATTATATTTGAACCCTTCAATTTTATAAAATCATAATTTGACCCGGTTTTAATTAAAATAATTAATTTATTACCCCAAACGTATCATTACCGTATCTCCAACGTATCATCGACATACCCCCAGTCAAACTTGAAAAAAAGTCAACATGTACGTCAAATGGTGTATCCAAACAAGATACGAGTTTGATACGAATTCCTTCACAATATGGATATTGTATCCGTACAACATAGATTATAATTCTAGTTCTTGTCATAATTATCTTCGGACAAATTTATAGCTATTATAAAATATATTTTTTACTGTTCTTTGTTTGGGAGCTCAAGTCTGAAAGATGTGTAATTATCGGTTTGTGAATTGAAGGTAGATTTGTCCCGTGCTTGCGTGGTGAGTAAATATATGATGATTATGGAAATAAATATTGGGACCTTGTATATTGTGCATGACTTTGGTAAGTTCCGGTGGATTTTTGCTCGAATTCGAATTTCAAAACAAAAAAAAAAAAAAAAAAATCAATACCCGTAGAATTTAAATAGAATCTATGATTCCTATATAGAAAGGGTAATTATCTTTCAACATGATTTCTTAGATATAGTATTCTTTTTACCTAGAAAAGTTTTTTTCATTCACATTTTCCAGGACATATTCATCAAAGCATATGTATATTCTTGAAAACAGTCAACCTGCATTCCATAATTAGGATTGTTGTGTTTCTTGTTTTGGATCCATGACCAAAAATCAAATCTCCCAACTGTTACTTTTACTCCTTTAATTTGTTGTCATTACTACCAAACTTTGCATTCACAAGTTTCATTCAACATTTAATAGCATCAACTACATTGGTTGAAAAAAGATGGCATAAATATAATCATATAAAAAAGCAATCAACACACTTGGTTCTCTGGTAGGTACCTTTGAGAAAAGTGCACTTGATCAATAATAGATATAAGACTCGTTACATCTGCTGCCCTGTATTAAGAGGTTTCGAGTTTGAATTCTCTTCTCTCTCTAAAGAAATATCGATTTATATAAAAGTGTAATATTTTAAATAAATAAATAAAGCTCAGTAACTTCAATAAATATATATACTTATATATATATATATATAATATTTCTTTTTAAAATCTATCGTTAAATGGGTTAGGACGAAAGATAAACAGAACTAATCTGAATATCTATTTTTACAACCAATATACTTAGAAAATGTAAATGATGAGACTTTAATATCACAAATGACGTTAGTGATTTATGTGGAAGAAGATGTGCACACCACACGATTTAAAAGGAGATGTACAAATATCAAGATAATAATCTATTAATTGTTTATCAACGGCCAGATATACAGCTATTTATGATTGATATTTGGTAATATCAATGTTATTTACAATTATATTAGTACATATAATTAACCAAGAGGAAATAGCAACAAATAGCCAAAATATAATGTGTTTTTCTATTTTTAGCCATACATATAAGGATAAATCGTATTTTAGTCCCCGTAGTTTACCTTAATCTGCGTTTAGTTCATGATTTTTTGGTATTATAACTTTTAGTCATTCTGTGACAGAATCCGTTAAAAGGACGAATTCTGATATATCAAACGTGTTAAATGATGTAAATGCCCTTGATGTGTGATGATCCCACTAAAAAGACCATTTCACCCTTAATTGTAAAATGTTACCTCAAATTACCATTTTACCCTTAATTTATTTTAAAAAAACACAAAAGAAAAAAAAACATAAAACAAAGATGGATTTCCACTGTCCATATCAAAGATGCATGGTGGAAATATCTCTCTTTTTTTATTTATATTTTACAACATAAATTAAAAATAACAACAAATTTCTTTTTTAAAAAATAATATGGTTCTAGATCTGGAAACCCATATTTCTCCAACACCACCGATCATCATTTTCTCCACCAGAACACACGATCATCATCTTCTCCACGACTCCACTAGACAACCACCATCTCCAACACAAACCCTTACTAATCCATCACAACTCAAACACCAAACACCATATTCTTGAATCCAACACCCGATTCATTTCAAAAAACAAACAATTGATTTCTTCACTTCTCTCTCTTCATGAATCTCTCTCTCACTTGCTCCCTCTCTATCTCTCTCGTCAAAAATGACCCATAAAACCTCTAATCTCCCTCTGCTTCCTTACCAAAACGACACTCAAATCCATAGATCTCTTCCACGTCAAACCCTAAATCTCAAATCCTTCTTCCATAAACCTTGATTTCTTCAATCCTGACAAACGAAAAGGTTGGGTTCGGTTATGGGGTGGTGGTTGGTGCGGTTGTGGTAAGATGGGTTTGGTTGGATTTGAATGATAGGTTTTGTGATTGACTCAAATTTATGGGTTTATAGAGAAAAGATTCAATTTGGGTGTTGATTCGATTTATGGAGAAAAGATTCACTAAGCGGAGAATTTTCTGACTCAAATTTCTGGGTTTATAGAGATTTTTTTTTTTCCAGATTTGGTTTATAGAGATCGATGTGAGAGAGATGGTAGTGGTGTGTGCGTGAGAGTGAGTGAGAGTGAGAGAGAGAGTGGTAGTCTGTGTGAGACAAGAGATGGTGGTGGTCTGTGTGTGAACTGTGAATGTAGTGAGAGGTGGTGACCGGTGGTGAGAGGTGTTGGTGATGATGATTGGGATGGGTATTGATTAATTAATTTAGTTTATTTTTAATTTGCATACGATGAGAGAGATGAAGTGTTTATTTTATTTTATCTGGAGATTTTCTTAAAAATAATAATTTGTTATTGAAAAAATTATTTTTCAATGGTTCAGATTCTAGTGTAAATGTATGGGATGAGATCTTCTCCATCCATTATTTTTTTAAAAATAAATTATTTATTAAGTATTATATTAATAATGTTTTATAATTTTAATTAGTAAAAAGACATTTTTACCTTTTGGTCAAATAAGATTCTAGAACATCAGACGTTGTTTTATCTTTTTTCCCTTGTTGACTTGACAGAACCCTAACAGAATTGGACGGTAGGGATTCAAATCTGCATTGTCAGAGAAATGATAGACTACAAGTTACAATACCAAAAAACCATGGACTAAACACATATTAAGGCAAACTACGAGAATTAAAATACGATTTACCCTATATATAGCTTCTCACCTACAAACCCCCTCGATATAGAGCATGTACAAACCAAATTTTTATGTATGTGGATTAAATTCCAAGGTTTGTTATGTATGTAAATGGTGGACAAGAAGAAAAAAGTTAATAGTCTTTGGATTTTGATCTAAATATACAAAAAATTGGTTTTTATATAGTATATATACCCTTTTTTCTTATATCAAGGGGTTTGTAAATTAAAAATTTACCTCCAACAATGGAGAAGTGTTCGCAGAATTCTAATAATGGAGGTTGATTGAAAAAAATTGTTGTTTCTTTTTCAGAAAAAAATCAAAAATCAAAATTTTATTAAGGCCATTTTTGTCCAAAAAAATAAAAATATTGACAAAAAGATATATTTTTTGGAAATAGCTAAATTAAAAATTTCACATATTTCTACGTTTAGTTCTGAAAATATGCCACTAACAAATTATTAATTGTTGTTTATAAGTTATAACCATGTTGATTTGTTTCTTGGATACAAATTAATGGTTTTGGGTAAACAATATTGACTTTTTAAATTATAATAATAATAATTTATATTAGAAACAATGCCATATCAATCCAAAATAAATAAATCAATCAATCAGTTTAAGATTGTAAATATTGTCCTACCGTAAACCATTAAAATCATAAAGTTCGTAGAGACTTACTTGGGTAATCATATTTTTTTTTTCTTTTATAAGATTTACGATTTACGGTCATCAGTTCCGATATCTACTTTTATAAAATGGGATAAAAAATTACTTATATGTATAAATAAACATACTTCTAAGAATAATGATAGACATTCGATATTTGTTTGATATAACAGTTTATATGGTACATTTTTATTAATTATTACATTATAACATTATCATGTCATTATATTTTTATATATGAGAAATATTGTATCGAATGATTGATTAATTTATCGTTTAAAGTTTTTTTATTTCTTTTTATTTTTAATCTAACACATTAAAAAATGTACTGACGTAATAATATTATAATGTAACGGTTGATAAAAATATATCATAAATATATAAAGTAAAAAATTCTATTTTAAATGGTTATATGTTGCTTAAATTCTGAGGAACAATTATCATATTCAATACAAGAAAATGACTTATCCACATATCCACATAATATCAATACACTTTGTAAACTTAAAAAAATGGACTATCAAGTACAGACTATCACGACTCTATTGTAAAAAAAAAAAAAAAACTATCATGCCATTTGAAGTTTGAATTAATTAATATAGTTTACTGATATGCATTCGCACATAAATTTCAATTATTACTGCTGGCCTTGATGCAGCTTGTGGCAAGGTGGGAATTGGTATTATCATCACAGATAGTAGGGGCTAGGTCCTGGCTTCAAGTGCGCAGTCTGATGGTGTTTATAATTCCCCGGCGATGGCAGAGGCCTCGGCGGTTTTCTGAGGATGCCCTTGAGGTGGTGAAGTTGGTGGAGTCTGGTGAAGCTCCTTTATCTGATACTGGGATGTTTATTAGTGATGTTATTAATTTTTTGGGCGAACATCCAGATTGTAGTATTGCGTTCATCTCTAGGAGGAACAATTTGGCAACTCATGGCCTTGCTAAAGTTGGTCTTTCGATGAGTAGCGATATGTTTTGGATGGAGGAGGTCCTCTTAGTGTGGTTCCGTGTGTTCAGGGGTACCGTCCTGATAGTTTGTAATGTAACCTTTCCGTTGATTGTTTTTTGTAATAAAGTTGTTTTCATACAAATAAAAATAAAAACCTTTCAAACATAACTAATTTCCTTTCTTGATTATGTTATGTTGAAATTACAATTGAAACCATTTTCCTTTTCTACCTAAAATAATATGTTTTTTTTTTAAAATATTACAATAATTCGGGGTTGAACGAAACGGATACGACTCGAATCCACAAACTTAAAACGTAGATGTGAGTTGCATACAACCAAACAAACCTCATTTCATTTTTTTTTTACATATAACAAAAATTACAATAATTCAGGATTCAGAGAGGGGAAATAACTCGAACCTACAACCTCATGACTTATGTGTGAATGACACACCAAAATAAACCAACCTCATCTTAACTTCATCTCATCTACCTTGATAATATGTTGAGCAATACTTTGTAATTAAATGAATCATGAATGACATGTCAAATGTACAATGACACAAACTTGTGCAATCAGAGAGTCTCACCGTTTTTTTTTTTATTGAATCATTACCATTAATTTGAGATTTAAGAAGAAGAAGAATATGATTCAAAATCACAAGCTGCAGTATATGTAATTGTGACAAAATTTAACTTTATATAAGATTGAATATCTATATGATCACATGCGATGCTATTATAAGCTCAAATCAATGATCACGTTAGACACATTGAAACTTTTTCAATGGAGTGATTACAATCACAAGTTTATCTAGCATTTTTCTAAATAATACATAATAAAGCATCATTATAAATATTAATGATCTCATTAAAGTTCTTTCCTATTAGAACAATGTAAGAAACCAGATAAGAAATAATATGGAAAGCAATAATTTTGTAATTAATTGAGCAACGTGTCAAATCAAATCAAATGCACAACAACATTAGTAAATGGGAGATTTTTGATAGTCGACATATTGGAGCTTTTTCCATATAATACATGCAATCGCGACTATATCCAAATAAACATGACATTTTCATCCAAATATTCCAATATTTTTCATATTTAGAAAGGATTCATATGTATCAAAATTTCTATAAATTTGAATCCCTGTACCTTCATCAAACGATATTTAGCGGCCAAGGGAGGTGAAATTTAAATCCATGTTAAGAAATTATAAATTTGTTAATAAGTTGTAAATCTTTTCACTTTGATCTCTCTGAAATTTGTTGCTTTTGTATAATATCTCCAAATTTGAATTTTTGATTCCACTCCCTCGAATATTTACTTCCTTGACTACATGATATATTTAACATTATTCCAATTTTAGATTATTACAAAAGATCTCATTAAAGACCTTTTCTATGTTCATGAAAAAATGATTTTTTTTTTCTATGATAACTCTAATGTATGAATCCGGACAAAACAAAGAAGAAAAAAGTGTTGAGAAGTAAATAGAAGACAGTACACACACAGCATAAAAAGTAGAATCCCGAATTTATCGGGTTTTAATCTTTTTTTTTTTTTTTTTTTTAACACCTTATGATTATATTTATATATATATAAAAAAAAACACCAAAAACTCAAATTCACTTTCAAGTTTCACTCACCCTTCAAAGATTCAACTTTCAATGACTTGATTTGAGGCGCCAAAAAAGTGGGCAGAAAAAGAGAAAAAATAAAATAAAAATAAAAATAAAACCCTAGTTAAAAAAGAAAAAAAAAAAATTGGACACAACTGGTCCATTTTCATTACATACATGAGAAAATGAGCCCCACTCTGTCAAGAAAAGACTTTTGTTTCTGTTCCCATCTCACTCTTCATCAGTTCTTTTAAGTTTAATATCTTCTTCTTCTTAGATTTTCTTTTATTTTTTATTATTTGTTTTTTATTTATTTATATATAATATGTACGTGTATCTGTTTGATGTCTGAAATGGATATGGAGATGAAAAATGGTGTGTGAACTGAAATGGGGTTGTGGGTGTTGTAAAGTTTCAATCTTTTGATTGGTTTTGATTTTTTGTATCTTCAAAGTGTTTTTTATTTTGTTTTGTTTTGTTTTTGTTTTTGGAGTAGTAGAAATGGCTGAAATTAGAGGGAGACTTCAGTTGAAGAAAGAGCTGACTCAAATAAGGAAAGCAGCCCGGGTTTTGCGTGATCCGGGTACAACTTCTTCATGGAAGTCTCCACTGAGTTCCTCCAGATCTATAGCTGCCGCCTTAGCAGCCTCTGGTTCAGGTTCCGGTTCCGGTTCTGCTTTGAAGAGCAGGAGACAGTTGGGTGAGGATGAGAACAGCAATGTTAATGTTAATGTTAATGGAAATGTGAAAAATGGGAATGTTAATGGGAGAGAGAAGAGGGTGTTTTTGTATAATTGGAAGAATCAAAAATCTTCAAGTGAGACAAGTGCAAATGCAATGGCAAGAAATGATCAAGATGATGAATTTGATGATGGTGATGATGACGACGACGATGATGATGATGATGATGATGGAGGGTCTGGAGGGTCTTCTTCACTTCTTGGGAGCTTTGATGATAGCTTGAGTGATGCAAGAAATGGTGGGGATTCAAAGATTTTCAGGTGTAGAGATTCAAATTCTGTGTCATTGGCCACTCCAACAATGAAGAGAGCACTTGGAGCAGCTGCTGCTAAGAGAAAAAGTAAGACTACTAAATCCAATACCCATTTAGATTCTTTATCTAAACATCAACAAAAACAAATTATTCTTGCTAGGAACTCTGTTAATTCTAATTTGAGATTGAGAGATCAGGGTGGTCATCCTTCAATGTCACTACGTTTAGGCAGGGATGATTCTGTTGAGCAATCTGATGATACTGAAGATTATTATAATTCGGAAGATTTACGTAAATATTCGGGAGCTTCCCCTTTGCCTTTAAAACTTAAGAACAAGAATTGGTCACATTCATCATCTAAATTGTTAAGAAATAGTATAAAAGAGGATTCTTCTTATACTTATAGCACGCCTGCATTGTCGACTAGTTCTTATAATAGGTATGTTAATCGCAATCCTAGTACTGTTGGATCTTGGGATGCCACAACAGCATCATTGAATGGTAATGATGATGATGTGGATGATCATTTGGATTTTCCCGGTCGCCAAGGATGTGGGATTCCTTGCTATTGGTCTAAGAGGACGCCGAAACATAGAGGGGTATGTGGGAGTTGTTACTCTCCTTCTCTTTCGGATACTTTGAGGAGGAAAGGAAGTAGCATTTTGTGTGGGAGTCAGACGATGTATCGTGGAAGGAGACGTTCTTCATCCACTTCTCATAAGCGGAGAATGGCTTCGAGAAGTGCACAAGGTATTCTCCCGTTACTTTCTAATAGCGGTGATGGGAGAGCAGGGTCATCTATAGGAACTGGGCGTAGTGATGACGAGCTTTCTACTAACTTTGGGGAGCTTGATTTGGAGGCATTAAGTAGATTGGATGGACGGAGGTGGTCATCAAGCTGTAGGAGTCAAGATGGGTTAGAGATTGTGGCTCTTAACGGAGAAGGAGAAGAGGAAGGCGCGATGGAAAATATAAGGAGTTTGAGCCAGAAATATAAGCCTATGTTCTTTGATGAATTGATTGGGCAGAATATTGTGGTTCAATCACTTGTGAATGCTATTTCAAGGGGAAGGATTGCTCCTGTTTACCTATTCCAAGGTCCCCGAGGGACTGGTAAATCATCGACAGCTAAGATCTTTGCTGCTGCATTGAATTGTCTGGCTACCGAAGAATCAAAGCCATGTGGGTACTGTAGAGAATGCACCGATTTCATCTCTGGCAAAAGCAGGGAGTTTTGGGAAGTCGATGGCACCAATAAAAAGGGAATTGACAGGATAAGGTACCTTTTGAAAACACTGTCGGTGGGGCCTGCATCAGCCACTGCACGATACAAGGTTTTCATTATAGATGAGTGTCACTTGTTGCCCTCTAAGACATGGCTGGCATTTCTCAAATTTCTGGAAGAACCACCACAGCGAGTTGTGTTCATATTCATTACAACAGATATTGACAATGTGCCCCGTACCATCCAATCGCGGTGTCAAAAATACCTTTTCAACAAAATCAAAGATGCTGACATTGTAGCCAGGTTGAGGAAAATCTCTGCTGATGAGAATCTAGACGTTGAAGCAGATGCATTAGATTTGATTGCTTTGAATGCAGATGGATCTCTTCGAGATGCAGAAACTATGTTAGACCAGCTGAGTTTGCTGGGGAAAAGAATCACGACATCTCTTGTGAATGAACTTGTAAGTCAACTCAACAATGCTCCTTTTGGCATGTTTTTCTACAGTTCCAAGTGTTTGGCTCGTGCAGATTCTGACTCAGAAGATAAATATTTACTAAAGAAAATATATAGCAACTCGATGCATGTAAATGTTTATTTTATAATCCATTAGTTGTATGTTTAAATCTTTCAAACTTATTTATGTAATTTGATGTCTCCTTAATTTTATTTAATTTGATGTCTCCTTCGTAGGTTGGGGTTGTTTCGGATGAGAAATTACTGGAACTTCTGGAATTAGCAATGTCATCAGACACTGCTGAAACGGTGAAAAGAGCCAGAGAGTTGATGGACTCTGGAGTTGATCCAATGGTTTTGATGTCCCAACTCGCCAGCCTTATAATGGATATGATTGCTGGAACGTACAGCATCAGTGGACGGAGATGTGAGTATCACCCCCTTCACTCTTTTATTGTTGTTTGTTCAAGAGGAAAACTTTTACTTCAGATGCCAAATTCGTTCTTTAATAGGATTTCTCTTGCGATTGGGATGGTATTTAACATCATAGGTAGATGATACCCCGATTTTCAAATTAAAAAGTGAGAAATGTTTGGCTCTATTAATGTTGTTTAGTGTGCGTAGTATGGAGCCACCAAATGGTCTATTAGTTATTCTAAAGACAGTATTGTTAAGCATCTATAATCATAATTAATGATGAGTTCTAAGTTTTCAAAAATTGTTGGAAGATAATTTGTTATCAGCAGTTGCTTTTCATGGATTTTTTGTTTTAGATTAATGCTGAAAGTTGATCAACAATCAACATAGTGTACAGAACCTTGCAGTGTTGCTTGTGGCTGCTTACAATTGTATTACTCACCTTCCCAAGGGTGTTCCAACCGTAATTTACATATCTATTTACCGTCTTGTCATATCCTCTCGATCGAAACATAAAAAAATCCATTAATACAACCTCAACATCAAATATTTCTTACAGCATCGTTAAGTGAAAACATATTTCGGACAAGTTTCTCGCTTGGCTCATACTATTTTGGCAATGTTTCTTTTCTTCACTATTTTAGAAACATCCAAAGGTCCTCATCCACTACAGTGTATATATCTATAGCTTCTAAATAATGTTCAATTGGTGAATAACAGAGATAAAGAGATAGTGATCCCCCCTTGCTTGTGTGTGTTTTTTTGGTTCCTCATTAGTTTGCTAAAAGTCTGACATTTAGCTCTAGTATTTTGTTGTATAGTTTCTGAAATTACCACTTTATAAAAAGTTGATCAAGTTTTGATGTCTATGGTTGGCACCCCTCTTCAGTGAATGAAGCAGAATTAGAGAGATTAAAGCATGCTTTGAAGCTTCTTTCAGAGGCTGAGAAACAACTAAGGGTTTCAAGTGAACGCTCGACATGGTTCACAGCAACTTTATTGCAGCTTGGTTCAGTGCCTTCACCAGACCTCACTCTGTCAGGTAGTAGTAGGAGGCAGAGCTCTAAGACAACTGAGGAAGATCCATCAAGTACTTCAAGAGATGCCACTGTTTACAAGCGAAAGTCAGGTTCTCAACACATGCATCGGAATTCAGCTTCTCCTGCTTTCTTACGTGAAGCAGTAAATGGAAACTCTAGCCTTCGAGGAGAATTATTAGCACGACCTGATGGCTATAGTTCTCATTCCAAGCCCTCACATTCCCGGTTGAAGGATGGTGGGGCCTCGACTGCTTCACATGATAATAACACGGTTGGAAATATGATTATTGCACGCCAAAATTCAGACAAGCTATGTGAAATATGGGCAAAGAGTATTGAAAGGTGCCACTCGAAGACACTAAAACAGCTGCTCTGGGTTCATGGAAAGCTTTGGTCTATATCTGAAGTCGAAGGTAAGCTCAAGTTTCTAGTGAAGTTGGCTATGCTGCTTTCTTTGTCATTCGGCAACTATAATATGGTTCTCTTTGCAGGTGTCTTAATTGCATACATTGCATTTGGTGACGGAGATATTAAGTCTAGAGCCGAAAGGTTTTTGAGCAGCATCACCAACTCAATTGAAACAGTCCTAAGACGTAATGTAGAGGTTAGAATAATCCTCTTGTCAGACGGTGAGGCTTCTATGAAACAGACAGAAACAACTACGGTCGACAGGGAAAGAAAGGCAGATAACGATAATCATTCTGATTCGGACGCGCTTCAGCTGCCACAGAAAGCATCTAGAGGAAGTGTTAATGACTTGGATAGTAAGCTTACAGGAGCAGAAGATTATTCCAATTCTTCTCCATTTCGGGCTGGAACCTTACAATCTGCTGGTGGATCGTTGGAGTTGCTGGCTGAAGGCAGTTCCGATATTGGTGGAACAAAAGAGAGGAAGCAAGTGATTCCAACGCAAAGAATAGAATCAATTATACGCGAGCAGAGGTTAGAAACTGCTTGGTTACAAGCTACAGAGAAAGGCACCCTGGGATCATTGAATCAGTTGAGACCTGAGAAGAATCAAGTGCTGCCTCAGGAGGGTATTTATCATCAAAATCGTATAGATTCTGTGCTTTCATCTGGATTTTCTTCTCAGCAATGGGAAGATGAACTGAACCAGGAACTCAAAGTTTTGAAGCTTAATGATGAAAGATTTCAGAAGGACCAGAACGGTAAAACGGCCGATCATTATCCAATGTCGCCAAGCTTATTGCATGACACTAGCTTTATGGGCAATTTCAGCAAAGAGAACCTGTAAGTCTTTCCCCGATCACTATACAAAGTATATGCAATTTTGAAAACAAAAATCGCCTATAACTTCATTAAAACGAGTATTTAGCCATTGCTTAAAACTGGTTTGGTTGATGGTTTGTAGTCTTCTATATAGACTTCAGTGATTTAGTATTTAGTCTTCTAGTTTTAGCCGAAATAAACAACAATAACATTGAAAGTTTTGAAGAGAACAATGGTGTCTATCGAATGGATTCTTGATTCAAATTTCAGAAGTTCACATAACTGGCTTGGTTGGCGATTCATAGTCTTTGTATCTGTCTGCTCTATATAATACTTCAGTGATATAGTATTTAGTCTTATTTTATCCGAATTAAACAACAGTAACATTGAAAGATTTGAAGAGAGAACATTACTCTTGATCGATTAGATTCTTGATTCTGCTTTGTGGCTGTTTATATCTTGATCCAACTCAAGATTTTGTATACCATATAAGCTAAATGATGTTGTTCCTTCAGGGCGGGATATGAATCAGGGTCAGGAACTGGAGGTTGCAGTGGACTTTTCTGTTGGAACAATGCAGGACCTCCTAAGAAGGGAAAGGTAAGATATCTGTATATTTATTGGTTTCTTTCGAGAATTTCGGGATAATTTAAGAATGTTCGATTTCTGTCTCCGAATAGGTCAAAGGAACCCCTGTTCGTCCACGCAAAGGAGGACGGTTTTCATTGTTTGGTGAGTGCACGAAGGCAAAGAAAAGTGAGAAGAGAATTAGAAGATAAATGGGAAGCTTCATTAGTTTGGAGATTATAAATGCCGTTTGTTTCTTCACTTCATTTTTATTCTTCTTCTTCATTTGTATTTATATTCCAGTTAAATCCATTCATCAACAATACGAGTTCAGAGAAAGGAAAATTAAGAAAGAAAAAATATGGAATGAAATGTTTATGTGGTTGGACTTTGGCATTTGCTTTGCTCCACCCAATTTTTATGTCATGAACTCATGATTCATGAATAAAAGAAATCAAGGACGTCAGTAAGTTGGATACAATTGTACACTTGTACTCATCTTCTCTCCGACTCATTGGCTTGAAGTGATTCACCTCTTAAATGCCATTCTTTCTTTTGGAATCTAATTAATACTTTGGAAAAGTTTCAGAAAAAAAAAGAAGTAATTAATATTTTGGAATTTTCTGAAAAGAAAGGATTGTATACATAAGACTGAAAAATAATAATAATAATTAATGGCAAACCTGCTATTAGATATCTTGCACTCTTTATAAATCATTGAAGGTAAATTATTTCTTTTCATTATTATTATTATTATTATTATTATTTTCATTTGGGCATAAACATGAAATGATAAGTTGGACAATGTTCAGAAGCTGGACAATCTAGTGTTGCTTTTAACTAAATAGGATTCAAATCTTAATTTTTAGATAATTGAATCTTGGGCCAAGACTCAAAAGAAAAACAAAATGAGGACTCAAACTTAATATTGAAAGCCAAAATTACCCACCATGATGGATACCTCGATAGGTGCTGTTGAATGGTTGTAGAGCTTGACCCACAAATAGCAAGGAAAAAAAAAGTGTACCTGCAATGATTTGTATACAATGCAAGAGTTGACAGCGGAGAATGAATTTTCGTATTATTCAAAGCTTTTACGTGACTTCTCTCACCTTTTTCCCATTCATTAAGTTAAGAAAGTTTCTTGAACACTTGTATGGTGGTTAATTCTGGCTTTCCATTACCACTGTCAAGTGTACTTGGATGTAAACAAACACTTATTTAGTTTATCGATATCTTTTGAGTCACCATAACCCATATATATAATTTTTCTATTGTCAGATCGACCTTACATATGGACTATTGAATTTAAAAGATGTTTTGACAAATATATGTAGCCAAATCAAATCATTTAAATCCAATGGATCACATGCAATGAACTGATATCTTATATCAATTCGAACCGATAATAAAAAAATTATATATATATATAATTATGGCTTTTAGATCTCTTCTCTACTAACTTGAATTTATATTACGTTCCACAGGATTTAGATCCTTACGATCTTTATTTTCTTGATCTAAAAGCACTTCGAATATATAATATTCATGAGTTCAAATATATTTTGCGCATTCCCAAATTAATTATAGTGAAAAAAAAAAAATTGACAAATGCAGGCTGCAGCGACCACCAATTGGTAAAAAGAAAACAGCATTTGATGGAAGCATCTGCATGGTTTTATACGTGTAATAATTACTCAGCCACGGAGCCACCCAATAAAAACCCCAAAAACATGTCCACCAACAACATCAAACACGTAATCACTTGCATGCATTGCAATTTGCAAACCCCATAAACCTCCTAATATAAATTCCCAAGTACTCCACCACCCAGCGATCTCACCACCACAAAATACTAACTATATCTCTATCCTTTCAAGCATCTTCATCAATGGCGAAGCTCGCAGCCCTCGCAACCATCTTTGCAGTCCTCTTGCTCGTAGCCAAGACCTACGCTTTCCGGACCACCGTCACCACCGTTGAGATCGATGAGGTACCCATGGTGTTAATTAGATTCATATTTGTTACATTGTATATATATGATTGATCCTGCAAGTTCTTTCATATGAACCTGTAAGTTCTTTCCTGTGGAATTCAATTTTATAATAATGTAACAGAATTTTGCATAAGATAAATGATTCATATCCCTGAATTTTATAGTAGCAGAACCCTTTGAATTTTTGTTCTAAAACTAGATGGTGTGATGTCTTTAACAGTTGTCTCGGGGGGAATGCCGACAGAAGATAGAGCAATGCGACTTGTCAGAGTGTGAGCAGTACATAACACAATCAAGAAACCCGGAGTCTCGGTCTGGGTCTCTCCAGAAGTGTTGCAGTCAAATGCATGAATTGGATGACAAGTGCCAATGCAAAGCATTGAAAATGATGGTCCAGGAAGGCCAACAACAGGCTCGTCAAATGGGAACCCAACAACAGTCACAAATGGTGGATAGGGCTCAGACCGTCGTCACCTACTGCCGCCTCCCACAGCGCTGCCAGTGGCAGGCTGTCTGGTTCTAGAGTCTAGACACTACCCATGGTTCATGGCTGTGTACGTGGACCTTTTGATGTTAATTAATAAAGTTGATCACTCTCTCCACTAGTAGGGGAATAACAAGAGTGATGCAATGTGTAACCTAAGCACACACTGGTGTGCTTGTTATCTTTCACTATAATTCCAGACCAGTAATAATAGAGATCTTTATGATCACTTCTTTGTGCTTGTACGTTATCTTTCACTATAATTTTGGAAGCATAAAAGATATTTGAGCACTTGAATTAGATAGATAAAAAGAGTCATGAACAAAGCAACTATTCTTTCAAGTCTAACACCACCCTGTCGAAACTTGACTGTATCAACTATCAAGTATAATCGAAATTTTCCCCAAGGATTAATTGTACAAACACACCATGTGTTTAGGTGATATTGCACTTATATTCGGTTTTTCCTTTAATTGCATAAATATAATTGAAAAATAATTGAAAGTCATTTCTGATATTTTCAAGCAAAATTTTAAATTTTTTTTTAAAAATTAAAATTGTAAAGCTTGAAGAGATCTGGATCCTTCATGCTTCCATCAATGGAGCCTCCATGATATTTATTTCACATTTTTTAAAATAAAATTAAAATCATCATAATTCATAAACACAACACTAGTCTACGAAGGAGTCTCACATATTGCAAATGATATGTTTCATCTAAATCCAAATGCTGATGCCCTTTTGTTGAAGGTAATTGTAAACCAATTGAAAGGATATTTATTTTTAGATGATTTTAGCATTATAAACAAAGAGACACATGTTAATTACTTGGGTTTTTTTTCCATCAAAATACAGTGGGTTTTGCATAATTGGGACGGTGAAGGCATCACAAAGAATTGATTTTTTGCTTGGATTTTGAATAACGTACTGTCGAAGAGCCATAGCAAAGAGAAGAGGAAAACAGAGATTTTGAATACAGTGAGTTTTGTTTAATGTAGATGAAATTGCGCTGTTTGATGGTACGGATTTCGCATTTGATTTTCGTATGATGGTCAACAACCCCGATGGAAAAGAGAGGATTGAGCTTCAATGGAAGAAATTTTTGGAGGCAGGAGGTTTCCCTCGCTACAAAATCATCAAAATTTTACATTCCATTATCGAGGCCTATCCAGAGTAACATCAAACTACTCTTGGAAGGGACTAGCGACACCTCTCGGAGGAGAAGCTCTATACCGGTAGTGGACTGGTGGAGTTTGAGGTTTTATGTTTGTTTGTAAAATATAAATAAATTATTATTCCATATCTTGGTTTGGAGTTCATCATTCTAGGAGATTTTGTGTGTGTAGGGATGCTTGTAATGTCTCTGATGATTTGATTGAGTAACAAAATGAGTTAAGAAACGGAGAGAGACTTTACGTTTATAAAGATTGTGTGGAGTAGCGGTGTAAATATGGGCCGGCCCGTTCGTCCGCCTGGGGGCGGGCCGTGCCAGGCACGGCCCAAGATGGGCCGGCCCGTTCGGCCCGCCTGGGGGCGGGCCGTGCCTGGCACGACCCATAATTACAGGCCGTGCCGGGCCTCCAAAGAGGCACGCTGTGCCGGCCCGACTCGGCACGCCTGGCCGGTGTGCCAGGCCCAACCGTTGGCACGGCGAGCTGGCACAGTGGGCCCAGTTAGATATAAAAAAAAATTATTAATATTTTTTTTAAATAAATAAATTAAGTGGGCCGGCCCGTTTGGCCCGTCTAGCCGTGAAAAAGGGCTAGCATGGCTCGGCCCGTCGGCACGGCCTGCCATGGCCGTGCCCACGTGCCGTGCCGGGCCCTGTTTTCCAAAACAGGTCGGGCCTGGCACGCCATGCCCATTGGCCTGGCACGGCACGCCCAATGGGCATGGCGTGCCAGGCCCGACCTGTTTTGGAACACAGGCCCGGCAGGCCGTGCCCAAACAGGCCGGACTGACCCAAACTTACACCTTTAGTGTGGAGTGCCAATGATGTGTTTGATGATTTGGGTGAAAGAACTGGAAAAGAAGGGAGAAAACTATAGTTGAGTGGATGATATCTATTGTTGAAGTTAATTTCTCGATGGATGAGAAAGTCAATAAGATTGAATTTTAGTTATGATCTGTCAAAGAGAAAGAGAAAGAGAAAGAGAATACAGTTCTAAGTTAATAAGACATGAATTTACGTGGTAATACTCCTAGATCAACTAAGGTATTGATTTTCTCTCTAAGTTTTCTTTTAAAACTTGGTCAATTGCCTTGAGTTTTCTTCTTCTACATATATTTATATATTGTGAGTGTTTTGATTTGTGTTTTGAACACTTTCAAAGCTAGATTAAATTTCAATTGAAATCATTCATGTTGAGTTAGGTTTTGATTTTGCCTATGTTATCACATGTTTGGGATTGTATTGTGCTAGCTTTGATTCTAGGACTATTTTGTGATCTTTGATTGATTGATTTTGAGAAAAATAGGTCATCACATGTATTAGGCTCTCTTGGCCGAAATTCTCACATAATACATGTGCTTATGTTCTTTTGAGCTATTCATGTGATTTGTTGAATCTATGATTAAGAATATGCTCTAAAACTTATGCTTAGATCTATTTGACATTGTCATATGATTTTAGCATGTTTTAGGTTTTTGTGATTTAAACTTGATCTTGTGATTTGTTGATTATATCTTGTGATTCAAGTTTAGATATATGCATGAATCTAGTTTGTGATTAATGTTGATCATATCTTACATAATCTAGATTGACTACTTATGCATGATGAACTAGACTATATATGATTTGTGCATTCATGCTCATGTCTAGTATTTTCCATAGGATATTTTGATCATAGCATTCTATGTTGCGTGCTTGTTTGCGTTTTGCATTCATGGTTACCTAGATGCCTTGTGAGAAGGAAGTCTTGACAATAGGTGTGAAACCTATGGTGTTGAGCAAGAAGACTTGGCAAGAGGTGTGAAGCCTCGGATTGTCGAGCAATGAAGTCTTGGCTAGATGTGTGAAGCCTTGGATAGTAGAGCAAGAAGTCTTGCCTAGAGTTGAGAGAACTCGGATAGGTGAGCAAGGAAGTCTTGACTAGAGTCGGGAAGGCTCGGATAGTTGAGCAAGAAGTCTTGCCTTGGGTTGTGAAGATCCGAATAAGGTGAGCAAGGAAGTCTTGACAAGAGGTGTAAAGCCTCGGATTGTTGAGCATAGGGTGACAACTTCTAGAGTAAGATATGAGGGTAGTTTCTAGGTGAAGAGGTCACTTGAGAGATTGTACTTGTCTTATCTACTAGTAGATTTTGTTTGCCGGTGACTGCTAGCCAGTGGATGTTTCCTCTTCGGAGGTTTACCACGTTATATATTGTGTCAACTTTTTTATATCTCTATCTCTCTAATATTTGTATTGTGGATAGAACTCTTTATGTATGTTGACTTCCTCTTTATAATATTGATTGTGTATGTGTAACAATTACTTGTTTGTATCACACTTTACTTGTGTTTATATATTGATTAATTGTCTTTAATTAATATATATATTGTGATACAAGCAATCTAGAGGGACAAACTTTTGTTTGTTTCTAAGGGAGTCGAAAAAGGTGCCTAACCTATTCACCCTCCCTCTAGGTTAGCATTGAGCATTTAACCGTGATTGTATTTTCAATTCTTCCTTTATTTTTTCGGGTCTGGTTCGATGGAGTTGACATCAAAATTTTGCATTGCCACCACCGCTGATGGGATTTCCTGAGTTTGCTCCCGGTTACTTCTTCCAGTTGATGGTCCTCCGAAGATAGTTTGAATTACCTCATTCGTCTCGGGACTTACCCTTTTGTTCCGACCCGAATTATGATCAACCTTGGTCTCTCTCTTTATTTCTGACTTCTCATCTTTCTTCAGGATTATATCTTGGAGGTGTCTTTCCCTAATGATGGTCTCTATATAGTCTCTAAGCTGGTAACATTTAGAGGTCTCATGACCGGTTTCCTTATGGTATCTACAGTATTTTGTCATGTCTCGCCGAGCAAATTGGGATTGTCGATGTGACTCCTTTACTATATTTTTTTCTTCTAATATTGCCAGGATTTCTTCCTGTTTTTTCCGGAGAGGGGTGTAGGTTGTGTATTTTCCTCGGAACTTCTCCGTGGACTAGTCAGCATTACGCCCACTTCCCCCATCCTTGTTACTTTCTTTACTATTTCTTTTTTGTTTTCCTTTTGTGGCTCTGTACATTCGACTCGGTATCTTTTGTTCGGGCCTCCCTCCATGCATATAGCAACCTCCTGTTGCTAACTCCTCTTCCTCGGCTAATGCATATCTTCCAGCCATATCCATCATATCTGCATATCTGGTTAGACGTACCCTTCTTAAGTCGAAGGACAATCGTCCATTCTGCAGATTGTTTATGAATGCAGCAATTATCGCTTCGTCATTTGCACTGCCGATTTCTGAGACCGTCTAGCTAAATCTCCTCAGGTATTTTTTCAACGACTCATATTTCCCTTGTTTCAATTGAGAAAGGTAAGCCACTGACTTTTTCCTGTGTACATTGCCCATAAATTATCTTGAGAAACTTCTGCTTAACTCACTGAAACTCTCAATGCTTGCCGGGGGCAATCTCCCGAACCATCTTGAGTCTGTGTCTCCCAAAGTTTATGGAAATTGAGACACAACAAAGGGTTGTTGTGGGCATACTGAGCCATAGTGCTTTTATACCGTCTGACGTGTTCCTTAGGATCTGTATCTTTCTTGAACTATTCCACATGTGGTATCCTGAACCTTTCTGGGAAGGTGGTTCGCAGGATGTCCCTGGTAAAAGGACTATCAGAATCATCATCAGATAACTCGTTATATCCATATCGCCTAACCAACGCGTCCATTTGACGCCTGTTGTTTTTGACTTCTCGGGTCAGGCTCTGAATCATAGCATCTCTGTCCCCCACCGGTTCTCCATGATGGTTAAACTTTTAGGTGATCATCATACCTATTTCCAGCCCTTCTTCACTCTGTTCCCGAGTCTCATAGGCCAATCCTTGTAGGCGTATGGTTCCATGATGAAGTTTACGATGGTGTCGTTCGCTATCCTCTGAAAACAATGATTGATCCCTGCGCCGGTCATATTTACGGTGTCTATAATGGGCCATCTAACCGTGATTCTGTCTTTGGCGTGGTTGTTCTTCTTCAGGAGTTTCTCGACCCTTGTCTTGGTTACGTGTTACACCCCCATTTGATCGATTTGATCTGAGTTCATAACAGCTACTGGCACATCTGGTTTCGGCCCAACTATAACCGAACAGAGCCTTGTAGGTGGAGGGTTTGACGGATGCGCCTCTCCTGCAACCAATAGATTTACTCCTTCTCTTGCTGCATCCGATAGTAGCTATTGTAGTGCCTCACGGAAATGACGTGCTATGTCGTCATTGGTTGGAGGGATTTGTTGGATACCAACCAAGAGTGTTGGTTGGTTCTTGGTGGTTGTGG
Source organism: Dipteronia dyeriana (assembly GCA_032871835.1). Lineage (NCBI taxonomy): Eukaryota > Viridiplantae > Streptophyta > Magnoliopsida > Sapindales > Sapindaceae > Dipteronia > Dipteronia dyeriana. Next base: position 863,989 of record CM065295.1, read on the forward strand.
CGGGGTCTCGTGAACTCCCGCTTATATGAATATTATCTAGAGATTTTTGGACATCCCCAGAACTGTTTCTGCTTCCGCTGCTAGCCATTACTTAATCATATCGGAGGTTCATCCCCCTCCTTCTAGCGCCAATTGTTGACGTTGATTTCTCGATGGATGAGAAAGTCAACAAGATTGAATTTTAGTTATGACCTTTCAAAGAGAAATAGAAAGAGAATACAGTTCTAAGTTAATAAAACATGAATTTACATGGTAAAACTCCGATGATCGGAGAAACGTTCACGGGTGGTTGAATAGACAACCGAGCCAAAATCCACTATTGAAATAAATAATTACACCACTCGATCTCTTTTTCCTCTCTCTTAGTGATTTTTTTGTATATTGCTTTTTCTATATCTTCTAATGACGAGATTGTAGGTCTATTTATATATGTACAGATCCCTAATCCTTGTACAATAAGTAATGAATGAATTTGTTTGTAATTATAATTGTTTGCTCGTTGGAGTTGTCTTTATCTTCTTTCCTGTTTTGAAGATCGTGTGGAGATTGAATGAGACTCTGGTGATTTAGTCCATTTAGGATTTATTTCCTTATAAATGTGCAGTCTTCTGGAAGAAGTAAAGTTGTTGTCTGATTTGGAACCTGTTTCCTGTTCGGTATTTTATCCTTCTAGAAATTCTTCTTGATATGGGTATTTTAGCATGACTCTTGGTTCACTCACATGCGAATCATATGCAAGATTTCTTTATTCGGGATTCTCATATTTGTCTCGAGTCGAACATGACGTCACCTGGTCCCGAGCAGGTCATGACTTGCCGAATACTTGTGTTCATGCTTATTCGGGTTTCCATTCCTCAGTGATGTCTTGAAGGGAGTTTTCTGGATGCCTATTCGGATATCCATCTGACAATATTAAGGGACTGTCCACCTTGTCAGTGACGTGTATATTCGACGAAAATATACATCTAACATCTATGATGTTTCAAAATGGATTTTGTAGATGGGTTCTACGATGGATTTTTCAGAATTTTTTTACTTGATTGGATGTCTTTTTTCTCTTCTTTATGCAATGGAATTGTAGATGAGTTCTGTCCCATTACAGATTTCAACAATTTATTTCAAATGTTTTTTTAATTGATTGAATGATTTTTTTTCCTCTATGCTATGTAGTTACAGATGGGTTCTACGATGAATTTTATAGATTTTTTTTTTCTGATTGTTTAGTTGGTTGGAGTGAATTTATAATTTTATAAAGCTCTGTGATTAATATCTAATTATTATTTGGGTAGATATATAATTACATTAATTTTGTCAAGGGCATTTATGCCTTTTTATCATATCAATCTAGTCAATTGCTACAAGTAACAGTGGTCAGCAATTTTTAGAGGAGGTTTGTGCAATTAAATAAAAAGTTGAATATGAATGCAATATTACCTAACCTGAGGGTATGTTTGTGCAATTAACCCATCATTTAAATTAAGGGGGTGTATTGATTCAAGATTTTATTAGACAATTTAGGGAAGTAAAAGTCTAGTGGTATTGGATTGAGACTTTTTAACAAGTTAGATAAGTCTGGTGGTATTCAATCAAGACTTTTAAGTTTTTTTTTTTAATTCCATATTGTCTTGTGGTATTGGATCTAGACTTTTAAGATTTTTTTTAAAGTCCATATTGTCTTGTGGTATTATATCTAGACTTTCAAGAGGCAACAAATTGTCTAGTGGTATTGGATTGAAATCAAGATTTTTAGGATTTTATGACAAAATAGATTTTCTAGACTTTTTAGTGATATTTATAAATAACTTGAACCCAAAATTGTCTTGCCATCTCCCTCAATACTTTCTAGAATTTTCTCTCCCACTCAAAATCATCTTCATCTTCCTCAACCTCCACACCCCCATCAAATTTTCATCATAAATTTTTTGTTTCCTCAACTTTCATACCTCATCAAATCTTCCATACCCCATCAAATCTTCAGCTTGGACGAGTTATAGTCCACGGATGGGTGATTGGTGACCGGAGATTAGAGATAGGAGGGTGGAGTAGTGCAACAATTTTACTTTGTTTTTTTTTTATAAAAAAAAACTTAAATTTCATTGAACAGATGTTGAATAATGATTTCTAATCATGACATCTTTATTATTGTTCATGCTCAATTGATAGATGAAAATAATGGTTTATTTATACCTAGTCACTCGGCGGAGTAAGAAACAGACCGTGGTATCACGATCGAGTGCTGAGGCAGAATTGCGATGGATTACCTAAGGAATTACTAAATTATTGTGGTTGAAGAATTTATTGAGTGATTTGGGATTTCACCAAGGAAACTGCATGAGACTGTATTGTGATAATAAGGCTTCAGTACATATTGCTAACAATCCCGTACAACATGATCGTACTGAACATGTGGAGATTGATCGATTTTTAATCAAAGAGAAATTAGAAGAAAAGATAATCGAACTTCCTTTTGTTTTAAGTAAGGATCAACTTGCAGATATCCTTACAAAGGCCATTAATGGAAGGAGTTTTCATGACTCAACTAGCAAGTTGGGCATGAGTGACATCTACGCACCAACTTGAGAGGGAGTGTTAGAATATCTTGTTATTAATGTAGAATATTTTGTATAGTTGACAATCTGTTAATTGCTGATTATAGAGGATTGTTAGATTAATTGTAGAGATTGTAGGAGATCAATTACTTGATTCTCACTATGTATTTCTCCTATATATTTCCTCCATATAGAGAAGAATAAATCAACAAACACTATTGATTTGTTCAAATATAGTGACAATAGCACCTTGTTGAGACAATAGTTTAGCGATGTCTACCATGGGAATAAAGTGGCCTTGAGCCAAGAAAGGAAGCATGATAAAGTGGAGCTGTTTAGCTTGTGAATCCATGTCTTAATGTGTGTGAAAGCTACTTGGCTTTCCTCTTAGGGGTGTGTATTGGTTCAAGATTTTAATAGACAATTTAGGGAAGTAAAGTCTAGTGGTATTTGATTGAGACTTTTTAACAAATTAAATAAGTCTTGTGGTATTCGATCAAGACTTTCAAGATTTTTTTAAAAAATCCATATTGTCTTGTGGTATTGGATCTAGACTTTTAAGATTTTTTTTAGAAGTTCATATTGTCTTGTGGTATTAGATCTAAACTTTCAAGAGGTAACAAATTGTTTGGTGGTATTGGATTGAGATCAATATTTTTAGTGTTTTATGATAAAATAGATTTTCCATACTTTTTAATGATATTTATAAATAACTTGAACCCAAAATTGTCTTGTCTTCTCCCTCAATACTTTCTAGACATTTCTCTCTCACTTAAAATCATATTCAGCTTCCTCAACCTCCACACCCCCATCAAATTTTCATCATAAATTTTAAGTTTCCTCAACTTCCATACCTTATCAGATCTTTCATACCCCATAAGATCTTCAGCTTGGACTAGTTGTAGTCCACAGATGAGTGATTGGTGATCGGAGATTGGAGATATGAGGGTGGAGTAGAGTAACAATTTTACTTCTTTTTTTAAAAAAAAAAACTTTTTCATAGAACAGATGTTGAATAATGATTCATAATTGTGACATCTTTATTATTGTTCATGCTCACTTGATAGGTATAAATAATGGTTTATTTATACATAAATTGTAATGACTAGTGTGAATAAAGATATAGTTGTTTTACTAATATATATCAATGTTCTAGTAAGTGTTAGACGCTAGTCGAACGGAGATCCAGCGCCTAGCGCCTAGGTCGATTAGTCGGTGATTAATCGGAAAACACACTTATATACAAATTCCAATTATCAAATCCTAAGAAAATTCTTTCCAAATCCACAAATGCCCGATTAGTAAATTATCAATCAAATTCAATCATAAACCAATCAAAATCCCCTGACACCCATCGAAATGCAATCACAAACCAATTCAAATCCAAACAAAAAAAAGTTAACAAACTAATTGATAAAAATGACAAATTGGAAATTCTAACAAACATCAATAAGTTAACAAACTAATTGATAAAAAATTAAAAACTAACAATTTTTGTATATATTTTCTTAATTTCTTTCATTACGGTTGACAATTGCCAAATCAAAGTTTGATTCTTCAATTTATGTCGTTAATCACGTACTCAAGCCGAAGAAGCATGACGTGTCGGTGTCACCAACTAGCAACTACTAGCTACTTAATTTGTTGCCGATCTTTAATTTTACCCAATCAAATTATCCAATTGAAGATGAATGGAACAAATTGGTTTTGGTTTGTGCCAATCTTTAATTATCCAATTGAAGATTGAAGGGAACAAATTGGTTTTGGTTTGTAAATGTAAGAACTACGAAGTAAGGCTTTGAAATTAAAAACAATGTTTTTTTTTTTTTTAACTGGCTAGTCTTGGTCAATGGCTTTGACTCTGCCTGACCGCCTAGTCGATTGATCGCTGCCTTACACGATTAGTCAAAGACCATGAAATGAGACCGACTTTGGCCAATTCTCCTCAGTAACCAGTCGTCTAAAGGAATTGAGGCGATTAATTGGCCGTCTAGACCGATTTCTAGAACACTGATATATATATATAGTGGTTCTCTAGTAAGGATGTCCTGAAATTATAAGTTAAGGACATTCAATTACAACCAAATATATTGGGTGTCATATTGGGTGTGGGTATTCGTTAATGTGTAGAGAAAATTGAATACTACAATCGACTCTTAAAAATCCATATTTATAAAAGTCTAAAAAGTCTTGAAATAAAGTCAAGATAATCCTAATAATCTATAAATAAAGTTCAAAGACTTTTTCAGAATTCTAAAAGTCTAGTCCATATAATCATAATAATCCTAATTATCCTATTAATCCCAATAGTCTTGTAAATCTGTAAAATCCATACACCCTAAAATTGTCCATTAAAATCCCAATCCAATACACTCTCCTTAATCTGTTCATACCAAAATGTAAAGTTTTTAGAATAATATCACTCGTTCGATGATGTATTGATATACATAAGCATTGTTGGCCTTTTCCAACAACAATGTTGCTGACAGCAGAGCTATATATTTGTGGATAATGTGCTTCCACATTGATTTAGGCTCATTTGTTTGTGTCTGTTCCAGCCAATGTATTTTGGTATATGCCAGGCCCCATAGGACAAGGAACTAAGGCATGAATTTCATGATGGACTTCATTTGCTTATTTTGGTATTGCTATGCTAAACAGACTCATAACTAAACCACCATAAGAAAGCTTAAACCCCTTCAATGTTGCATCTGCGAAAAAGCAATACCAAATTCCCAGATATGCATAAACGGTAAGCCATAATTGCAGTAGAAATTAGAAGAAATGGAAAGATATGTACACTGCAGGTTACACTTGATTGCATTCGCTAAATAAAATTGTAGCATAATATCATAATATATGATTAATGTGTACAGCAGTGAACAAAAGGCATCATATATGGATTATATTTACACAATTTGCTCAAAAAAGCTTAACAGAAAAGACCATTGATATTGAGAAAACTGAAAAATAAGCAGTGATCTTATGAAGAGAATATGAAATAAAGAAAACATATCAATCACATTTGTAAAGTTGGTCACCACCACTATGTGCTCGTTGCATGATATCTTGGATTAACTGTTCCATATTGATGTAAGAGGATCCACCTTTTTCTGTTGCTCTATTTGCAATCACTCCATCTCTGACTCTTCTTCTTCTCTCATCTCTTTCCTCTCCATCATCCATGAGTTCATGTACAGCTTTTTCGACATCTTCCTTCTTCACCAACACCCCAATCTTCTCTTCCTGCCCATGAGTTAATGGAGTTTCCACTCCAATCCTCACACCAATCTTTAAAACATGCACAATCAACTTCTCATTGCAGAATTGGTCTGCAAACAATGGCCATGTAAGCATTGACAAACCAGCAGATATACCTTCCACATAAGAATTCCAGCCACAATGTGTTAAGAACCCACCAATTGAAGTGTGTGACAATAAAAGTACTTGAGGCGCCCAACCGCGGATCAAAAAGCCTCTCTCTTTGACCCTCTCTTCAAAATTTGGTTTTAAGAACCACTCTTCTAACTCTTTTGATGTATTATTATTTCCCCTTAGAACCCAAATAAATGGTTTCTTTGATGCTTCTAAGCCTAAACCAAGCTCTATCTGTTGTGAAGTTGTTAAGTTAGATATACTTCCAAGACAAACATAGAGTACAGAACTTGGTTGCTGCGAATCAAGCCACTTTAAGCATTCAGACTCATCCATTGAGGCCTTGTTACCTCTCTCAACCTTATCTATGGTGTCTTTGTTGCATAAGGAAACAGGACCAACACACCAGACCCTTCCACTTTTGACTTTCTTGAATTCCTTGACATATCCAGCCTCTAACTCTTCAAAGGTATTTATAATAACCCCATATGAAATCTGTTCAGCTGCAAAAAGTTTGTCACCATAATCTTTCATTGCTCCAGACATGACCATTGGTAGTTGAGCTACAGTAATTTCAATTTTATCAGGCAATCCAGGAATGATGAAGTATTCTGATTCTGATCTAACATTCTCATGAATTTTGGAACTATGCAAAATATGCCAACACAAGAGACAGAAGCAAGAAAATCCATTGAAAGCAATTCTTGGAACATTGAACTTACTAGCAGTTTCCGTGGTCCATGGAAAGCACATGTCTGAGATTATGCAGCTTGGAGGAGGTGTTATTTGCTCCAACAACTTTTCTAATGGAAGTTGCAGCATGGTTAGTGCATTGAAGAAGTTGATTGCCAAGTCCATCGAAGGAATCAAGTCGACATTCTCACAGCCATCCGGTAATCCTGCTTTTTGAGTTGGAAACTCCAGTTAATTTTCTCGAATTTGTAGGCCAGAACTTATGGCACGAGCAAGAATGTTTTTGAAGCGGGCTGCATTGACTGGTGTGGTGAATATAGTGACAATAGCACCTTGTCGAGACAACAGTTTAGCGATGTCTACCATGGGAATCAAGTGGCCTTGAGCCAAGAAAGGAAGCATGATAAAGTGGAGCTGGTTAGCTTGTGAATCCATGTCTCAACGTGTGTGTGAAAGCTACTTGGTTTTCCTCTTAGAGGGTGTATTGATTCAAGATTTTATAAGACAATTTAGGTAAGTAAAGTATATTGGTATTTGATTGAGACTTTTTAACAAATTAGATAAGTCCGGTGATATTCGATTAAGACTTTTAAGATTTTTTTAAAAATCCATATTATCTTGTGATATTAGATCTAGACTTTCAAGAGACTTTCAAGAGGCAGCAAATTGTCTTGTGGTATTGGATTGAGATCAATATTTTAGTATTTTATGAAAAAATAGATCTTCCAGACTTTTTAGTGATATTTATAAATAACTTGAACCCAAAATTGTCTTGTTATCTCCCTCAATACTTTCTAGACTTTTCTTTCTCACTCAAAATCATCTTCAACTTTCTCTACCTCCACACTCCCATCAAATTTTCATCATAAATTTTCAATTTCCTCAACTTTCATACCCCATCAGATCTTCAGTTTGGAGAGTTATGGTCTACAGATGAGTGATTGGTGATCAGAGATTGGAGATAGATGGATGGAGTAGTGCAACAATTTTACTCTTTTTTTTTTTTACTTTTTCATAAAACAGATGTTGAATAATGATTCATAATCGTGACATCTTTATTATTGTTCATTCTCATTTGATAGATGTAAATAATGGTTTATTTATACATAAATTGTAATGACAAATGTGAATAAAGATATAGTTGTTTTACTAATATATATCAATGTTCTAGTAAGTGTTAGAAGCTAGTCAAACGAAGATTCAGCGTCTAGCGCCTAGACCGATTAGTCAGTGATTAATCGAAAAACACAATTATATACAAATTCCAATTATCAAATCCTAAGAAAATTCTTTTCAAATCCACAAATGCCTGATTAGTAAATTATCAATCAAATTCAATCATAAACCAATCATAATCCCCCGACACCCAAAGAAATGCAAAGACAAACCAATTCAAATCCAAACATAAACAAGTTAACAAACTAATCGATAAAAATGACAAATTGAAAATTCTAACAAACATCAACAAGTTAACAAACTAATTGACAAAAAATTAAAAACTAACCGTTTTTGTATTTATTTTCTAAATTTCTTTCTTTACGTTTGACAATTACCAAATCAAAGTTTGATTCTTCAATTTATGTCATGATCACGTACTCAAGCCGCAGAAGCATGACGTGTCGATGTCACCAATTAGCAACTACTAACTACTTAATTTGTTGTCAATCTTTAATTTTACCCAATCAAATTATCCGATTGAAAATGAAGGGAACAAATTGGTTTTAGTTTGTACCAATCTTTAATTATTCGATTGAAGATGAAGGGAACAAATTGATTTTGGTTTGTAAGTTGTAAGAACTAAAAAGACAGATTTTAAAGTTAAAACCAAGGTTTTTTTTTTTTTTTTTTAACTGACTAGTTTTGGTCAATGGCTTTGACTCTGCCTGGCCGCCTAGCCGATTAGTCGTCACCTTACACGATTAATCAGAGACCGTGGAATGAGACCGATTTTGGCCAATTCTCCTCTTTAACCGGCCGTCTAAAGGAATTAAGGCGATTAATCGGCTGTCTAGACCGATTTCTAGAACATTGATAAATATATATATAATGGTTCTCTAGTAAAGACGTCCTGAAATTATAAGTTAACGGTATTCAATCACAACCACATATATTGGGTGTCATATTGGGTGTGGATATTCGTTAATGTGTAGAGAAATTGAATACTACAATCGACTCTTAAAAATTCATATTTATAAAAGTCCAAAAAGTCTTAAAATAAAGTCAAGATAATCCTAATAGTCTATAAATAAAGTCCAAAGACTCTTTCAGAATTCTAAAAGTCTAGTTCATATAATCATAATAATCTCAATAGTCTTACAAATCTATAAAATCCTTGCACCCTAAAATTGTCCATTGAAATCCTAATCCAATACACCCTCCTAAAACTGCATAGATCAGGCAAATCAAGCATTGTACAAACTGCATAGATCAAGTAAATCAAGCACTACAACGAAATCTGCAACAATGAAATCTGTCTAGATCAAGTACTCTAGGTCAAGTACAATCGAAATTGCCTAAACTAAAACGGCATAGATCAAGGACTACAATGAAATCTGTCTTGATCAAGTACAATCGAGATCGCCTACTAAAACGACATAGATCATGTAAACTAAAACAGCATAGATCAAGCACTACAATGATGTACGCAGTCCTAATAATAATAAAATACAGGTGATAAAACTGTTATATGACAAGATATGTTAACACTCGATCCTAAAGAGAAAAACAAAATGAGGACTCAAGACCTAAAATCCAGAATTGCCCACCATGATGGATGCCTTGATAGAAGCAGTTGAATGGTTTTAGAGTTTGACCAAAAAAAAAAGAAGCTAAAAAAAAAAACAAGTGTATCTGCAATGATTTGTAAACACTGCAAGATCAGTTGATTGCTGGGAATGAATTTTTGCATTATTATTCAAAGCTTTTACATGGTCTCTCTTATTTTTCTTATTCATTAAGGGAGAGTTTGTGGACAGTTGTATGCTAACATGAGGCTTACCATATCAAACCATCCAATGCCTTTCTAAAAATTCAAGAACAGAATAACTTCTAATTCATGTAAAAAAGAAAGAAAATGAATGCATAATTTTGCTAGTCAAGTAATTCCAACATAATAGAATGTCAACCAAACAGAAAATGAAATGAAATGTAATGCATTACGGATGTAAACTTCAGTAAGAAGACTCCTCCTCGCCCAATATTCTCTCCGCAAGTAACAAATCATCGGGGGTTGTAACCTGTGATACAGAAAAATAGACAGGTGATTTCTAATCCATTTAGTATAAGATTACTTTCTATATCATGCATTATGCATATCCAGATTTTGTATATATTGTGGAAGCTGATATTTTGCAGGCGAATTTAATCGGTCCTATATTATGAACTACCTTTCATGACGGATAAAAGAAGAGAAATTGACTAACCTTGATGTTGGTATAAGATCCTTCAGTAATGAATACAGGATGTTTAAGGTGCTCTACAATTGACACATCATCGGTAACTTCAAGACCTTCCCTGTATATATGTACAAATGCTATGAACTTAACTTTGGTTTAGGATTTGATTATCAAGTCAACCATTTGTTAATATTATTTTTGCTGAAGAAACTTGATAGAAATAAGTGTTCTAGCAATTTGAAAAGGAAAATAAGAACTGGTACCTATTAACAAGCTCAAAACCTTTTTTAAGCAACTCAGGCTTAATCACCTGTAAAGAAAAATTTATCAGAAATTAAATGTGTTAGATAAAAAAAAAGTACATATAATGAACATGTATAATATATAATTATTTTGAACAACAAACCTGAGGGGTCTGCATTTCCCAAAGTGTCTTTCGGTCCAGGGTTTTGACAACAAAGGATTCACTGTTTGCCTACACCATTTTAAGGAATAGATTTCCAATCAATAAAATCAATGAATCGAGAGAATTTGCACATGACAAGGTACTAATACTATTAACACACTTATTTTATCAATTATGTACGAAATGAGGTCAATATGAAACATACCAAGTACGAAAAGACATTGACAAGTAGAAAGATTATGCACAGCACTTGAAGAAAAAAATAAATTAATTACATAATATGCTGATTCAATTTGGTATGCAAGTATACAACTTTCGTTGATTTTGCAAGCCATTATAGCCATAATATGCTTATACTAAACCATTTGCTTCATCCAATAGGATTTATGACTGGACTTTAGAGTACAAGAAACAGAATGGGAGCATTTTCAAATGGAATCATACACAGATTAATATGTACCTCTTTAATTGTAGCTTTGGCAGGAACACCAAGTACAGCTGCTCCTATTTGCCAACCATCCTTAAGAACCTAACCATGTGAACAATATAATAGGAAGTCATGTAGGGAAAATAGATAACATAGCAAGATCTGGGTCCCTCAAAATAATAATAAATGAAAAGATGTTTACTTCCAAAGTTATTACGGTAAAAAAATTATGAATTCCTCTAAGTTATAGCGCATTAAAACCCAGCAAACCGGCAAGTGACAACAACATGTTCAAGCGCTATTTTTTTTAGTAGGCAAACAAATATTAGTATGTGTTTTGTGTTCCAAAGCTACTTCTACTTAACACATAAAATTTCAGTTCTTAATATGTTAATGCTCCTATCAAGCTACAATCTCTTGTCATAGAATTGCATTACAATAAGTGACATATTATATAATCCCTTCTATCATGTTGAACAGAAATTTGAGCAATGTTAATCTCATTCTGGCAGTTGTAATAGACACTGCAAGTACTGGTCATCGAGACCAACTTCAGATACAGAATCTATATTTAAGGAAATCCCAGATACCGTCTCGTAATGTCCAATACTAAGCCCGTTCCCAACTTTTTGTACCAGTCAAATGAACAAGAGCCCTTTAATGACTTCCACTAGACAATGCACAACCACCAGAACTCAAGTCCAAATTTTTGGCACTGCTTGATTACTCACTACATCACACGAGAACTTCAAACTAAAATATTTATCCACACAGGTTATGTATAGTATCAGGTCCAAGATAACCTCTTTTTTTTTCTTTTTTTTTTCCCAGGTTTAAAATTGTAAATACACAATGGCAATTATCAATGACTATGAATTTAGCTTTATTAATGAGAAAATCATGAAACAACTCAGGCATGTGCAGAACAAAATATTTCAACCCGTACCTTTTCTATATCTTCTGTTGATATCAAAGGTCTTGCAGAGTCATGGATGCAAACTAGCTCAGAATTTAAATCAATTGCCTGGAGACAAAGTTAGCATATAATGATTCAATTATTCAAATGAATTTTTATCATCAAGAACAATATTGCATAAATCTGCCACTGGTAGCAAAGCAAAACATCAAACAACAAAAATGAAACACTAAATAAAGTAATTTGACACAGTAAGGTAATGAAATGACAGCTCACAAATAAAGAGAGCGTCAGAAATCTTCATTAATCATTGGACTGAATAAACCAATGAAAATGTCAAAACAAAACATCACAAGCTTAATGCAGAACAAGGATTAGGGCAGCTTTTACAAGAACCAAGGAACTAGATCAGATTTGTTGCTTTTGATTTGAAAGTCTGCCTACCAAATGATATTATCATATAATATAATAAAATAAAAGGAAATAAAGAACCTCTCAAACGTTAGGTAGGATACAAGACATATTATTCCTCCAGCATATATAATTTACAGCAGACTCGAGAACAATATTAAGCCAACACAGGAGAACCAAACAAGCAAAATATGTAATGATTAAAGAATAAAGTTTTTCTTGGTCGCAAAGTACACACCTGAAATCCATTGTATACTGAATCTTGCCTCTCCTTCCCAGGTAGTGAGAATTTGAGGTCTGCATCAATATTCTCTTGGGTGTCTGAAAACATTACCGACAAATTTGTTTGGCTATTACCGTTGGCACTAACACATGCTACTGAAAGGAAGCCACACTTGTTCTTAGACACACACAGACGAGAAAGAGAGAGAAAGAGTACAAGCTAAAACCTTCAAAAATATCCTGGTAGGAAGGATCACAAACAACAACAATTTCCTTCACTTCAGTCATGCGCGAGAAAGTGTAGAAGCTGGACAGAAAAAGCTTGTTATTACTTTTCAGAATAATTTAAGGTTCTATGACAACAAACTGCAAGACAACCTATTATAATTTCAGACATCCTAATGTTTGATTCAAGTTCCAAACCAGCAGCTAATGAATCCCACCTAGGTTACCTCTAGACCAATAATTATTCTGACAGGGCCATCACATTATAAAGAGTATGGTCAGAAAATAGTTATGTTTCTTGATCAAAACCAGAATCCACTGTTCCCAGCAAGCATACCTCTGTGTCACAGTTGGTTATTCATACTAATTGTAACCAACGATGGATTCCATTGCAGCCATGTGGTCTAAAACCATAATGCATTTTGTGAATGTGCTATCTAAAGGTCATCAGGAAGTAATAGATCATATTATATCAGAGTTCTAATCAAAACAGATCTTCCAAATGGGACCTCTTGGGCCATGTGTGACATCCTTTCTATAAATATTATGGTAGCCTATCTTATGGTTGCCAGATATTAGGTTACCAAGTCTCACAAGTTCTTTAGAATGACACAACGCTACCATGAATAGTTACAAATGGTGCCATAAAGTTGGTACAAGTTATCAGTTATCACCGCTCACCTATACAATGCAATTGGTTGGCCCAAAAGTGGTAGATACTGCTTTGGCATGCTTGCCTATTCGGACAAACATAAGAAAACCATCATCTGAAAGAAGAAAGTAAGGAACTATAGATAATGAAGAAAATGGGAAATCTATGCATATGAATTTACAAAAGGATACCAGCAAGTGCAGACACAGATTTTACAAACGTATGCATACAGACACTGAAAAAGCGAAAACAGTATTGCCAAACGTAACCCCGTTCTGCATAATGACAATTAACACCTGAAAGTGTATGCCTCTTGATATAATGTTACTAAATGTAGCTCTGGTGGAAGTAAAAACGAAGCAATACAGAGTAGAATACAAATATACAATAGCTGGTTGAGTAAAGTCGTGTCAAAGCTTAAAGCTTCATGAATTGCATCAGGCGATAAACTTTACAAGAGTGTCACTATGTTCGAATTTCTATCAAATCTCATCCCCCTGATAATTGTTACTAGATAATTTTTCTTTCATTGTAATTTTCCATGGCAACCCATCACATATACTTTGTCCAACTGAGCTACAAATTTGCAAAACGCCTGCAGTATATAAAAAAGCAAAGCCTAAACAACTCAAAAAGAAACCATTGGCCACATATAACTTTCTTTCCCAAACAAGTTTTGACTCATTAAACCAACAGTAGTAATGAGTTCTAACTACCAAAAACCAATTAGATAACCCAATAAACTAAAAGGATCGTCTTTCACAATGTGATACTAAATGAACCAAAACAGGACGTTAAATATGGGATGCTACATTGATTAATGCTATAATGCCCTTTTATTTCAAGTGGTACAATAATAAAATTTCAAACAATTTGAGACTTACACCCATTCTTTTTCCCTTCCCTCCAGCCAAAAGAATAACCGATACGCTTTTCTCTTTCACAGCTACAGAACTCTGTCATATGAGAACACAATATTAATAACTGAAGAGGAAAAAAAATGATTTTGAATTAAGCCCGTTTCACCATTCACAATATCAAACCACCCACATCGAATTTAAGTATGTTATTGAAATACCAACTACTCAGAACAACAATTCCCACTTACATTGTCAATTTTTGCAGAGCAACTAATCTTGGTTTTGGCAATCCTGGCCTTCCTTGTCAAGTCAAAGATTTGATTTTTATAACCTGAACAGCACCAAAAATCAATAAAAAAACCAATACATGCATGATGAGTGTAAACAAAAATAAAAATTGCTCATATGCAACAAACAAAAAAAAACGATTACCATTTCTGGGGAGAGTTTGATAATTATCTGGAAACAGAGAACAAGAAGAAGGAGAAGTGAAGTTAAGGTTCAGTTGAAGAAGCCCCATGTTTGTATTTATCACTCCCACTCACACACACACGCTGAAATTACACTCGGGAGAAAAAAGATTATATTTTTTTATCAGAGAGGTTATGAGGAATTGATTCTTCTTGTAAAAATTAGGACAACACAAAAGGATACTGTGTAAGTGTGTAGCCATCAAATGCTTTATATATATGGAAAATGCTTGGGTACTGTCCCATATATGGGGCAGTTATCAGGTAGGTGTCCCGAAAATTAAAAACATTTCAGGGATACCTTTAAGCCCGTTAGATCAATCCAGCGGCCATTAAAGAAGTCAAACACGAATTTTCTGTCTCCTCACTTGTCAGACCCAATGCCAATCAATCACCACATACTTTTTATGCTTTCCTCGCATAGTCGCATGACTCTTGAAAAACTCAACTCTCCTTACTGACACAGCCCAACTTAAGTACTTAACTCTCTCTCTCTCTCTGAACACCTTCCAGCCAATGATTCGAGATTTTTATGGGTTGATATTAATGGTGGCAAAATGGACAAGATCCAACAGGCCAAGCTTGACTGGCCACGAAATACCCCAGGCCAAGACTTGGTACCAAGTAGGCCCAGACCGGGCCGGAAGAGTAAGGCCCGCAGGCCTCACAAGCCGACCTGGTAGGTCGGCCCACTTCCGGCCAACGACTACTTTTTTTTTTGGGACAGCCCATCTCCTGTTTTAAATCAATAAAAAAAGGAAATAATAAAAAGGCCTGTTCAACGTCTGCAGACGAGGGCCCGCTTGCTAGACTTTTTAAACCTATTAGGTCGTGCCTTAGGCCTAGGCCAGGCCACCCCATTTCTTAGCGGGCCGAGCTCGGCCCGAACTTTTTCTCCTATAGGGATGTTTAGGCCCGGCCTGTTAAGGGCCCGACATGCCCTTACTGGACCACGCCAGGTCTAGCTGGTCCATATTGCCAGCACTGGTCGTTATCGACGGCTTTACGAATGGGATTGGTCGGTTATCAAGATCACGTAATAAAATTAAATCCATAAAAATGTCCTCCTATTAGAAAAAATAAAATCACTTACAAAAAAGACATAAATCAATCCATCAAAAATACAACTTACTATTTAAAATTCTTCAAAAAATACGGAATATAGGTACCTTTAGGAATGACAATTTAACTCGCACCCGTATGCATCATCCAAACCCGACCCTGACCCTTCACAGTCGGGTTTGGAGTCGCAAAATCCAAACCCATCAAGAGTTTGGGTGCTAAAATTTAACCCATGGCGAGTTCGGTTGCGGGTTTGAAAAAATATCCAAACCCAAGAATCCTCTTAAATTTAAAAATAATATAATATTTATTATATAAAATAATAAAAATTTAAAGTTTAATTGAAACTTGAAAATATAATAAATTAATTCCATCACTTCCAAGTTCGGTTTCAACATTTGCTTAATGCCCTTTATATAGATGTAAATGTTGAAGCCTCTACTCATGATTTTTAGATATGGGATTGAAGACAATCCGATGTATACAAAACAATAGTAGAGGGTTCAATCCCTACTCGTATATATGTGGTCTTTGTCTCAAGTAAAATGTAAATTTGAAATGAGTCGATTATTTTACTCTTTAATCTTCTCTTTCATTTTAAAGTTACGTTTTATTATATATATTCTAATATTTTATATAATTAAATAATATAGTAAAAATATTTTTTTAAATTTCACGGATCCACGAGACGGGTATGGGTACCCACTAAACTAGTATGTGAAATCTGAATCCAACCCTGCTTAATTTTACAGGTTCACGGATGGGTTTGGATATCAAAATGTTTCGTGGGTTTGGGTTTGGTAAAACCCTCCTGAACTCAACTCATTTCCATTCCTAGGTATTAATGTACTGCTATTTTGTAGAAATATCGATAGAAATAATAATGTCAATGATATTCACGTATTTTATGGAAACTCCGAACCGACAAAGTTTTTATTATTATTATTATTTTGCATGCAATCTAGCATGGTCCAAAGGCTATAAAGTTATCCTGAAATTGTTTTTAATTTTTGGGGTTCAACTACTGTACATATACTAGTTGTTAAGTTAGTTTATAGCCATTATATTTCAATTGAATGGTCTATAAAAAGTACAGATTTGTTTTTTTTTATATATAATTATTTATCCTGGTCAAACCCTCTTACATAAATCTTTTGTCTAAACTATTCATAACCTAATGAAATTTAATAAATGTTAATGATATTTTTTTATATCGATGATAAGAAATATAAAATATAGCTATGGAAACAATTTCAATATTTTTCGAATTTGGGAAATATATATATATTTCTAAATTTGTCCTATATTTTCTCACTTTTTAATTTTGTTTTGCTTAAAAAATTGGGTTATTGACACCAATCTCCCCGTAACTTTACGCGATTTGTATTTTACCCCAATAACTCTAATTAATTGGTAAAAGTTTAGTTTATTACTTGTTTGAGGGGGAATATGTAGTCAGATTTTACCAATTAATGAGAGTTCAGGGGGTTTAACGTTTGTAAAAAGTTTAGGAGGTAAAATGTAAACTCACTAAAGTTCAGGGACCGGTGCCAATAACCCTAAAAACTTAGAAAAATATAGTTTTCAATTTAAAAAAAAATTGGAAATTTTCCATAAGTATATTTCATTTTTCTTATCGTTTATGTCAAGGATCTCATTAAAATTCATTATGTTATGAATGGTTTTGAATATAAAATTTATAGGATAACGGACATCCAACACTTTTATCCATCCTTTATATTTAACTTGATTTGATAGTTGATATGACACTTTCTTATCAGTTGTTACATCACCACGTTATCGCACTTTAATTTTTATTTTATTTTTTTATTTTTTTATTTAAAACATTAAATTTAAAGAATATAAATTATTATTATTTTAAATCAATTCATTTGATATGATAATGTGATAACTGATAAGTAAATATCGTATCAACTATTACGTTAAATTATATTTAAATGATAAATAAAAATCCTGTATATCTACCGTTATCCCAATTTATATAAGGTATCGTACGGGATAAGTCTCTTATATACGACTATAGTAGCTAAATCTATTTTCAGGATACCGGACCTGAACACTCCGTACTCTTCTTGTTAATAAAATAGGCCCATCTAAACACAACCAGCACAAAACAATTGAGAAGTCCACAAACACAAAAACACACCCAAAAAAGCAACCAAACAACAAATCACAAAAGCAACCAAATTTTCACTCTCGACAGGAGAAAGAGAAGAGTTTTGTTGCCCCAAAAAAAAAATAAAAAAAATGGGACACACAGGAGAGTTTTTCAGGAGGAGGGACACTTGGAGGAAGCACCCGATGCTGACGAGCAATCTCCGCAACGCCACACCTGGTCTTGGCATCGCTCTTGTCGCTTTCGGCATCTACTGTGTCGGCGAACAAGTCTACTACAAGCTTATCGCTCCTTCTCCTTCTCACCACCATCACCAAACTGCTGATGCTTCTTCTTCTCATTGATCTGCACGCATATCAGGTCTGCTTCTGGCTCTTTGATGCACGTTGATTGTTGTTTTTATTGCGGTTTTGTGGATGCTGTTGGGGTTTTTGTTGATTTTTGTGATGTGTGCGTGTGTGTGTGAAGTTTAGTTTTTTCTGAGAATTTTGAGGTTTTTGTGAAGTGGGTTCGTCTGAAGTTGGGATTTTTGGGGGATTTTGGGATTTTTTTCTTTTATGGTTTTTATGAATTGGGTTTTTGTAAAATTTAGTTTTTTTCCTCTTCTTAATTTTATGATCTAATCTATTACGTTGCTCACATGTTCAGCTGATTCCTTCATATCTGATGTTAAAATCTCTCCTTTTTTTCATTTAATTATTGTGGATATTGTTTTGATTGAAGTTTGGTCAAATGAGTTTGTTTCTGATGTGGTTCTGCTTGCTGGTAGTGCATTGGTATCGATGTGTTTGTAAGTATGATTATTTTAATTGGCGCAAGTCATTTTAATTTAATTACTTGAACTGATCAAGGTATGATGAATATGTAGGTGCATTAGCTAACTTGATTAATTTATATGCTTATTTAATCAGTTGGAGATTGCAATTCTCTCTTGGTTTAGGTGTTTCTTCTATAATGTTTAATGTCTTTACCTAGTTTCTATGGAATGCGCGCATGCACCCGTGTGTATGTTTGAGAGAGTGAGAGACTGTGGAGCAAGTTTTTTTCTGTGACAATAAGAGTGTCCTGTGGAGCACGTTTACTATTCGGCTCATTAGATAATATAGTTTTTCATCTATTGATTCTCTTTTAAAGTTGTCATGGTATATGTTGCGTTTCCTTTACCCTTTTCTTTTACATTTTTATTACTTAGAATCTTAGATTGCTTAGAACAGGCAGTCATATTCTCCTGAAGTTGAGTGGCTTGGGGCTTGTCTATTTGTTCAACTTGGATGGATCCATATTAAATTTGTTTATGACTTCCTTATGTTATGGAGCTAATTAAGCAGTTGTGTAGTATGAAACACCGCATCTTAATTGATAGTATTTGAGGTAGTTTTATTTGCTTAAGTTAGAGCATCTCCAACATATCCCTTAATCAAGCCCCTTAGCTTCATTAAGGGAGTGGCTGCAATTTTTACTACTCCAAGAGATCCCTTAATGACTACCGTAATTAGAATTCAGTGGAGCTCACTCCCTTAATCAATGGTTGGTTTCAGCCTCCCTTAATTAAATGGGCTCCACATATAAAGAGGAAATATAGCTAATGAGTGTATAAAATAATAATAAAGAATAAGTGGGCTCTACATAAAATAATAATAAAAATTTATAAATTATAAACGAGTCATTTAAGGGAGTATTCTTAGAGCGCATACTCTCTTAATGGCCCCTTACAACAAAATCCACCGTAAAATAAGAGAGTCTCTAAGGGAGACTCTTGGAGATGCTCTTATTTCCTGCTGTGGATCGAAATAACCATTCCTACCAAACCTAGAAATGGTATGGGAAGTACTGTGTTGGGCATATTTTTTATTGTCAAATTTTCACACTTTATTTATATAATCCCCTGGCCGTAATCTTTGATAAGAACAATTTAAACAGGAGCTGGCAGAATTGGTTCATGCAAAGTCAATATGATTAAAACAGAACTGGTTTTTATGAATTGGGTTTGTGTAAAATTTAGTGTTTTTCCCCCCTTAATTTTATGATCCAATCAGTTACATTGTTCATATGATCACTGATTTTCTCATATCTGATGTTAAAATCTCTCCTTTTTTTTTCATTTTAATTATTCTGGGTATTGTTGTGATTGAAGTTTGGTCAAATGGGATTGATTCTCATATGGTTCTAATTGCTGGTCGTGTATTGGTTTTGTTGGGTATGATTCTTTTAATTGGAGAACTGGTTGCTTATTATATGTTTGGATGTTTAGCTATTAATTTCTCCATTCAGTGTAAAATTTTGGTGTTCTCATGGTCCTCTGTGTGACATTGGGGAGTTCAATTGTTTTATGTTATGAAATGGGCACATCTCTGTCTGATTTGCATTTAACTAGGGGTTTTCCAGATATTATGATTTTGCTTTTATCCATGACGCTCTGTTTTCGAGTGCCTTGTATCGCATTGTTATTGTATAATTGTGTTTCAATTCGACAATAGAACTATGTGGGCTTTCCCATTTTGTCTTTCTCTAATGTGGTCTCTGTTTCCATCCGATTGTTAGACTAGTAGTCTAGTATGTGCTTAATTTTGGATATTGTCTCAACTTAAGTGGATATATGTTAGCTGATTAAGTTATATGGAAAACTAAAATAAGATTTTTTTTGAGACGTGCGAGAGATCATAAAGCATTATGTTTAGGGATTTATCTTGTACTTATGGCCTCAAGAATGATTTGATCAGTAGGTCCTTGTATGTTTTTATATGGATGGTGCAAGTAATTTTAACTTATTTACTTGAACTGATGAAGGTATGATGAATGTGTAGGTGCATTAGCTTACTTGATTAATATATTTGCTTGTTTAATCACTTGCAGATTGTAATTCTTTATTGGTGATTTGGTTAATATCTTCCATATAATGTTAAATGCTTTTACCTAGTTTCCTATGCAATGTCCTGTCTTGTGGAGCACGTTTACTTTACTTTTGGGATCTTATTGACAGGGATTACATTACATTAGATAAATATCTTTATGCATCTCTTCCAAAGTTGTTATGGTAAATGCTGCATTTTCTTTTTCCTTTCTTTTACATATCATCTTTTATTACTTAGAATGATCAGAACAGGCAGTCATATTCTCCAGAAGTTGATTGGCTTGTCTATTCGTTCCACTTGGATGGATCTATATGAAATTTGTTACCGACTGTGGAGCTAATTAAGCAATAGCGTAGTATGAAATACTGCATCTTAATTGATAGTATTTGAGGTAGTAATATTTGCTTACATTAAATTAAGTTACAATTATTCTCATAGGGTTTTATTTATTTCCTGCAGTGGTTTGAAATAACAATTTTTTATTGGCTAATTTTCTCTGTTTGTAATCTTAGATAAGAATTATGTAATCAGGAGCTGACAGAAATGTTCATGCAAAGTCAATATGAATATATGATTAAAACAGATCTCACTTTCTCAATGTCATCCTCTAAACTAATGTTTAGTTTTGTTTTGATTTTTAATAGATAGCTGATATGGAAGATGAAGCATGGTGGAAGGAACAAAGCTTGGGGCCTCTTTTGATGTAATAAGACCATAATTGACATGTGGTACTGTTACTCTTCTATAGCATGACTGAATGTGAAACTTAATTTGTTCTATAGATGTTTGATTTTTCTCTTTCAATGTTGATACTCCTTCAATGGCTTCATTTCGTGCCAAATACGCTTTCAATAAGAAGTTCATATATATATTCACGACCTTTGGTCGACCAGAATGACTGTACATGGATACTTGAAAATTTCGAGCTTAGCTACAGTGACTACCACTACATTTTGCACATGGCCAAGAAGCTACAAAGAGAGACGACTTTCTCTTTTTCTGCCATGGATCTCTCTGCTCATTGGCCTGTTTCTGGCAACCCTAGATTCATATAAAATGCCTATATTGTAGCAAGCTTGAATAGCAAACCAGAAACTCTACAAAGATAGTATTATCATTTTCTAAAGTCTTTGATGGGTACTCCAGAAAGAAAGTCTGTATATGGCATCAAAAGTTCTCTCAGATCTTGAAATATAAAGTCAATTTCTCATTTTATTATATAAATTTGTTTCTCAAAAGAACTTCATCAAACAAAATTGTAGACACACTGACCACAGATCCTCCATAGAGGAAGTCTCCATGTAACTTCTCATTGATCTAATTGTAACAGCCAAATGGGTTCTCATAGTCTTTTGTGTCATTCTTTAAGGCCTCTGACCATCGAAATATCCAATTGGTCTGAAGTAGATGATTGATTGAACTCTCTGTTTGATTTGTGGTCATTCCCCATTGGTGGGCTGATCCCATTACTCCCTGCCTTGGCAACTGTTCCCATCCCCTCTCCATAATTCTTGCTCCTTCATTCAAGCAAGTGAGCACTGGTTTTTTGTTTCTCTATCAAAACAAACATAGTTCTCGAT
The DNA here is from genome assembly GCA_032871835.1 of Dipteronia dyeriana. Lineage (NCBI taxonomy): Eukaryota > Viridiplantae > Streptophyta > Magnoliopsida > Sapindales > Sapindaceae > Dipteronia > Dipteronia dyeriana. Next base: position 886,221 of record CM065295.1, read on the forward strand.
AAATAGGAATCCATTTCGGATCTAGATTTTCGTAATTTACGCCAAATCTCAATTCTTTGATATGATTTCACTCCAGGGTAGAGCCGGTCCTGACTTTTCGGAGGTCCATAGGTAAAATCTAAAAAAATGGGCTCCTAATCAGGGGCTTAGCCTACACGGTATACAACACATAACTAAAAAAAAATTCGAAATTGAATCAAAAAAAAAAAAAAAAAACTTTAAATCGATTCGTAATAGAAAAAAAAAACTTTAATTACCTAGATATGGGATCTTGATCCATATAATTGGACAATTTGTTGTTATTATTATTATTTTTAATGTTTGAGCTTTCAAAAAAAAAATTTGGAACCCTTTTTATCTAAATCAAAATCATTCAATTCAACACTAAACATAAAAAACTTGAACCCCTTTTGAACCCTTTTTTCTTAGGCTCTGGGTAGGGTGCCCATGCTGGCCCCCTCTCAGGGCCGGCTCTGAGCTCTAGGTTTGTATTTTTAAAAAAAAAAAATCTCAGTCACCGATATGTTTGGTGTTAAATGTTATAATTATATCCTACATTAATCCATCAAAATATAAGTGTTTTTCTATGAGAAGAGAAAAATGGCTTCTTATAGAAGAAGCACTTTGTCATATTCTACATCTTGGAGAAGCACCCTGGCATAGTGGCAAGGATTATCCGATGGCAGCCCTTGAAGATTGTTCATTTTAAGTTGTGTTTGTTCCTAAGTACCCTTCTCATATTAATTTTTCGGTTTGTCATTGAATTAGTGATTATAGAAAAGACTAAAGGAAAAAAAAAACTACGTAAAATTGTTATAATTAAGTGAACAAATTAATGTGGCAATCAATTGGATAGAAGGGAAGACAATCTCCACCGCATCAACAAAGAATGAGAAAACTAATATAATAATAATAATAATAATTTAGTTGTTGAAAAACAAACCTAGAGAGTAGATACTAAAAAGAAGCAGCAGCCGAAATGGATTTGTGAAGAAAGAGAAGTAAAATAACCGATATGACATAAGCAATTTGATCTTTTAAGTCTTATTTTTCCAATGAAAGTTTTGACTTCGTAAGCAGTGACGTCATGTATATTTTCTTCCTCTATAAGTAGCTCATACCATCTCTCCTTGATGAATACTCACTAAAGCATCAAATTAATCTGAACTTCTAAAAGATTAAAAGCACTTATCTTTGTCTTTTTGATACAATCAAATTCCAAAACAACAATGGAAGACAGCAAAGTGGTGTTGTTGGATTTGTGGGCAAGTTCTTTTGCAATGAGAGTGAAAGTTGCATTGGCTGAGAAGGGAATCAAATATGAGTCCAAGGAACAGAACCTCTTCAACAAAAGTCAGGAGTTGGTAGAAGCCAACCCTATTCATAAGAAAATCCCTGTACTGATTCATGATGGGAAATCAATCTGTGAATCACTTGTTATTCTCCAATACATTGATGAGGTTTGGCCTGACAAGTCCCCTCTGCTGCCCTCTGATCCTTATCGGAGGTCACAAGCTCGGTTTTGGGCTGATTATATTGATAAGAATGTAAGTCATGTCCTTTATGCATCCAATATTTGTTGATCACTTATTCACCTACATAATCCTAGGGAGGCTATCTAGATTTTATTTTCCTTTCGTTTTTTTGATTTTTTTTTTGCAAATCTCGCTCGAATATTTTACTCACCATTTTGAAAGGTTTGACTAAATATGGATCAAAATGATATATTGCAGTTATACATCACTGGGACGAGGGTTTGGACTGGGAAAGGAGAAGATCAGGAGGCAGCAAAGAAAGAGTTGATAGAGTTGTTGAAGACCTTGGAAGGAGAGCTTGGAGACAAGCACTTGTTTGGAGGAGACACCATTGGTTTTGTAGACGTGGCTTTGGTTCCCTTCACAAGTTGGTTTCACACATATGAGACTTGGGGGAATTTTAGCATTGAAGCTGAGTGCCCCAAGTTGATTGAGTGGGCCAAGAGATGCTTGGAGAAGGAGAGTGTGGCCCACTCACTTCCTCATCCTCACAAAATCTATGAATATTCCTTTGAACTAAAGAAGAAACTTGGGGTCGAATAAGGTCTAGAAAAATACTTTAATTGGGGCAGCCGCCTCAATGTTTGTTTTTTCATATTATTATTTTAAATAAAGCCGCCTCGACTTTAATGGATCCATAGCATCCATTTTTATTTGGTGGTTTAATATTTGTTTTATCTAAGTTATATAATTTTAATAAAGTCACTTGCATATATATATATATATATATATATATATATATATATATATATATCATAATTGAATTAATCATGTCTAATGGCATTTCTCAAATTATGCCTAAATATGTTTTTAAAAATCCAATAATACCTTAAATAAAATTATTAAGAGGATTAATGGTTTGTTAATACACCCACCAATAATTATTAATTCGTTTCCTATTTTAATATTTTGTAATTTTTTTCCTATTAATGGGTTGATATTAATATATATCATAAAAAAAACTATTTCCGTTTTAATAAACCCAAGATACCCTTTTAAATATATTCTCATCTTTTTTTTTAAGAAAGTATTAATTTATTATTAAGTATGAAAAATAAATCAAAATCATGAGACAAATTTGGTTATGAAAAATGCAAGTTTTAAATTAACTTTTATTATTTGTTGGAAGAAAAAAAAATTATTCTTGTTAGAATAACAAAATCAACATATATATATAAACGGGCTTTCAAATTGATTATATTATTTATATATTTTTATTTCTTTCAACAACACTTTAGATTTTTTTATTATTATCAATATTAGATGTTCTTTCTTGTCAAAAAAATATATTAGATGTTCTTCAATTTCATCGAACACCTATTCCTTTTTTTTTGACATATCATTTAACACATCTACTTTCACATCAATTGGAACATATCACAAATCTTGTATCCTAACAACTCTCTCGAACAGAATATGATTCTCTAATATATAAAAAAAACAAACCTTAAAATGGATTTTTAACGAAAAATAGAGTTTGATTTTTAAAAAACCGAAAAGAGAAAAGAAGTAGGGAAAAAAAAGAATAGTACGAGAATTAAAGGTAAAGACAAAATTTGATATTCTAATAAAGTTGATTAAATAACATAATAATAGTTATAGATGATATGTACTTATAAAAATACAATATAGTATAATTCATGAAAATATTTTTGACATTAGGTGGGGTTTCATTACAAATTAAAGATTTTTTAATTTTTTTAATGAGTTTGATTACGAAATGGGTGTAGATATAATTTTTGAGGGGTGCCATTATCGCAACTTTTATATATAATGAGTTACATAATTATGGACATAATAAATATTTTATGGATATTTAAAATGGACCCAAATTAAAGATATTAAAAACAAAATCCAATACAAGTTAAAGATACGTTAAAAAAAAGCCCAACATGCTATATATATATATATATATAAAAATATAAAAATATTTAAAGGATCCATTTAAAAAATTGGTCCTAAAAGACCTATTATGATCGTTTATAATAGAAATTCATAATTCATCTTGTTCCGATAATTGTTTTGCATGATATTGTATGGATTCCTTCATGGGGGCACCGAGAGATGAACCCTGACCCACACAAGTCCACGACATTATAACAAGGACAATGCCTAACTTTGACTGCCATACACGATGGTTTCCAGCACACACTTCATACAAGGGTATAGGCTTGAGTTGTTGGGTACTGAATTTTTTCAATGTTGAGCAAATGAGGCCCAACTAGCGTGTTAAAACATTTTTTGACCGACTCAGGTTGATTAGGTCCAATCCAAATCATTAGAATTAATCTATTGGTCTCAACTCTCAACCTATTTCAAGAGTGTTACAGCATATATTATACATTCCTTATAATCAAAAATGTCTTGAGCAGTTTAATATGCTACGCCAAATGGGTTGAGTATAAATGTATAATTGACTAATTGGTCACCATTCTATGAAAACAAATTCATAAATGCGCAATTGTTTCGATATATCTCAAATCTTGCAATTCATGGAGAGACAAGAGATGGTTAGATCTTAGTTCATTCAAGAGAACCAATCAAAATGTGGGCTAATTTGAGAAATTTTCTTGAGGTATTTGATGTGGTTAAAAGTTGTGTTCCCATTTAGTGAAAAATTGGGCTTGGGATTAAGTAATAAGATTTAAGGAAGAAGATGAAGGTGTTTTGATCCATTTTTTATCAAGTATATATATGCCAAAAAAGAAAAAGAATATTGTGTCCGTTTGAAAGAGCTTTTCTACTGACTAAAAGAGTTTTTTTTTTTAATCAAAAAAGTTATTTTTTTTAAAAAAAAAATTGTATCCTTTGGTTGTCGCCTAATAGAGTTTTTTGATGATTAAAAAAACTATTTTACATCTACTTTGAGAAACTCAAATTTTAGGCTTTTCAAATAGATTTTTTGAGTTTTTTTTAATAAAACTAAAATATAATATAACCTTATCATTTTAAAAAGTTTTTAAATATTTTGGTAATCCTACCATTTTAACCAGTTTTTTTTTCAGTGTTCTAATAAGTGCTAGGTGCTAATCGGGGTAGAGACCCAATGCCTAGCGCTTAGGCCGATTGGTTAGGGATTAATCGGAAAACACAATTACAAACAAAATTCCAATTCGAACTCAAAAGAAAATTCTTTCCAAATCTAATCATAAACCAATCCAAATCCCCAATTATCAAATCCAAATAAAATACTTTCCAAATCTAAAAATACCAAATTACCATCAAAATCCAGTCATAAACCAATCCAAATCCTCAAATAACCATCAAAATGATAATAACCATCAGCCAACTAGGGCAACAATTTAATGATGTTAAAGTTTAAGGCATTATATCAATCAACTTCCAAGTTCCAAAAACAAGTTTCTGATCAAATCAGTATCAGTCCTGATCAAAATAACTTAACAATATATATATATATATTAAAGTTCAAAACAGAGGTAAAAACACACAACAGTAGACACCACCAGCAACAACAAAACAATCAAGCTAAAATCAGACCAATCAGACCAATCAAACCGAGCAGAAACAGAGCAAGCAAAATTAAAATAGTTCAGAAACCGAGCAAACCAATCAGATCCATCAAACCGAGAAACAACATCTATTGAATCAACATTGAATTAAACAAAGCACCCATTCAATGATTTCACCACTCAAATTGAATCCACAACACAAACCAAGGTTCTTTTCGCATCCAGATGAGAGCAAAATAAAGAACGGAGATGAGAGGAAACATACATGCGAACTGGAGAGGGCTGCGACCTGGCGATGACGGCGACCTCGGCTGAATGGCTGCAACGATGGAAAGCTTTTATGATCTGGTGAGGCGGCTATTTGAGCATTTGGTCGAACTGGTGAAGATGAAGTGATGAACTGATGAAGAAAAGAGCAAGTTTAGGTTAGTAGCTATTTGTCTTTTTTTTTTAAAAAAAAAGGGTTAGTAGTTGTTTGTAAAGTGTTTTTTTTCTTCTGTAAAACGAGGCTGTTTTTTTTTTTAACAGGCTAGGCATGGTCAATGGCCGTGAACGATTAGTCAAAGAACGTAGAATGTGACGATTTTGGCCTTTTCGCCTCAGTAGCAAGCCGTTTAAAGTAATTGAAGCGATTAATCATTTTTTCTAATTGATAACCAAACAACTATTAACTTCCCATTAAAAACTCTATTTATAGAATGTCTATTTAAAAAGATCTACTCCTATAATCTTCTAAACATAATTGTTTGGTAATTAAAAAGATGTTATAATTTAATTCAAAAAAAAATGATGTCATAATTTTTGGAGCATCTTTGATGTTTTTCCTAAAATTTAATCACCCATTTTCTCTTAAGTTTTTACCTTCTTGCAATCGACATACTTAAACAGGGTGGCGTGGCATGAGCACTTCGTGCTTCATTGCTAATTCCATTATGGCATTTGTTATTGGAACCCTAAATATTTTATTTCTTTGAAATTGTAATAAATTATTTAGGTTTTTTTTGTATTAGATTTTATTTTATATTAATAAAGTAGACAGATCTAATCTAGTCAATAATGAGAATCCTATTTTTGATTCGGTAATATCTGCCTACTTTGATGATGATTAGAGAAATCTTGATCCATATGTTGCTTCTCATGCTCGCGACGTGAGAATAAATGTTGAACAAGTAATTAGAGAAGAAGTTGGTGTAGAACGCAGAATTACTGTTAGTAGCTCTTCCGATGACCAACATACATCTGATGGAAAAAATGATGCAGATGATGGGGATGACAGAGATAAGGGAGAAGGTTGGGATACTGGTGTAGCAAGATAGAAGTGCAATCATCTGCATCATTTTTTCCATCAGATGATGGGAAGCTTTTATGATCTGGTGAGGCGGCTATTTGAGCATTTGGTCGAACTGGTGAAGATGAAGTGATGAACTGATGAAGAAAAGAGCAAGTTTAGGTTAGTAGCTATTTGTCTTTTTTTTTTTTTTTAAAAAAAGGGTTAGTAGTTGTTTGTAAAGTGTTTTTTTTTCTTCTGTAAAACGAGGCTGTTTATTTTTTTTTTAACAGGCTAGGCGTGGTCAATGGCCGTGAACGATTAGTCAAAAAACGTAGAATGTGGCGATTTTGGTCTTTTCGCCTCAGTAGCCAGCTGCCTAAAGTAATTGAAGCGATTAATCGGCCGTATAAGTCGATTACTAAAACACTGATTTTTTCTAATTTACAATCAAACGATCAACAACTTCCCATTAAAAGCTCTACTTGTAGAAAGTCTATTCTAAAAAATCTTCTTCTAAAAGATCTAATTGAAGAAGCTCTTCTAAACATAATTGTTTGGTAATTAAAAAGATTTCATAATTTAATTCAAAAAAAATGACGTCATAATTTTTGGAGCATCTTTGATGTTTTTCCTAAAATTTAATCACCCATTTTCTCTTAAGTTTTTGCCTTCTTGCAATCGACATACTTAAACAGGGTGGCGTGGTATGCGCACTTCGTTCTTTATTGTTAATTCCATTATGACATTTGTTATTAGAACCCTAAATATTTTATTTCTTTGAAATTGTAATAAATTATTTAGGTTTTTTTTTGTATTAGATTTTATTTTATATTAATAAAGTAGACAGATCTAATCTAGTCAATAATAAGAATCCTATTTTTGATTCGGTAATACCTGCCTACTTTGATGATGAGGAGATAAATCTTGATTCATATGTTGCTTCTCCTGCTCGCGACGTGAGAATAAATGTTGAACAAGTGATTAGAGAAGAAGTTGGTGTAGAACGCGGAGTTACTGTTAGTAGCTCTTCCGATGACCAACATACTTCTGATGGAAAAAATGATGCAGATGATGGGGATGACAGAGATAAGGGGGGAGGTTGGGATACTGGTGTATCAAGATAGAAGTGCAACAAGTTGGGATTGTGGTGCAGTAGGTTGAGATGGTAGTGCGATATGTTGGGATAATGATTCATGTAATTTTGATCAAAATCATGGTAGACAAAAAAGAGGTGAAGATTCTTTTACTATAACTCTCTCCTCATAGAGTTTAGACACACAAAGTAGTTTTTTTTGGGTGATTTGTAGTCAATATCAGGTTCCTAGATACCATATTATGGTAGTTATGGTGGCTACAATATGTTTGATTATCTTTCGCCACAAATGCTATATTCAATATCTATGCGTGTAGATTAACAATATCTACCAAGGAGTGTAAATTCATGTTGGAAAATTCCATCATATAAGGCCACACATGTGAATATTAAATGTGTTGTGCTATCTTTTGGTTAAGCCTAAATTAAAGTGATCTAATTAAGATTTAAAGTATTAAGGCTTAAGGGTATAATTGTCATGGAATTAATGTGTAGATACCAGAGTACTATTTCTAATTTGTTGAGGGGCCGAATTAGAAATAGCCAATATATATAATAATTTGATTATTATATATTTATGGTTATGGTCCCCAAATTACACGATCTTTTTTTTTGTTTCTCTGTATCCCATCAACAGAGCCTCAAGAACACAGTAGGGTTCATAGAGATCGTGTTAATTTGGAAGATCACAACCCGTTCACAATCTCCAGCGATGGATTCAGGTACGCTTCCGCTATCGATCCTTTTTCATCTTTTCTCTTGAATTGATATGGGTTATGACATGTAAATTAGGGTTTGATTAAAATAAGTATAGAAACATGTTTATGTTAAACATTCAGACTAATTTTGTGCCTAAGCATGTTATGGTTTTTTATGTGAATGGTTTTGTGTTAATCGAAAATCCTAACAATTGGTATCAGAGCCACCCATAATTGATTCTTGAGAAATTCAGTTTTATTGATTAATTTATGTGTTGAATTCAGAAACAAAATATCATGTGTTGAATCCATATATTATTTGGGTTTTGATCTTCTTTTATGAACTTTGGTTGAATTTTGTTGTTTTGGATTCAGTTTTGTTTGATCATGTATATGAATAATAATAAAAAAAAAAAACTGGCAAAGTTTCGGGTTGTTGGGTTTTAACCCAACCCAGACCCATCATTCTTCGTGGGTCAACACCGGTTGTTTTTCCGGTGGGTTTCTAGCACGAAACCGGTTCGATTCGGGGCGACGAGGGTGATCGTCGGTCCTCCACCACGATCGGTCCAGATCGAGCGATCCAAGACCACCTCCAGCTGCCGTTCATTCAATCGTTCGGCCCAAGTCGATCTCCGTCGTCATGCGCTGCCGTTCGTCGTGGTCTTCTGGCGACGGTGCGGTGGCTATGGCAACGGCAGTGCACGGTAGAAACCTAGGGTTTCAGAAAACGTTTTGTTTTTTGCTCAGGCCCCTATTTTGAAAATTTAAAATTCTTGAGGGACTGTTTCGAAAATTATTTGGGCCATTGTGTGATTTTGATAAAGTTTCGGGGTCAGTAAATAATTTCCAAAACTTAGAGGGTCTGTATGCAATTACCAAAGAGTTTTGGGGTAGATTTATAATTATTGAAAAGTTACAGGGTCACTTTGTAATTTTCAAAAGTTTTGGGGCCAAATTTTAATTATTACAAATTACTGGGTCAGTTTATGATTTTGAAAAAATATAGGGGTCGATTTGTAATTACTAAAACTTAAGGTGCCATTCTATAATTTTACAAAATAAGGGGCACTTTTGTAATTTTGATAAAATAAAATTATTTTATTTTATTTTATTTTATTTTAAGGATCAACTAAAATTCAGATATTTGGTGGTATACCATTTATGGTTAAATAAAGTAGTCCATCATTCTAAATGGGCTAATTGAAGCAAGATGTCGCCAAAGTGACCTCTCTTGTATATATTGTTCATGATGGATGTTGGATGTTTGTGTGTGTGTGTAAATTCATGCGAGTATTAGTCGGCCCAAAGAAAGGTTAATACTTGGCCGAATTACACACCACCTGTGGTGATAAATATGTGACGATTGTAAGGTTTGACATGTGAATAATAAGTCGATCCAAAGATAGATTTATTATTTGACATTAATTATTGTCAATATTTGATCACTACAACAAGAGTACCACTTACAATTAATATTACTGTCCAAAGACTTGATATTAATGTTGTGCTAGGTATCTTGAGATGAGACTTACCATTATTTGAATTTGTTGATCATTGTATTTGGTTATTAATGTGAGCATGTTTGTGTGTTTGTTTTGTTCTCTTTAAAGTTAATGTTTTACTATATCTGCTAATACCAACTCAATACCCATACTTAATGGGATCAACTTTAAGGATTTGGAAGGAGAACATACTCATTGTTCTCGGCTGCATGGATCTAGACCTTGCACTTCGGGTTGAGCAACCCGCTTCTCTTACGGTGCAAGTTCTCCTGATGATAGGAAGAACTTTGAGAAGTGGGATCGCTCAAATTGCATGAGTCTTATGATCAGCAAGCGCGGCATTCCGAAGGCATTTAGGGGTGGGGTGGGGTATCTAAAAAGATAACCAAAGCCAAGGAGTTCCTAGCCGAAATTGAAAAGCGTTTAGTTAAAAACGATAAGGTAGAAACAAGCACGCATTTGCAAAGCTTGATTTCTATGAAGTACAAAGGCAAAGGGATTATTAGGGAGTACATTATGGAAATGTCTCATATTGCTTCTAAGCTTAAGGCACTGAAGCTCAAGTTGTCTAATCGACTTGCTCGTGCATTTGGTATTAATATTACTTCATGCACAATACAGTCAGTTTAAGGTCAGTTACATCTGTCAAAAGGAAAAATGGACTCTTAATGAGCTCATTTCTTACTGTGTGCAAGAGGAAGAGAGACTGAAGCGAGACATGGCCGAAAGTGCTCATTTGGCTAGCACCTATAAGGATAAGGGCAAATAGAGGAAGAATAATGAAGCTGCTAAACACCTTATGAGCTTTGGACAAGCATAAAAAGCCAAGTCTAAAGCATTTTCACATTTGGGGATGTCCAGCTGAGGCAAGGCCTTACAGGCCACATGAAAAGAAATTGGACTCCAAAACTGTGAGCAGCTACTTCATTGGCTACTCTGAGCGATCAAAGGGCTATAAGTTTTATGATCACACACTTCGGTCAATTTTTGAAACGGGAACTGCAACATTTTTTGAGGATGTTAAGTTTGTGGGGATAAATAAGGTTAGAGACATTGTCTTTGAGGAAGAATGGATTTCGATTCCTACTATCGCTTTTGACAATGTGCAGGTTTCTATACCTGTCATTGATCAAGAAGCAAATCTGGATCCTCAACCAGATAATGTTGAACAACCCCCCATTCAAGATGAGGTAATTGTTCCTGAGGAACAAACTCAACAACCTCAAGAACCAGTGCCATTAAGGTGATCCACTAGAGAAAGGAGAAATGCTATTCCAGACGATTTTACGTATTTCTCCAGGAACATGAGGAAAACATTGGAATGATGGAAAATGATCCAATCCAATTCCATCAAGCCATGCAGGGTTCCAACTCTCAAAAGTGGATTGATGCCATGAATGAGGAATATAAGTCTATGCAAGACAATAAGGTTTGGGAACTTGTCCCATTACCAGAAGGTGCGAAACCCATTGGTTGTAAATGGATATTTAAAACCAAAAGGGATTCGAAAGGTAATATGGAGAGGTATAAGGCTCATCTTGTAGCTAAAGGCTTTACCCAAAAGGAAGGGATTGACTATAAAGAGACTTTCTCTCCAGTTTCAACGAAAGACTCTTTTAGGACAATCATGACACTTGTTGCACATTTTGATCTTGAGCTTCATCAGATGGATGTCAAGACGGCGTTTCTTAATGGTGACATTGATGAAACAATTTATATGGTGCAACCAGAAAACTTTGAGTCGGGAGACCCAAAGAATATGGTTTGCAAATTGACAAAATCCATTTATGGACTCAAGCAAGCTTCCCGTCAGTGGTACCATAAGTTTCATCAAGTGATTATCTCGTTTGGTTTTGAGATAAACATTGTTGATAATTGTGTGTATCACAAATTCAGTGGGAGTAAGCACATATTCCTGGTTTTATATGTCGATGACATACTGCTTGCCACAAATGATATAGGCATATTGCATGAAACCAAGAGATTTCTATCAAAGAATTTTGAGATGAAAGATCTTGGTGACGCCTATTTTGTATTAGGGATTCAGATACAATGAGATCGTTCTCGGGGTATTCTTGGATTATCACAAAGGAGCTATATCGATACAGTGCTCAAAAGGTTTGGCATGCAGGACTGCAAACCAGGTAACACCCCCGTCGCTAAGGGAGACAAGTTCAGTCTCAACCAGTGCCCTAAAATTAACCTTGAAGTTAAGGAAATGCAGAAGATTCCCTATGCATCAGCTGTAGGGACTCTAATGTATGCTCAGGTGTGTACGCGTCCGGATATTGCGTACATTGTTGGTATGTTAGGCAGATATTTAAGTAACCTTGGAATGGATCATTGGATAACAGCCAAGCGGGTTATGAGGTATTTGAAGAGAACAAAAGATTACATGCTCATATATAGGAGATCAGATCAATTTAAGATCATAGGTTATTCCGACTCCGATTTTGCTGGATGTCAAGACAGTAGGAGATCCACATCAGGCTACATATACCTGTTGGCTGGTGGAGCTATATCTTGGAAGAGTGCCAAACAGACACTCATAGCTTCTTCCACCATGGCAGCAGAGTTTGTAGCATGCTATGAGGCATCCAACCATGGAATATGGCTGTGGAATTTTATCACTGGGCTGTGCATTCTGGAGGGTGTTGAAAGACCACTCAAACTATATTGTGACAATAAATCAGCAATGCTATATTCTAACAACAACATGAGCTCATCTAAGTCAAAGCATATTGACATTAAGTTCCTAGTTGTGAAGGAAAGAGTACAGAGTGGACATATATCCATAGAGCACATTGGGACAAACTCCATGATAGCGGATCCGCTTACAAAAGGATTACCACCCAAGGTCTTTCATGAGCACACTGCTCATATGGGTGTTATTTTGTGTGAGGATATCACATTATAGTGGGAGTTTGTATAATTGTGTATTGTATTGCTCTATATTTTTATTTTGGATATATTTATGTATTTATGTATTTGGATATTTATCTGATCAGAAATAAAGTATTCAGTTAATTACACTCTGTTACATTGTGTTAAGTTTTGATCTCACTAAGGAATAAAGTAGGACCGGTTGGAATAGACATGTATAGATCATATTGCATGTAATTTCCATGCTACGCATCCTTGATTGATCTATGTCATTTGGTTATGTTGGTATACGTGACCATTGATGGGTTTAGTCACGCTAAATGTGACGAAAGCCGCTTTGATCCTATGTTGGCATAATCAATGGACGAGATTGTTCGGATATACCCTAAAATTGTGATAGCAAAATTTTGGAGCTCATAAAGTCATACACATTTGTAAAGTTACATATGTGGCCCAATGAGAGATTGTTGGAAAATTCCATCATATGGGGCCACACATGTGAAAATTAAATGTGTTATGCTTTCTTTTGGTTAAGCCTAAATTAAAGTGATCTAATTAAGATTTAAAGTATTAAGGCTTAAGTGTATAATTGTCATGGAATTAATGTGTAGATACCAGAGTACTATTTCTAATTTGTTGAGGGGCCGAATTAGAAATAGCCAATATATATAATAATTTGATTATTATATTTTTATGGTTATGGTCCCCAAATTACACGATCTTTTTTTTTGTTTCTCTGTATCCCATCAACAGAGCCTCAAGAACACAGTAGGGTTCATAGAGATCGTGTTAATTTGGAAGATCACAACCCGTTCACAAATCTCCAGCGATGGATTCAGGTACGCTTCCGCTATCGATCCTTTTTCATCTTTTCTCTTGAATTGATATGGGTTATGACATGTAAATTAGGGTTTGATTAAAATAAGTATAGAAACATGTTTATGTTAAACATTCAGACTAATTTTGTGCCTAAGCATGTTATGGTTTTTTATGTGAATGGTTTTGTGTTAATCGAATTCCTAACAATTCAAACTACCTAATTCATGGAAACATCGAAAGAGATCAAGCAACCTACACATGTCATGCTAATAATTACATTGAAAACTATGCAAGCACATTTTTCTAGGAGAAATATTGTTCAAATCAAGATGGAAATGCACCTTATGTCTTTGAACAACTAAGAAATTTATTTTCGTGACATGCAATGCATTATTTATGAGTTATGATAGAATCATGAAACTATATATATTTTTTATGATAATTTTGTTTATTAAATATTTAATTTCTTTATATTGTATATAATATCGTAAATTAAAGTGAAACAACATATTATTCTATTAATTACTTAATTTTTAAAAATTATATACAGACTCTTATAATTTGTAATAAGTTCATAACTATTTATTGTTAAAATATGATTCATTTAATGTATAATTATTGGTTTAAGATTTTCTTAAATTTTTACAAAAAAATTCTAACTTAGATGCAAATATCCATCTATAATTTTTTTTTCAATTTTCGATAGAATATCATAACTGATATTGATAGTATCCCTAAAATATCTATAGATTTGGATGCCTGATATATATATATATATATATACACACGTCAAAAACAGGGTTCAAAAATTAAATGACATTTTTTGAAGGTGGCGTTGCAACACTTTCCATGCTTTAATAACTTATGTTTAAAAGACACCTATCATGGTGAACGGATAAAAATACCCCCAATAGTTGTTTCACATCAGATTTTTTCATTCATTTTACAGTGATAGAGTTGTGAAGTAGAGAGAGAAAGTTCCGTTGAAACTTAGGCAATTAATAAAAACGGCGACGAAGTGGCGTTAAACAGACACATTCGGGGTCGAACTCCCCGCCGAGCTCGCTGTGGTTGAGCTCCCCGCTGAGCTCGTAGTGGTCGAGCTGTCCGGTCAGCTCGTGAGGGGAGGGGGGGGGGGGGGGGGGGGGGGTGGGGCAGGGGCCCCAAGAGCTTTTTTTTTTTTCTAGTCAGTTCTTATAAGGCTCGAAATGTAATTACAAAAGTATCGAAACCTTTAGTAAAAATATCGAAGCATTTAGTAAAAAGCTTGGAGCTTTTAGTAAAAGTCTCAGAGCCTTTATTCAAAAGCTCGGAGGCTTTATTAAAAAGTTCGGAGCCATTTACAATAAAACTCGGAGCCATTACAAAAAAGCTCGGAGCCTTTACAAAAAGCTCAAAGACTTTACAAAAAAAATTCGAAGACTTTACACAAAATTTCAGATAATTTACATTACAAAAAAACTCGGAACCTTTACAAAAAAGCTCGAAGATTTTATACAAAGTCTCAGATAATTTATGTTACAAAAAATCTCGGAGCCATTACAAAAATACTCGGAACCTTTACAAAAAAGCTCGAAGACTTTACACAAAGTCTCGGACAATTTACACAAATGTTCGGACGCTATAAATAAAGCTTACAAAGGCTCGGAGATTCAAAATTCAAATGTTCAAACTTCACAATACCAGCTTCATGTTCACGCAAAGACTCAGACAACAAATCAAAAGGAAGGTAAAGACAAGCAGAGATATTGTTGGGTTCTTGAAGGATGGATATGTCTTTAGATGAAATTCTGACGATGGGGTAGTCAGATGCTCTAGGGACGAAGTCGGTGTCGAGAAGTCTCTCGACATGGTTGTCTTTGTAGACACGGAGGATTGGGAGGAACTCGTAGTCATTTCTGGTTTGGCAGACTCCATTATTATTAATTAGATCAAAGAAAATTAAAAAGATTAAGTTTGAGAATTGTTAGAGAGGATGATGAAGTGCTTGTCAGCTCAAAAACAAAGTCGTAGTAATTCCCTTGCCATCAACAACTGTTTTCATTTTGGGCTATAAAAAAAATAAAAAAAGAATACCTCCGTATAATCATAAACAAAGTCGTAGTAATTCCCTTGCCATCAACAACTGTTTTCATTTTTCTATTACTTTGTTATAAAAATATGAGAGATTTTCATACTTGAAAAGAATTAGGGTTTAGTTTTTTTTTTATTAAAAATATATATTTGAAGATATGAGTGTATTTAATGGGTGTATATAGTATTTAATTTATTTTTAATTAAACTAAATTGTCGTTACTAGTAAATTTATGTTGAGATATTTTTATAATTTAAATTTTTAATAAAATATGGGTGTGCTCATCATATTTATGGATGCTTTGGGTGGCGATATCGGCACCCTTGACATTAATATGGATGCTTATAATAATTATTTAAGTTTCAAAATTTAGATATGGGTGTAGTACTTATAAATTGGATATGTAAATCATATTCATAGATAGTAATATCCACACCCCACCAATATAAATATGCTTATAAATGATTTGGCTCTCATCTTCTTGTGAAAAATGTTAAAAAGAAATAAATATGAAATTGTAGTTTATATTCTAATAAAAGTTTTTATATATATATATATATATATATATATATAGCATTGCAGAGTTATTTCACAACCTTATAGTCAGAATCTCGAATGAAAAAACTTACACAATTCTAGTAAATTGTTCCGGTATATAATAGGAAACCAAATAAACCATAAATTCTACATTTTTTTTTAAATAGGTATTTATTAAAAGACCATTAGGTCAAAGAGCTACACAAAATAGGGCCACACCCTCCACCACACCACCAAACGCAACAGACAATGAGACAAACAAGAAAGAACCCCTGCATAGAAACACATCTACACAAACGAAAGAGAAAGGAACAAAAGCCAAAGCAAGACACCCCCAAAAGAACAAAACCTAATCAAAATCTTCTTTATCCTCCTATGGGTCATCATATAGTTCCTCCTGACATACAATCGTACTTATCATCGCAAAGCTCTTGATAATCCCACAAGTCATCATCATAAGGCTCTGGATAATCCCACAAGTCATCGTAAGCTTCTCGATAATCCCACGAGTCATCGTGTAGTTCTTCATAATCCTCCCATGGCTCATCATGTAGTTCATGATAATCCTCCTGCGGATCATCTTGATAATCCTCCCACAGGTCATCATGTAGTTCTGGATAATATTCCCACGGGTCTTCACTTAGTTCTTGATCCTCACATGGGTTATTGTATAATCCATCTTCGAATGCATTCTTTTTGAAGTAGAACACTGCAGCGATTATAGCAAAAGCCAAAGGAAACAGGGACAAATTATAATTGTACTTGTTTCCACCTAAAATTCCAATATTGAAGTGAACATATGTAGCAATCAATTGGACAAAAGAGAAGACAATCTCCACCACCCGTAATTGCCTTTCAGCTCGTGATTGTGTTCTTTCAATGAAACAAGTAGTGTAAATGGTCAGAGCAAAACCAAATGCTGACAAGAAAACTTGATCTGCTTTTCCCAAATAAATCCACTACAGTTGATATTGCTTCCAACGCAAGGAATAGCACAGCAAGTGCTTGTTTCTTGTATTTTCCAAGAAAGTCACGGAAGCCCTAAGATTTGTAAACTGAAGTTGAATAAGATATATTGAAAGAAAGGAAGAACTAACTAGAATTTTAAAACTGAAAAATAACATGATACACAAGTAGATGTTCAATTTAACCACAAGTAGACTCTCCTAGTTTATGAGTTATGACAATCTTCAAAACCTCAAGAGTTTCTAACGAAATTCAAAACAAGTAAGGTCTCTATGTATTTAACCAAATTATTAGCAAGATCAACGAATTTGTCTTGTTTAATTAGAAAGATTTTAGTGACTAGTTACTTATATAATATAAACAGAGAAGGGAAAACTGGTATAAGCTAACTCATCAAAGCAAATTACTATAATAATTATAAAATAGCATAAAAACATTAGAAAACAAGTAATTTACACTAATCACGCATGTAATTACCTTGTAGAATGATGAAATGAAATTGGTGAAGTAGCAGCAAATATTCCACAAATGATGCATGGTCTCCTACTCTCCTTTCTTCTTGTTATATATATTTATAATCTTTTGGTTTTAATTATGTTTCCACTTCTGGCTCTAAATTGAAGTATTTATACACTACTACTTTTGTCTTTATTTTTTCGGTCTTCTTCTGCTTGCGAATAAAAGTAAAGCAAAGAATATAAAAGTAAAGCAAGTTTTATGATAAGCGATAACACAGTTCTCCTTCTTGTATAAGTTAGCAGCAAAAAGATAAACAGAATGCAAAGGTAGTATGATGAAAGATTTATTATCAAAGAATTAATAATAATTGCTTGATTGTTTTTTTGCCTTTTGCTTTTGACTGTCCTATTGTACGGAAAGGAAGAATAAATTTGGAAAACTAAATTAATATGGTATTCTATTAATGTCAAAATTAAATTTGCATATTTAATCTAAATTTTTATCTAGACATGTTTAGAGTTTTTAATTGATTGCTAAGGGAATTATTGATGCAAAGAAAATTATGTTAATAAGTTGTGATAAAAACGTATTACTAATTTATCATAACATCATATCTTTAAACATTTATAAGTAGAAATTAACTCGGATTCCATAATACTGATTGCTAATCATAAAACTGAAATATATATTGTAATAGTTCAAAAGAAAAAAGAAAAAAGAAAAAAGACCCTAAATTAGAGAAAAAACCACGGGCCGTCAGGACGACAGAGAAAGTTCCACTATGTGATTAATTGTTACAATCATATACTCCAGGATTCTCTCACACACCTCAACCTCAATCCATAAACCTTTACCAAGTCCCCAAGCTCACAATCGAGCTTTACATCAAGACTCTCAACTCACAACGCTCACAAGATCCTTACCAAGAACAAATCCCCCCCAATATCCTCTAGGTCTCCCTTGAATATAACCCACAGATCTCATACTTGATCCACTGATATTCCCTTGGATCCTTCCTGGATATTCCCATGGGTCTCTCACCCGGATCTCACTACCTTCTGATGTTACATGGTGTTTCTTTTTGCTTCACACAAAATAACTTGGATACAAGGTTCTATTTATACTAGTTACAACGAGTTTAAGATTAAAGGAAATACTACTCCTAAAGGTACAAGACTTTCTTGTTCCACAAAATACTATTTTCTTTTATATACAAGTCTTCTTATTCCACGCAGAGAATATTCATTTTTCTTCAAGCACAAGAACTTCCCAGAAGGAAAACTTTTCATTTTTCGTGCAACTTCCAGTACTTGTGCAAAATACGCCGTCACCGCAGACTGTGCCCTACACCGTACAATACTTCTGGAAACGACCGCTCAGTAAACCGCGGTCTGCGTCTCTTACCTTCGGCGCGGTCTACACCGCGCTATGCTCACTAAAATTGGCCACTCCTTGTGCCGTGATGTTTGAAAACCGTGTTTATAAAAACAATACTCGCAAGTGCACGAATCGTGAAGAAACGCGCAATGGCAAGTAAAGGATTGTTCCTACAAGAAAAAGTTATTTACTGATTAAAATAATTCTAATTTTAATTAACTCAAAAGTAACTTGAAGATTGAGATTGACTGATTATACTAAAACTAATTTTAACTAAACTAAGAAAACAATTAAGAAGAATATTTGGTTATGATCAATGGAGAGAAAACACTAGGTTATTAATGATCCTCAATTATGAACACTCAATGTATGGAATTATTTGTAAACAAAATTCAATCAATTCAAGGGTTCATCGTTTATCTTAAATATGACTATTATCGTACGATCATAGGATGAGTCATGTATTCCCAACTACTATTCACTATTTGATCTATGGTGTGAATCGTAATCGGAAACCCATTAAGTACAAAAATAAAGAACCAAAATCCAAAATTTGCTTTGATCTATGCTAAAGATAAATTTATTTATTCAAGTGAACATTAATCAGGATTAGGTTTTGATCTATACTCTAACCCTAATTCTCAGATAGTCTTAACCCTAAAATCATACCAAATAATCATTCACCCTTTGATCTATGGTGTGATAATGATGAGTCAAGCAATTAAGCACAATGAATAAAGTAAAAATTGAATTGATGAAATAATAATTAATCCATACACGAGCATTCACAAAGGTTCACACTGATTTCCTAGTTATGAGATTAGTTACACATCTTGAAAATAATAAGACAAGAGATAGAAAAGATAAAACCCATTGAGGCCTCCAATGAATTCTTCAAGTCTTCAATCGATATCTTCTTTGTCTTCAAATCTTCAATGTGTAAAGATAATTGTGTTGTGTTTAGAGAGGTATGTATAAAAGTGGTGTGAAGTCTATGTAAGAGCTTGGATCTTGAAATTAGGGATCAAAGAGATTTAAATAGGTATAGATGCTAGGCCATGCCCTTAAACAACGAAGAAATCAATTCCCTTTTGGAACTCTACCTTTTTGGGATTTTATTTCTTTCCTAATCTATCCAAATAGATTACTTAGGATTATGTGTCTACTTGCTTCCTAAGACTCCCACTCATGTCCAAGAAGTTAATATTTTATGTTTTGACAACTTGCAAAGCGATTCCCATCACTATCCATAGATTTTATGATTGTCTGCTCTGACCTTTGGGGTATTAAAATGAGCATAACTTATTCAAGAAAATTCGGATCAATAAGCCGTAAATTGGGTTAGAAACTAGATTTCTAGGGCTTCAAATCCATAAATGGCAGGATATAAAGTTCAATCATAGTTGAGAGATATGACCCTCGCAACACAAACGACCTGCACTGTCTCGGGAACTGCTGTGCATACCGCTATGACAAGCCACCGAGGTTCCATAACGAAAATCACGGCTTTTGAGAGCGTTGTGTGTACCGCAGTGGAAATTCACCGGGGTTTTCATGGCACTTGGTGGAAAATTTCATATAAGTCCCTTGAATCATCCAAAATCACATTTTCCTCTAAAATACTTCAAACACATCACTTAGATCCAACGACCTGAAAATGCTCAAACAAACAAATTAAGTACTTGAATTGCTCGAGAAACAAACAATTGATTGGAAGAATGGGGATAAAAAAGATATACAAATAATGACCGATCATGTTGCGGTCCATGCGCCTTGTCCGCACCGTGGTCTACGCCGCCGTTCCTTTTAAAATCCATTTCTTCAGTTCTTTTTCGGCCTTCAAACCTTCCTTAAATACCATCTTTAACTTTAAAACGTTTTTCTATGTCTCTAAGAAATTTCACATCAGTTGAGTCTTGTTTAGTTCACATTGGGTTCACTTGAGAATACGACCCAAAACCTAACAACATGAACTTTTGAAAGAGGTGAGGAAACGTGTGGAATTCGGTTTTCATGTTGGGGAAGGGTGGTTTTTTTTCTTCAAGATTTGCTACTGCTTATGATTTTCTTATTACTTAGGGACTAAGAACATTGCAGTGTTACTCCTTACTGAGTTAGAATCTCGTATGAAAAAAAGTGCTAAATTGTTGGGTTTTTTAAAGCTTGAAACCAGCCTCAGGAACGGTTTCCAATAGAAAACGTGGTACATACAAGGAGTTCAAGTTGTTACACACATAATGGTGGATTCTAGAAGATTGATGATATGTAGACCGTGGGGTGGACATTGCACACATATCGCGGTACAAGGCACCATGTTTTCTAGAAGGTGATGGGCGGTGTAGACCGCGGTGTATACAGATGCACACACCACTGTGTTCTGAGCGGTGGAAAACAAAAGGATAACCGTGGTATAGGGTGCAGGCTGCAGACTGTGACCCAGACTGCGGTAATGACGAAATCTATGCAAATTAGAAAAACTTGTGCCAAAAAGAAAGTACTCCTTTAGTTTTGGATTGTTAAATATTCCCATGTAAATAAAACCATTATGTAAACTATAACGGGTGTGAGAAAAAGTTGCTAGAGAGAGATAGCAAATTGTGGAAAGACTGAAAGACAAACAGATATTGTAATCAACTCTGAAAGTAGTGGATTGAGTGCGATGCGTTCCGTTGACGTAGACAGCTTGTTGAACCACGTAAAATCTTTGGTTTCGTCTTTTTATTTTTATTGCTTTCATATTATTTGTTTGTCAACTTGGTGTGTGTACGACTTTTCTTACAACAGAAATTTCATGTGATATATATATATATATATGTATATATATATATATGTATGTATATATATATGTATGTATATATATAAGAATTTTGATACAAATTCTAATAAGTTGCTTATGCATTTAATAGGCAGCCAAATAAAACACACACACATATATATATAATTTACATTCCTTATGAATTTATAATAAAAAACTTCTTGTATGTACAAAATAATTTAATATGCTACACTACGTGGTTTATTGTAATAGACTAATCGGTCACAATTCTACAACATCATATTCATAACCCCAAAATTGTTTCTAAGTATCTCAAATCTCACTATTCTTTGAGAGATTGAAATCTTAATCCTTTAAAGAGAACCAATCAAAATGTGGGTTAATTTGAGAATTTTTCTTGAGGTCTTGGAGATTAGTTGGGGATGAAAGAAGAAAAAGAAGATATTTTGGTCCATTTTGATCACGTAGAAGCAAAAAATAAGTATATATTATAAATCAAAGCATAAAAGCATAAAAAGTAATAATACAAACTAAGAGAGGAGAATGAGAGGGAATCAATTTTTATGAATATATTTCTCTGTAAATTGAATGCTTACACAATAAGCGAATATATAGGCATATGGAGAATTGAAACTATAATAAAATAGGAAATAATATCAAGAGAGGTCATTGCTATATATTGAAACAAGAAATGAGATCAAGAGAATTAATTGTGAATTATTTTCTAGGTGGTGAAAGTCAATTATTTCACAACACTTCCCCTTAGACATACACCACCTAAATAATAATTTATGACATTCTTCTAAATAAAAATATTGGACGTGCTTAACTACTGCCTCATTAAAAACCTTATCAGGAAAATCTAGTGGGACAAAACCTGATCAAGGGAAAAGGAGTGCAGTGCACAAATGTCCAAAATGAAGAATGTTCTCCATCGGAAAAGTGCTTCATTCTTAATCTTGTAGTTTGCTAAGTCAATGCATCCCAATGCTATATATCATTTTCTCTAATGTTGCCATCGGTAGAGTCTTCGTAAATAAATCTGTAAGATTATTTGTAGACCTTATCTGTTTGTCATTGATTTGTCGACTTTCTTGGAGTGAGTGTATAAGAACTTTGGTGATATGTGCTTGGTTGTCTCCTTTAATGTACCCTCATTTAACTTGTGTAATACAAGTAGCATTATCTTCATATATTGAGATAAGGAACACCTGTATTGTGCTAAATATAATACTAATATGATATGGTACTTCCGGACCAAGTATCATTTCATCATTATCTTTAGATTGAAATGGATCTTTCTTAATATCTAAAGATCAAACAACCATAGAGAAGCTCAAAGAATGAGACACATCCATATTGAGGCCAAAACAAGTATTCCATTTAAAATATGTTCGATCTTCAGGCCGAAACAATATTTTATTTCCCCCACAATTTTCATCACAAATTTTTGTTTCAAATACTCAGTAGTTTTAGAAGCTTTTCAGAAGCTCCAATTTAAACTCATGTCATCGACATATATTGCTTCAATTGTGAATTCGGATTCCGATGTTTTATGAATACAGATGAGGCATATAGGAACTTTAATTTATATGCTTATTTTTTGATGTTTACACTAAAACAATCGTATCACTTTCTCCCGAATTGCTTCAAAACATGTAAATATCATTGTAACTTTATTGAATATAAGTTACGAGAATTTGAATTATATGCATCTGGCCTTTTAAATCCTTCAGGGATTATTATGATCATAGAAATATTAATTATCCAACAAAATATTTGCATATGATCAAATGATGAGTGTCTATAGTAAACCCTTCATTTTGAAGTATAAGTTATATCTCACTTTCTTAATTTTCATACGAATAATCGGTTTAACAAAAAGTTTTGACGTCTTCAAGCGTCTACACTATATGTCCATGAATATAGTTCTATCTTTTGGACAATAGTATTATATTGACATTTATCCACAATTTGTGTTTCAAGATCCTCATCGATTCATAATATGTAGAGCAACACTATAGAAGATCTCAATTTTGTTTACAGTACATATGCATATTCAATGACTACCTTAAAACTTTTACAGTGGGGAACTGTAATATTTGTATACTTTTCGTACATGTGCTTTACATAGGCAATTGAGATCCCTTTAATTTTTGAGTCTCTGAGGGGGAGATCACGTTTCATTACTTTGTACCTCTTCAAAAAAGTTTTTGTCTCTTCAAGGACATTTAACTCTTCGGGAGTCATGATGAAGATTACATATAGCTCAAACAATATTCTTAATTAACATGATCATGATTTTTCATATTATCTTTAGGGAATAATAACTTTTACCCAAAAGTCTCATTTCACACTCCTAGTGTGCCACAAATAATATATTTTTTGTCATTTGTATAAATTGTTCTTCAAGAATAATCACCCGGGTTAATCTATTGGCAATTAATAAATTCTCTCGAATAAGTAATTTGCAAATGAATGATCCTTTGAACTTCAAACAATGATCAAGAAAAGATAAATATGATGCATACCAACTGCAATTTCACTTCGTTGATTTTTTTAATTGTATCTTTCTCCCCCACGATGTGAATATATTTGTTTGTATCATCAAAATGTCATTTTCAAACATATTTATACTATCATATCATTCTTTAAGGATATATTGTACTATCATATTGTCCTTCTAGGATTTTCACCAAAGAATCTGCAGATTCTATATGATAGACTCAATTTTATGATAGACTCGATTGTAAGACTAGAATTGTATGCTTCTGCCGTGAGACAATATAAAATAATACAACATTTATTTATGATGTATATTTTTATAACTAAATAGATTCTTCAGGATCTATAATAACAAAATTTCATATATAGGGATGACAACGAGTCAGTTTCGGGTGGGTTTTGTAAAATCTAAACTCTCACCCGTGAAAATTTTCCCCACCCACGCCCGCTCGCGAACCCGCTTACGAACCCGCTTACGAACCCGCTTGTAAGCGAGTAAGCGGGTTCGAGGGAGGGTTTGAACCTACGGGTTATGGCTACAACCATACCCTTACCCGCGAACTCGCGAAACAATGCGTGTTCATGAGTGGATGCTTCACCTGAGGGATACCCACGAACCTCTGAACCCGCGATTTGTCATTTGTAAATTTTCACATGTAATCACCTATTTGATACTTAATTGAATTAAATTTTCATTTCTAATTCCCAACTTGATACATTACAAAACAATAATAACCATAAAAATAAAACGAAAAATAATAATTTAAATGTCTATGTATGTTTATATGCAAGTATTTTATTTATACGGGTTAGCGGATTCAACCCGCGGGTTCATTTTTCAATCTTCACCTGCCCGCGAACCCACCGGGTTTTTCATTAAACGGGTTCGTGGATCTGCGGGTCATAAATTCACAATCTACACCTGACCCTGTAAGGTCGGTTTCGGGCGGGTGCAGATCAAATTGACATCCCTAGTCATATATATGTCATTTTGTTTTCACTTTGTAACATACAATTAGCTCTTCCAGAGCATTTATATATACTTTGTAAAATATCAACATGATATTAATGTATACTTCATGTACACCACTATTTTTATCACCAATAGCAAACATTTTCTTACTTTGTTTTGGTGTGATTCCACTTCTAGTGGCTAGATTTTCTTATTGTGATCATCACTGCCATAATAATTTTAATTGATCAAAATATCCACCATGACGATTAGATGACTTAACATTCATTTCAAAGAATGATATCAATCAATCTAATCAGGCAAGATAAATGGTTTTGTTCGGGTATGAAATAAAAAATATAGTATCCCCATATAATCATATTCAAGTGCAATAGGTTTAGAAAATTTAAAGACATCAATGTAAACCATGAATACATGACAATGAACCAAGGTGATATGTATAATATATAAAAGAAAATATATATTGTTGATGTTCTATATATAAGGCAAATCATTTTTTCGGATTACATATCGTTCACAGAGAATTCAAATTTTACGGCTGAAGCAGAATCATCTACGTACTGGTTGTATCATCGATCAGAAAGTGATCATGAACTTGGAAACAATTCACAAATGAAAATCCTACTATCGACACAACCAAAGGCATTTTTCTTCGTATGGTTTTGATTAGATGATTTGGAAAATATGCTCGAATTCTAATAACATGCGTCAACAATCTAGAAAAGAAATATTACGTGTAGAAAATAATCATACATGTGACCATTGTGCAAATGCGTCAACTATTACCCTAAAGTATCAAAATGGTTCACTCGCTTGGTGGATGAGCCCACATATGTCTCCTTGAATTCGTTGAAAGAAAGAGGGGGATTCAAAATCAATCTTTTTAATGGATGGTCTGATCACTAATTTTTCTTGTGAACAAACGGTACACATATTTTCATTGGACATTAAAATCTTCTGGTTCTTTAATGGATGCCCATGAGAATTCTCAGTTATACTATGCATCATAGTAGATTATGGATGACTGAGACAATCATGTCAAAGTATTTTTTTTTGGATTTATAAACTTCTGGTTCACAATTGTGTAGGTTTCAACTGGTTTTATATTTATATAATATAATTTAGATGAATAAGCATTAAGTTTTTCTAAAATGAGCTTCTGCCCCAAGACATATAATGTAATATAGAGGTCTCTTTATTATCCTTACTTATTGTCTCAATATGATATCCTTTATTGCAGATATCTTTGAAACTAAGCAGATTTCTTCTAGATCTGCTAGAATATAAAACAACATTCATGCTTATTTTTGTACCATTTGTTAATTTAATTATGGCTCTTCCGGAGCCTTCTATTAAGTCTACAGGACCAGATATAGTGTTTACCTTGATTTTGATCAAGGTTAAATTCGATAAGTATTTTCAATCGCGAAGAATAGTATGCGATGTTCCACTGTTGACCAAACTTATATCCCAATTTTCTTTTTGAAATTAGATTGTTCATCTATATTCCCGGAAATATAGATCTAATTTAGAACTTCAAGTTCTAAATAATTTCAAGAGCTTAGAACTTTAGGTTCTAAATAATTTCCAAGATTTAGAACTTCATGTTCTAAATAATTTTAAGGATTTAGAACTTCAAGTTCTAAATAATTTTCAAGATTTAGAACTTCAAGTTCTAGTTAATTTCAAGGATTTAGAACTTCAGGTTCTAAATAATTTCAAGGATTTTAAACTTCAGGTTCTAAATAATTTTAAGGATTTTAAACTTCGGGTTCTAAATAATATTCAAGATTTAGAACTTTAGGTTCCAAAAATAATTCCTAGGATTTAGAACTTCAGGTTCTAAATAATTTTCAAGATTTAGAACTTCAGGTTCTAAATAATTTTCAAGATTTAGAACTACAGGTTCTAAATAATTTCAAGGATTTAGAACTTCAGGTTTTAAATAATTTTCAAGATTTAGAACTTCAGGTTCTAAATAATTTTTATTCAACGGTCTAGAACTTCATGTTCTAAATAATTTCAACGGTTTAGAACTTCAGGTTCTAAATAATTTTCAAGATTTAGAACTTCAGATTCTAAATAATTTCAAGGATTCAGGTTCTAAATAATTTTTAAGATTTAGAACTTCAGGTCTAAATTTAAGATTTAGAACTTCGGGTTCTAAATAATTTCAAAGATTTAAAACTTCGGGTTCTAAATAATGTTTATGATTTAGAACTTCAAGTTCAAGATTTAAACTGAATTCCAGAACTTTAGGTTCTGATTAATTAAATTGGAACACAGAACTTCGGGTTCTGATCGATTAATTTGGAGTCTAGAACTTCAGGTTCTGATTGATTAAATTGAAATACAGAAATTCAAGTTCTCGTTCAATTAATTTTCCAACATTGGATCAATAACTATGCTTACAGAACTTTGAGTTCTCATTGAAATTTGGATCCATATTTATCAAGAACTTTATGTTCTAATTGAATTGGAATATAGATCTGTTGTTTTTGTTTCCCAATCAAGAATTCTGGTTCTAATGATTTTTTTTTCTTGAATCAAGAACTTCTGGTTCTATTTTTTTTTTTACGAATCAAGAACTTCTGATTCTGATTCTGATTCTGTTTTTTTTTTCCGAGTCAAGAACTTCTAGTTCAGATTTTTTGTTTTCGAATCAAGAACTCATGATTCTGATTTTCCTATTCAAGAACTTCTGGTTCTTTTTTTTTTTTCTGTTTAGGAACTTCTGGTTCTTTTTTTCGAATCAAGAACTTTCTAGTTCTTATTTTTGAATCAAAAATTTCCGGTTCTTTTTTTTTTTCGAATTAAGAACTTCTGGTTCTTATTTTTCGAATCAAGAATTTCTGCTTCTTATTTTTTAATCAAGAACTTCCGGTTCTTTTTTTTTCGAATTAATAACTTTTGGTTCTTATTTTTCGAATCAAGAACTTGTGGTTCTTATTTTTGAATCAAGAACTTGTGGTTCTTATTTTTGAATCAAGGACTTCTTGTTATGATTTTCGAATTAAGAACTTCTGTTTTTTTTCATGAACTTCTGGTTCTTCTTTTCGAATCAATAGTTTCTGGTACTGATTTTCGAATTAAGAACTTCAGGCTCTTGTTACTTTTTTTTTTTCGAATCATTAACTTCTAGTACTGATTTTCGAATCATGAACTTCTGGTTCATGTTACTTTTTTTTTTCCGAATCAAGAACTTCTTAATCTTATTTTCGAAATGCAATATTCTTGTTGCAAACCATTATTAATAAGAAAGGAAGAAGAAGAGATCAAATAAACAATAAAAGCATTTGTGCAGATAACGTGTTATAAATCAAAGCATAAAAACATATAAAATAATAATACAAAGCAGGAGAGGAGAGAGAATCAATTCTATGAATATATTTCTTTGTATATTGAATGCTTACACAATAAGCCTATATATAGTCATATGGAGAATTGAAACTACAATGAAATAGGAAATAATATCAAGAGAGGTCGTTGCCATATATTGAAACAGGAAATGAGATCAAAAGAATTAATTGTGAATCATTCTATAGGTGGTGAAAGTCAATTATTTCACGACAGTATATTAATTGTTTGGTAATTTTAAAGGGTGTCATAATTTTTGGAGCATCTTTCATGCTTTTCCTAAAATTTAATTTTTGTCCTGCTTGCATTGTAAGAACAGAATGTATTGAATGTAAAGTTAAGAAAGTTTTTTTTTTTTTTTTTAACAATAATTCATTTACTTTTATTCTAACAGTACGAAGATGAGCAGAAAAAGATCGAAAGCTAAAGTTGTATTGAGAGGACTTCTAATTGTCAAAAGCATTCATTATTCTTTGATTTTTTGCTTTTTCTTTTGACTATCGAACTTAGATTCTCATATGATCTAAGTTTTTATGGATACCGTTTAAAATTCTTTATCAACTGTTCAAAAGAAATTACCAATATAAATAAAGTTATTTTAAGAGGTCAAAAATTATTGACACTATTTAAAGGGGATGTTGTGTAAATATCACCACTTCACTAATGTATATTTAAAATGCACCATTTAACGTGTTCAGACGAAAATACCCCGAAATAATAAAACATTGCGGAATTTATCGTTTTCTAAGTCAGAGAAAAGCAACAGTCAAACCGACGGGAAACTAACCGACGGGAAACTAATCGACGGTGAAGTGACCGGAACGAGATTACACGAGAACAGCTGCGATTGACAAAGGTAAGATTAGTTTTTTTTCCCCGTTTTTGTTTTTGTTAACTTGTATTACATGTTAGAATTGAGTTTTGTTGATAGAAATTGTAGAAACAGGTTAAAATAGAAATATGAGAATGATTGTGGTTTAGGTTAGGGTTTGTAATTTGGTTGATTATCTGTTGAGGAAGATGAAATCTGGGTTATCGAGACTTTTTACAAGAGAATCGAGCTTATTTGTTGTTGAGTCGAGCTTTTATTTTTTGTGAAAATTAGGTTTTGTTAAGTCGAGTTTTTTTTGTAAGGTTTTAAGTTTTTTTTTGAATTGGATCGAGTTTTTTTGAAATGGATCGAGTTTTTTTGAAAGGATTTTTTTTTTCAATAGGGTCGAGTTTTTTTTCATTGGATCGAGCATTTTTTGTTCATAGGATCGAGTTTTTTGTATAAACGGTCGAGCTTTTTTGTATAAACGGTCGAGCTTTTTTGTATATGAGTCGAGCTTTATTTGCTTGAAAATTAGATTTTGGTGGGTCGAGCTTTTTTTATAAGGGTTCGAACGTTTTTTGAATAGAATCGAGCCTTTTTAAAAGGGATCGAACTTTTTTTTACATTGGATTGAGATTTTTCATCATGGGATCGAGTTTTTTTTACATAGGATCGAGCTATTTTGTTATGGGATCGAGCATTTTTTTCATAGGATCGAGTTTTTTTTTAAAGGGTCGAGCTTTTTTATCCTTGGATCGAGCTTTTTTCTGATAGGACCGAGCTTTTTTATAATTGGACCGAGTTTTTTTGTTATGGGATCGAGCATTTTTGTCATAGGATCAAACTTTTTTTTTTTTTTAAAAGAGTCGAGTTTTTTTCTCCTGGGATCGAGCATATTTTTTTTAGGACCGAGTTGTTTTTACATTGGATCGAGACTTATAATTTTGGTTACGATATTTTTTCTGTTTAATGATGTTGTATTTATGTTACATTGCAGATGAGAAATAGGTCAAGGGATTTGCTTAAAACTCCAGAAGGAGACTAGTACGATGACAAATTGACTCGACACAACCATTTTGATGCTCTTGGCCATATAGACGACGCGCTGAACCGGGTCTCTTCAGAATTTGTGGATGAAGATCGGCGTCGGTTCATGGCGTCATGTTTCGGGCATTTCCTGACGATACATCGGGAGATGAAGTTTTCGGGTGGTATTATCCATCGGTTGCTTTTGAGGGAGATGCATCATAACGGCCTAACAGATGAGATGCAGTTCATGTTAGGGAACCAGTCAGTGAGGTTTTCGAAGATGGAATTTTGCCTGATCACCGGATTACGGTTTGGAGTTGTACCAGGCACGACCAAGTATGCAGCAGTGGAGAATGACATACATCAGCGGTACTTTCCTGGAGTCGATGAGGTCTCGTTGGAGGAGATAAGGGGTGTTGTCACTGTCGTAGAGTTTGGAGAGGCGTACGATGCTATCAAGCTCTACCTCATATATATGCTAAACTGGATACTGATGGGGGTGGATGAGAGATTCAAGATTCCAGTTTGGAAGTTTCGACTGGTTGAAGATCTCAATGCATTCGACGCGTTCCCGTGGGGTGCCCACGTGTACAGGCATTCTATTTACTAATTCAAGCATACGCTTGACGGGCGACGAGACGGGTTCGAGAGACGCCAGCAGGAAAACGGTGCTGACGTACACACGGTGGAGACCTACAACATATACGGTCTATCTCATGCCTTATTGGTAAGAACTTCGAATTACAAGTTGTACTTTATTGGTGTTGTCCTCAATGTTATGGTTAGTTATCGTACTTAACTTTGATGCATATATTTGCTTTAGAGGTGATCCCTGATTTGGAAAGAGTTTGGTGCCCGGAGGGTTACAGATCTGACTCCCCGTATTTTGAAGTGAGAGTTGACCAAACAACCGAGAGGGAAGAAGCTGGAAAAGATTTTCAAAGCCAGGGTATGTATTTAATTTGTTAATGTTTATATTAGTTAGTATTTGTACAATTACATTGTTCTAACTAATATTTCAGATGTTTGCGAGGAAGGAACTGGTGCCCACACCAGTTGAGAGACATGCACAGTACTATGTCGGGCTAAACGAGAGGGGGGGGGGGGGGGGGGGGGGGGAGCCTGTATGTAGAGGAGGACAGGGTTGATATGCCGTCTCCGGTCTTTGATCAGGCTACCTTTGGCGGGAACAGTGGTACAGAGGGTGGGGGTTTAACAGGCAGGACCAGTGACAGTGAGGGATTTGAGCCCGTTGCTGGGGGTTTAAGGCCTTGTGATGGTGAGGGATATGAGACAGACCCTCAACGAGAAAGGCATAGGCATATACGAGTTCGGTTTACCACCCCTGGATATGGTACATCTACAGGGGATTGGTACATCTACAGGGGATTCCCGTGGAGGTGTTGGACGTGATGGAGAGGTAATTAGAAAACAAAGTTTAGTGTTTTTTATTAACACGTGATGATAGTTTTATACTAACAATGTAGACATGATTTCAGGCTTCGTGGGCAGATCTGTTGAACTATGTGCGTGAAGCCCTCCGGAAGAGTGAGGAGGATCGACAACGTCAACACTTGGAGTTGGTGGATATGATCCGAAAGAGTGATGAGGATCGTCAGCAACAACACCGAGTGTTACTGGATATGATCCTGGGGTTTCAGGGATCGACCATGCATACATACCGGGATGGCCCCCCACCTCTTGATCCATACTTTAGTTCCGGAGATTGGATTGATAGGTATATGGGGGGGACAGACAGGACATGTGGACGTAGTCATGACCCGTTTACCGGGGGGGTAGTTCTGAAGAGGCAACCTCAGTCGCATACCAATGATAGTAGGCTTGTTACACGTACAACAGTCCGGTCGGACCTCCCAGCTGTCCTATCTAGGTCCATCCAGGCTCAGCGGTCCCCCCCACCCAACACATCGATTCAGTCACAGCGGTCACTTCCTCCACCCAGCACGTCGAGGGTGTCGCCCCCCCTCCCCCACTCAGCATGTCGACCCAGGGTCTGAGGTACCCTCCACCGCTCATCACATCGATTCAGCCTCATCGGCCCCCTCTACCAGCCAACACATCGACTGAGCTTCAGAGCTTATTGGAGGCTGGATGACCGCATAGGAAGTGTATAGTTAAGCGCAGATGGCAGTTGATGAGCCCTTACATAGATCCATGCTGCCCAAAGAGGTTGAGGACACGACCCGAGTCCGTGGAACACGTATTTGACCCCCACAGACTTGTGGACGCTGACCAGTTTGCGGCATACAAAGCCTTCAAGAGGAACATCAACGGGGAACTGTGAGTCAAACTTTATCTAATAAAAATGTCCAATTTCATCTAATGAAAATGGTTGTATATTTAATGTTTATTCAAATTTACCTAAAGCTAATTCAATCATTAAACAGACGTGATGTGGACGTGCTGGCACCCGTGAACACCGGATGGTTCATCCGTATGCAGTCCAACTTCATGGACTTGGAGGACACAGTACGTACTTACGTGATTTTCTTATTAACGTTTGTGTAAGTAATGCTGTATTGTTAACAATTCATTAGTTATATTGTCTGTCAGCATATGGACGCATACCTCCATATTCTTTGTAAGCGTCAGCGAGGATTCCCCACTATGTACAACTAGAGGATCAACATATTGGATACACAATTTTATGTAAGTAGTTATAAATTATTGGAATCTAATCGCATTTTATGGTTTTGTATTATTAATACGATATTGTCAATGATTGTATGTACAACCACTTATGTTGTTACAGTGGGAGAGGATTATGCCTTATGATTCGCACGGGGCTGTGACCAAGGTAAGGTGGAATGTGTTACAGTCCCGATGGTTGGAAGAGGAGCTTCAGACAGTCCGTGGAGCAACCACGAGTGGAAACCGCCCATGGCACGAGGTTGACCTGGTAAGTGTTAGACGATGGAAATGATTTAAAATATAATCTGTTTGTATATCCTGACCTAACACCTTATGCATACTATTACAAGTCCTGATTCCGTGCAACGTTGGGGGCCAACATTGGCTGGTGGTGACCGTGGACCTTATTCTCAGGAAGATTGAGAT
This sequence comes from Dipteronia dyeriana, assembly GCA_032871835.1. Classification (NCBI taxonomy): domain Eukaryota; kingdom Viridiplantae; phylum Streptophyta; class Magnoliopsida; order Sapindales; family Sapindaceae; genus Dipteronia; species Dipteronia dyeriana. The sequence goes on from CM065295.1 coordinate 919,439, forward strand.
ATTTGACCCCCTGGAGACAAGAAGTCCCTCATTATATCAGGAAGCAGCAGGTCCGGCTATTACGGTGGTTTTTACCGTCCATATTGAATGATGTGGGGTTCCACACTGCACTACGAGGTGGTCTTCGGCCGTTCCGTAAGGAAAATAAGCCCTTCTCAGTCAGTGTGGTCCCCACTTCTACAGTCCCCCAACAAAAAAATCGTAAGACATTATATTTTATTCACGTGCTTAGATATTATTTAAAAACAATTTGTAACAGTTTTTAATATGTCCAATTGCAGAGGTAACTGTGGTCCCCATACTTTGAGACTTATCGAGTACTTACTGGCGGGTCAAAGCCCTTTTGATTGGTCAGAGGACGACATGGGGATCATTCGGGAGAAAATGGATGTGGAGATTTTTTGTAACTCCAGGCCCGCCTAGTGATTGGTTGTATATTTCCTACCATTTTTTATGTACAAAGACATTGTAATTCATTCATTAATATTAATTCATTCATTAATAAGTTATTATTGCAATTCCAAATTATATCAATCTTATACAATTACAAATATGTACAATGTGAGCAAAATTTTGTCATTCATTCTCTATTAGAGTCAATGTTAGGGCACGTCTGTTTGTTGTGTCCAATTGAATGGCAAATGCTACACTTGGGCGGTATTCATCGGGAACACCTCTGCTTCGACCTTCATTAATCATAGGTGGATTAGAACATCTCCTGTAATTATGCCCTGGTTGTCCATATCTTCTACACGATTGTGTAGTTGTCCTTTCCGAAGACGAGACATGGCGACCCGCCCTCGGGCGTCCTGCTATTCTCCTGGAGATTGGATTCAAAATCACCCTTTGAGCAATGTCAGATGGCACAACCCAAGTGGAAGGATCTCCGACCGACATAATAGGAACCGAGAACTCATCAATAAGTGTCTGTCTCTTGTAGTAGTCCGAACACAAAGTTGTCAAATCCAAGTTTCGCTCCCTGTAAAAAACATTGAAAACGATGAGCTTCACGTTTCAGTAATAATCACCTCACAGTAAAACTTATAAGTAATGTACCGTGCAGTCGCAAGAGCGTGAGAACATGGAAAATGATCCATTTAGAATTTGTTGCAAGTACAAGTCTTCCGGGCTAAGTCAACAGTCCACTGTTTTCTAGACCGCTTGACCGAGAAAATATTCCAATCTACTGGATTTACGGTCATAAAACCACACTTCTCAACACGTTTTAAGAGCACAAGATGTGTTGCGTCGGTCAACTGATGACGTATGGTTTTTGCAGCTCTATAGCGATCGTGAAACCATCGTTGTAGCATATTCCTAATGAACTCAGTCAGAGTCAATATAGGCAGTTGTGGTGCAAATTTTAGGCATGAGTTTATGCATTCTGCAACATTTGTTATCATCACCATGTACCTTCTTTCGGGGCACTGTACACGGGACCACTTGTGTGGACCGACATCAATTACATAATCATATGCATTCTGGTGCAAGTTTCTTAACTCTTCCATATACCGGTTATATTCAAACTCGGTGTACGCATGAGCTGCTTTGTCCATTATTGCGACAATATCCTTCCTATGAAATCGCTTCTTAATATTTTTAGCAAAGTGCCAGCAACATATGGTATGGGTGGCATAAGGGAACACTTTAGAAATCCCTACTTCAATGCTTGCATGTCTATCGGAAATGAAAACCAGCTCATCAATATGACCCAGGGCACCCTTCAAGCAATCCAAAAACCATTCCCACGAAAGGTTGTTTCTGAGACGCCGTACCCAAAAGCAATTGGATACACTTGTTCATTCCCGTCTTATGCTGTTGAACAAACATTGTACCTCGGAATTGTCACTTCAAATGGGTACCATCAACGACAATTACTGGACGCATACACGTCCAGAATCCTCTAAGTGAGGCACCAATCGACATGAAAAAGTACAGAAATTTACCATCTTCGTCGCACTGTAAGTCAGTGATTGTGCAGAGATTTTTTTGTTCCAAAACATAACCAAATGATGGAAACAGTTGGAATGTTTCCTCATGCGTTCTATATGTCAGTGACAACGCATAATCGAGGATGGCATGTGCCTTACTGTACATGATTTGGATTCCATACATTGATTTCATGTCAGTGATTATGTCCTTCGGACGCATTAGTCGACCATCTTGTTGTTGAAGTCTAGGTACAATAACTTCTCCAATTATGACTACACTAGCTTGTCGGTGGCGGCAGTGAATTTCCTCTAACGGACAAGTGTGTTTGTTGACAAAACTTCTTACTTGAAAGTATGTCTCTTCATCTCTCCTCACCGCTTTTAACTTTCACGTACAATTTTCCACCAAACAAACTAGATGTAATGTTGTCTTATTGGACCTTTTCACCTTCCACTCGAAGTTCTACCGCATTGTAAAATGGCCTACTAGTCTCTTCAAATCCTTTTTCGTTTGAAAAAATTACCCTTTATATATCATGCTTGTAGGTTCATCTTCAACCAAGTTCTTACTTCCACCCATACTAAACGAGTATGATTCTGCTCCTGGAATAACCCATGTTGTGGCATTATCAGAATCATTTGGAGTTACATTAGCCCGGACCTCAGAGGTCCCACCTATATCTGGTGCACTGGAACTAAATTTGTGTACATGTCTTACATGTCTTTCCATTTGGACAGGTTCTTCATCATCCTCATTGTCCTCTACATTTTCTACAGAATTGAAATTGCCCTCATTATCCACCTCATAAATCAGCCCAACGTTCAGTGTTGTATTCTGCTCATTGTTGATGTCATTGTAGATCTCATTGTATTGGTGGTTGTACTGCCTACCATTCATCTCAACTTGACAACCAAATACATCGTCGAATTGTGGTCCCAGTATATTATCATGGGCGGCTACTTCCAGTGGGACAACATATATGTTTTCCCGGCCATCAATCCCACTTCTTTATGTGAACAACTGGTTGCTTCCGCCTGGCGATCAAAATTGTTGGATGTTATCACGATGAGAGATATCTTCACCAATGACACATCTGTTGGAACCCCGTTCACCGGTCGCGCAGCGGAACTAGTTTTAAAATTTTTATACATATCATAGCTGTATCTTTTTTTTACGCCACTGCTTGCTTTATATATATATATATATATATATATATATATATATATATATATATATATCATATATGTATTAAGTATTTGCATCCTATGTAAATTCTTATTTTGACTATTATTTCATGTACACACCAATTTGCATCCAATGCAATCTCTTATGCTATTAATTGATATATATATTTTAATTATCCTTTTCAAATATATCAAATATATTAAAAGTGATAATAAGTATTTCAAATTTAAACTTAAATTCAAAAACTTAGATAAATGATTTAGTAAGATAAAAATAATCCTATTATTTTATCTTCACCTAAATCCATATATCAACTAATACCCTCCTATTGATAGTTAATTAATAATTCATAATTATCAATATAATTAAATAATCTAATTATTTAATTAATTTAACTATTAACATTCATTAATTAAATAATCTAATTATTCAATTAATTCCCGAATATATATGTGTCACTTTTGTAACACAATTAATTAGACAATCCAATTAATTGGACAATCCAATTAATTAACCATGACCCTTGTTACCTAAATCAATCGGGCTAGCAAGGGGACCTAATGGACCCACGGTATTTTGAGTTCCAATAATCATCGGAATCATTAATTAAACTTTTTAATTAATATTCCTTGATTATTAACTCCGGTGTTATTCCACTAAAACCCGAAGCTGCACTCTCTCAACTGTAGACGCTTTTACACAGACCGATAGAACTCGGTGTCCATCGATATAGCTATTATACATGGTTTGATCCTCCACAGTAATTCATAATTAGAGCTGGGTCATAATGTTCGTTATACCCCTCTAATTACATATATACTTTAAGTAACATTGATTTTATAATGAACAATAAATCCTATTTCCTCACGGAATTAGGAGATCACTCATATTGTCCAAGCCCCGAATCAACCCTTAAGGGAACTACCGTCTACTTCTCACAAGAATGAGTAGATTCCATTATTGTGTACAAACCTTCCCAGCCACAAGCAATCCCAACATTCGAAGTATATTGATCAGGAAATGCATCTGACCTCACCCATGGTATATCAAAGATCACGATTTAACCTGAAGGAGTCGATAAGACACTCAGGATTAAGATCACCCATATATAGCCATCATTAGTTGATATATATGAATTGTTGGGGGTTATGCCCTAAAGATGTAATTTGTAAATGGATTTATGAAATAAATAAAAAGAAAAGTTCAATTCATTCTTGTTATGTTATTTATTTTATAAACCTGTGCATATATTTAACATCTAAGATTGCCGGATGTAATCTCGAACTGTTTATATGAGTGTCATATGCGGATGGATACAGTAAGAGACGTGCAATCTAAAGAGTCCATAGATAGCAAATAAAGCTGGGTACTTTATTTGTGGTTAATCTATAGCTGCAGTCCATTCCGTAATGTACGGTGATTCTATCCTGAATCATTCATATGGAGATATAAGAATGGAGGCACCTTGTATGATGTGATCATATAAGACTGGGGCATGATCTATATGAATCTCTCACTAAGATCCGTTTATGGATGAGATTCGTATATATCAACTAATGATGGCTATAAGTGGGTGATCTTAATCCTGAGTGACTTATCGACTCATTCAGGTTAGATCGTGGTCTTTGATATACCATGGGTGAGGTCGGATGCAGTTCCCGATCAATATGCTCCGTATGTTGGGATTGCGATTTGACTTGTGGCTGGGAAGGTTTGTACACAATAGTGGAATCCACTCATTCTTGTGAGAAGTATATGGTAGTTTCCTTAAAGTTGATTCGGGGCTTGGACACTATGAGCGCTCTTCTAATTCCGTAAGGAAATAGGATTGATCGTTAATTATATGGTACTGTGGATTTAAGGTTTATGGGTTGTATTATTATTATTTTTTTGTTTATATTTTTTAACTGTTATTGTATAGTAAAAATAATAATAATAAAAAAAATGTAACCTATATTGAAGACCTAGAAAAATCGCGAAGATGGATTCATGAGATGAATCGGAGTGACCTGTAGAGACTGGAAGATATATGAAGTTACCAGAAGACCAAGGAATGCCTTGGGAAATTTTTGTAATTTTATATTCCAATTTTTAGGTTAAATAATCCACAGTACTCGGCCAATTTATGTATGCTTTATATTATGTGATGATAAAAGCATTGTCATGTATACGTATGTCATTTAGATTAGATGTGCCTACACAAATATATTTGATATGTCATACATGCATCATAGCCTGATATTTTATGTATTTTTTATAATGTGATTAAAATGGGCAATATACATAATTGGCTATGAATAATGAGATTAGTTTTTTAATGGTTAGAAAACTTGGTAATTCTCATTAATATTAATCTAGTTATTAAAGAGTTTAATAAGTTAGATTAATAGGGTCATTTATTGTAATTAGGATTAATATGATTAATTACCAAATAATAAATTAACCGAATAAAGTGTTAGAGTTTTAATAGTTAAAATTTGGTAAACACCAACAAAATAATCTAACCCTAGTAAATAGTTTACAAAGGCTTAAATTATTCACTAATAGATTAGATTTTTAATTGTTAAAAATCATTAATAATTTATTAGTTAATTAGAATTTGGTTCTAATTAGTTAATGCGCTAGATAACTTGATTAAAATTAGTCGTTTAATCTGGTAGAGTCTAGGTGCATTAACGGTTAAAAGAAAACCCTTATTTTAAAATAGTGAGTGGGAGAGGGATATATGACATATATATCCCGCGGTTTCTATCATTAAATCAACACCGTGAGATCCGAGTGGGGCCTCGTGACGGCTTTGCTTTTGTCCTACCTAAGGAGGGTTTCCACAAAGGTCAATACCAAGGTTGACTTCCTAACGGATATGATTTCTGAGGGTATTTCGGGATTGACCGACCCTAAGGCGGTAATTCTCGAGTTAAGCTCGTGAGATCTGAAATGGTGGGATACACTCACGAAGGTTTTGATTAAGTTTGTTAATTAAAAACATGACTGAATGAACGATTGTTGAATGATATGGAATAAGAGTTATTCTAGAATATCATTTGATTGAGAATGTCTCGGTCCAACATGCAAAGACTTGACCGACCCTAAGGCGGCACTTCTTTGTGGTATGTTGGATTATCGTGGTATAGTAACTAGTTTTAGGGTAGTTCTAGTTCGTTAAACATGTGCATGCATCATGTTTAAATTTATGCCAAAGCACTCGCATTTGTTTTTAAACAAATGACTGAATGAATGTTTTTATTTATTTCAGCAATAATGTCATCTGCATTACTTCAAATTCTCGCAAACGACAAATTAACTGATGATAACTACACTAAGTGGAAACTTAACATTAATGCAATATTGGTCACCAAAGACCTCAAGTTTGTGCTTACGGAGGAATGTCCTCCAGCGCCTGCTGCCAATGCCACACGAACTGTTCATGAGGCATACGAGCGATGGGTCTCATCTGATGAGAAGGCCCGAACATATCTATTGGCTTCTATGATAGATATGCTTGTCACAAAGCATGAAGCAATGACTTCAGTATTCGAAATCATGGAGTCATTGCAAGCCATGTTCGGGCAGCCCTCATAGCAAAAGTGACAAGAAGCCATTCGTTCTGCTATGCTCAATCGTATGAAGGAAGGAACGTCAGTTCGGGAACATGTCCTCAGCATGATATCCTACTTCAACACGGCAGAAGTTAATGGCGAGGCCATTGACGAACCCAGTCAAGTGAGCATCATACTGACAACTCTTCCGAAGAGTTTCGATCAGTTTAAGAGCAACTATGGGATGAACAAGTTAAAGTTTAGTCTTACACAGTTGCTCAATGAGCTTGCTACCTTTGAGTATTTAATCAAGGACAATAAGGGAAAGACCGGTGAGGCAACTGTTGCTGAACCATCTTCCTCCTTAAATAATAAAAAGAGGAAGAGGTCTGCTGGGAAGACGAAGGGTAAGCCCAAACCCAAGAAAGCCCAAAGCAAGAAGAAGTCCAAGAAAAGTAAATATGATTTACTTGTTCTTGATTCGTGTTTAGTGGAAGATGATTCTTCACCATGGATAGTTGATTCGGGGGCCACAAACCATGTTTGTTTTTCTTTACAATAGACTGATTCTTGGACACAGCTAGATGAGCAAGTCTTCTCAATGCGTGTGGGGTCAGTGGATGTCGTGTCGGCACAAGCAGTGGGCGTAATTAGATTACTTTTTTGTAATAATTATATATTGTTGGACAATGTATTTTATATTCCTGATTTGACACGGAATTTGATTTCCGTTTCTAAGTTGTTAGAACAAAAATATTCTATTTCTTTTAATATTAAGTCTGTTATTATTGGAAATAATTGTCTGAATATTTGTTCAGGAATTAATGAAAACAATTTGTATGTGTTAAGACCGTTAATACATACTACACTACTCAACACCGGAATGTTTAATGTTGAAAAACCAAAAACTAAACGACATAAGATTTATCTAGATAATGACACGTATCTCTGGCATCTAAGGCTTGGTCATATCAACCTTGACCGGATAGACAGACTAGTAAAAAGCGGACCTTTAAGTGAGTTAAAGGTTGGCACCTTACCTGTCTACGAATCTTGTCTGGAAGGTAAGATGACTAAGAGACCTTTTACTGGAAAAGGGCTAAGAGCTAAAGAACCGCTAGAGCTTATACATACAGACATCTGCAGATCGATGAATGTTAAAGAGAGGGGTGGTTATGAGTATTATATCACCTTTATAGATGACTACTCAAGATACGGATAAGTCTATCTGATGCAACGAAAGTCGGAAGCATTTGAAAAGTTTAAAGAATTCCTAGCTGAAGTTGAGAAATTAGGTAGGACTATCAAGTCACTACGATCGGATCGTGGAGGTGAGTACCTTGACCAAGAGTTTGAAGACTTCATGGTCGAGCATGGGATAGTTTCCCAACTCACAGCCCCCGGTACACCTCAACAAAATGGTGTAGCGGAGAGGAGAAATAGAACCCTAATGGAAATGGTGAGATCTATGATTAGTTTCTCATCATTATCAAATTCCTTCTGGGGATATGCGTTACAAACAGCGACATACATTTTGAATGTAGTGCCATCCAAATCTGTTCCTAAGACTCCCCTAGAGTTGTGAAATGGTTGTAAAGCTAGTTTGTGACATTTCCGCATATGAGGGTGTCCAACACACGTGCTGAAGAACAGAACTGGAAAGCTAGACTCCAAGTATGTGGTCTGCCTGTTTGTAGGATACTCCAAGGAGACCAGAGGTGGACACTTCTATAGTCCCGAAGATAACAAAGTATTTGTATCGACAAATGCAAAATTTATTGAGGACAGTTATAATAGTGACCATAAACCTCGTTCAAAGATTGTATTCAATGAGTTGGAGCCTGGTGAGACTAGTGCTTCATCAACAAGAGTTGTTGTTCCACAAACATCTGAGAGTCAGATGGTTCTTGATCAGTATACACTAACACCTAGACGTAGTGAAAGGGTTGTGAGACAACCTGAACACTATTTAGCTATAGATGAGGGACAAGGTGTTGTCTCTGTTGATGGTGTTGATGATCCATTGACATTGAATAATGCAATGGAAGATTCTGATAAAGAGGAATGACTTAAAGCCATGAATCTCGAGATAGAATCCATGTACTCTAACTCAGTCTGGGATCTTGTAGACTTACCGGATGGGGTAAAACCCATAGGGTGTAAGTGGATCTACAAGAGAAAAAGATGAGTAGACGGAAAGGTAGAGACCTTTAAGGAAAGACTAGTGGCAAAGGGTTATACACAGAAAGAGGGGGTCGATTATGAAGAGACCTTCTCGTCAGTAGCCATGTTTAAGTCTATTAGGATTCTTTTATCCATTGCTGCCTAATTCGATTACAAAATTTGGCAAATAGACGTCAAGACTACATTCTTGAATGGCAATCTTGATGAGAGCATCAATATGATGCAACCAGAGGGATTCGTGTCTCCAGATCAAGAGCAAAAGGTTTACAAGCTGCAAAGGTCCATCTATGGACTTAAGCAAACATCTAGATCTTGGAACATTAGGTTTGTTGATGTGATCAAAACCTATGGCTTCGAGCAGAACGTCGATGAGCCTTGTGTCTACAAGCGCATCATTGATAAGAAAGTAGTTTTCTTGGTCCTATACGTAGATTATATCCTACTCATTGGGAATGATGTGGTAGTGTTGTCTGATGTAAATGGCTGACTGGCTAGCCAATTCCAAATGAATGATTTGGGAGAGCTAAGTTATGTTCTAGGGATCCAACTTATAAGGGATCGTAAGAACAAACTTAAAGCACTGTCCCAGGCATCATATATCGACAAGATTCTTGTGCGATTTTCGATGTAAAACTCCAAGAAAGGTAATTTACCTTTCAGGCATGGAGTTCACTTGTCTAAGGAACAGTGTCCTAAGACACCTCAAGAAGTTGAGGATATGAGACGTGTACCTTATGCATCGACAGTAGGTAGTGTCATGTATGCTATGTTATGCACGAGACCGGACATCTGCTATGCAGTGGGAGTAGTCAGCAGATACCAGTCCAACCCAGGATTGGATCATTGGGTTGCTGTCAAGACAATTCTCAAGTATCTTCGGAGAACGAGAGACTATATGCTAGTGTATTCCGGGCAGGATTTGATCCCGTTAGGATACACGGATTCTGATTTTCAACCAGACAGGGATTCTAGGAAATCCACGTCTGGATCAGTATTCACCCTGGGTGGTGGAGCCATTGTGTGGAGATGTATCAAGCAATCTTGCATTGTTGATTCCACCATGGAAGCTGAATATGTACCCGCTTATGAAGCTGCTAAAGTGGCTGTTTTGACTTCGTAAGTTCTTGAGTGATCTGGAAGTTGTTCCAGACCTGGATAAGCCCTTAACACTTTATTGCGATAACAGTGGTGTTGTGGCTAATTCTAAAGAACCAAGAAGCCACAAAAGAGGGAAGCATATAAAGAGAAAGTATCATCTCATTAGAGAGATAATGTAGAGAAGAGATGTGATCGTCACAAAGATAGCCTCACAAGACAATCATGCTAATCCATTTACAAAGACCTTACCGGCTAAAGTGTTTTCGGGTCACCTAGATGGTCTAGGGTTACGAGACATGCCTCACATGCTTTAGTGCAAGTGGGAGATTGTTGGGGTTTATGCCCTAAAGATGTAATTTGTAAATGGATTTATGAAATAAATAAAAAGAAAAGTTCAATTCATTATTGTTATGTTATTTATTTTATAAACTTGTGCATGTATTTAACATCCAAGATTGCCGGATGTAATCTCGAACTGTGTATATGAGTGTCATATACAGATGGATACAGTAAGAGATGTGCAATCTAAATAATTCATAGATAGCAAATAAAGCTGGGTACTTTATTTGTGGTTAATCTATAGCTGCAGTTCATTCCGTAATGTACGGTGATTCTATCTTGAATCATTCATATGGAGATATAAGAATGGATGCACCTTGTATGATGTGATCATATAGGACTGGGCCATGATCTATATGAATCTCTCACTAAGACCCGTTTATCGATGAGATTCATATATATCAACTAATGATGGCTATATGTGGGTGATCTTAATCCTGAGGGACTTATCGACTCCTTTAGGTTAGATCGTGGTCTTTCATATACCATGTGTGAGGTCAGATGCAGTTCCAGATCAATATGCTCCGTATGTTGGGATTGCGATTTGGCTTGTGGCTGGGAAGGTTTGTACACAATAGCGGAATCCACTCCTTCTTGTGAGAAGTAGATGTTAGTTTCCTTAAGGGTTGATTCGGGGCTTGGACAATATGAGCGCTCTCCTAATTCGTAAGGAAATAGGATTTATTGTTCATTATAGAATCAACAGTGCTTAAAGGATATATGTAATTAGAGGGGTATAACAGACATTATGACCCAGCTCTAATTATGAACTACTGTGGAGGATCACACCATGTGTAATAGCTATATCAATGGACATCGAGTTGTATCGGTCTGTGTAAAAGCGTCTACAGTTGAGAGAGTGCAGCTTCGGGTTTTTAGTGGAATAACACCGGAGTTAATAATCAAGGAATATTAATTAAAGAGTTTAATTAATGATTCCGAGGATTATTGGAGCATAAAATACTGTGGGTCCATTGGGTCCCCTTGCTAGCCCGATTAATTTAGGTAACAAGGGTCATGGTTAATTAATTGGATTGTCCAATTAATTGTGTTACAAAAGTGACACGTATATATTCGGGAATTTATTGAATAATGAGATTATTTAATTAATGAATGTTGTTGACATCGATTTTTGGATTATGCCAAAAAAGCCAGCAAGGATTGGATTTCAGCTATTGAATTAAAGAGAAAGAGATGCAGAGAGAGTAACAAAGACAAGTTTTACGTGGTAAAACTCCGATGGCCGGAGAAACATCCACGGGTGGTTGAAGGATCAACCAAACCAAAATCCACTAAGAGAATAAGATGTTTACAAGCTCTCAATCTCTCTTTTTTCTCTCTGTATTTACTATAATTGCTGTATGCTATATTGCCTATCTCTTTTCTGGACGAGATTATGGGTATATTTATATGTTTATAGAACCCTAATCTGCATTGTACAAGTAATACATGATCTTTGTATTTAATTGTGATTCGGTTACTTTCTTAAGGTCGATTTGTCTTCTTTCCTGTTTCAGAGTCTCTTATGGAAATCGAGCGAGATTCTTGTTGTGCAGTTCACTTTGGACTTGTTTCCTTATAAGAATGTAGCCTTTGCAAAGAAATCAAGTTATTTCTTGATTGGGTACTCTTCTAATTTAATGCTCTATTTTATTTGGGATTTCTTCTTGATGGATATCGTCGCGTATTTAATGACTTAATTCGTATGAAATAAGCATCCAACTCTTACTCGAGTCGTATTTATTCCCGAGTAAGAGTAATTCCTGATGGTCCCGAGTAGCACCGTTTGAGCCCGAGTAGAAGCGTTGTTTAACCAGTCCCGAATGCTGTTAATTGACCCCGAGTAGGTTTTATTCAATATGTGCTTACTCGGGCTTTCTTCTCTTTAATGATGCCTTATAGGATATTTCCCGAATGCACATTTGGGCGTCCACTTGGCTATTTTTTTCTTCCTGTCAATGACGTGTATGCTTGGTAAAATTTACATACGACAAATGTTAATAGTTAAATTAATTACATAATTAGATTATTTAATTATATTGATAATTATGAATTATTAATTAACTATTAATTGGAGGGTGTTAGTTGATATATGGATTTAGGTGAAGATAAAATAATATGATTATTTTATTTTACTAGATCATTTATCTAAGTATTTGAATTTAAGTTTAAATTTAAAATACTTATTATCACTTTTAATATATTAAATATATTTAAAAAGGATAATTAATATATATATATATATATATATATCAATTATAATATAAGAGATTGTATTGGATGCAAATTGATGTGTACATGAAACAATAGTTAAAAAAAGAATTTGCATAGGATGCAACTACTTAATACATATATGATATATATATATATATATTTGAGAGCAGCAGTTATAAATATTGGTGTAAAAGAAAAAAAGCAGCAGATATATTTGTATAATTGTGAGCATTGACGAGATATATATATTTTGATATTAAAGTGAACAGCAGGCGTGAGTTATATATATATTTGCAAAGGCGTGAATAATAGATATATATATATATATATATATATATATATATATATATATATATTTGTGTAAAAACGAGAGCAGACAATATTGATATATCTATTTTGTTTCTTCAAATCTCTCTACATCCTCCACTCAAGTTCCTAAGACAGTGACGCGTCCACACGCAGTTATCAGATTTGGAAGATAGCAATGAATATCGAATGGTTCAGACAGGAACACATCGTAAAATGAAGGAGACTCCAAACGTTGGTAAGTATATCTTCTTCTGATTATATTAATTACAATTTTCTGTGTTTACATATTGTATGTATTGATTCCGAAAAATAATTACGATCCAAAATTCACTGGTCCCAGATACAGATATGATATGTATAAAAAATTTTAAAACCTAATTCCGCTGCGTGACTGGTGAACAGGGTTCCAACATGAATCTCATCGGTAAACGGATTTTGGTGAGAGATTCATATAGATCATGGCCCAGTCCTATATGATCACATCATACAAGGTGCCTCCATTCTTATATCTCCATATGAATGATTCAGGATAGAATCACCTTACATTACGGAATGGACCGCAACTATAGATTAACCACAAATAAAGTACACAACTTTATTTGCTATCTATGGACTCTTTAGATTGCACGTCTCTTACTGTATCCATCCGCATATGACACTCATATACACAGTCCGAGATTACATCCGGCAATCTTGGATGTTAAATATATGCAAAATTTATAAAATAAACAACGTACCAAGAATGAATTGAACTTTTTATTTTATATATTTCATAAATCCATTTACAAATTACATCTTTAGGGCATAAAACCCAACAACCTCCTGCTGGCCTCTCGATTAGACTAACACATACTTAAGGGATCACCCTATCTTCCCCTAGCATAAATTGAACATCGTCATTGTTTCTTATAAATGTACGATATGTAGTCTCAGGAATAATTGATATAGAATGTAGATCAGCACTGTATTTGTTCTCATCAAACTTCACAATGGTTTGCACGATCGACACCAGTTCGTTGTAACTCAAATTCTTTGACACATACAAACCTTGGTTATCAGAACCTAAATACCTCTGATTTCTGTCGGGTAATTGCTCCCATCGACCGTTGTAAGATATGACTATTCTCACCCTATCCATTGTCATGTCAAAATCATCATCAAAAACTATTATTAAGAAAATAATATTTAATATTAAATTTATAATTATAAAGGATTAAATAAAACTCAAAAGTGTAAGCGATCGAGCTTTTTTTTACTGATCCAGTTTTTTTTTACATGGTCGAGCCGTTTTTGTACATGATCGAGCTTTTTCGAACGGGATCGAGTTTTTTTTGTTCAGGACCGAGCTCTTTTTGTACATCATCGAGTTCTTTTTAATATGCTTGAGTTTTTTTTCATATGGCTCGAGCTTTTTTCAAATATGGCTCGAGCTTTTTTCAAATATGGCTCGAGCTTTTTTATTTTAGGGATCTAGCTTTTTTGTGAGGAATCGAGCTTTTTTTGCAAGGGATCTAGCATTTTTTTGCGAGGGATCTAGCATTTTTTTTTGGATCGAGCGTTTTTTCAAATGTTTCGAGCTTTTTAAAAATGCTTTCCAGCTTTTATGCCCAAGATTTTAAACTTGTTTGCACCAATTCAAATCAACTCGTCCAAATATATATTAAAAAAAAATGCATACATGTTCATTCATTATTTTTAAAAAGTTTACAACTCCCACACATAAACAAACAAATTTGAGACAACATGTTCATAAATGTTCATACATTGCTATACCACATAGAAATACATGAAAAAAATGAAAATAAAGATCAGAAATATTAGTTTACCTTCTTGTGCAATATCTGGAATGAAACTCGTTTTTTGAAGAGATACCCGGTGTAGTTGATTGATTTTCAGACAACTTTTGTGGACGACAGAGGCTTTTATAGAATAAAGAATCGATTATTTAAGGGCAATTTCAATAGTTCACTATAATATGTGCAATATAAACTTAACTTATTATAATTGTGACATCACTGCAACTCACCAAAAAAAGGTGACATTTCTCACCATTTTCACTTATTTTAATCACATAACTGTTGTAAATATGGAATCCACATTCTCCACATTTACATTTGTATGATATTGTTCGCTTTGAGCTTAAGCCTGTATGGATTTTCTCTTGGGTCTCTATCCAAAAGGCCTTATACCAATGGAGGTTGAATGTCTAGCCAATGTGGGATTTTGGTTGCACACCGTACAATCCTCCCCTCGAACAAAAGACCATCATTTATTTTTTTGAACAACAATTTTATTCATAAATGGCCACGAAGGCAACAGAACACAAACAGAGACAACAAGCTGACAAAGCAACACACAGGAAAACCAAAAGCAAAGAAGACAACAAAAAGAACAACTACAAGATGCAAAACAAAGGCATCTAGATACAAAAAACCTTAATATCCTCTTCTAAACTCCAAAACAAAAAAGACACCAAGAAGCACCCAAAAACAACACTGCATAAATAGCCACCAGCAGCTCCCCTAGAAACTCCCTAGCCGCAACAACCACTAACACACCTAGGGGTAGGTATAAAAACCGTAACCGAACTGAACCGAATCGAACCGACCCGAAAAAGGGTGTTTGGTTCGGTTTTATACATGAATTCGATTCAATTCGGTTCGAACAGAATGAACTGTATTGATTACGGTTCGGTTTCAGTTTTCAGTTTTGAAAACCGAACCGACCTATATATTAAAAAAAACCTAAGTTTTCTATTTCTTTCACTTCGCCGCTCAAACCTCACGCAGTCACGCCACTCTAAACTCACAACCCTCTCTTCCACCGTGATTGTAGTATTTTTAATCTTAATCAATTTAAAAGAAAGTTCGTTCACTGGGATCGGTGATTGTACTAGTTGAACACTAATTAGTCTAATTAAATTCTAATCTAAATGCATGAAAACTAAATGGCATAATGCTTGTCTTGGGTTGGTATTCTAATTCACTAATATGCAAGATCAAATAAACTAAATTACTCACAAGCTCACACGAAAAATATGAATATGAATATGAATGAATGCTAGAGAAGTAATGCAACCTAATTAAACTCCTCAATGTAATTCCTAAGTCTCATTTAAGCATGTAAATCCACTTGATAGGGTTTGTTTCATGAAACACCTAATCTTTCCTATTACTAACACAAGGTCATGTAATGAACATTGGTTAGAATTAGTTTTTAATTAAAACTCTAAACCAAATCACACATAGCATGGTCATGCATATGGAAAGTTTTTCAATTATTAAGCTTGTAGTTAAGGACTAAATGGGATGGTCACCCACATCTAACCCTCAACATCATAGATAAACTAATCATACACAAACATTCATTGAGGTCTCATTTGAATATAAGTGAAGGAGTTAGAGTATGTATTTCAATAAAAGAGACTACCAAGGTATTTAATTAAAAACCATTAGACTAGGATTACAAAGAGTTGCTCAATAGGTTTACATTAATCCCCTAACATAGAAATTAGTTACACATCAAGGAAAAGAAATAGAACAAAGAAGAGTTAAAGAAGAAACCCAAGTTGGTCATTTGAGGTTCCTTGAATTGTAAGCTTCCTCTTCTTGCCTTCCAAGTTCCAAGATGGATAGAGGAATGAAAGTGTCTAAGGATGGTGATGGAAAGGTGAAAGTGTCCTCAAAGTTCGTGTGGCTGATGATACCTTCCCAAAAACTCATAAGGGTATTTATATGGGTCCAAAAATAGGTCATGAATCAACCTAGGGACACGTGCCATCGTACTGTCGCATCGCTGATTGTCTCGGTTGTCTATGACAAAAACCCAATAGCGACACCTCGCTCATTTGCTCCGCGTCTTCTCTTCAGGCGACACCTTGAGCGACAATGGCTAAGGAAGTTACCGTCGCCCGACATGTCACTGTCTTCCAAGACGAAACTTAGACCGCGACACATCGCTTCTTTGAGCTTTCATACATGTTCTCCAAGCGACATTCTGGGCGACTTCTAAAACAAGTTGCTGTCGCTCATGGTGTTGCGGTTTCCCATGACAACGCTCCATGACCGTGACAGCTCGTGTCTTTTTTGTCTAAGCTTCTGATTTCCAGCACTTTTGGGTCCCAACTTCACTCAAATCACCCAAATGATACCCCTAGTATGAAATCCTGCAAAAACACTCAACCGAGCCATTAAGCACTTGATTTTACTTGAGAATTTAGCAACAAGCATAGGAAGGAGGACTCAAAAACTAGTGTTATCATGGCTTGATCAATACCCCCAAACCTAGTCTTTTGCTTGTACTCTAGCAAAATCAAGAGAAAATAACAACAAAAACAATACAAGCAAACAATATGAAGACTCAATAAAAACAAAAAGAAACCCAAGCAATAAAAACTTGTAAGCCATATTTTCAACTGATGATGAGATGCAAATATGTGTGGATAAGAAGAGTAGACACATGCAAAACATTCTTAAGCAACCCGAAGACACTCACGGAACACTCGAACAACATGAATCCCACACCTAGAGTGCTCTCGTGTTAGGAGCTACTCACTCTCACACCTCGAGCATAATTTGCTTTGACTCTAAACCTCACGTGGACATTCTCTTGTCTTTCCTCTTGGAGTCCTAAGTTCACACTCATGCAAAGTATGCAATGATAAAGTTATGCATGGGAATCAAATACTTGCATACAATAAGAAATGAAACACTATTATTTTAGTGAACTAGCCTAGGAAATGAATCAAATGCCATGGACGTGGAAGATCATGTTTCAACAAACATTCCCAATCTTGATTTCATAGTAGATCATTTATGACTTCCCTTTGGTTATAATGGGGCCATCAGGTGAAATATGGTGAACAAAGGATAGGAAATGGAATTCAAAAGTTACCAATCTTGCAAAGACACTACATGATACACCCAATACTTAAGCTCTATTCATATCACTCGTGTCACTAGTGATTAGGCTTGACTTTTCATTACACTTGTGCTATACATGAGTACTCTATTAGTGAGTACTTTACAATTTCATACAAAACTCTTATTCCCTTTTTCTTTTCTTTTTCTCTTTTTTTATTATTATTTTAACACCTTAAGTTCATACGTGCATATTTTAGCACTTTTACATGTTTGAGCCTTTTTTTTCTTGCACATTTACAAATATAGCCTAAATACAAGCTAACTTTTAATATTTATAGCTTTTCTACCTTTGGCCACAACACAATACATCCTAACAAGATTGGTAACGAGGGTAGGCATGTGTTTAGGTTTTGGCTATATAGCGTAATGTGGTTCCAAAAGAAAGGCAATTGTTTGACCTCAAAATTTGGCTTAGGAGCACACAAGTAGGGGCAAGGAATGTGTTTAGGTTAATATGAGTAGTTAAGCACACACATTGCCTAAAATTATTTTCACATTTTCATCTATCAAGGGAATGTAAGTATCCATCAAGCAATCAACAAATATAATGCAATGTGATGTCCTATGGCAAATGATGCGTGTGACGAGATAAGTGTTTAAGATGAGACAATAATAACACTCAAATGCACTTTTTAAGGATTGTATTTGTGAACTCACTAGGTGGTCTCCACTATTAGAACAAGGTGCTTGAGCACCGAGTCCTCTCAACTTGAACACAAAAGGATGGGACAAGCCTATGAAGTGCAAGTGAGACCCTATAGTGACAACAAGATGCTCAATCGAGCACATTATGCATAAAAAAACTCTCACACAGACACACACTCAAAACATCATACCCAATCTACTTGAAGCTCGAAAATTTTGGCCATGCTACTATTTTTGAAAAGTTTGACTCAAAAATAAAATTAAGGTCCTAATAAAACCAAAACGACCAAAATCGGTGTCGACACCCCAAACCTAAACCTAACATTGTCCCCAATGTTGACAATGAGAGCCCGGCGAGAAAGGCGCCTAAACCACAACCAACACAACACGAACCAACAATATAAAATAAAATAAAATAAACAAAGACTCGATCAAGATGGCATATAAAGCACCCAATGACAGTTAAACATCAACCATAACATAATACAACGCACACCCTTTATGCTAATCACAATTAAAATAAAACAAAAGAAAAGATGCAAAAGTACCACTACGATAAAAATCAAATAACAAGAGTAATTAAAACAAGTATGAAATGTAACTGAAAACATCAAAACAAACAAATAAGTTTAGCTAAACAATACACTCAAAGCTAATAATGAGGTGGTGGTGGTGGTGGCCATAAGGATCCGAGCATCAATTCCTTTCTTTTCCAATCGGCTGCCGCTGCTGCCCTGTCATCTGCTTCCTTTCTTGATATCTTTATGACAGTCTGGACAATAGCCTCCTTCTCTGAAACTATCCATCTGCCGGTCGGGTGAACTGGGAACTGGGGCTAGAATCCTGATCCTGAAGCTGAGTCTGCATTCTTTGTCCATGGGTATGGAGGCCAATAACCTGGGAATGGATGTGGGGGCTGGTATCCAATAGATGGATACGGGTGCCATGGATAAGGAATCGACTTCATTTCACTCTCATAATGCCGTAGATGAAGCTTCTGCCTCAAATCTGTAATATCCTATATAAATCCTGCATCCACCATATCTATTTTAGCCATCATCCTCTGTTACATCCACTACATGTGTCGAAGGATGGAGTGCTGGCAATCTCCAATGGCATTTAATTTACTGTAGTTGCATCAGCCTGCTGTCCTCTGGAGAGTTTGGTAGCTACTAACAAATGCTCAAATGCTGGGAGAGAACCATCATCCTCAGGCAACCACTCATCATCAACATCATCTGCCTACTTATCTCGATCGGGTTTCACATCACCATAATCTAATTGATTCTGAACTACTCTCCCCCTCTTCTTTTTGGGTCGTCTGCTCTCACCTTTGTCGGGTCTCGCCAAACCTCGTATTGGAAATAGTGAATACCATGTATGGTTCCCAAAATCAGGTCCGGTCTTAACAAACTCATCAGACGACATGTCTACACCCGTCTCCTGGCAGAAAAATGTGATAAGGCAAGGGAACACCATTGTTTCTTTCTCTGTTATGTCCCTTGCTGACTTGTGAATCTTCATCTTCACAATCACCCCCACATCTAAAGGATGCCCATGTTTAAGGTACTAAAGCAGAGTGGCACCTCATAAGCAACCGTAGTACGATGTCCGCATGGCCTCAAGGAATGGGAAATGAAAATGTGCCAGAAAGCCATCTCTAGTAGCAACCTCTTCTGCTTGATCGGGTTGGACCTGGAGTTCCAAAACTCCATTGGCTGGGCTACCAAACTGTTGGCTAGGTCAATGTTCATTCTAGAGAATATTTCAAACCGAGGAACCCCCTTGAACATGGCAACTATCTGTGGAAGTTTGATCCTGTAATGTCTGTTAATATCCCCAGAGCTGATGCAGACTTATCTACAACGAACCAATACCGGACTTTCTAAACTGTAGGTCCTTTCAATGACTCCTGCACATAATTTCTTAAGTATATGAGGGAAATACTTTGTAAGTCTCTGAATAAAAATGCACCAACCTTTAGCTTTAACGATCCCAAGAATCGGAGTCTCATACAACTTGCTCAAGTTGATCCCCCTTTCAGGTATGAACTTATCCCCACTGAATTTTGCTAATCCTAGCCGAAAAATCGGGGTTTTCGGTGAAATGGGGGATCTGCCTCTTTCCTTTGTCTTGGCCCCATCTTGGCCTTTCCATACGGCTGGAATCCCCTATCTCAGTACAGTTGGAATCTACCCTAGATGTCTGCTTGGTTCTGGCCATTTCACACCTCAAAACAAAAACTGTGTTGCTTCAATTCGGATCACTCAACAACTCTGCCTTAACTCAACAAATCCAATAATCCGATACACCAAGGATACCACAAACCACCATCGCAATCACAAGTATGCAAAATAATTCTAACAAACATCAACAACAAGTAATCCCGAAATTGACCCCAAATATGCCCTAATTTCACTAAAATAAACCAATTTCACTCACAACTCCTCCAAAAACGTGAAATCATTGCAATATACACTTCAATACACTTCACAAACCAAAACCCACCCTTCAATTCACACAATTATGCAGAAAATTTCATCATCCCCCAACAATCAGAAAATTCCACAAATCAACTCTAGAACATGTAAGTGCTTATAGAACTATGATGTGGGATTATCAAGGGTCTAAAATAAGTGCAAAGATGAAGAAAATACCGATTGTGTGGGTTGGAAGTCTTCAACATTGCGTGGAGATAAAAGAGGTCGCGGTTGGAATTTGAAAATTTTGGTGAGGAACTGCTCTTCCACGAACTGTTGCTTTTATAATGGGTGCATGTCGCGGTTGACATGTCACGATTTTCCATGACGGAAACCAAGACCGAGACACTCCGCCTTCTCATTTTGCTCCTGAATTTTTGATGTCGAGTTGTCAACCATGCGACATGTGAGGCGACACATCGAGCGATAAAAACCCCTTGAATTTGTCACGTTGTTGTGTCACGGTTGTCCATGGAGGAAACCAAGACCGTGACACTCCGTCTGTCTTCCAGTTGAATTGTCACATCTAGGGAAACAACGACTCACCAGTGACACCTAGGCGACAGTAACTCATTGAATTTGTCACATGGAAAGGTCACGGTCATCCATGACGATATCATGACTGCGACAGACTTGGAAAATTTCCTCCTTAGTGCCATTCAGTAGTCCTTAATGCTTAATCTGCACACATACTCAACAACAAACATATCAAGGGCATTTGTTTGAACAATATGGGTCGGGAAAGCTTACATTGAGCTACTAGACTTGTATGCAAAATGAAAAATCACCCCAAAACCTATGTTTTTCCATACCTTTATACTATAATCACAATTTGTTGCTGAAAATTAAGGTGCATATCAACTTAGACTTGGAAGTGAAGTAGAATCACTACCATTAACAATTATTATGCAAAATTAAAATTTTATTGAAAAGAAAGATACCTAGGTGGGTTGCTTCCCACCAAGCGCACTATTTAACATCTAGGCAAGATGTGGTGAGAGCACTACGACTCTTGGAGCTCTATCTCTTCCAACCAAGCAAGGTTCCCTAATTCCTTCACATAAGGTTTCACCCTTTGCCCATTGATGACAAACTTTTCTCCATTCTTCTCGTCTTCCTCTTCCACTGCCCCATTTGAGAACACTTGAGTCAACCGGAACGGTTCAAACCATCTAGACTTCAATTTTCTGGGAAACAACTTGAGGTGGGAATTGAACAAGAGGACTAACATTCCGGGGTGAAGATCCTTGTGAACTATCATCTTGTCATGGATCCTCTTGGTCTTCTCCTTATACAACATTGAGCTTTCATAAGTATCTAATCGGAACTCCTCAAGCTCATTAAGTTGCAATTTCCTTTCTTCATCGGCCTTATCATAGTCTAAATTCAACTTTCTAACTGCCTAAAAGGCCCGGTGCTCAAGTTCCACAGGAAGATGGCATGCCTTCCCAAGGACCAACCTATACGGGCTCATCCCAATAGGTGTCTTGAAGGCTGTCCTATATGCCCACAAGGCGTCATCTAACTTTGAGGCCTAGTCCTTTCTAGTTGAGTTGATCGTTTTCTCGAGGATATTCTTGATTTGCCTATTGCTAACCTCGACTTGGCTCGATGTTTGTGGTGGTAAGGGATGACTATCTTATGCCTCACACCGTATTTCTTATAAGGGCAACAAATGACTTGTTGCAAAAGTGTGTTTCCCCATCACTAATTATAGCCATAGGATTCCCAAATCTAGCAAATATGACATTCTTTACAAATTTTATCACTGTTTTTCCATCGTTGGTTCTTGTAGCCCGTGCTTCTACCCATTTTGACATATAATCAACCGCAACAAGGATGTAGCTAAACCCATAAGAGGATGGGAATGGTCCTATGAAATCGATGCCCCATACATCAAATAACTTGACAACAATGGCACTAGTTAGGGGCATCTCGTTCCTCTTTTCAATGTTCCCTGTCCATTGACATCTGTCACATGTCGAGCAAAATCGGACTGCATCATTCATCCTTCATCAATGATTCCTAATAGAACTTGATTGCAACACCTTCAAAGCTATCTTCCGGGCTCTAGAATGCCCCCTACAATGTAGCTCATGTCAAAACCTAAGTATGTCCTCTTGTTCGACTTCAGGTACACATCTCCTATTAACTGAATCGGGCCCGTGTATGTATAAGAACTGATTATCCCAAAAGAACCTTCTAGCCCTAAATATGAACCTCTTCCGTCCTTGGGGATTCAACTCTGTAGGAATGACTCCACTAACCATTTAATTCACTATATCGGCAAACCAAGGCTCCGTACCCGACACACTCCATAACTGCTCATCCGAAAAGTTCTCTTTTAATGGTAATTCATCCCCTTCCTCTGATTTTTCCTGCACTATCCTTATCAAATGGTCGGCTACCACATTCTCTACACCCTTCTAGTCTCGTATCTCCAAATCGAACTCTTGTAATAGTAGAATCCACCGAATCAACCTTGGCTTGGCATCCTTTTTCTGAAGAAGATACCTAAGGGCTGCTTGATATGAGAATACCATTACCTTGGCTCCCACAAAATATGTTCTGAACTTTTCTGAGGTAAAAACCACTACTAGCAGTTCCTTCTCAGTTGTTGAGTAGTTAAGCTTGGCATCATTTAGGGTCCTAAAAGCATAATAAATAACATGTGGGACCTTATCCACCTGCTGTATAAAACTGCCCCGATAGCATTCTCCGAAGCATCACACATCAGCTCAAAGGGCAACTCCTAATTCGGAGGCATCATAATAGGTGCAGTTGTCAAGGCATCCTCCAAGGTGTCAAAAGCATGTAAACACTCATTGCTCATCTCAAATTCTTTCTCTTTTTGGAGGGGTTCACACAAAGGTCTTGTTATCTTAGAAAAGTCTAGAATGAACCTCCTGTAGAACCCTGCATGCCCAAGGAAAGACCTCACTTCCTTCACAGATTTTGGAGGTTGTAAACTTTGGATTACTTCCACCTTCGCCTTATCAACCTCAATTCCTCTCTTGCTTAATACATGCCCAAGAACTATACCTTGTTGTACCATAAAATGACACTTCTCCCAGTTTAAGACCATGTTGTTTTCTTCACATCTATGTAGGACCAGAGCTAAGTTCTTCAAACATATCTCAAAGGAGTCTCCAAACACGGAGAAATCATCCATAAACACCTCAATGATCTCCTCCACCATATCTAAAAATATAGACATCATGCATCTCTAAAGGGTGCATAGAGCATTACAAAGACCGAAAGGCATCCGTCTGTAGGCAAATGTCCCAAATGGACATGTAAAAGTGGTGTTCTCCTAATCTTCTGGTGCTGTGGCTATCTAATTGTATCCCGAATAGCCATCAAGGAAACAATAATGACTATGCTCTTCTAATCGCTCAAACATCTGATCAATGAATGGAAGAGTGGAATGGTCCTTCCTGGTGGCTGAGTTCAACTTCCCATAATCAATACACACCCTCCTGGCATTGGCCCGATCAGGTCTTGGCCCCACATGGCGAATAGCCATGGGGCAGTGAGATTTCTGAGCTTTTCTGGGGGTTGTCGGATATCGTTAGCAATTCTTTGACAGGTGTTGCATCTTTCCGACCATTGCTGTGCATCTAAGAAAAGTGTAGGCCAATAATAGCTTTGCCTGAGTACCTTATGTGCCAAAATCCTACCCCTAGTGTGGTTCCTGCAAACTCCTCAGTGGATCTCTTGAAGTATTTGATGTGCATCTTCTTCCGGTATACATCTCTGGAGAGCTCGAGAACACCACCTTCTGTATAATTCTTCTCCTATCATGGTATACCTAGCTGATCGATACCTGATGCGCTTTGCTAATACCGGATCTTTCGGGAGCACGCTTTCTTCCAGGAACCTTCTCAGCTGGACCATCCAACCGTCTTACGGTGTTCAGATTTCTGAAATTTCCAAATGCTTAGGTTCAGCTGTACTCGGTTTAAGGAGGTGTGCGACTGGAATGGTTTTAGGTCTGATTGAGGTTGTTGCTGACGCTAGTTTAGATAAAGCGTCTGTCTTTTCATTTTCTTCTCTAGGATCTGAGCGATCTTGTATTCTTTAAATTTTTGCAGGAGCTGTTTTGCGATGTCACGGTAGGCAATCATTCCTTCATCTTTGGCCTGGTATTCGTCTATAACTTGGTTGACAACTACCTGTGAATCGCTGAATATCTCCACTCTGAGTCCAGCTAACAATGCCTCGTATTCGGCTTGATTATTGGTTGCTTTGAAATCAAATCTCATGACACATTCAACATCATCTTCTTCTAGGGTGCGAACTACGATCCCTGCCCCGCTGCCATGAGTGTTTGAAGAACCATCAACATATAGTTTCCATGGGAAATTTTTATCCAACAGTCTTTTTGTTTTCAGTTTTGGTTCTGTGAACTCGGCTATGAAGTCTGCCACCACTTGTCCTTTGAGGGTGGTTCTGGGGACATAATGAATATCGAATTCACTTAACTCGATTGCCCATTTAGTAAATCTTCCTGATATCTCTGGCTTTTGTAAGATTTGCCTTAATGGGGGCAATTGGTGAGAACCTGGATCGTATGGGCCTGAAAATATGGTCTCAGCTTTTTTGCTACTGAAACCAATGCTAAGGCTATCTTCTCTGCCTGTGAGTACCTGGTCTCGGCCGGTACGAGTGCCTTGCTAGAATAATATACTGGTTTCTGCACTCCATCTTCTGTTCTAACTAAGACTGAACTTGCTGCAAGCTCGGTTATTGATAAATACAGCTGGAGTATTTCCCCTTTTTACTGTTTTGAGAGGATGAGAGCTTGCCCCAAGTACTCTTTTATTTTTAAGAATGCCTGCTCACACTCTTTATTCCACTCCAGGCCTTTCCCTTTTTTGATTATCTTGAAGAAAGGTGCGCACCTGTCTGTAGCCCTTGAGATGAATCTTCCCAAGGAGGCTAAACACTCTGTTAAGCGTTGTACATCTTTCAATGTTTTAGGTGAAGTTATTTCTTGCAAAGCCTGGATCTTCTCGGGATTAACTTTGATTCCTCTTTGATGGACTTGAAAACCCAAGAATCTTCCCGAATGGACTCCGAATAAACATTTGTTTGGGTTTAATTTCAACCGGTATCTTCTCAAAACATCAAATGTCTCTCGGAGGTCGCGAGCATGCTCATCTGCTGAGACGCTTTTAGTTAGCTTGTCATCAATGTACACTTCCATGTTCCTTCCTATTTGCCAAGTGAAGATTTTGTTGACCAACCTTTGGTACGTAGCTTCTGTATTTTTTAAACCGAAGGGCATTACTGTGTAGCAATATTAACCCTGATCCGTAGTGAAAGCTGTTTTTTCTTCATCGGCTTTGTTCATCCTGATTTGATTATATCCTGAGTAAACAACGATGAAGCTGAGTAATTCATGATCTGCTGTGGCATCCACCAGTTGATCTATCCTTGGAAGTGGGAAGCTATCCTTTGGACATGCCTTGTTTAGATCCGTGAAATCTACGCACATCCTCCATTGTCCATTATTCTTCTGGACGAGGACTACGTTGGCGACCCACTGAGGGTAGCTGACTTCTCTGATTGATCCAGTCACTAGTAACTTTTCCACCTCTTTTTTGATTGCTTGACTTCTTTCAGGATTGAACGATCTTCTCTTTTATATTACCGGTTTTGCATTCGGGCTTACAGTGAGATGGTGGGATATTACTCGGGCATCTATCCAGATCATATCTTCGTGACTCCAGGCGAATACATCTTTGTATTCTCTAAGCAGATTGGTTAAGTCTTGCTTGACTTTTCCATCCAAGTTGGCTCATATCTTGATTTTCTTGTCCGGTTCGTCTTCTTCAAGTACCACTTCAACCAATTCTGTTTTGTATTCATTCGAGCCCTCCCTTGGATCCAGTTCGAATGACAAGGATTTTTTACACTGATTTGGCTGCATTATGGTGCACAATTAATCAGCATCATGCTTGTCTCTGTATACTGACAGATTTGCTATTCGGGCCATCTATTGGGATCCCTTGACTATCCCAACCCCTTGTTTTGTTGGGAACTTGATCATTAATGCATAAGTGGCCGTCACGGCCTTTGTTTTATTCAGGAATGGCCGGCCCAATAATGCATTATACGGCCAATTATCCAAGTCAACTACCACGAAGTCGAGCAGGACAGTCCTCTGGCATGGTGCCGTTCCGATCTTCACAAGTAATTTTACCGTCCCGAGTGACCTGACCTCTATTCCCCCAAATCCTCTTAATGGAGTATGGAAAGGCTGTAAATCTTTTCGGTCTAGTCTTAGCTGGTCGTATACGGCCACGCTTAGGATGTCTGCTGAGCTCCCATTATCTATTAAAATTCTCCGGACTTCCTTATGGCCAATCCGGGCACTTATAACCAAAGCGTCGTTAGGTCGAACATCGACGCCATGGGAATCTACCTCTGTAAAGACTATTGGGTCCCATCCTTCCTTTACCCTTTTCGGGTCTGGTTCAACCGAGTTTACGTCGAAGTTATTCCTTGCTTCTACTGCTTCTCTGATTTCCTGAGTTCGTTCTCGGTTGCTTCTCCTAGTAAAAGGTCCTCCGAAAATTGTATGTATTACTTGGTTGGCTTAGGGGCTGGTTCTTTGGTTTTGACCAGAGTTGTGATCAACCTTGACTTTCTTGGTTTCTGGTTTCTCATCTTTTTTCAAGATTACATCCAGTAGGTGCCCTTCCCGAATAAGAGTCTCTATGTAATCTCTGAGCTGAAAACACTTTGAAGTTTCATGTCCGGTTTCTTTATGAAACCTGCAATACTTGGTTGTATCTCTCCGGACGAACTGTGATTGTCGCCGTGGTTCTTGCACCATATTCTTTTCTTCCAAGATGGCTAGAATTTCTTGTTCCTTCCGAAGAGGGGTGTAATTGGTATATCTGCCTTGGTATTTCTCTGTGGACCGTTCGGCGTTGAGCCTATTACCCCCATCCTTATTTTTCTCCTTGCTGTTCCCTTTCCATTTTTCCTTTTGATTCTGCCCATTGGATTCGGTATTCTTCAGTTCGGGCTTTCCTCCATGCATATAACTTCCTCCTGTAGCTAACTCTTCTTCCTCTGCCAGAGAGTATCCTCCTGCCATATCCATCATGTCGGCATACCTAGTCAGCCGCACTCTTCTCAAATCGAAGGATAGTCGTCCATTCTGCAAGTTATTAGTGAAGGCAGCAATAATTGCTTTATCATTAGCGCTGTTAATTTCTGATACTGTTTGGCCGAACCGGCCCAAGTATTTTTTTAATGACTCGTCCTTCCCCTGTTTTATTTGAGAGAGGTAGGCCACTGGCTTCTTTATGTGAACGTTGCTCAGGAATTGCCTTGAAAAGCTCTTGCTCAACTCGCTGAAATTTCCGATGCTTGCCTGGGGTAGTCTTCCGAACCATCTTGAGTCTGTGTCCCCCAGTGTTTGCGGAAAGTTGAGACACAATAGGGGGTCACTGCGGGCATATTGAGCCATGGCACTTTTATAGCGTCTAACGTGCTCCTTTGGATCTGTATCTTTTTTGAAATGCTCCACATGCGGCATCCTGAATCTTTCTAGGAAAGGGGTCCGCAAAATCTCCCTGGTGAATGGATTGTCGAAGTCTTCGTCGGATAGATCGTTACAGCCGTAACGTCTGACTAGTGCCTCCATCTGTCGCCTGTTATTCTTTACTTCTCGAGTTAGGCTCTGGATTGTGACATCTCTGTCCCCCACCGGGCTTCCTTGACGGTTGAACCGTTGGGTAACTGTCATTCTTTCCTTAGACTCTTCACTCTGATGCCGGAACCCTCGTGTGACTCCATGATGACGTTTACGATGGTGTTGATCACTGTCTTCTGATGATGACTGTCTTCTGCGCCGATCGTATTTACGATGTCTGGCACGTATTGTTTGATTGCGATCCAGTCTCTGGTGATTTTCCTCTTCTAGTGTTTTCTGTCCAGCTGGATTGATTGGGGAAGAGTTTCTTCTGGTTTTTGGTATAGTTATTCCTGGCCCCACCACCATCGAACGGAGCCTTGTGGGTGGAAGATTGGGAGTATGTGCTCTTGCGGCCAGTAGATCAATCCCTTCCCTTGCTGCGTCCGTCACCAATTGCTGCAAGGCCTCTTGGAAACGCAGCGTAAGATCTCTGCTGGTTGGAGGAACTTGCTGGATCCCCGCCAGGTGCGCAGGCTGGTTTTCCGTGTTTGCTGCAGGATCTTGTGATGTATTGCCAATATGGAAATCTCCTGGTGATTTTTGGCCATTCCCTGAACTACTTCTGCTTCCTGCCATTGCTTTTTAACAAGTTCGGAGGTTCAACCCCTCCTTCTAACGCCAATTGTTGACGTCGATTTTTGGATTACGACAAAAGGCCAACAAGGATTGGATTTCGGCTATTGAATTAAAGAGAAAGAGATGCAGAGAGAGTAACAAAGATAAGTTTTACGTGGTAAAACTCCGATGGCCGGAGAAACATCCACGGGTGGTTGAAAGATCAACCAAGCCAAAATCCACTAAGAGAATAAGATGTTTACAAGCTCTCGATCTCTCTTTTTTCTCTCTGTATTTACTATAATTGATGTATGCTATATTGCCTATCTCTTTTGGAAGCAGGTTATGAGTCTATTTATATGCTTATAGAACTCTAATCTGCTTTGTACAAGTAATACAAGATCTTTGTATTTAATTGTGATTCGGTTACTTGCTTGAGGCTGATTTGTCTTCTTTCCTGTTTCGGAGTCTTTTATGGAAATCGAGTGGGATTCTAGTAGTGCTGTTCAATTTGGACTTGTTTCCTTATAAGAATGTAGTCTTCGTAAAGTAATCAAGTTATTTCCTGATTGGGGACTCTTCTAACTTAATGTTCCATTTTATTTGGGATTCCTTCCTGATGGATATCTTTACGTATTTAATGACTTAATCCATGTGAAATAAGCACCAAGTTCTTACTCGAGTCATACTTATTCCCGAGTAAGAGTAATACCTGATGGTTCCGAGTAGCGCAGTTTGAGCCCGAGTGGAAGCGTTGTTTTAACCAATCCCGAGTGTTGTTAACTGATCCCGAGTAGGTTTTATTCAATACGTGCTTACTCGGGCTTTCTTCTCTTTAATGATGCCTTATAGGATATTTCCCGAATGTACATTTGAGCGTCCACCTGACTATTTTCTCCTTCCTATCAATGACGTGTATGCTTGGTAAAATTCACATACGACAAAGTATTTATACAGTAAAATCCATCACTACTTTTGTCTTCTTCTTATTTTTCTTTTTCTTTTTCTTTTTCTTTTTCTTTTCTCTCTTTCAGTCTTCTACTTGCTAGCAAGCAAAGAATATAGATGCAAAGCAAGTTTAATTTGTGGTAAAGTAGTTGTCCTTGTTATAGTTGTAGCAAAAAGATAAAAAGAAAGCAAAGGTAAAGAGTTCTACTTGTTATATATAATGAAACATTTCTTGTCAAGAGCAGTAATTTTTGTTTGATTGTTTTTTCGCCTTTTGATTTTGACTGTCCTATTGTAAGGACAAGGAAGCCATAATTAATTAGGTGAACTTAATTAATATAATGGATAGGGATGAAAAGTTATATAACACTTTTTTGGGATTGATTTGTGCTATTAGCACCTCTTTAATAACTCTAGCTTAAATAGCACTAAAAATGGTATTGGGACAAAAATATCCTCCCTCTTCTACAATTTTCTCTAAACAGTCTTTTTTTTTTTCTTTTCAAAATCTCCACTGATGGAGCTCGAGCTCCACCACCGATGTCATCATCGGTGAGTTGATCGACAAAACCATAGACAAAACGTCCGCCGTGCACCACCCGTTGTAACCAAAGTATCCGTTTTGAGTTTCGAGTTGTGTGGAGAGAGAAACGAAGTCAAACTCGAATCGCCTCTAAACCTTTATCGTCAAATCTGTAACGACCCGTCACGAATCCGACGAAACCGATGGCGCAAACGAACTCAGCGTCGTCCAATCTTCTAGATCTGACTAATTTCGGAGTCAATCGGTGCCGTTGTCGGATCATCAATTTCACCATTGATGGTCTGTTACATGTCTCGAGGAAGAAGAAAGCCAAAAAAAAAATTGATTTTCATCCAAAAAGTCTCGAATTTTTTTTTAAATAAGTCTCAAATTCATCATAATAAGTCCCGAATTTATAAACTAAGTTTCGAATTTTACCTAATAAGTCTCGAAAATTGTAAATAAGTCTCAAATTTTACCTAATAAGTCTCGAATTTGCGAGAGAAAAAAATACAAAAGAAAAACTTGGGTGGACTTCGATTTTGGTCTCGAATTTTACCAACGAAATTAGAACGAATTATAAAAAAAAAAATCAGCGAGAAGTTTATGTGAGTTGTGAAATGAGAAGGAGAAGGAAAGAGAAAAATAGGGAAATTAAAAATGAAAAATAGAAGAAAAAAATAAATGTGGGTATTTTAGTCTCACCACATATTTTGGTGCTAATAAAACAAGAGTTATTAAAGTGGTGCTAGTTGTACAAATCAAAATTGAAAAGGTTCTATATACCCTATTTCCTTTGATATATATGGTATTATATTAATGTCAAACATATATTTACACATTTAATCTAAATTTTTATCTGGACATGTTTTGAATATTTAATTGATTGCCAAAGGAATTATCGATGTATAGAACGAAAAATAAATCTTAATAACTCGTGATTAAAAAGTACTACTGGTTTATCACAACATCTTTAGAAGTTCATGGGTAGAAATTAACTTATTGCTAATCATAAATAAAACTGAAATATTGTAATAGGTCAAAAGAACAAAAAAATGTCATTTAAATAGCTCCAAGATACTTTGGACAGAAAAAAAAAAAAACAATCAGCCTTCATTCTTTCTTTTCTGTTTTGAAAGCAGAACTAATATTCCTGCTCTTTCTTTTTCCTACAGCAAATTGGGTGTCATTTTCTCATTCTCTTGTATCAAACTAATGTTTTCTCTTTTTACCATTTAACATGATGTGTTTTCATCGACTTTAAAGTTGCATTATCTATATAATTCATATACTTTTATTACCATAAACGTCTCAACAGTCAACTCAGTCATGACTTGTGAGTCTAAAATAGTAGAGACTATCGATTGCAAACCAGGTAACTCAGTTCTAAGAGGTAACCTAATAAAAGGAACTTATGTCGTGTTTTTCTATTCTTATTTATAACTATAAATCTATAAGAATTCAAGCTATTAATCCTATATATATATTACATCCGGAATCTGCACTTGAGATTTTGTGACAATCGGTGATTCCATGAAAATTATTATACAAAAAAAATAAAAAGTAAAATGAATAGTGGTTCATATGTAACGTTTGATAAAATCTCTGTTGATTTGACAAGAGACAAGATATAAAGAAACAAATTACAATATGCCATCATATGTTGCCAATGTAAATATGCTTCTTAATAATTTGCTAGATTTAGCTATCACTGATGTTAGACAATACAAAATATTAACCCAATAACCAATCTAAATGTTGTGATAAGTGATTTATTCATTAAACAGCATGAATGTATGGACAATTATGTAAAGTATGTGAGAGATGGTTATTATCATAGAATGTGAGATCAGAGACCTTTCTAGAAACCAATCAAAATGTGGTTTAATTTGAGAATTTTGCTTGAGTATTTGACGTGGTAAAATACTGTGTTCCATGGGTCTAGTGAAAGAATGGATTTTATATTAATTAATAGGGTTGAAAGAAGGAGACGAGGGTGTTTTGATCCATTTTGATAAAGTATAAGCCAAAGAAGAAGTATACTAATTGTTGGGTAATTTTAAAAGGTATCATAATTTTTAGAGCATATTTATTCTTTGATGTTTTTCCTAAAATTGAGTGGAAAGTAAAGCAAGTTTTTTTATTTTTTTCGTGATTGAACAATAATTCATTTACTTTTAATCTAATGGTATATATGAAGATGAGCAGAAACAGAAAGTAAAAGTGGTATGAAGAAGACTTCTAATTGTTCAATAAAAAAAAGACAAGCTTCTAATTGTCAAAAGCATTAATTATTATTTGAATTTTGCTTTTGCTTTTGTCTATCGAATTAGATTCTCATATGATCTAAGTTTTTATGGACATAGTTTCAAACCCATTATTATCAATTGCTTAAAAGAAAATTAATAGAAATAAAATTAATTTAATCACTCAAACATACTAATCGAAGTAATTAATATAACATCTTTAAATGTTTAACAAAAACTCATTTTTTTTTTTACGAAAAGAGAATTCATTAATGCAAGAAAGTATTACATAGGAGTTAGACGATAACCCAAAACCAATTGAAACCACACAAGGAGGAACCTCCTCCATCAAAACCTTTCACAACCAACCGAAAGACCAAGTTTAGCAAGACAATGGACCGCCAAATTGGTCCCCAACCAATGAGAATTTAATAAGCTTTAAGTATAAAAAAATTATAATATTTAAATATTATCTTATTTTATTTTCCAAATTTTATTTTCCATGTAAATTGGAAATAAATTCTATCAGTTTTCCTTTTATGATTTTAATTTCAAACTAAAAAAGAAATAATAAATAATTTTCTATTATTTTATACAGTATTCATTATTATCTAATCTAATATACACTATTATTTTCATATATTTTAACGGTTAAAAGCTAAATAAATATTGAAGTCATACTATCATAATTAATAATACTCATCTTATTTTGAGATATTTTTTAAGTTTTACTCTAAATTGTTTGTTAATCATAAAAAAAAAATCGATTTAGTTTGAGATTATTTGTGTGATAAAAAATAATGACATATTACATTTTAGTTCTCAAAATTAATAATCTTTTTGTGATATTAACTTTATGACTTAAGGGTATCACATTTTTTTAACAACCTATTTTCTTAAATATTAAAATACGTTTGTTCGAGTGACATTGAATATTAACTTTTACATTGCCCCACAACCTCCCCCTCCCCAAACCCAAATTTCTAGCTTCACCCCTAGTCCAGTGTAAACAACATTACAATTAATCAGGGTGGCAATTCAGAAAAAGAAGAATATCACTAATAATTAGCCCGAAGTCAGACAAGGGAACACTGCCAGAATCAATGAGCTTCACTACCACTTTGGCATTCGTCTCAACCGTGCAAGGAAGAAGACCAGCATCACACGCAAAAATCAGACCCCTGTAAACTGCCATGGCTTCCGCAACAGTAAGGAGAAAGTGTGATTCCACTAGCTGAGAGCTAGAAGCGAGAACTTCCCCCACACTATCTCTGATAATAATGTCAATACCAACCTTGCTAGCCACCGTCTCCAAGGCAACATCCGTATTAACATTAAAATTTTCTAACCTGGATGGCGCTAGGAATCCTCAACTAACCTGCTCAACCCAAAACCAGTTACATTAGCAGAGGTTACTCTCTGGAAATTAGCAAGAAGAAAACTCACCCACGAGACAACATCATCGTCAAGGAGCGTATCAGTGTTGTGAACCTTACAATTCCTTTTAAACCAAATCCTTCAATGATCATACACATCAGTTTCGTATCAGCTAATGAAAGACGATTTTTACAGGAGATCAGAAAATCCATAATGCTAGAATCATCAGCAACTGTTTTTCCCTTCATAAGAGTACATAGCTCGAATCTTTTTCAGAGCAGGGCAACCCCACATCACATGCACCATCGTTTTCGACCAACGATTACAAACAGGAAAAAAAGAATTCATATCCATACCTCTATTAGCAAGGTTAACCGAAGTTGGCACCCAATTATGAAAATCCCACCATATCAAGAGCTTCATTTTGGATGGAACCTTGAATCTCTGTAAGAACTTCCACCAAGATTCCGATATACTTAGGCCAGACGTGGTAGGATTCGAAGAGAGTGAAAAAGCGAGGTGATAACCACTCTTAACGGAGTAAGAGCCAAGCTTGTCATAGTGCCACAACCTCATGTTTGGAAGTTGACTGAAGGAACATGGAATGCTAAGAATCATTGACGGATCTTCTTAAGGAAAAGATTCACGAATCAATTTCTCAGTCCAAGCGCCACTCGAATTCTTCACAGCAGTAATGGTTGTTGTAGGACCCAAAACCAGAGGCGAACAAACCTTGAAAGTAGTAAGACGAGGAAGCCAGCGGTCAGAGTAGATACACACAGAGGAACCATCTCTAATTCTCCAACGAGACCCAGCTTCAATAATCTCATGCCCCCATAAAAAAACATCGCTAAAGAAACAAGCTCGAAGCACCACACTTAGCATGCAACAATGACGAATCTGGAAAACAACTCTGTTTTAACACCTTGGCTGCCAATGAGTTCGGATTGTAAATACGCCTCCGACACTACTTAGCGAGGATAGGCTTTGTACGATTTGAGAAGCCACCTTTCGGATGAGAGAAAGGAGGAGAGAGAATGCTAAAAGGGAGAAGCCCTGATTTCTTTGGCCGTGAAAGGAATCAGGTGAAAGTTAACGGCTGGGTGTTGAGGACTGATTTCAAGGATGGTCTAGCCTCAATTTTTTTTTGATAACCTGAGTCCTAGTGTTGTTTCGATGGAGTTATGAAGGTTTTTCAAGTCTTTTGGGAAGGTAAGGGATGTTTACCTCTCTTCTAAGAAAAGCTTGCATGAGAGACGCTTTGGGTTTATTTGGTTCGAATCGATGGAGGAAGCGATTAGTGTTGCGAAGAAGGTGAATGAGATGGTTATCGATGGTCATCGGGGGAGCGCTAAGGTGTCATCGTATGGGTGGAATAAACGAAGATCAGAGGTTTCTAAGGCTCAATGTGTGAAAGGTGATGTTCTCTTACTTAAATCCGCATATGATATTATTGGAGGTCGAAGTTTTGCTAAAGTGATGGTCGAAAATCAGAGGAAAGATGAGGAAGTGCTTACCATGGAATAGAAGCTCCAGAACAGTGATCAAAACTGGCTCAGTGAGAGTGATATGGGAGTTCTTAGAAAGTTTTCAGGTGTTACTAGTGTCAACAGACGTATTCTTAACAAAGATTTGAAGTTCTCTTCTTCTTATGTCGGTGATAAATGCATTTTATGGAGTTTCGATTCCGTGATTGAGAAAAAAGATTTTATTAAGATTCGTTTTTTATGGGATGGTTATTTTTCGTCCATGGTTAACTGGTCTGAAGGGTTGATCCTTCAGTCTAGAGCTGTGTGGATTCTATGCTCTGGGATGCCTTTACATTTATGGAGCCATGATTTTTTTTAAGAAGTTAGGATGGATGATAGATGAACCTCTTTTCATTGAAGAAGACTTGGTGTTGAGGAATTAGTTGGATAGAGGAAGAATTTTTGTCCTAATTCCAAGTATTAAATCAACCACTTGTGATGTTAAGGTGGTGTTGGAGAATGGTTCCTTTTTTGTTATGCTAGAAGAAGATGAGTTGAAAGAGGATTGCTTATGGATGGAGAGATCTTTAGATCTACAGAAGATGAAGTTGAAAGTGGATCTGCAGATGAGGCAAGAAGTTGTTGGGCTGGAGAGGAAGTCAGAAAAGGAATGCATTGTGCATGAGTCATGTTTGGATCAAGTTAAAATTTATTTGAAAAAAGATAGGTAGGAGTTAAAGATGTTGATCAAGCGTTGTTTAAAGCTAAGCAAGGTCAGTCCTTTTTTAAAAAAGTTAGCTCTGATGGGAGTTTTGATAAAGGTAACTCTATGAGGCCTTTTAGCCAAGTAGTCACAGATATGGGTGTTAATGTGGTTGGAAGGTGTGGGAGGGGTGTTTATGCCAATGATGTTGTCAATTATTCATATGGTGGGTCAACTGATAAAGAGAAGGGTGGGGTTCGGTTGGTGTAAATGTCCTGGGGTCTAGTGATCCTTATGGTAGTGGGAAAGATAATGGGGTAACTAATATAGGTGAGGCTATTATGGTAGGTTGTTTGGAAGAAAGAGAACATGATAGTGAGAGCATGGGGACTAGTATTTTTAAAGATAACATTATGGTCCCAGGGTTATATAAGGGTATGATGGTGAAAGTTAGTGGTGATCAGTATGTCAATACCAAGATACACGTTGATGGTTTTGTAAAAAGTGGGGAAGGGTTTATTTTGGGTGGTAAGGAGAAAGGTAAGGAGAAAGGTAGGGTAGATGATAAATTGGCTTCTTTGGAAGATGTTGAGAATAAGAAGACCTGTACTAAAAGCATTAGGGCATTTGGTTCTAATGAAGGATCTAGTGGGGGAGTGGCGGATTCCGGTGACCAAGTGCTTTATATTAATTTTGAAAAGGGTCAAAGTTAGTTAAGGTCCGGTTTGAGTTCGGTAAAGGGTAATTTGGGTGGTCCAGCTATAGATCTTTATGTTGATCTTGGAGATTTAGATCCTCTTTTTCGGAAAGGAAATGTGGGGTCTTCGAGTCCTTCTAATAGAAGTTGGGAAAAAGTGAATTTTTTCCTTCAAGAATTCATAGATTGAAGACTCGAAGTCGATGTTGCAATTTCAGTGGTGTTAATGAAGTGTTGGCGGACAGAGTTTCTCGAGGGAAAGTTGACGCCAAAGGCTAGACTCAAGTGTGTAGCTGCACTGGTTTTTTATGGTCTTTTTGGTTTGCTGTTAGTAAGGTGTTGATATGTTTTTATGGACTTCAGCTTGAACTCTCACCTTTAGCCTCTTTGTTTGTGTTGTTGATATCTTGCTTGACTTATGAATAAATTTTCATTGTTAAAAAAAAAAACGCTGCTTAGCAAGAATAGGTTTATTAAAGACTGCGGGGTCTTTAAATCCAAGGCCTTTAGAATCCTTACTGGAACATAATTTGTGTCATGCCTCCAGTGAATCTTACGCTTCTCCAGCTCCAAACCCCACCAAAAGCACACACCGAGCCTTTGAAGATTATGCACCAAATTTGAGGCAAGCAAAACAGAGACATGGAATATGTCGGGGTACTCTAGATTACACCTTTAAGAGAACCTCATTACCATTGGTCAAGAAGAATTTACTTTGCTAACCTTTCAACCTATTCCAGATTCGGTCTTTGTTAGACGTAAATAACTCCATTTTATTTCTCCTAGCA
This sequence comes from Dipteronia dyeriana, assembly GCA_032871835.1. Lineage (NCBI taxonomy): Eukaryota > Viridiplantae > Streptophyta > Magnoliopsida > Sapindales > Sapindaceae > Dipteronia > Dipteronia dyeriana. Next base: position 957,306 of record CM065295.1, read on the forward strand.
AAACTAGGTAGCCCAAGATAACTCTCTGACACTCAACCAATTGCACATCAATAGTTCTAACTAATAAAGCCGGCCACCCGCCAGCTAGGGACACGTCTAGTAACGCACAACGCAGATATCTGAAAATTGATTTTTTTACCTATAAGCATTTCCATATATCTCTAACACATGCTTAATAGCAGTACAATCCCGCTAAAAGACTCTTGTGAAAAACATACTATCATTTGTGAAGAACATATGAGAAATCTTAGAACTCTATCTACTACATTTGAATCACGCAATGTCCTCATTCACCTCAGCATTGCAAAATAGGCAAGAAATTCTGTACAAATAAAAAACAGATATGGAGACAAATGGTCTTCTTGTTGCAGCCCTTTGGAAGTATTCAGACAACCACGGGTCTCCCTATTAATCAGAAATGAGAAAGAGACAGATTGCACACACATCATGATCCGATCAATCCAAGCCACTGAGAAACCCAAACTAGATATCATACCTAAAAAGAAGGACCATTCCATCCTATCGTAGGCTTTTGACATATCAAGCTTGAGAGTCAAAGCTTCTTTTCGACCTTTTTTTGTCTCTTCAAGACATGCTTACATTCATAACCGATAGTAGCTTTATCAGAGATCAAACGTCCATGTATAAAAGCACTTTGTGTTTCAGAAATAACGCCACTCAATACACCCCTAAACCTATTAGCAAGAGTCTTCGCCTCAATCTTGTACAGAACATTACACAAACTAATAGGTGGAAAGTCATAATTTTAATCGTTCTTTTCGCCTTTGGTATAAGCGTAATCAGGGTGTTATTAACCTCATCTATCCGCTGACCATCATTTAGGACCTCCAAGCAAGCATTCGTGACTTGACTCCCCACCGAAGGCCAAACTTTTTGATAAAAAAGAGTTTGGAGCCTATCGGGGCCTAGGTCTTTCATATGGGCCATGTTAAAGACAGCACGACGGACATCATGAGGCACAATCCAGAAAATCTATATTACTAGTAAAGAGACGCGACTGAATTGTGTCTAGAACCAGAGCTAAATCTCCGTCCGTAGACGAGTTCGACATAAACACATCATCAAAATAACCCTTAACAATCAGATAGATCCTCTCATTTTCATCCTTCCATGCATTCATACCATTAAACAATCCCGAAATAACATTCTCAACTTTACGTGAAGAAGCTTGTCTATGGAAATATTTGGAATTTCTATCACCATTTTTTAGCCATGCTTCCTTAGACCTTTGTCTCCAATATTCTATCCTATGTTGAGTGTTGGGTATATGGGGGTACTGGGGATGTAAAATCTAATCAGGGGTTTGGTGGATCTGATAGAAAGAGATGGAAAATAGCTACTAAACTAGCCCAACTAAGGGAAATTGGTCTATTAACAGGTGGATGTGGCATAAAGAGGAGTGCTTTGTTAACTGAGGATATCTTCAGTGGTGATAACAAAAACCCATGTATAATGTATCCAAGGTTGTTGGTGATGAAACTTTATCGGTCGAACGGCTTTCCCCGACCCATCCGGAGCAATGAATTGTATATCTTGGAATGCTCGTTGGGTAGGAAATCCACTGATGTTCCGTGCACTCTCAGATTTGAAGTGGAGATTCAAACCGAGTGTTCTTTTCCTTATGGAAACAAAGGCGAATCTTGCTTAGATAGAGCAATATTGGGTTCGTTTGGGCTTTTCAAGTAAGCTTGTGGTTGAACGTCGTGGCGATTTTGGATGGACTCGGTTAGTGTGGATCTTCTATCTTTTTCAAATTTTCATATTGATGTTTGAATTGTATCTCACTCGTCGAAAGACATGAGAATGATGGGTTTTTATCGCACTTTGGTTTCTTCTCAGCGGACCCATGCATGGGTTCTACTTCGACGGTTGAAGGATATGGAGAATTTGTCTTGGCTTTGTCTAGGTGATTATATTGAGTTGTTGGTTGGCCCCTCGAAAAAATGTAGCACTCATCCTCATCCTCGGTTCTTGATGAATAATTTTTGGAACGCTCTAGACGATTGTGAGCTGATAGATATAGGGTTCTCAAGACCTTGCTTCACATGGTCTAACAAGAGGGATGTAGGTGTTGTACAACAAAGCCTGGACCGCAATGTGTGTAGCCTTGACTGGAAGATTTTGTTCCCAGGTTCGAGAGTGGTAAATTTGGATTTTTGGTCTTCAGACCCCCGGGCTTTACTTGTTGAAGTTTCAGATGTGATAGGTTAGATTGGAATCAAGAAGAATGGTATACGTAAACGATTCTTCTTTGAGGCCTGTTGGGCAGATAATGAAAAGTTTAAGAAGATTATTGCTGATAGTTGGGGTAACATATGTGGAAGGTGTGGTTTAATGGAGGTAATTTTGAATATGGTTTGTTGTGCCAGAAGAATGAATCGATGGAACCAGAACCATCGTCTTGCGTTAAAAAGAGATATTATGAGAGTGAAGGTGGAACTAGCTAATGTGTTTGGAGATTCTTCCTTATATTCTTAGGAGGCTGTTAGAAGGTTAGATTGTAAGCTAGAGGGGTTATTAGAAATTGAAGAGAATTATTGGAGACAATGGGCAAGACAAGATTGGTTTAAGGTGGGGGATTGTAACACGAGATTTTTCCATTGGAAGGCATCGTCAAGAATGGCTAGGAATGCTATTTTGGGGCTAATTAAAGATGATGGTAGTATGTGTGAATCTAAGGTTGGAATTCAATGAATTGTGGTGGGCTATTATGCGAACCTTTTTCAGTCTTCCAATCTGACTAGTGATTAGTGGAAACAGGTTGTGGAATCAGTTAAGCCTAAGTTGTCTCGATGGAATAGTGTGTTTTTAGATAGACTGTTTATTGCTGAAGAGATAAAGAAAGCTATTTTTGACATGTCACCCAATAAATTTTCGAGGATTGATGGAATGCCTCTATTATTCTTTCAGAAAAATCGGGATACTGATGCATGAGAGATTATCCAAGATATTATTGAAGATTTTAGACTTTAAAAATATTCTTGTAATTAAAACTAATTATTTTATTTCCATTTATTTTATACTTAATTAGGTGTTTTTATTCCTTTTTTTATTAGAATTTATTTTTAGTCCTTATTTTAGTCTTCTAGTTTATTTGGGAAACTATGTTATATTTTCCCTATTTTTCCTTTTTAGTCTTTTAGTTTATTTGAGAAATTTTCTCGTTTGTGGATTTTCTTGTTGGTCAAGTTTTATAATTCTATTTAAGTAGATTGTATTAGGGTTTGAAAGACAGTTGTTGAATTAATAAATTTTTTAGAGTTTTCTCTAATTATCTCCCAATTTATGTACCTTGCGTGGGTTAACGATCTTGAAGCCTGTTTTTCTGGCATCCGTGCGCGGATCAACAGATCAATAGTAGGGTTCGCTTCCGGTATTTGTACGCGAATCAACAGATCTAAATCGTATGTCCTCTTTCTTTTATCCATTGGTGTTTTGTGTGATTTTTTCCGCTGAATCAGTTGGTATCAGAGCCACCGAGTCTGCCGTTGTGCTAGGCTCATAGATCCACAAACCATAACCATTTGCCTTCCTGACTTCTATCTTTTTACCTTCCATATTTTCTCATACAAAAAAAAAACATGAAACCCCAAACACAATTAGCCTTCTACCATCCAGTGTTTTATGATGATACATATGTATAAGCGGAGGTTTTTGTCGATTTTTGTCGATTTTGATAAACCACCGATATATGATGAAAATGTGTTTGAGAAAGTACCATATGAGAACAATTCATATTTAATGGGTTGTTTTTACGAGCCACATATTCCTCACCATAAAAAAAAATCAGTTTACCTTTTGTTGCAGGATTTGATGATTCAATAATTTTTTTTCATCTGTTGGAGTGATTGGATCGACGTCATGACGAAGATTGAGAAATATACAGTTCGTTGTAGACGATTTTGTGTATTGACACTACATATTCATGAAATTCTAGCAACCAAAATTCGATGACGAATTTTCTCCAACCTGGGGAAAATGATGCAGAAGAGATTATCTAAGATATTGTTGAAGATTGTAGATTTTAAAAATATTATTGTAATTAAAACTAATTATTTTATTTCCATTTTTTTATACTTAATTAGGTGTTTTTATTCCTTTTTTTATTAGAATTTATTTTTAGTCCTTATTTTAGTCTTCTAGTTTATTTGGGAAACTATGTTATGTTTTCTCTATTTTTCCTTTTTAGTCTTTTAGTTTATTTGAGAAATTTTCCGTTTGTGGATTTTCCTGTTAGTCAAGTTTTATAATTCTATTTAAGTAGATTGTATTAGGGTTTGAAAGACAATTGTTGAATTAATAAAAAAATTAGAGCTTTCTCTAATTATCTCCCAATTTCGGTACCCTGCGTGGGTCAACGATCTTGAAGCCTATTTTTCTGGCATCCGTGCACGGATCAACAGATCAATAGTAGGGTTCATTTTCAGTATTCGTGCACGAATCAACGGATTTGAATTGTATATCCCCTTTCTTTTATCCATTGGTTTTTTGTGTAATTTTTTCCGCTGCATCAGATACGATGGGTGGATCGGTTACATCAACGTGTCTACGTTGTCTTAATAATGAAGATCCTATGGATGAGGTTAACAGGACCTTGATTACCTTAATTCCTAAGTCGGATAATGCTAATTTTTTTTTATAGATTTTCAGCTTATAAGCCTTTGTACGATGATGTATAAAATTGTGGTAAAATCTTTGGCTAATAGGTTTCGGGTGGTTCTTGGAGTGGTGATTTCAGAAAGTCATAGTGCTTTTGTGCCTGGTAGATTAATCACTGATAATGCTATCATTGGTTACGAATGCATTCATGCACTGTGTACTCGTATTAGAAAGAAATTATCGATTGGGCTCAAGCTTAATATGTCAAAGGCATATGATCGGATAGAATGAGGCTTCATTTCAGCAATGAAGATGAAACACGGATTCTCAAATTTATGGGTTGGTCGTATCATGAGATGTATAACATCTACCTATTTTTCCTTTTTGATTAATGCTGATGTTTGTGGTCTTATTAAACCTTTGAGAGGCCTACCTCCGACAAGGAGATCCATTGTCCCCTTATTTATTCTTGCTCTGCACGGAAGGGCTGTCTTGCTTGATTAATGCCGATGTGGCTTGTGGTCGTATGACTGGGTATAGATGTGGGAGTACTGGGCCATTTATTTCTCATTTATTCTTTGTCGACACTAGCCTTCATTTTGCTAAAGCTATTAATAGGAATTGTAAGACTAGAAGAAGAATTCTAAGCTATGAAGCACGTACACGGACACGGACACGTGGATACGATACGACACGTTACGGGGATAGGGTAAATCTCAAAAAACTAGGGCATGGACACAGCAGGATACGCCAATTATAATTATATATATATATATATATATTAAAACAAATATAAATTTGAAAAACTAAAAACATAATTCATTCAAAAGTCAAAACATAAGTCACATAAAAGTTATAACATATTACAAAAGTACAAATATAAGTCCAAACATTAAAAAAAAATTCATAAAAGTAGTTATTCCTAAATAACTTCATTCATCACATTGTCAACATGTCCAAATAATACGACCTCTAACTGTGGTTCATCAAGGGAAAGGTTTGCAATCTCAAGTAGTCCAGCGTCCTCCATGTCCATGGAATCAAAACCATCCCCTCCAACATCCCACAATTGAGACACACCTTTATTGTAGCTTGGAGATTTCTTCGATAAAAGACGAAGATTATTATGAACAAATACCAAACGTTCCTCCTTAAAGAATGAATGAAATTGTATGTGCTCCAATTTCTTTCACAACATGAGGATGAGCAAGGTTGTTGAAGTAACTTCAAAGCAATGGATTGAAGAGATGGTGTGGAAGTTCCATGAACAATCCACCAATTCACCGGAGACATAAAAACTCTATCACTTATAGAATTATGACCTGAAAAATGACCATGGCACGATGTAAAAGCGGCATACTCCTCATTGACCTTTCTTCTCTCAATATCATTGGTAAAATATCTCTCAATAGATTTGTTTCTTTACACTGCAATCTCAAGGTCTTGATATGGAGCAACACGATCAGGAGCCTCTTCAAGCCATTATTGGCTATAATATCTAGAAGTACAGTAATAAAAACAAATCATTATTCATAAAAAATTAATGTAAAGAATTTACTAAAAACTGAAATGTAAATAAATTTAGAATGTTATGAACTTACCTAGGATTCAAGGAATGTGCCAAGCAATGGAGTGGTGTACTACTTTTGGTCCATCGCTCCACCAAAATTCCATACACCACATCAAAGAACCTTGATTTATCATCAAGTTGCCTCCTTTCTTTTCTAAATTTAGCAATCTTCACTTTTTCTATCATAGAATCCCACCACTCATAAACCAAGTGAAGACAGGGTGTGTCCGTGTCGGCCATCCAAAGTATCTCATATATAGGAGCTGTAAAGCTAAGAATGTAGTCAATATCAACCCAAAAATATTCATTTAATATTTTTTCCTTCACAGCTCTCGCCTTTTCCACATCATCATCTTTATACATATCCCATCTTTCACTAATCACCATTTGCTTCAACCCTTGCTTTATTTGCTTAAATCTCTTAAGCATCACAATTGTAGAAGCAAAACGTGTATCGGCAAATGAGAGCAACTTTAACTTGGAATGATCATTAAACATCGCCAACCTCATACTGTGGTTCATAATGAAATTTTTGATGAAGAAAACATCACTAGAAACCTTTGCAATCCAACCACATTCTTCCATATATCATCATATTTTGGATGTGGTGATAGTGAACAAATGCTCTTCAAAGAAAGATTGAGGGTATGGACAACACATGGTGTCCAAAAGATGTGTGGAAACTTTACCTCCACAAGAAGTCCCGCTGCCTTACAAACTGGGGCATTATCAGTGATTACATGCACCACATTTTCTGAACCAGTTTCTCGTATGGCATCAACAAGCAAATTGGAAATAAAGTACTTATCTTTTTGATCTCCTTCACAATTTACGGCCCTTAAAAACATTGGTACACTATCACAAATCTCCATAATGTTAATAAGGGATCTTCTTTGAACATCCCTCCGTCCATCACTGCATAAACTTACACCATTTGTTTTCCAAGTACCCTTAATTGGCACCAACAATCGTTCAATGTTACTCTTCTCTTTTTGGAGAAGTGTAGTTCGTAATGCATTGTAACCTGGAGGGACATAACCTGGAAGTGCATTTGTGAATGCACGTACATAGTAAGGATTTCGTGCAAAGTGAAATGACAAGCCACCCGTGTAAAACATTCTTGCAATCTCACCATCCAATTTTTCTCTAGCACTAATGTTGAAGGCCTTCTCAAGAGGTCCACTCATTCCCTTCCTCTTTTTTGGTTCATAAGATGGTAAATTGGAATAATTACTTGAGTTAGAAGAACCAATAGTCTTATCATCTGAGGATGTGTTGGGTAAAGGAACATGCTTAGGTAAAGATTGTTGCACCCTTAATTCCGCTTATTCCACTGCCTTTTGCATTTCCAATAAATTTGCATTTGTAACTCTAGAGCAACTTGCAATCTCAGTTCCCCTAACTTTCATCAAATGCTTCTTCACTCTAGAGTATGATCCTTTATAAACATTCATACAAAAGTTGCATCGGAATGAAACATTTCCACCGCCTTTTCCCACTTTATCAATCTTTGTAACATACTTCCATAGTGGAGCTTGAACATTCAAAGTTGTAGCACTACCACTACCAGTTTCATTTCCGATTGCTATATTAGCGGTGCCAATAGAGTCGGTAGAGATTGACACGTTATCACTCATTTTCTGAAAAAACATATTTGAAATTATAAACAATAACAAGAAAGTAGGAAACTGTCACTAATTGTCACTCATTTTATTCAATTACTAAATATTAAATAAGGAAACAAACTATCACATGAAAATAAGGCGTAATTGCATAAATAATAAAATATATTAATATAATTTCGTTCATACAATTATTTAATGTCATATTGTCATGTATTAACATTTCATTCATTCATTTGCATAATTTAATTTCTAATGAAATGATTTCCTAATAAATCAATAATAAATAAGTAAATAACTTAATGTAACAATTTAATTTCTAAAGACATATCACATATGTAATCTATTGGCTGTCTCATTATGTGGGCATAATCACTTAATTAGTTAATTAAACAAATGTTACACAACCCATAATATCTTCTCTATAATATCTTTTTTTTTACAGTCATAGCTCATAATTAAACAAAATTTCCATACAGTCACAGCCCAACCAATAATATCATATATATATATATATACCCACAGCCACAACTAACAGCCCAATAGCCCATAATATTTGCACCACACCCACACCTGACAGCTCATGATATAATATATATACCTACAACCACAGGCCCACAGTTGACAGCCCATTATCTATAATTTGATATATCGTATGTGATATGTCTGTAGACATATAATCTATATTAATATATATATAAGAAATAAAATAAAAAAGTGTAGAACTGCAAATCGAAGAAGAAAGGCAGCCGTAACAAGAAGAAGAAAAACCTGATGATTTTGGTGTAAGGTACGCGTTTCTTCTTCGATTCTTCAGAGCTGTTCTTCCTCGGTTCTTCTTCCTCTTCTCTTCTTCTTTGTTCTTCTTCACTTCTTCGATAGATACTTCATATTTCACTTCTGATTTCAGTAGAGAAAGTGATGAAAAATTGAAAAGCTTCTTCACTTCTTCTTTCTTCATTACTTCGGCAGCTTTTAGAATTTTTGTTCAGTGATTTGAGTGATTTATAAGAAAAAGAGAAGTAGATAATTCATTTTTTCTTAGTTTCTCCACTTCTTCGGCTGCTACCTGCTGTTGTTAATTTCCTTTTGATTTCTGAATTAGTGAATTGTGAGTGAAAGTGATGAAAAGAATGCAATAAACCCTAAAAAAAATTATAATTAGTTCCCAAAATTTTTTAAAATTATAAAATTGATCCCATTTTTTGTAAAAATAATTATAAAAGTACCCCAAACATGTCCCAGACGTGTCCTTGCTGTGTCTAAACGTGTCCACGCTGTGTCAGAAAGTCAAGTTTGTCGGAAAGTCAACGGATACGGAAAAACGCGTGTCCGACTCGTGTCCACTCGTGTCGTACGCGTGTCCGTGTCCGAAACGTGTCGGACACGTGCTACCTCTCCAAAAAAACGTGTCCGTGCTCCAGAGATTCTAAGGGATTATGAGTTAGCCTCTAGGCAAGTGGTGAATTTCGAGAAATTTGCTCTTTGTACTAGCAAATCGGTTTCGAAGGTGGATGTGGAACATTTGGCAAAAATTGTAGGGGTTAATCTGGTACATTGTCATGAGAGATATCTTGGTCTACCAAGTTTTATGGGCAGGAATAAAAGGCAGTTATTTGCGAGTCTTAAAGATAGAATATGGAAGAAGCTGAGTGGGTGGAAGAATAAATTGTTTTCGGCTGGTGGGAAGTAAGTCCTTATTAAGGCAGTGGCCCAGGCACTACCTTCTTATACCATGAATCTATTTCGGTTGTCGAAGGGGTTTATTACGGAGGTGCATCGGTTGTTTGCTCTGTTTTGGTGGGAAAGCTCTGATGTTGAGAAAAGGTTACATTGGGGATCATGGGATAAGCTTTGTGAGAGTAAGAATGATGGGGGACTTGGTTTCTGTGATCTATCTTTGTTTAATCAAGCAATGTTGGCTAAACATTGTTGGAGATTTATTAAATGGCCTAATTCATTGGTAGTTAGGGTTATTAAGGGAAGATATTTTCCTACTTCAGACTTTCTTCATGCCACTAAATGTAGCTCTGACTCTTTTGTCTGGAAAAGTTTCATGTGGGGACGTGAATTGATTGAAGCGGGTTCTAGGTGGCAGATAGGCAACCGATCCTCAACTTTGATTTATGAGGATCGTTGGATCCCGAGGCGGCATTCGTTTAAGGTTCAATCTCCCCGGGTTCTTGGTAGAGATGCCAAAGTTAGGCTTCTCTTAAATACGTCGGGTGGATTGAATGTCCCACTTATTTGATCCTTCTTTTCAGCTAAAGAAGTGGAGGCTATTCTAAGTATCCCTACTGGTTCTAATTTGGATGATTACCTTCTTTGGCACTTTGAAAAGGATGGCAATTATTCATTAAAGAGTGGTTATAAGTTGGGATGATCTCTAAAATCTATCGAGGTTCCTTCCGGGTCTACTAACTCTAGAAAATGGAAGGTTATTTGGAGATTGAAAATTCCAGCCAAAATTAAAATGTTTATATGGAAGGCGTGTAGGAATTGGATTCCTACCTTGTACAATTTAGCTGGGCGTGGGATTTCATGTGATGGGACTTGCCGTGTTTGTTCGGACGATCCCTGCTTTATGGAATTGTGTTGGGCTTAAAAGCACTCGGATGTCTAGTCATTTTTGTAAGGGTCCTAAGTGGAAAGATAATATGCATTTCCAAGATATGTTTCCGTTCTACAATCGTGTTCTCTCTTCAAATGATATGGAACTTTTGTGTATTGTGTGGTGGCGAATTTGGTTTTGGAGGAATCAAAGATATCATGGTCATTGTAGGGACAAGGTGGAAAATGTGTTTGATTGGGCTGCAAAGTTCTTAGAGCAGTATAGAAGTGCTACGCCGATCTCTTCCCCACATTCCCATGTTTTTCTTCATTCTTCATTCTGAATGTGAGATGAAATGCGCTTGATGTTGGGGTGTTCAAAGTGTATACTGATGCGGCAATCATGACGGCTGACCAGGTTATTGGTGTGGGGATAGTCGTTCGAGACTCGAATGGTCAACCAGTTGGATCATCTGCCCAGAATATTGAAGCTTGTTTTTCTCCTTCAATTGCCGACACTGTGGCAATTTTGAGAGGGTTGAGATTCATAGTTGATGTTGTGCTTATTCCTGTTGTTCTAGAAAGTGATGCGAAATGGGTTGTTGATTTAGTTAATTCTGATATTGGTATTATTGTTGAAGATATTTTGGTCCTAGCTAGGAAGTTTAATATTCCAGTCTCTTTTGCTCCTAGATCTGTAAATAATGCTGCTCACTCATGTATTGGCAAAGTTTGCCATAAAATCTGCAGCTGAGTGGTTTTGGTTGAAGGAATGTCCTCCATGTCTGGAATCTATTGTGTTGCTTGAGTCTAGAGGTGTTCACGGTTCGGTTAAACCGTCCTCTTAAAACCGTAACCGTAACCGAAACCGTCGGTTACAAAACCGGTTGGGAACCGGTTCCCGGCTGTTCGGTTACAGTTAGGAATTATGAAAAACCGCCGGTTTCGATAAAAAAAATGCAACAACTAATTAAATGCTTACACGTGGCACTTTAAAAAAAAAAAACCGGACCAAAGCGAAACCGAACCATAACCGAAAACCGCCATAACGGAAACCGCCCCAAACCGCACCATTTCGGTTACGGTTACGGTTCGACCTTTCCACGGAACCGAAACCGATGGTTCATAACCGAAACCGAAACCGAACCGTGGACACCATTACTTGAGTCCAACCCTTTGGACGTTGGTTAGCTTCGTTTAATGATATTTTCCTTTAAAAAAACACAATATAATTATAACCTTTTTTTAATCAGAAGCCCTCACGTAGCAACTTAATAAATGCTTATAAAATCATCAAATAAATAATCATCATGTATTATATATAATAATAAGATATCAGATAAATAATCATATGATTATATAGTTATTGTTTTTTTTAATATAATGATATCATATATAATAATAATAATAATCAAAATAATATATTTTATATATTTTTATTTTGGCTAAAAAATTAAGGGGTCACAATATTTGTAATGATGTTCTTATTAATTACTAATTAATATTTTTTTTTGACTAAATAGATAAAGAACCACAACCTTTATAATATTGTTAATATAATTAATTACTAATTAGAAATATGTGGGTAGTTTTGTTTTAATTAGTATTAAACCACCAATAAAATATTATTATAAACCACTATAGATATCATATAATGGGATAATTAAAGTAATCAGAAATATTAAAAATATGGGAAAAAAAAGTAATCTGAAAATTTAAAAAAATCTAGAAAATAGATATCATTTAATTCTTCCCTTGTTCATAGACTTTCTTCCCAATTTCCCTTCCATTAAACACCCAATAGTCTGAAACATTATTGCTTGATAGGTAAAAATAATCTTCCCAATTTCCCTTCCATTAAACACCCAATAGTCTGAAACATTATTGCTTGATAGGTAAAAATAACTTATTGAAACTCTACGATTCTGAGATTTCAATTCAACTCTTTTTATTTTCAAATCGATCCATAAAATGAAAAAAAGAAAAGAAAAAAGAAAATAAAAGTAAGCAAATAATTGTAAAGACGTGGCTTTTGGTTTTATGCGTAGATTTGGGAGTAGAAGTCCTAGTTTGAGTTTTTTTTTTACTGTCATCCTACAAAAACAAATCTGCATCTTGGGTATTTTTGAACTTCATTTAATGAATACCTTTCACCAAATCTCTTAATCATCAAATATCTCAACCTCATCCATTTCAAAAAATAAAAAAATAAAAAACAAAAAAACAAAATAATGCATCTCTATGCTCAATCTTTTATGACATGGGTAAAACTGTCCAAAAAAAATTTGGAATTGGAGGTAATGAAATTTTGGGACTGCTAGATCGGTGGCAAGGACTAGCCGATTTGGTAGATGATACGATGGCAACAATGTGAGGATGAAGAGAAGAGAGGAAAATTGGGTTAAGTTGAAACTTGAAATCGAAGATTAAGAGAAAATATGATTATTTTTTTTAAAAAGAAACTTTAAATGAATGATATGTGTCACTCAATGAGTGGAACTGAAGCACCATCAGATTCCATTGTGTGTTCATTTTTGCTCATCACCCTGGAGGGGGTGAGCATTACCGCCTCCCCAAATCATGTCAAGTGTTCAAAAGTTAACCCAGAAGTTAACCAGGGTTAACAAATTATTATTACATATTTTATGCCGTGTTATACCAATTTTAATCCTATCATCTTCTTCTCCACTCCAACACCCAAACTCTAACCTAAATTCAAACACAAAACCCTAGTCACCACTAAAATCACACCAACCGCCACCATTACAAGCATCGATGTCCCTCCAACAGAGGAGATCATCGTTCAATCTCCTCCCAGTCGTAACATGTTCTCTCTCTTACTGTATCTTCCCTCTCGTTCTCTTATATCTTTCTTTCTATCTCGCTATCTCTTCACATCGGGTCGAACAATTGGGTACTGGTTCGATCCCGATTTTGGTTCGAACCCAAATTTTGTTTGAACCCAGTTCTTACCTCTAGCTACATGTGAGGGTGTGTGTGAGAGAGAGAGATGTTGGTTTAGTGGTGGTGGTTGTGTGTGAGAGATGTTACTTTGATGTATGATAGAGTAAGAGAGATTCCAATTTTTTGGTGGTTGAAACATTAAAAAAAAAAATCAGGTGTGATAGATGTTAGTTTGGTTGAACCCAGATATGTTTTTTGTTTTTTTTTTTATGTGTGATTAATTTCGGTGATGATGTTGTTTGGTGTATGATAGAGTGAGAGAGATTTCGGTTTTCTAGTGGTTGAAAACATTAAAAAAAAATCCAGTGTGAAAGATGTCAGTTTAGTTTTTTTAATTGAATTTATTGATGATGTGCGGTTCATGGTGTCTGGGAGTTCTCTTGTTAAAAAAAAATCTGAGTTCTTGACATAGGGCTAAAAGTGATAAATCATTATATAAAATAAATAATAATTAATTTGTTAATCTTGGATTAACTTTTGAACACTTGACATGATTTATGGAGGAAGGTAAGTAAAAATGAACTCTTCTATTGTGGTGCATCAGTTGCATCTAAGTTTTTCTCTTATGAGCAACGCGGGACTCTACGGAGGCAAGGGAGAACACAGAAAAAAAAATTAAGAATATATATAATTTTTTTAAAATTGTATGTTTTACAATTTAACCCTTTTAATTTCAAGTTTTTATAATTTGGTTCCTTAACTTCACACTCCAAGTTCCGCCCATATCCATAAGTTTACTCTAAGACATCCGAAAACAACTTTACCATTTATTGACAATTGTCTCCCATCAAGTTAGTCAACATCCGTTGACTCCAAACATTGACCGTTAGTCTAAAGGCATTTTAGTACTTTTGACAATAAATATGATTAGTGGACCGTATACATCACATCCGTCGTGTACATTTAATGCATGGTATAATTACAAATAAAAGTTTGTTTTTTGGATTTTATAGGGTAGATGGAAGCTGAGTTGATTATGAAACTCTGGTTTTGTGGTTGAAGTTGCTGCTTTAGTGTTTCATGATATGGGGTCTTTTTTTACTATGTGTAGGAGAAACAGTTATCTTGGAAGGAAGCTCATGTTAGTTTGGATGACTGAAATATCATCTTTTTGTATGAATATTTTTCTACTACGTAGACACTTATTTCCTAATTGATGTAATTGTGATGCTCATGCAGAATGACAATTTTGATGATTATTTCGGTATGAGTTTGGTGTCTTATGTGCTGTTAATATACTATATATTCATGATATGTAGTTAAAATAATAAAAAATTATAACAGTGTTACACTTTTCAATTGTTTCTCATGATCAAAACAAGCAGTTACACCACTAAAAATGAGATTTATAACACTTAGGGCATGTTTGGTAATGTTTTTGTTTTCTATTTTTTATTTTATATATTTTCATTAGAAAACAAGTAATTGATTTTCATTCTTTTTAGAAACTGAAAACACTTAAAATGAGATTTATAATGCTTAGGACCAGTTCGGTAATGTTTTTATTTCTAACTTTTGTTTTATATATTTTCATTTGAAAACGAGTAATTTATTTTCAGACTTTTAGAAAATGAAAACACTGAAAATATATCTAGTAACAATAATTGAAAACAATATTCTGGATTTTTAAAAAAAATATTATAATATGTATTTAGTGAAATAGTTTTAATGAGAACATAATTTTCAAGATATTGGGAGTGCAAAAGGTAAAGTTGTTTGTAGTTAAATTATTTACATAATTAATAAAAGTAAATTAAAATTGATTTGTGTATAGACATTTTAAAAAGTAAATTGGATCATTAGTAGAAGATGATTTAATTTAAAATATAATATGCCTTTTTATATATATATATATATATAAATTAGGTGTGTTACTAATTTAAGAGGATTTATAAATAAATATTAAAATAAGTATATTCATTTCAATATAATAAGGGTACTTTTAGCATTTAGATGAGTGAATATAGTAATATTTATTTGAGTGGTTCTATTGACACAACCCTACCATTTATGTCGTACTTTTTAAATTATATAGTATTCTTTTTCTTCATTTATCAAAATTACTTAAAGAGACATACAATTTAAGGATAATTTTTTTTTCTATAAAGTAAATCTATTAAAACCCCATGTTTCTTTTCAGAAAAAAAAACACGTTCTTGTAATCATTTTCTCATTTTTTTTTTCTTAACTCTTAAACCATAAAAAATTGTTCTTATACACATACAAAATAATATAGTTGAGTCTTAGAATATCAAACATATAGAAGAATTATTTGAAAACGATATCAAACATCATATCGAGCATCTGTTAGAATTGTCTGAGAATGATATCAAGTGTTGAAGCAACTATGTTATTTTTTCTTTTTTATTTTCCACCATGAACTAACAAGAAGAAAAAAAACTCAACAAAAATAAATAAATAATAGGAAAAATAAATTGTCCATTGGAGTTAAGAGAGATAGCCGTATACTTAGAGAGATCAGAGATGAAATGTATTAAGTTTGAAAAATAATTAAAAATTGTAGTTTTGGAAATAAATCAAAAAATTAATAAAAACATTTAAGTTTATTTAATTAAAACAAAATTATACCCCATTCAACTTGACAAACACATTTATAAGGGACAAATCTCTATTGGTGTAGGAAACTTCCACGAGATTTCTGTTTTATGTTTGAGGCATGATTTAAGAGTTTTTTTTTTTATTTATTTAGGAAGATTTCTTGTTTATATATAGTAAATAAATCAAAGATTTGATCTTTTCTATTTTTATCAATTTAGGGATCCTGCCGAATCCTAGAGGATTCCAATAGTTTTAAGTTTTTTTTTAAGTCAATTTAGGGATCTTGAATCCTATAGGATTTGGACAGTTTAGATTTTTTTTTCCTATTTCTAGGAATGTCATATTCTAGTCATATTATGATTTCTTTATTATAAATAGTCTTTTACTTCAAATTCTTGGATCTTTTAATTAATAATAATAAAAGCGGTTCCTAAACCGAAATAAAGAAATCTTAAATTGGAAAACAAATTAAGACAAATTCCATATATTAAATTTTTTATATATTTTTTCATTAATTACATATATTAAATTAATATTTAAATTGGAAAAAAAATTCCATAAGAACAATAAAAACAAATTAATAGATTTTATAAATCAAATCAATATTTAAATAGAATATTTAATTTTGAGATGAAATAAGAAACGTAAATGATTTTAACTTGATTTTATAAGGATAATAATGATATTTTAAAAGATGTATTAAATGTTAAAATTGATTACTCTATAATCACTTTCAAAAAGTAACCCCTCGCTTAATTCTCAAAATCACGGTCAAAACTTAATAAATTATCAATTAATCACTTTTGGAAGTTTTACTAAACATCATTTTATGTTAAAATTATAAAATAATATGATTTTCACTTTTCAAAAGTAATATCAAACTAGGCCTTGGATCAGATAAGCCCGAAACTTGTCTTGGTTTAATTCCTAGTTTTTATTATAAATAGGGTTTATTGGAAGTAATAAAATTAAAAACTAAGGCAAATTCTAACGGTGGATCTAGTTTTTGGAGTCATTATGGCTTTAGGGAAAAAACAAGCTTTATTATTGCTAACGAAGGCCGTTTTGTTATGTATATTAATATATAGTGTTCCAGGATCAGCAGGTACTGCGACTACTTCAAGTTCAAGTTCAATTCCAAGTCCAACAACTGCTAATTCAACTCCATCATCTCCATCCGCATCAATGATGTCTACACCGTCTCAGCAGCTCTGTGTTTCATCTCACGTTGACCATTCCATAAAAGTCATGTTTGGTTTCATCATTATCGATACTGTATTTAGTGCAGCAATTTTCATTTTTGTTTTAGTTATTTTAATGAAAACAACGGGGTAGGACAGCTTAGGAGAATTTCAATTCTAGTTGAGTTTTTTTTTTTTTTTTTTTTTAGATTTCCTTTTTAGTTAGTTTTCCCCGCAACTCAAATTACCTTTTGGTATTTTTGAGCTTTTCCTGTGTTTGTCAAATTAGTAATCTTAATCATAGATGAGTCAAGTTTATTTTTCTATTTAAATAAGAGTAAGAATTGATTTTAATAAAATCATTATTCAAAGTATCATGGGATTGTGCTTATGGTTTGATGGAGTTCGTTAATGATCTCAATAATTTACTGACTTTAATATAATCCAAACATTTAATTCTCATCCTTTCACAATCTATCATCTATCTAGTATGTATAAATTGACGTAGACACTTTCACGAAAGGACAAATGATGTCAAATTTAAACCTGTAATATACTGTTGGAATCGTCTTTATGAGCTCTGAAGTATTTCCATATTTGGCTGTGCAAACATTTTACCAAATTCCCTCGTTTCAGCATTGATTTTCAGTTTTATTATTTTTGGAATCTAATAACTTTTAATAAGAATTTCAATTTTCTATGAGGTTTGATTTATTAAGCTCTAATTTCACTAATTTTTAGGATGTCATAGACCGTTTAACACAAAATATAAAAGAAGATAATCTGGAAAATTCTTTAACTAATTCTCGTTAACAATCCATACATGTAAAAATATAAAAGAGAATAATGATTTTATTATTTGTGGTTTTAATTCTATTAAAATATATAAGCTTAACTATATGCCATCATATTACATTAAATGAAAATATAAAATAGAATAGAAACATTTCAAATTTAAATTCAAATCAAAATATAAAAAGTAACCATTTAAAATCTTTTATATATGGCAGATAATAATTGGGAAAATCAATTATTTAAATATATATATTCTACAATTTACAATCGTCAATCATAATCGGTAAGCTATATCTTACATTCTAAGATTTGAATATATAATCTTTTATTTAGGGAAAGAAAAAATCAGATGACAAATTGAAGAGTTAAGATATGTGGATACATTATAAGCTAAAGATGAGAGAATTCTTTGTGCCTCTTGTCTTTAAGGTCGGAGTCTTCAATCAATTGGAAAAAAATTGGTTTATTTTTTTAAAAATAAAACCTTTTACAGTTATCCTACAAAAATACGTGTAATTAATGATGCACCTGCATCATTACTTGGTGCATTATTACTTACGCACGCATCATAATTATATGTATAGAAAATACCAAATTACCGCTCTAATTTATGTTCTAAAATCTCTATCGTCTAGAGAAAAAGTTTAATAGAACAATTTTATTGCCATTTAGTGAGATCGTTCCAATGAGATTTTATCATTTATCTCAAGGATATAAATATATATTATTAAAATATAATCTATTGTAATCTTATTGAACGGTCTCACAAGTGGCAATGAGATAGTCCCATTAAAGAGTTTCTCTTATCATTTTTGCCCTAACAGTTTGCTAAACCACTCTAATTTATACTCAATGTTATTATATTTCCTTTTGCATTCTTTCGATGTCGGTAGGGATAGGAATAAGGATGGGGTGGAAGGAACCTATATCCATCCCTATTTCCCTAATGCTCATCCCTAGACTTGGGACTCCACATAGCATCCTAATAAACAACAGTTACCTCAGAATAATCTAATCCTTCATTTGGCCAATCTTTTTGTTGATTAAATATGCTTGCAATTTTTAACTTGAAAGGACTTACGTCACTGTCTATCACAACCAATTGACCCACTCTTGCAAGAACGTACACTTCGCATGCTACATGAACGTGGACTTCTCTAAATATTAGCTTAGACACATTAATCCCTACAAATTTGAGTTTTTAGCAAGGCACACGGGCCATGAAAAGGTCTCTATATATATGCTTATTCGGAACACATTCATTGCTACCAGTAGTGGATCTGTATCCGGGTGAACTCACAGCAAGGCTTAGTTTTGAATTTATACTTCTTCATAGATGGAGACATACATGCCTGATCCGTAGGGGAACCGAAGGTGGTGAACATAGTTTTGGAGTTCAGTTCAGGAGGGGTAACCGACTAATACCGCGGTGAAACTGTCGTGCTTATGTGAATATGTGTACTGGTTGATTGAGTTTGATGTACTAGATGCGGTCCGGTTAATTGTTCAACCTGGCTTTGTAACTGTTTGTGAAACACCGATAAATAACATTTAGGATTCTCTTTGTTATGCTAAACGAAGATCTGTAAATCTAAATCATAAACCATTTCAACAACGAAGCTATCAATTTTAGTATTGATATTGAAGTCAACTTCATTGCAATTTAAGCTAAACCGACCTTGAACAGCTTCATCACAATATAAGCCAAACCAACAGTATGTCTTCTCAGCCAATGTTTTTGAAGTCTCCTTCGCTGTCACTGCCAAAAAGAAAATAGCTTTAAGGTTGAACTATCCATCTTCCCACTGTCCATCGTAGTTCACTATCAAGAGAACCATATTCCTGATGTATGCAACAGTTGTAATAAGTTACATCATCATGGAATGAAAATACATGTCATAAATGTCATCAAAAGGAACCAATTAAATTTCGTCCATGAATAGAAGAACCGTACAATAATTAAATTTCGTGTCATAGGAGGATCTAGGATTGTAATTGGAGGATCATGGAATGAAATTTCATGTCACGAAAGAATCATGAAATTTCATGTCAGATTTAAACCTATAATATTCGGTTGGAATTGTCTCGACGAGCTCGAAGTATTTCCATATCTTGCTGCACAAACAGTTTACCAAATTCAAACATTTTACCGAATTCCCTCGTTTCAGCATTGATTTTCAGTTTTTCTTTTTGGATTATAATAACTTTTAATAAGAATTTCAATTTCCTATAAGGTTTGATTTAATGCGCTCTAATTTAACTAATTTTTAGGATGTCATAGACCGTTTAACACAAAATATAAAAGACGAAAAGTCTTTCAAACAATCTATATATATAAAAATATAAAAGAGAATAATGATTTTATTATTTGTGATTTTAATTCTATTATAATATAAGAATATTTATATGCACATCATATTACATTAAATGAAAATATAAAAAAAAAATAGAAACATCTCAAATTTAAATTCAAATCAAAATACAAAAAGTAACCATATAAAATCTTTTATATATTGCAGATAATAATTGAGAAAATCAAGATATATATATATAAAATTTACAATTTACAATCGTCAATCATAATAAGAAAGCTATATCTTACGCTCTACAATTTGACTATATAATCTTTTATTTAAAGAAAGAAAAAATCAGATGACAAATTGAAGAGTTCAGATATGTGGATACATTATAAGCTAGAGATGAGAGAATTCTTTGTTAACAAAAGCAGAAATTTACCGATGGCCTCTTGTCTTTAAAGTCTGAGTCTTCAATGAATTGGAAAAAAATTGGTTTTTTTATTTTTTATTTTTAAATAAAACCTTTTACAGTAATCCTACCTAACTACGTGTAAGTAATGATGCATTACGCACGCATCATAATTATTTTGTATATTGAAAAGACCAAAATACCGCTCTAATTTATGTTCTAATATCTCTTATCTAAAGAAAAAGTTTAATGAAACAATTTTACTGTCACTTTGTGAGATCGTTCTAATGAGATTTTATCATTTATCTTAAATATATATATATATATATATATATATATATATATATATATATATATATATATTTGAACAATGAAAGATTTATTCATCGGCTGGGAGGCCAGGAAGGAACAAAACCACGACACGAAAGAGGCCAAACAAAAATCTAGCAGACACCACACAAGCAAAAGAAAAGCACAAAGCCATCATAAAAACAACAAACTACACATGAAACCCAAACAGACACAGTTCATATGTCCCCCACTCCAGTATATATTCCATCATATCGGATGAGCTCGAAAAATAAATGGCACTATTTCAGAGGGGTGTTGTGCAAATATCACCAGTTTAGTAATGTAAGTTTGAAAGACAACAGTTTAGTAATGTAAGTTTGAAAGACACCATTTAACGTAAAGAGACGAGAATACTCTGACAAAATTGAAAAAGAGAGAAAGTTTTCGTTTTGTGAGTCTGAGAAAAGCAACAGTGAGAAAGAAACCTACGACAACGAAATCGACGGCGAGGAAATCGATGGCTTATTGACCGGAACGGGAATACAGTACATTTCGCAGCGATTGACAGTGGTAAGTTCAGTTTGTTTTATTTATCGATTTGTTGTTGATAACTTACCATTGCATTTTAGACTTGTTATGTTGATTGAAATTGTAGATTAGGGTTGTCAATGGTTGTGGTTTGGGTTTGAGTTTGAAATGAGGTTGAATATGTTATGAGGAAGATGAAATTCTGGTATCGAGCAAAATTTTTTTTAAGAAAAATAAATTGAGAATATTTCAAGCGAAATCGAGGAAATTTTATAGAAAGATTCGAGAAAATTTATTATACGATCGAGATTATTTCTCAAACGATCGAGAACATTTTCAAAGCATCGATAATATTTTTAAGGGATCGAGAAATTGTTTGAAATGATCGAGAATATTTTCCTAACGATCGAGAATGTTTTTCAAAGTGATCGAGCTTTTGTTAAATGATTGAGAAGATTTTTCAAAGAATCGAGAGGTTTTTCAAAGGATCGAGACTATTTTCACAGGATCGAGAATTTTTTTAAACGATCGAGAATTTTTTTCTAACGATCGAGAATGTTTTTCAAAGGATAGAGATTTTTTAAAATGATCGAGAAGAGAAGATTTTTCAAGGAATCGAGAAGATGCTTCAAAGAATCGAGAGGTTTTTCAAAGTATCGAGACTATTTTCAAAGGATCGAAAATATTTTTTAAAGGGTTAGATTTTATAAAATGATCGAGAATATTTTTCAAAGAACCGAAAGGTTTTTCAAAGGATCGAGACTATTTTCAAAGGATCGAGAATTTTTTCTAACGATCGAGAAAGTTTTTCAAAGGGTCAAGATTTTTTAAAATGATCGAGAAGATTTTTCTAAGAATCGAGAGGTTTATAAAATGGATAGAGACTATTTTTAAAGGTTCGAGAATGTTTTCAAAGTATCGAGAATAATTGTGTAACTATCGAGAATGTTTTTCAAAGGGTCGAGATTTTTTAAAATTACCGAGAAGAATTTTCAAAGGATCGAGAGGTTTATAAAATGGATCGAGACTATTTTTAAAGGATCGAGAATGTTTTCAAACGATCAAGAATATTTGTGTAACTATCGAGATTTTTTTTCAAATGGTCGAGATTTTTTAAAATTATCGAGAAGAATTTTCAATCGTTATATTGCTTACTATAAATAACAATGACATTCATCTAACTAAGCTTTCAGATGTCTGTGAGGACGGAAATCGTGCCCACAGCAGCTTAGGCAGTGGCACCGTACTTCACATGCCTAAGTGAGGGGGGAACCCGTATGTGCAGGACGACAGGGTTCACCTTCCTACTGTCCCTGATCCGACTATTACTAGAGATCGTTTCGAGGAAGAGGGTGGGCGTGAGAGGTGTACTGAGACAAAGCCTTCAGACCCAACGAGTGCATATTTCAGTGGCATAGACACTGGCAGATCTGAGATGTCTCCACGGTGAGTGAGGTGTAGAAGGGTTCGGTTTACCACCCCAGGACCTGGTGCCGCTACAGGGGATTCCCGTGCAGGCGTTGGACTTTATGGGGAGGTAAGTTGAGATGGTTGTTTTTTTTATTAACAAGATCTGTTGATTGTTTTAGTATTAACAATGTTGCATGATTTCAGGTCCCATGGGAACATCAATTCAACGAGTTACGTGAAGCCCTTCGGAAGAGTGAGGATGATCGACAACAACAACACCGAGAGTTGCTGGAATTGATCCGGAAGAGCGAGGAGGATCGACAGCAACAACATAGAGAATTGCTTGCATTGATTGGGGGCCTTCAGGGCTTCAGGATGCATATGTATCAGCATATGGAGGATCCACATACCGGTGGGGCAGTTCTGGAGAGTGGGGCTCAATCTCCCCCTCCCACTCCTCTTGAGCAAAAGCCTCATCCTCCCCCTCTGAGCGAACAACTGGCCCCTCATCCCCATCCGAGTGAGCAGTAGGCTCCCCCTCTACCTCGGAGTGAGCAGCAGGCTCCCCTCCACCTCCGAGCGAGCAGCCGACCCCCATTCCCGCTCAAAGCTATCAGTAGGCTCCCCCTCCACCTCGGAGCGAGCAGCATGCTCCCCCTCCACCGACGAGCGAGCATCAGGCTCCCCCTCCACCTCCCCTTGAGCAATAGGCTCCCCCTTCATCGACTACTTCAATCCAGCCACACATGGAACGAAGATCATCATCTCAGCACACCCTGGCGAGGGGAGTTCGACAGCAGATGCGTGTACAGAAGCGCGGTTGGTAGTTGCTTAGTCCTTATACAGATCCGTGCCGACCTAAGAGGGTGAGGGTAATACTAGAGGGACCTGACGTTGTATTTAATCCCCACAGGCTGGTGGACGGTGACCAGTTGAAGGCTTACCGAGCCTTCAAGAAGAACGTAAACGGGGAACTGTAAGAAAATTTCTTTGTTATTTAGGTGATAACTTTTCTTCTGATGAATTAAATAAATATGTAGCTGATGGAACATTAATGCAGATGTGATATTGATTTGCTGGAGCCAGTTGATGCTTCATGGTTCCATCGGATGCAGACCAACTTCATGGATGTTAATGATGAGGTACGTGAGACCATAAATCTTTTTTTTAATATTTGTTTTAGATGTGTAAGCCTCCTAACATATCTTTACGTGTTTATATTCCCAGTATATGGACGCGTACCTTCATATTCTTCGGAAGCGTCAATGAGCTTCCCCGAATGTGTACAGTCAAATGGTCAACATTTTGGTTACGCAGTTTTTTGTAAGTACTGAAATTAGTAATGAGTACGCATGCTTTTAGATTTGTGTGAAAAACATTAATAATTTTGAGTTTGTGTTTCTACAATCCTTTCTGGAGCACCAGTATAGAAAAATGATGCATTGTGATTCTCGCGGGGAGATCACCCTAGCATGGAGGAATGTTTTGAGGTCTTGGTGGAAGGATGACGACCTTACGACGGTGCTTAGTGGTGCCCTGCTTGGATGCCGTCTGTGGCATGAGGTTGACATGGTAAGCGTTACTTGGTTTGCAATTACAAATATAAATGTCTTTGTACATCCTAACACCCGTTGTTTACGTTTACAGGTCCTAATACCGTGCAACATTGGGCGCCAACATTGGGCGCCAACATTGGCTACTGGTGACTGTGGACCTCATATGCGGGAAGATGTTCATAGTCGACCCGTGGAGACAGGAGGTCCCAGCTCATATTCGGAAGTTGCAGGTAGCCCCGTTGCGCTACTTTGTACCCTCGATGTTGCATCAGGCCGGGTTTCATACTGCACGACCAGCTGGACTTGAGAAATTTGAGAAGACAAGTAAGCCCTCTTCAGTCAGCGTGGTGTCCGAAAAACGTATCCCCCAGCAGAAGAAAGCGTAAGACATTTTGTAATAGTAACTTTGAGATTGTATTATTATAAACCTAATGTTTTATTAACGCTTGTTAATGTGTCCAACTGCAGAGGTAACTGTGGTCCCCACACGTTGAGATTGATTGAGTACTTATTGGCAGACAAATATTTTCGATTGGTCAGAAGACCATATGGGGATCATTCGGGAGAAGATGGCAATTAAAATATTTGCAAACGCCCGGCCCATTCAGATTTATGTAGTAATTCATTTGTATATGTAGCAATTCTTTTGTATATTTGCCAATTCTTTTTTATAAAAATGTTTACATTTGTATATATACAAATCATATTTAAATACAATTGCATTTCAGTTAATGAACAAGTCATACGAGTTCAAATTATCACATTGTCATCATGATAACGCCTCAAATCATTCCACGGTGGAGTCTCTAATAGGTCACGTCAGTCTGTTGTGACCAACTGTATGACAGATAATACACTTGCATCTGTATTCCTCATGAATGACTCTACTCGGACCTTCATTAGTCAAATATGGGTTAGAACATCTCCTCGAATTATGCCTTGGTTGTCCACATCGTCAACAATTCTGTGTAGTTGTTCTCTCCGAAGATGAGATACGGTGTGAAGCCCTCGGGCGGCCTGCTTGTCTCTTGGAGCTTGGATTCAAAACGGCTCTCTCAGTGATGTCAGATGGCACAATCCAAGTGGATGGATGTCCAACCGGCATAATAGGAACTGAGTACGCATCAATAAGTGTTTGTCGCTTGTAGTAGTCCGTACAGAGGGATGTGAAATCCATGTTTTGGTCCCTGTAAAAACATTGGAAACGATAAGATTCATGTTTAAGTAATATTCACCGTAGACAAAATTGTATGATGTACATTGTGGCAGCGAGAGCGTGAGAACATGGAAGAAGGTTCATTTGGAATTTGTTGCATGTGCAGGTCTTCCGGGCTAAGTCAACGGTCCACTGTTTTCCAGCCCGCTTCATTGAGAATATGTTCCAGTCAACAGGATTAACGGTCATAAAATTGCACTTATCACCACGTTTTAGGATCATAAGATGTGCTGCGTCGGTCAACTGATGACGCATGGATTATGCAACCCTATGACGATCGTGAAACCAACGTTGTAGCATATTCCTAATGAACTCTGCCAAAGTCAACATACGCAGTTGCTGTGCAAATTTTAGGCATGAGTTTATGCATTCTGCAAAATTTGTTGTCATGACCCTATACCTTCTGTCGGGACAATGTACATGAGACCACTTGTATGGACCAACATCAATTACATATTCATATACATTCGGGTGCATGTTTCGTAACTCTTTCATGTGCCGGTTATATTGCAACTCGGTGTACGCTTGGGCTGTTTTGTCCATTATTACGGTAACATCCTTTCTATGATATCGCTTCTTAATATTTTCATAAAAGTGCCAGCAACATATGGTATGGGTGGCATAAGGGAACAATTTAGAAATCCCTACTTCAATGCTTGGTTGTCGATCAGAAATGAAAACCAAATCATCTATATGGCCAATGGCACCTTTCAAGCAATCCAAAAACCACTTCCATGATAGGTTGTTTTCCGAGTCACCGTACCCAAAAGCAATTGGATAAACCTGTTCATTCCCATCTTGTGCAGTTGCAACAACCATTGTACCCCCGAATCTACCCTTTAAATGGGTACCATCAATGGCAATAACTGGACGCATACACCTCTGGAATCCTCTGAGTGAGGCACCCAACGACATGAAAAAATATAGGAATTTACCATTTTCATCACATTGTAAGTCAGTAATCGTTCTGGGATTTTGTTATTCCAACACGTAACCGAATGATGGTAGCAGTTGGAAGCTTTCCTCATGCGTTCCATAGGTCAATGACAATGCATTATCAAGGGCTTGATGTGCCTTACTGTACATTATTTGGATGCCATACATTGTTTTTATGTCGGCAGTTATGTCATTCGGACGCATTAGTCGACCATCATATTGCTGCAATCTAGGTGCAACCACTTCTGCAATTACGACTGCACTAGCTTATTGATGGCGGCGGTGAATCTCCTCCAACGGACAAGTGTGTTCGTTGACAAAACTTCATACTTGAAAGTATGTCGCTTTATCTCTCCTAACCGCTCTTAACTTCCACATACAGTTGTCCATCAAACAAACCAGATGTAATGTTGTCTTCTTCGACCTTTTCACCTTCCACTCGAAGTTGTGCCTCATTGCAAAATGACAAGCCAATCTCTTCAAATCCTTTTTAGTAGGAAAAAATTGACCTTTATATATCATGCTGGTAGGTTCATCTTATACCAAGTTCCTGCTTCCACCCATACCAACGAGTATGATTCTGCTCCTGGAATAACCCACGTTCTGGCATTCTTAGAATCACCTGGAGTTACATCAGGCAGGACCTCAGATGTCCCAGCTATATCTACTGCAGTGGAACTATATATGTGTACACGTCTTGAACGTCTTTCCTTTCGAACGGTTCTTCATCTTCCTCATTGTTCGCTACATTATGTACCGGATGCAAATCTGTCTCATTAGCCACCTCATGGATTGGTAAGTTATGAGGTTCATTGTTCCGCTCATTGTTCATGTCATTGTACATCTCATTGTATTGGTGGTTGTACTGCCCAGCATTCATTTCACCATGGTCGGCTACTTCCGGTGGGACACCACATAGGTTTTCCCTACCGTAAATCCCGCTTCTTTCTGTGAACAACTGGTTGCTTCCGCCTGAAGATAAAAAATGTTGGGTGTTATCATGAGGAGGGATTTCTTCACCGATGACACCTCTTCCAGCCCTCTCAATTAAACTGATACATACTTGAGGGATCACCCTATCTTCCCCTAGCATAAACAAAACACCGTCATCATTTCTTATAAATGTGCGACATGTTGTCCCGGGAACGATTGATATAGGTTGTAGATCAGCAATGTATTTGTTCACATCGTACTTCATAACGGTTTGTACGATCAACACCAGCTCTTTTAAGTCATATTTTTGGACACATACATTCCTTGGTTATTGGAACCAAGAAACCTCTGACTTTCATCAGGTAATTGCTCCCATTGACATGTTGTAAGATATTTCTAATCTAACCCGATCCATTTTCCTGTGAAAATAATAATCACAAACAATTATTAACAAATTAAAAAAATTACTTTTACAATTACTAAGAATTACAAAAATTTCTCAACCGTAACGGATCGAGAACATGTTCTTCGGAATCGAGCTTTTTTTGTAATGGATCGAGAACATTTACAAACGGATAGAACTTTTTGGAAAGGGATCGATAACATTTTCTAAGTAATCGAGCTTTTTTCAAATGGATCGAGTACTTTTTATAAGGGATCGAGAACTTTTTCAAGGGTTCGAAAATAATTTACAACGAATCGAGAACTTTTATAAAGGTTCGATTCGAGAACTTTTATCGAGAATATTTGTCAAATTATCGAGAACTTTTTATAACGGTTCGAGAATTTTTAACAAGGGAACGAGAACTTTTTCTAAGGGATCGAGAACATTTCTAACGGTTCGAGAACTTTTTTAAGGGATCGAGAATATTTGTCAAATTATCAAGAACTTTTATCAAGGGATCGAGAACATTTAACAAGGGAACGGGAACTTTTTCTAAGGGATCGAGAACATTTCTAACGGTTCGAGAACTTTTTTAAGGGATCGAGAACTTTTGTCAAATTATCGAGAACTTTTATCAAGGGATCAAAAAAAAATTCTAAGGGACCGAGAACATTTTCTAAGGGACCGAGAACTTTTTGAAGGGATCGGGATTATTTGTTAAATTATCGAGAACTTGTATAACGGATCGAGAACTTTTATCCAGAGATCAAGAACTTTTTCTAAGGGTTCGAGCATTTTTTTGTCGAGTATTTTTTTCAAATAATCGAGCTTTTTTCAAACTAAACAAATGCTCGTTCCAATATAAAATAAGCTCAATTCATCTTTAAATATTCTCGGTCACACAAGAAAAAAGCACAGATGTTTTCAATTTTCATACATTCTAGTGCAGAATCTGAAATGAATACATTGTTATTGAGAAATTGATACATTGTTAACCCACACAGAAATGAATGCAAAATATCTGAAATGCAGAAAAGAAATTTAAGTGAAGATCATAAATATTTGTTACCTTCTAATGCAGAATCTGGAGAGAGACAATTTTTTTAGGAGAGAGACAAGTTTTTCAGACAACGTTTTTGGGGAGATACCAACGAGTTCAGAAAGTTTCTTTTTAAAAATTATAGTTTAGGGACAATTTGGGTAGTTCACCATAATAGGTGCCTTTTAAACTTAAGTTATTAAAATGGTGACATCATCACAACACACGTTAAAAAAGGTGACATATCTCACCATTTCCACCATATTGGATACCATTTTGACAAGGCTATCAGCAAAAGAATTAGTGCATCTTGGATTGTAAACCACAGGAATCCCACCTAAGAAATTCAAAAAGCCTCTAATGTCGTAGATAAGCTCAGCATGTTTGAGACTACCATACACTTCTATGTAATTGACCCAAGAAACCGCAACCTTGGAATCACTAATGATGACGATGTCTCTCTCAATCAAGGCTGGTTTGGAAACACACAACTAAAGAGCTCTATGGATAGCCATAATTTCCATTGTATTAGAGTCTTCAATCCCCATGTGAGTTGAAAAGAGGCATAAAACTTTTCCATTTTCATTGCGAAGAACACCTCTGATGCCGGCCAAGCCAGGCTTGCCTTTAGAAGACCCATCAATATTGAATTTAAGACCATTAACATAAGGAGGGAACCAAACCTGTTTAGGACAAACTGCACAAATAAATATTATTAAACTATCATTTGATATAATCTTATTAGACGGTCTCACCAAGTGGCAATGAGATAGTCCCATTAGAGATTTTCTCCTATCATTTATGCCCTAACTATTTGCTAAACCACTCTAATTTATACACAATGTTATTAGATTTACTTTCGCATTCCTTCGATGTAGGTAGGGATAGGAATGGGGATAGGGGTGGGAGGGACCTATATCCATCACCATTTCCCTAATGCTCATCCCTGGACGTGGGACTCCACATAGCATCCTAATAAACAATAGTTATCTCAGAATAATCTAATCCTTCAACAATGGAGCAATCAATTATAGTACTGACATTGAAGTCAACGTCAGTGCAATTTAAGCCAAACCGACCTTGAACAACTTCATCGCAATTTAAGTCAAACCAACAACATATCTTATCTGCCAATGTTTTCGAAGTCTCCTTCGCTGTCCCAGCCAAAAAGAAAATAGCTTTAGGGTTGAACTAACTATTTTCTCACTGTCCATCGTAGTTCACTATCAAGAGAACCATATTCCTGTTGTATGCAACAACTGTAATCAGTTACATCATCATGGAATGAAAATACATTTCATAAATGTCATCAGAAGGAACCAATTAAATTTCGTCCATGAATGGAAGAATCGTGCAATAATTAAATTTTGTGTCATAAGAGGATCAAGGATTGTAATTGGAGGATCATGGAATGAAATTTCATGTCAAGAAAGAATCATGAAATGAGATGTCATCGAACGATCTTGGAATGGAATGAGATGTCATGGAACGATCATGGGATACAATAAGATGTCATGGAAGGATCTTGACATGAGATTTCATGTTATGGAAGGATCATGGAATGAAATTTCAAACTTAAAGGCTCAATGCTCTTAAAACATGCTCTATTAGGGGTACAATGATGCAGGAAATGCCCTAAACCTATACTATCAAATCAGAACATAAAGACACAGACCGCGAAGAAAAACAAGAAGACCATTCTCATTTGTTTTCAATATATGTTATATGAATATAAAAGAAATATAGTTACGGTTCCGATAAGTGTGTTCCTAAGGATACATACCTTTTTTGATATTGGTGATGGCAGAAACAGATTAGGACCGCTTCAATCACGACAACAAATCTCGCAGGAAGAAAATTTATTGGCAGAGATACCCATTTGCGTGTCAATTATTTACGTTGGGTGCCATGTCGAAGTGTAAGGGTTTGGGAATTTAGGTTATGATGACAAAGCAATTGGATGACGTTTGCTGCATTCGATTGTATGGATTGAAAATTTAGGTTTATGGAACTTGCCTTCATCTGTGATAAGAACGAGAAGAGAGATCGATTACAACTGACAGATTATATGATGAATTATCGATGACGTCGTCGTTTTGCCAACCGTTTAGGGTCGTTTTTAACCTTTTAAATCAATATTAATCGACAACTCCATTGAAAATGTTCTGATTGTTGCAGGGTGATGTAGGACAACTAGCCTTGGAGTTTGAAGAAGAGTTGGATAGAAAATTGGCAAAGAAAGAAATAGACACGGCTGAAAGAGATGATTCGAATAAATAGGCATAACTTTTAGCTCGGTTGTCCGATTGCCTATTATAATATGTTTTCGAAAAGGGATTTTGACAATCTACGTTGTGGTACCTGGGTTCCCTGGTTGAGGTCATTTGCACCCTCAAAATAGCTGATTAAGGCAGGTTATCCGGCATTTGAAGTTTTATTTTAGTTTTTTCATTTTTTTCATTTTAGCTTTTATTTGTTTAGTGAATGTCCAATTTGGTCTTTTTGCTTTTAGTTAGGGTTTCAGAGGCTATTTAAACCTCTTGTTCTTTGTTTTGAGGAATAGAATATAATTTTTAGTCGAATTTCAAGTTCTTTCTGGTGGATTCCAGTTTTTCGTTCTTAGAGCTTACGTTGGTAATCTTTTTTATTTCCGTTCTGCATCAAGTGGTATCAAAGCACGGATTTTTGACTTGATCGATATTAAACAACGAAGTCGGAAGAGCTAACCCTGACGACGCTGGTCGTAGGGATGACGATGTTTGGGCAGCGATTGATGAGCAGCGACGATTGATAGCGAGGTTGGAACCCATGTTTCAGCAACTGTTGGAGCATCGACCTAATCTCAACACCCCTACTGCCAACACTCCTACCCCTCCCAACATAGATGGAGTAGAGGGAATTGCCCTTGGCTGCCCTGTAGGTAGACGTCCGCCTAGAGCGGCGAGATATGAGCAGTTCGAAGATCTGAGTGATGAAGACTCTGATGAGGATTTTACAGGTTTCCAAGGGTTTCGCCAACCAAACCGAAATAAAAATCAACCCAATTATTGAATACGGGCAGATATAACGTTGTTCCATGGTAAACTGCAGATCAAAGAGTTTTTGGACTAGATTTTTGAGGTTGAGAGGTTCTTTGAGATGACTGAAGTTATGCCAGATCGACAAGTCAAACTGGTAGCGTATATGTTGAGAAGCGGGGCTGCTGTTTGGTGGGAGAAGTTACAGATGGATAGGAGACGGCAAGGCAAGACTCTTGTACGAACCTGGAGGCGAATGAAACAACTTATGATGAACAGGTTTTTACCCCCAGATTATGAGCAATTTATTTTTCAGAATTATCAGAATTGTGTGCAGGGTAACAAGATTGTCGCGGATTATATTGAGGAATGGTCAAGGCTGTCAGTTCGTAACAACCTGAATGAGACCGAGGGACAGCAGGTTTCGAGCTATTTGGTGGGATTGAAGTCTACCATTCGAGACAAAATTGAACTGCAAGTTGTTTGGACAGTGGATGAAGCGCATAATATGGCCTTGAAGGCTGAGTTAATGGAGAAAACATCCAATCGATTTTCCCACTATAAGAAGGATATGGCTGAGACGTCCAATACAGTTGCGAATAGAAGCAGGTTTTCACCAAACGTTGGACAGAATCAGTCTAAAACTGCTACAGATCAAACTCAAAGAGGTTCGATTCCTATAAATAATGGTGTTCACGGTTCGGTTTCGGTTCGGTTTCGGTTACAAACTGTCGGTTTTGGTTTTGGTTTTGGTTTCAGTTTCATGGAAAGGCCGAACCGTAACCTTAACCGAAATGGGGCAGTTTCGGTTACGGTGGTTTTTTGGTTACGGTTTGGTTTTGGTTTATGAAACTGAACGGTTCGGTTCTGTTCGGTTTGGTCCATTTTTTTTTTCATATACATTGCCACGTGTCAACAATTGATTAGTTGTTGCATAATTTTTTATTTTTTTTATAGAAATCGGCGATCTTTGGACGGTTTTTCAAAAACCCTAACTGTAATCGAACCGTCGGGAACCGGTTTCCAACCAGTTTTGTAACCTACGGTTTCGATTACGGTTTTGAGAGGATGGTTTCGGTTCAGTTTCGAACGATTTAACCGAACCGTGGACATCTCTACCTAGTAATAACTCTGTTGAGACACATTCGACAGCAGCAGCAAAGGAAGCCCCTCGGATGGCTCCAAATCCATATGCTAAACCAGAAGGTTTGAAGTACTACAGGTTTGGCCAACCAGGCCATCGATCGAATGAGTGCCTCACCAGAAAATCAGTGAATTTCATAGGTGCTGAAGAAGATGATGAGTACGAACAGAATGGTGAAGAAGAAATAGGTATGGATGAATTATTGGATGGTGCAGAAATTACGGAGGAACAGGGAGAGTATGTAAATTGTGTGATTCAGCGAGTCATGTGTTCAACGAAGCTGGAGGATTTCTCTCAAAGAAGTAATATTTTTAAGGCTTGCTGCAGCGTCCAAGGGAAGGTCTATGATTTAATCGTTGACAGTGGGAGTTGTGAGAATTTTGTGTCAGAAAACTGGTGGAACATCTGAAGCTATGGGTAGACAAACATCCAAAGCCTTATGCGGTTGGGTGGATTCAAAAAAGGCCAATGGCGAATGTGACAGAAGTGTGTAAAGTTCCTATTTTAATCGGGCAGTACTACCGAGATGAGGTTATCTGCGATGTAGTCGATATGGATGCTAGTCACGTGTTATTGAGACGCCCATGGTAGTTTGATGTGGATGTCACCTACAGGGGGCGAGACAATATTTGTGTTTTTAATTGAGAAGGTAAGAAGATTGCAGTGGTTCCGAAACGGATTGCAGGTAGTGACTCAACTAAGGCCACAGTAGGAGAGCGGTCTTTAGTCTCTTTATCACATCAGAAACTGATTTGGAATATGAGGTTAAGAAGGCACAAGAGGTACATGTTGTGGTTGTACGTGCTCTAGTGATAGAAGGCAAGGAAGAGCAAAGAGTTGAGATACCTGAGAAGGTGCAGTCCTTGTTGACCGAATTCAGAGAATTGGTGTCAGAAGATTTACCAGATGACCTTCCACCATTAAGAGATGTTCAGAGCAAGTTTACCAAATCTACCACACTATCGGATGAGTCCTAAGGAGAATCAGATTTTACATGAAAAGGTGGAGGAATTAATGAAGAAGGGGTTTATTCGAGAGAGTATGAGTCCATGCGTTGTTCCCGCGTTACTAGTCCCAAAGAAATATGACAGTTGGAGGGTGTGCGTTGATAGTTGTGCAATTAACAAGATCACTGTTAGGTACAACATTTCGATTCCGAGATTAGATGACATGCTAGATATGTTGGATGGTTCACAATTGTTCTCTAAAATTGATCTGCGATGTGGGTACCATCAGATTCAGGTTAAGCCTGGTGACGAATGGAAGACAACTTTCAAAACAAAGGACGGGCTCTACGAGTGGATGGTAATGCCTTTCGAATTGTCCAACACGCCTATCACATTTATGCGGCTCATGAATCAGGTATTGTGACCTTTCATTGGAAAATTTATAGTCGTTTATTTCGATGACATACTGGTTTACAGTCGGAGTGAAAAGAACATATGGGGCATCTTCGATCTGTGTTGGAAGTGTTGTCCAAAAACAAACTGTTTATTAATTTTAAAAAGTGCAGTTGGTTGACGGGAAGATTGTTATTTCATGGGTATGTGGTCAGTTCGGATGGAATAATGGTTGATGCCGAAAAGGTAAGGGCCATTCGTGATTGGCCTACACCAAAAACGGTAGGAGAGGTAAGGAGTTTCCATGGTTTGACAACGTTTGACCGTTGATTTATTATTGATTTCAGCAGTATTGTGGCTCCCATTACTGAGTGTTTAAAGAAGGGTAAGTTTCAATGGGGTGAAACAACTGACACAACTTTTACAGCAATTAAAGAAAAATTGTGCACTACTCTTGTTCTGGCTTTACCTAGCTTTGAGAAATTATTCGAGGTGGAGTGTGATGCTAGTGGAATTGGGATTGGAACAGTTTTGTCAGAAGAGAAGAAACCATTGGCATTTTTCAGTGAGAAACTCAGTGATGCAGGTCAAAAGTGGAGTACCTATGACCAAGAATTTTATGCTATTGTCTGTGCTCTGAAGTATTGGGAGCATTATCTGATTCAATGAGAATTTATCATGTACACTGATCACCAAGCTTTGAAGTGTCAGAACAATCAGAGGAGTTTAAGTAATATGCATGCTCGTTGAGCAACCTATCTGCAGAAGTTTCCTTTTGTTCTGAAACACAAATCTAGGGTTCTAAATAAGGTGGCAGATGCATTGAGTCGGCGCATGAATTTACTGGTCACTATGCAGCAAGAGATTATTGGGATTGAGTTCCTGAAAGAGTTGTATTCGGAAGATGAAGATTTCACTGAAGTATGAGAGAAGTGTATTCGTAAACAAACAGAGGGATAATTTCATGTGATCGAAAACTATTTGTTCCAAGGAAGTCAATTATGTATTCCTCAGAGTTCTTTGAGGGAGAAACTGATTCGAGAGTTGCATGGTGGAGGTTTGAGTGGTCATTTGGGGTCGTGACAAGACTATCCGTGGGGTAGCGGAGTGGTATTACTGGCCTCAGTTTAAACGCGACGTGGGTAATTTTGTTTGCAAGTGTTATGTTTGTCAGACTGCTAAGGGGCAAGCTCAGAATACTGGGCTTTAAATGCCTCTTCCTGTACCGAGTGCCATATGGGAGGATTTGTCAATGGATTTTGTTTTGGGTCTTCCACGGACTCAGCGTGGAGTAGATTCTGTGTTTGTTATGGTTGACAGGTTCTCTAAAATGGGACATTTTATACCTTGTCAGAAGACATCAGATGCGTCACATGTTGCTCAATTGTTCTTTCGTGAGGTGGTTCGTTTACATGGAGTACCTCAGTTTATCACCTCTGACAGGGATTCGAAATTTCTTAGCCATTTTTGGGTTACTTTGTGGTTGTGGATGGATACTACTCTAAAGTTCAGTAGCGCTGCGCACCCGCAGACTGAGAATTTGAATCGAACACTGGGAAATTTAATTCGGAGCATTTGTTGTGATAAGCCTAAACAGTGGGATGTGGCACTAGCACAAGCCGAGTTCACATATAATAATGCAGTTCATACTGCTACATGCACATCTCCTTTTGCTTTAGTGTATCGGTAACCTCTTAAGCATGCGTTAGACCTAGCACGTCTTCCCAAGGTTACATGAGCAAGTGTTGCAGCCGAGAATTTGGCTGAGCAGGTCCGAGATGTTCAGGCTGAGGTGAAAGCTCGGTTGGAGGAAAAGAATGCGAAGTATAAAGCCACAGCTGATGTCAAGAGGCATGAGAAATTGTTTGTTAAGGGTGATCAAGTTATGGTATTTTTGCGTAAGGAAAGGTTCCCAGTTTGTTCCTATAACAAGTTGAAACCAAGGAAGTATGGGCCGTACAAGGTGATCAAGAAGATCAATGATAGCGCCTATGTGATCGACTTGTCTACTGATATGAATATCTTGCGAACTTTCAATGTAGCTGATCTATATAAGTTTCGTGATGATGTTCGTTTTATCCAGAATATAACTCGAGGTCGAGTTTTTCACAGGTGGGAAGGACTGATGTAGGACAACTAGCCTTGGAGTTTAAAGAAGAGTTGGATAGAAAATTGGCAAAGAAAGAAATAGGTACGGCTAAAAGAGCTGATACGAATAAACGAGCATAACTTTTAGCTCGGTTGTCCGATTGCCTATTATAATATGTTTTCGGAAAAGGATTTTGATGATTTAAATCGTGGTTATTGGGGTTCCCCGGTTGAGGTCGTTTGCACCCTCAAAATAGCTGATTAAGGCAGACTGTCGGGCATTTGAAGTTTTATTTTAATTTTTTAGTTTTTTCGTTTTAGCTTTTATTTGTTTAGTGAAAGTCCAATTTGGTCTTTTTGCTTTTAGTTAGGGTTTTCAGAGGCTATTTAATTATTTAAACCTCTTGTTCTTTGTTTTGAGGAATAGAATATAATTTTTAGTCGAATTTCGAGTTCTTTCTGGTGGATTTCAGTTTTACGTATTTAGGGCTTACGTTGGTAATCTCTGCCAATGTTTTCGAAGTCTCCTTTGCTGTCACAGCCAAAAAGAAAATAGCTTTAGGGTTGAACTATCCATCTTCCCACTGTCCATGGTAGTTCACTATCAAGAGAACCATATTCCTGATGTATGCAACAGTTGTAATCAGTTACATCATCATGGAATGAAAACACATGTCATAAATGTCATCAGAAGGAACCAATTAAATTTCGTCCATGAATGGAATAACCGTGCAATAATTAAATTTCGTGTCATAGGAGGATCAAGGATTGTAATTGGAGGATCATGGAATGAAATTTCAAGTCACGAAAGAATCGTGAAATGAGATGTCATCGAACGATCTTGGAATGGAATGAGATGTCATGGAACGATCATGGGATACAATGAGATGTCATGGAAGGATCTTGACATGAGATTTCATGTTATGGAAGGATCATGGAATGAAATTTCAAACTTGAAGGCTCAATGCTATTAGGGGTACAATGATGCGGGAAATGCCCTAAACCTATACTCTCAAATCAGGACATAAAGATACAGACCACGAAGAGCAACAAGAAGACCATTCTCATTTGTTTTCAATATATGTTATATGAATATAAAAGAAATCTAGTTACGATTCCGGTAAGCGTGTTCCTAAGGATACATACCTTTTTTGATATTGGTGATGGAAACAGATTAGGACCGCTTCAATCACGACAACAAATCCCACAGGAAGAAAATTTATTGGCAGAGATACCTATTTGCGGGTCAATTATTTACGTTGGGTGCCATGTCGAAGTGTAAGGGTTTGGGAATTTGGGTTAACTTACTTGAATTGAAAAATATGATAACAAAGCAATTGGAAGACGTTTGCCGCATTCGATTGTATGGATTGCGAATTTAGGTTTATGGAACTTGCCTTCATGTGATAAGAATGAGAAGAGAGATCGATTACAGCTGACAGATTGTATGATGAATTATCGATGATGTCGTCGTTTTGCCAACCGTTTAGAGTCGTTTTTGACCTTTTATATCAATAACAATCGACAACTCCATTGAAATTGTTCTGATTGTTGTAGGGGCACACTTGTCATTGAATCCACTAACTCCCATGACCGAATCAGTATATCGGTTATAAATGGGTTTTTGAAAAATATGTGGCTATATATAAAAAATATAAAATCAAAGTGGATATTCTATGGAGATAACTTTAAGATATATGATCCCCAATTTGCAGAAGCAATCCTAGTAATTTCAACTGATTTAATTTGATGTACCTGGCCATGGCCCTGAGCCCCTGATCTTTATTAAAACAAACTAAAGTAAAAAAGAAAGTAGTGTCAACTGATCATCTCGTGATCCATTTGCTTTAAATGGAAGGAAAAGAGAAGGAAAGTATTTTCGAAGATGCATCATAAAGAAATGCTTTAGTGGGTCTGCCATATATATTATATACGCACATTCTCGACGTGTCATAGGATTCTTACAGTTGGATTTTGGGCTTGTTAGTTAAACCCAATTTGACGCATATTATGGGCTAGATTTAAACAGTATGCAATGAATTTGATTTTGAAGTCTTTTCAAGATATAACTAATAAGTTGACTTAAAATTAAATCCTTATTTATCCATTTAATTGATTCTACAATACTATCTTTATATAGAATACAGAATACAATTATGATACGTAATGGACCGTTATCGGTTACAAAAATAGAGCAAATAATAGCTTTCTCTAGATATACCCATATTCTCTTCTCTCTCACTAAAAGTAGAACAAGGTGGTTATTATCGTAACACCCATATACCATCACCGTTAACCATTGTATCGTGAGACCATCGCGTTGCTAAAGCCTTCTACTGAAGGTAAGTCGCTCAAACTTTTGCTTCACTTACAAACTCAAAAAGAGAGCACGTATCAACAGACTATATTGGTTCGTAAATGTCCAAATTATTTTGAAATGTTTCAACTACAAGTGAGTGAATTGTCATATTAATTATAAACGCATACAAAATAATATAGTTGAGTCTTAGAATATCAAACATATAGAAGAATTATTTGAAAATGATATCAAACATCATATCAAGCATCTGTTAGAATTGTCTGAGAATGATATCAATTGTTGAAGCAATTATGTTATTTTTTCTTTTTTATTTTCCACCATGAACTAACAAGAAGAAAAAAAACTCAACAAAAATAAATAAATAATAGGAAAAATAAATTGTCCATTGGAGTTAAGAGAGATAGCCGTATACTTAGAGAGATCATAGATGAAATGTATTAAGTTTGAAAAATAATTAAAAATTGTAGTTTTGGAAATAAATCAAAAAATTAATAAAAACATTTAAGTTTATTTAATTAAAACAAAATTATACCCCATTCAACTTGACAAACACATTTATAAGGGACACATCTCTATTGGTGTAGGAAACTTCCACGAGATTTCTGTTTTATGTTTGAGGCATGATTTAAGAGTTTTTTTATTTATTTATTTAGGAAGATTTCTTGTTTATATATAGTAAATAAATCAAAGATTTGATCTTTTCTATTTTTATCAATTTAGGGATCCTGCCGAATCCTAGAGGATTCCAATAGTTTTAAGTTTTTTTTTAAGTCAATTTAGGGATCTTGAATCCTATAGGATTTGGACAGTTTAGATTTTTTTTTCCTATTTCTAGGAATGTCATATTCTAGTCATATTATGATTTCTTTATTATAAATAGTCTTTTACTTCAAATTCTTGGATCTTTTAATTAATAATAATAAAAGCGGTTCCTAAACCGAAATAAAGAAATCTTAAATTGGAAAACAAATTAAGACAAATTCCATATATTAAATTTTTTATATATTTTTTCATTAATTACATATATTAAATTAATATTTAAATTGGAAAACAAATTCCATAAGAACAATAAAAACAAATTAATAGATTTTATAAATCAAATCAATATTTAAATAGAATATTTAATTTTGAGATGAAATAAGAAACGTAAATGATTTTAACTTGATTTTATAAGGATAATAATGATATTTTAAAAGATGTATTAAATGTTAAAATTGATTACTCTATAATCACTTTCAAAAAGTAACCCCTCGCTTAATTCTCAAAATCACGGTCAAAACTTAATAAATTATCAATTAATCACTTTTGGAAGTTTTACTAAACATCATTTTATGTTAAAATTATAAAATAATATGATTTTCACTTTTCAAAAGTAATATCAAACTAGGCCTTGGATCAGATAAGCCCGAAACTTGTCTTGGTTTAATTCCTAGTTTTTATTATAAATAGGGTTTATTGGAAGTAATAAAATTAAAAACTAAGGCAAATTCTAACGGTGGATCTAGTTTTTGGAGTCATTATGGCTTTAGGGAAAAAACAAGCTTTATTATTGCTAACGAAGGCCGTTTTGTTATGTATATTAATATATAGTGTTCCAGGATCAGCAGGTACTGCGACTACTTCAAGTTCAAGTTCAATTCCAAGTCCAACAACTGCTAATTCAACTCCATCATCTCCATCCGCATCAATGATGTCTACACCGTCTCAGCAGCTCTGTGTTTCATCTCACGTTGACCATTCCATAAAAGTCATGTTTGGTTTCATCATTATCGATACTGTATTTAGTGCAGCAATTTTCATTTTTGTTTTAGTTATTTTAATGAAAACAACGGGGTAGGACAGCTTAGGAGAATTTCAATTCTAGTTGAGTTTTTTTTTTTTTTTTTTTTTAGATTTCCTTTTTAGTTAGTTTTCCCCGCAACTCAAATTACCTTTTGGTATTTTTGAGCTTTTCCTGTGTTTGTCAAATTAGTAATCTTAATCATAGATGAGTCAAGTTTATTTTTCTATTTAAATAAGAGTAAGAATTGATTTTAATAAAATCATTATTCAAAG
Organism: Dipteronia dyeriana; assembly: GCA_032871835.1. Classification (NCBI taxonomy): domain Eukaryota; kingdom Viridiplantae; phylum Streptophyta; class Magnoliopsida; order Sapindales; family Sapindaceae; genus Dipteronia; species Dipteronia dyeriana. The sequence goes on from CM065295.1 coordinate 998,131, forward strand.
TATCATGGGATTGTGCTTATGGTTTGATGGAGTTCGTTAATGATCTCAATAATTTACTGACTTTAATATAATCCAAACATTTAATTCTCATCCTTTCACAATCTATCATCTATCTAGTATGTATAAATTGACGTAGACACTTTCACGAAAGGACAAATGATGTCAAATTTAAACCTGTAATATACTGTTGGAATCGTCTTTATGAGCTCTGAAGTATTTCCATATTTGGCTGTGCAAACATTTTACCAAATTCCCTCGTTTCAGCATTGATTTTCAGTTTTATTATTTTTGGAATCTAATAACTTTTAATAAGAATTTCAATTTTCTATGAGGTTTGATTTATTAAGCTCTAATTTCACTAATTTTTAGGATGTCATAGACCGTTTAACACAAAATATAAAAGAAGATAATCTGGAAAATTCTTTAACTAATTCTCGTTAACAATCCATACATGTAAAAATATAAAAGAGAATAATGATTTTATTATTTGTGGTTTTAATTCTATTAAAATATATAAGCTTAACTATATGCCATCATATTACATTAAATGAAAATATAAAATAGAATAGAAACATTTCAAATTTAAATTCAAATCAAAATATAAAAAGTAACCATTTAAAATCTTTTATATATGGCAGATAATAATTGGGAAAATCAATTATTTAAATATATATATTCTACAATTTACAATCGTCAATCATAATCGGTAAGCTATATCTTACATTCTAAGATTTGAATATATAATCTTTTATTTAGGGAAAGAAAAAATCAGATGACAAATTGAAGAGTTAAGATATGTGGATACATTATAAGCTAAAGATGAGAGAATTCTTTGTGCCTCTTGTCTTTAAGGTCGGAGTCTTCAATCAATTGGAAAAAAATTGGTTTATTTTTTTAAAAATAAAACCTTTTACAGTTATCCTACAAAAATACGTGTAATTAATGATGCACCTGCATCATTACTTGGTGCATTATTACTTACGCACGCATCATAATTATATGTATAGAAAATACCAAATTACCGCTCTAATTTATGTTCCAAAATCTCTATCGTCTAGAGAAAAAGTTTAATAGAACAATTTTATTGCCATTTAGTGAGATCGTTCCAATGAGATTTTATCATTTATCTCAAGGATATAAATATATATTATTAAAATATAATCTATTGTAATCTTATTGAACGGTCTCACAAGTGGCAATGAGATAGTCCCATTAAAGAGTTTCTCTTATCATTTTTGCCCTAACAGTTTGCTAAACCACTCTAATTTATACTCAATGTTATTATATTTCCTTTCGCATTCTTTCGATGTTGGTAGGGATAGGAATAAGGACGGGGTGGGAGGATCCTATATCCATCCCTATTTCCCTAATGCTCATCCCTAGACTTGGGACTCTACATAGCATCCTAATAAACAACAGTTATCTCAGAATAATCTAATCCTTCATTTGGCCAATCTTTTTGTTGATTAAATATGCTTGCAATTTTTAACTTGAAAGGACTTACGTCACTGTCTATCACAACCAATTGACCCACTCTTGCAAGAACGTACACTTCGCATGCTACATGAACGTGGACTTCTCTAAATATTAGCTTAGACACATTAATCCCTACAAATTTGAGTTTTTAGCAAGGCACACGGGCCATGAAAAGGTCTCTATATATATGCTTATTCGGAACACATTCATTGCTACCAGTAGTGGATCTGTATCCGGGTGAACTCACAGCAAGGCTTAGTTTTGAATTTATACTTCTTCATAGATGGAGACATACATGCCTGATCCGTAGGGGAACCGAAGGTTGTGAACATAGTTTAGGAGTTCAGTTCAGGAGGGGTAACCGGCTAATACCGCGGTGAAACTGTTGTGCTTATGTGAATATGTGTACTGGTTGATTGAGTTTGATGTACTAGATGCGGTCCGGTTAATTGTTCAATCTGGCTTTGTAACTGTTTGTGAAACACCGATAAATAACATTTAGGATTCTCTTTGTTATGCGAAACGAAGATCTGTAAATCTAAATCATAAACCATTTCAACAACGAAGCTATCAATTTTAGTATTGATATTGAAGTCAACTTCATTGCAATTTAAGCTAAACCGACCTTGAACAGCTTCATCACAATATAAGCCAAACCAACAGTATGTCTTCTCAGCCAATGTTTTTGAAGTCTCCTTCGCTGTCACTGCCAAAAAGAAAATAGCTTTAAGGTTGAACTATCCATCTTCCCACTGTCCATCGTAGTTCACTATCAAGAGAACCATATTCCTGATGTATGCAACAGTTGTAATAAGTTACATCATCATGGAATGAAAATACATGTCATAAATGTTATCAAAAGGAACCAATTAAATTTCGTCCATGAATAGAAGAACCGTGCAATAATTAAATTTCGTGTCATAGGAGGATCTAGGATTGTAATTGGAGGATCATGGAATGAAATTTCATGTCACGAAAGAATCATGAAATTTCATGTCAGATTTAAACCTATAATATTCTGTTGGAATTGTCTCGAAGTATTTCCATATCTTGCTGCACAAACAGTTTACCAAATTCAAACATTTTACCGAATTCCCTCGTTTCAGCATTGATTTTCAGTTTTTCTTTTTGGATTATAATAACTTTTAATAAGAATTTCAATTTTCTATAAGGTTTGATTTAATGCGCTCTAATTTAACTAATTTTTAGGATGTCATAGACCGTTTAACACAAAATATAAAAGACGAAAAGTCTTTCAAACAATCTATATATGTAAAAATATAAAAGAGAATAATGATTTTATTATTTGTGATTTTAATTCTATTAAAATATAAGCCTATCTATATGCACATCATATTACATTAAATGAAAATATATAAAAAAAAAATAGAAACATCTCAAATTTAAATTCAAATCAAAATACAAAAAGTAACCATATAAAATCTTTTATATATGGCAGATAATAATTGAGAAAATCAAGATATATATATATATAAATTTTACAATTTACAATCGTCAATCATAATCAGAAAGCTATATCTTACGTTCTACAATTTGACTATATAATCTTTTATTTAAAGAAAGAAAAAATCAGATGACAAATTGAAGAGTTCAGATATGTGGATAGATTATAAGCTAGAGATGAGAGAATTCCTTGTTAACAAAAGCAGAAATTTACCAATGGCCTCTTGTCTTTAAGGTCGGAGTCTTCAATCAATCGGAAAAAATTTGGTTTTTTTATTTTAATTTTTATAAAACCTATTACAATCATCCTACCGAAATACATGTAATTAAGCGCCTGCATCATTACTTACGCACGCACCATAATTATATGTATATAGAAAAGACCAAAATACCGCTCTAATTTATGTTCTAATATCTTTATCGTCTAGAGTAAAAGTTTAATGGAATAATTTTATTGTCACTTGTTGAGACCGTTCTAATGAGATTTTATCATTTATTTTAAATATATATATATATATATATATATATATATATATATTTTGAAGAATGAAAGATTTATTCATCGGTTGGGAGGCCAGGAAGGAACAAAACCACGACACGAAAGGGGCCTAACAAAAATCCAGCAGACACCACACAAGCAAAAGAAAAGCACAAAGCCATCATAAAAACAACAAACTACATATGAAACCCAAACGGACACAGTTCATATATCCCCCACTCCAGTATATATTCCATCATATCGGATGGGCTCGAAAAATAAATGGCACTATTTCAGAGGGGTGTTGTGCAAATATCACCAGTTTAGTAATGTAAGTTTGAAAGACAACAGTTTAGTAATGTAAGTTTGAAAGACACCATTTAACGTAAAGAGACGAGAATACTCTGACAAAATTGAAAAAGAGAGAAAGTTGTTGTTTTGTGAGTCTGAGAAAAGCAACAGTGAGAAAGAAACCTACGACAACGAAATCGACGGCGAGAAAATCGACGGCTTATTGACCGGAACGGGAATACAGTACATTTCGCAGCGGTTGACAGAGGTAGGGATAGGAATGAGGATGGGGATGGGGATGGGGATGGGGATGGGGATGGGAGGGACCTATATCCATTCTCATTTCCCTACTGTTCATCCCTTGACGTGGGACTCCACATAGCATCCTAATAAACAACAGTTATATTTTCTTTCGCATTCTTTCGAATTCTTTCGATGTAGGTAGGGATAGGAATGGGGATGGGGATGGGGATGGGGATGGGGATGGGGATAGGGATGGGGGTGGGAGGGACCTATATCCATTCTCATTTCCCTAATACTCATACCTAAACGTGGGACTCCACATAGCATCCTAATAAACAACAGTTATCTAAGAATAATCTAATCCTTCATTTGGCCAATCTTTTTGTTGATTAAATATGCTTGCAATTTTTAACTTGAAAGGAATTACGTCACTCTCTATCACAACCAATGGATCCACTCTTGCAAGAACACTTCGCATTCTACTTGAACGTGGACTTCTCTAATTATTAGCTTAGACACATTAATCCCTACAAATTTGAGTTTTTAACAAGGCACACATGCCATGAAAAGGTCTCCATATATTTGTTTATTCGGAACACATTCATTGCTACCAGTGGTGGATCTGTATCCGGGTGAACTCACAGCAAGGCTGAGTTTTGAATTTATACTTCTTCATAGATGGTGACATACATGCCTAATCCGTAGGGGAACCGAAGGTGGTGAACATAGTTTTGGAGTTCAGTTCAGTTCAGGAGGGGTAACCGGCTAATACTGTGGTGAAACTGTCGTGCTCATGTGAATATGTTTACTGGTTGATTGAGTTTGATGTACTAGATGCGGTCCGGTTAATTGTTCAACCTGGCTTTGTAACTGTTTGTGAAACACCAACAAATAACATTTAGGATTCTCTTTGTTATGCGAAACGAAGATCTGTATATCTAAATCACAAACCATTTCAACAACGGAGCTATCAATTATAGTATTGATATTGAAGTCAACTTCATTGCAATTTAAGCCAAACCGACCTTGAACAACTTCATCGCAATTTAAGCCAAACCAACAACATATCTTCTCTGCCAATGTTTTCAAAGTCTCCTTTGCTGTCACTGCCAAAAAGAAAATAGCTTTAGGGTTGAACTATCCATCTTCCCACTGTCCATCGTAGTTCACTATCAAGAGAACCATATTCTTTATGTATGCAACAGTTGTAATCAATTACATCATCATGGAATGAAAATACATGTCATAAATGTCATCAGAATAACCAATTAAATTTCATCCATGAATGGAATAACCGTGCAATAATTAAATTTCGTGTCATAGGAGGATCAAGGATTGTAATTGGAGGATCATGGAATGAAATTTCATGTCACGAAAGAATCATAAAATGAGATGTCATCGAACGATCTTGAAATGGAATGAGATGTCATGGAACGATCATGGGATACAATGAGATGTCATGGAAGGATCTTGACATGAGATTTCATGTTATGGAAGGATCATGGAATGAAATTTCATACTTGAAGGCTTAATGCTCGTAAAACATGCTCTATTAGGGGTACAATGATGCAGGAAATGCCCTAAACCTATACTCTCATATCAGGACATAAAGATACAGACCGCGAAGAACAACAAGAACATTCTCATTTGTTTTCAATCTATGTTATATGAATATAAAAGAAATCTAGTTACGATTCCGGTAAGCGTGTTCCTAAGGATACATACCTTTTTTGATATTGGTGATGGCAGAAACAGATTAGGATCGCTTTAATCACGACAACAATTCCGGCAGGAAGAAAATTTATTGGCAGAGATACCCATTTGCACGTTGGGTGCCATGTCGAAGGGTAAGGGTTTGGGAATTTGGGTTAACTTACTTGAATTGAAAAATATGATAAAAAAGTTGTCATATGTGAATTTTATCGCACGTACTCGTCATCTACAAAGAGGATAAATTGCCAGGTGGATATCCGAATAGGCATTCAGAAAATATCCTGTAGGACACCACCAAAGAAGAGAAGCCTGAATAAACAAGTATTGAACAAGACATGTTCGGGATTAACTGACGTCGTATTCTACTCGAGGTCCGTTAAACATACTCGGGGCTAGCTGATGGCATTTTCTTCTCCGGATCAGGTGACGTTATTCTGGATCAGCTAATATCATACCCTACTCGGGACGAACATGAAGAAAACTGAATAAGAAGACCAGCGCATAGCTCACGAGTCAGTCACACAAAGATAACCTTATCAAAGTGGAATTATAAAGAAGGAAAAGAATTATCAAGCAGAGGGTTTCTAATCAGGCAACAATTTTATTTCTTCAGAAAGACTACGATCTCATAAGGAAATAAGTCTTAATTGGACTACATTATTAGAGTCTCGTTCAATCTCAATATAAGTCTCCGAAACAGGAAAGAAGACAATCTACTTCGAACAAGTAAACAATCATAATTAAATACAAAGATCTTTTATTACTTGTACAAAGAATATTAGAGTTCTATGGACATATAAAAGACCCATAATCTCGTGATATAAAATATATACAGCAATCATAGCAAAATACAGAGAGAAGAAAGAGAGATCGATGATTGTAATTATATTATTTCATAGTGGATTTTGGCTCGGTTGATCATTCAACCACTCGTGGACGTGTCTCCGGTCATCAGAGTTTTACCACGTAAAAAACTTACATCTAATTACTCCCTTCTTCTCTTTCTCTTTTAAAATTACAGTTGAAATCCAATCCTTGTTGGCTTTTTCCATACATCCAAAAACTGACGTCAACAATTGGCGCTAGAAGGAGGGACTTAAGCCTTCGATTTAATTAAAGGCGATGGCAGGAAGCAGAAGCAGCTCTAGGGATGTCCAAAGATCTCTAGATAACTTCCATGTTGGCAGCAGCGGCAGCAACAGCAGCTCGCGAGATCTCGCTGTAACCACAGAGAACCAGTCTACATTCCTGGCGGGAATCCAGCAAGTTCCTCTGACTTGCGGAGACCTGACACAACGCTTTCAAGAGGCGTTGCAACAAATGGTGGCAGACGCAACAAATGAAGGAGTAGATCTACTGGCTGCAGAAGCACAAACTCCCAACCTCCTACCTGCGAGGCTTCGTTCGGTTGTAGTAGGGCCATAAATAAATACACCGGAAGCCGGAATGAACTCTGCTCCAATCAATCAGGCTGACGTGAAACACCTAAAGAGGAACGACCACGCCAGAAACAGAACCAGGATCAGACAGTCCGTGCTAGACACCGCAAACATGACCGGTACAGGGATCGATCGTCATCAGAAGATAGCGATCGACACCATCGCAAACTTCATCACGGAATCATACGAGAAACCCGGCATCAAAGTGAAGAACCAGAAAAAGGAATGATAATCACCCAGTGGTTCAACCATCGGGAAAGCTCGGTGGGAGACAGAGACGTCGTAATCTAGAGCCTAACTCGAGAAGTCGAGAACAATAGGCGTCAAATAGATGCACTGGTCAGACGTTATGGGTATAACGATTTATCTGATGACGATTCTGACAGTCCGTTCACCAAGGAAATCTTACGAACCTCATTCCCAGAAAGGTTCAGGATGCCACACGTGGAGCAGTTCAAGAAAGACACAGACCATAAGGAGCACGTCAAGCGCTATAAAAGTGTCATGGCTCAGTATGCCCACAGTGATACCTTACTATGTTTCAACTTTCCACAAACTCTAGGTGACACGGGTTCAAGATGGTTCGGGAGATTGCCCCCAACAAGCATCAAAAGTTTTAGCGAACTGAGCAGGAGCATCTCAAGGCAATTTCTGCGTAATGTTCATAGGAAAAAGTCAGTGGCTTACCTTTCACAAATAAAACAAGGGAAAGATGAGTCGCTGAAGAAATACCAGGGGAGATTCGGCCAAGCGGTATCAAAAATTGGCAGTGCAAACAATTAAGCAATAATTGCTGCATTCATCAACAACCTATAGAATGGACAACTATCTTTTGATTTAAGAAAAGCCCGTATGACCAGATACGCAGATATGATGGATATGCCTGGAGGATATGCATTAGCTGAAGAATAAGAGTTAGCCACTGAAGGATGTTACATGCATGGAGGAAAACCCGAATAAAAGGACATTGAGTCCAAGAGGCAGAACCAAAAGGGAAAACAAAAAGGAAACATCAAAGAAAAGAGCAAGGACCTGGGAAACGGGCGTAATACCGAACAGACCACAGAGAAATACCGAGGTAGATACACCAATTACACCCCTCTTCGGAAAAAGTATGAGGAAATCCTAGCCATTCTAGAAACAAAGAATATGGCACAAGAACCACGACGACAGTCTCAATTCGCCCGGCGAGAGACAACCAAATATTACAGATTCCATAAGGAAACCGGTCATGAGACTTCCAAGTGTTATCAGCTCATAGATTACATAGAAACCCTCATTCGGGAAGGTCATCTACAGGACCTAATCTTTAAAAAAGATGAGAAATCATAAACAAAGAAAGAGATCAGGGCCGATCACAACTCTGGTCGAAATCAAAGGATCAGTCCAGAGGCCAATCAAGTAATACATACGATCTTTTGAGGACCATCCACTGGGAGAAGTAACCGAGAGCGAACACAGGAAATCAAAGAAGCAGTAGAAGCCAGACATAACTTCGACGTGAACTCGGTGGAACCAGACCCGAAAAGGGTAAAGGAAGGATGAGACCCAATAATATTCACAGAAGCAGACTCACATGGGGTTGATGTTCGGCCAAATGATGCCTTGGTCATAAGTGCCCGAATCGGTCACCGGGAAGTCAGGAGAATCCTGATAGATAATGGAAGTTCAGCAGACATTCTCAATGTAGCCGTCTACCATCAGCTCAGGTTAGACCGAAAAGATTTGTAACATTTCCATACTCCACTAAGAGGATTTGGAGGAATAGAGGTCAGGTCACTCGGGACGGTAAAGCTACCCGTAAAGGTTGGAATGGCACATTGCAGAGGACTGTGTTGCTCGACTTCGTGGTGGTAGACTTAGACAATTGGCCGTATAATGCATTGTTGGGTCGGTCATTCCTAAATAAAACAAGGGCTATAACATCCACTTATGCATTAATGATCAAGTTCCCGACAGAACAGGGGGTCGGGGTAGTCAAGGGATCCCAAGAGATGGCCCGAAGAGCAAATTTGTCAGTATACAAGACAAAAATGATGAACAGGTATGCACGATAACGCAGCCAAGTCAGAATAAAGAGTCAGAATGAAGAGTCACTATCATTCGAATTCGATCCAAGGGAAGAACCGAATGAATCCAAAACTGAACCGGTCGAAGATATTGTCTTGAAAGAATATGAACCAGACAAAAGGATCAAGATCGGGGCAAACCTGGAAGGAAAAGTCAAACAGAGCCTCACTGATCTGCTCAAAGAATATAGGGATGTGTTCGCTTGGATTCATGAAGAGATGGTCGGGATAGATGCCAGAATAATATCTCACCATCTCACAGTAGACTCGAATGTAAAACCAGTGATACAGAAGAGAAGATCATTCAATCTTGAAAGAAGTCAGGCAATCAAACAAGAAGTGGAGAAGCTACTCGTTGTAGGGTCAATTATAGAGGTCAACTACCCTCAATGGGTATCCAATGTAGTCCTCGTCCAAAAGAAAAATGGACAATGGAGAATATGTGTAGATTTCATGAACTTGAACAAGGCATGCTCAAAAGACAGTTTTCCACTTCCGAGGATAGATTAGTTAGTGGATGCGACATCAGACCATGAATTGCTCAATTTTATGGATGTCTTCTCGGGATATAACCAAATCCGAATGAACAAGGTAGATGAAGAAAAAACAGCATTCATAACTGATTAGGGTTTATACTGTTACACAGTGATGCCCTTCGGATTAAAAAATGCAGGGGCAACATATCAAAGGCTGGTCAATAGAATCTTCGCACGACAAATAGGAAGGAACATGGAAGTATACATTGATGACATGTTGACCAAAAGCATCACGGTAGACAAGCATACTTCAGACCTGCGAGAGACATTTGATGTCTTGATGAGATACCAAATGAAGCTAAATCCGAACAAGTGTTTATTCAGAGTTCCTTCAGGAAGATTCCTGGGTTTTCAAGTTCACCAAAGAGGAATTGAAGTCAACCCTGAAAAGATCCAGGCCCTGAAGAAAATGACTTCACCAAGAACACTAAAAGGGGTACGGCGCTTAACAGGATGTTTGGCCTCCTTGGGAAGATTCATCTCAAAAGCTACAGACAGATGTGTATCCTTCTTTAGAGTAATCAAAAAAGGAAAAGGACTCGAATGGAATGAAGAGTACGAGCAGGCTCTTCTAAAAATCAAGGAATTCTTAGGGCATGCTCTTCTAAAAATCAAGGAATACTTAGGGCAGGCTCCCATCCTATCAAAACCACATATAGGAGAGACACTCTAGTTGTACTTATCAATTACAGAACTAGCAGCAAGCTCAGTCCTAGTTAGAACAGAAGATTGAGTACAGAAGCCAGTGTACTATACCACCAAGGCACTTCTACCAGCCGAGACCAGATATTCACAGGCAGAAAAAATGGCTCTAGCATTGGTTTCAGCAGCAAGGAAGCTAAGGACATACTTTTAGGCTCATACAATCCAGGTTCTCACCGACTGCCCATTAAAGAGAATTCTTCAGAAGCTAGAGATTTTAGGAAGACTGACCAAATGGGCTATCGAATTAAGTGAATTTGATATCCACTACGTCCCCAGGACGTCCCTCAAAGGGCAAGCAGTGGCAGATTTTCTAGCAGAGTTCACAGAGCCAAACCTGGAAGCAAAAAAGATGTTGGGGAAAAATTTCCCATGGAAATTTTTTGTTGATGGCTCTTCAAACACTTATGGCAGCGGGGCAGGGATCGTAGTATGCACTCCAGAGAGAGATGATGTTGAATGTGCCATGATGTTTGATTTCAAAGCAACCAACAATCAAGCCGAGTACGAGGCACTACTAGCTGAACTCAGAGTCTGCATAACTCTCGGGGCGGATGAAGTTGAGATATTCAGCGATTCACCGGTAGTTGTCAACCAAATTCTGAACGAGTACCAAGCCAAGGATGAAGGCATGGTAGCCTACTGTGACATTGCAAAACAGCTCCTCTAGAAATTCAAAGAATACAAGATTACCCAGATCCTCAGTGAAGAGAATGAAAAGGCAGACGCATTGTCCAAGCTAGCATCAGCAACAACCACAATCAGACCAATGACTATTCCGGTTGCACATCTTCTCAAACCGAGCACAGCTGAACCGAAAAGCTTAGAATTTTTAGAAATCCAAACACCGCCAGACGGTTGGATGACTCGGCTGAAAAGGTTCCTAGAAGGCGGTGTGCTCCGGGAAGATCCCATACAAGCAAAACGTATCAGGTATAGATCAACAAGGTACACATTGGTTGGAGGAGAACTATACAGAATCGGGTATTCCAGAACACTCCAAAGATGTGTGCCAGAGGAAGATGCATATCGGATATTACAGAAAATTCATATAGGAGTTTGCGAAAACCACACTGGGGGTAAATATTTAGCACACAAGGTACTCAGGCAAGGCTATTATTGGCCTACCCTATTTTCAGATGCACATCAATGTTCGGAGAGTTGCAATACCTGCCAAAGGATTGCTAATGATATCCGACAACCACCTGAACAACTCAGAAACCTCACATCCCTATGGCCATTTTCCATGTGGGGTTTGGATTTAATCGGCCCAATACCAGCTTGGACAGGGGGTGGAGCGAAGTATGCCATAGTAGCTGTTGACTATTTCACAAAGTGGGCAGAAGCTGAAGCATTGGTGCATATCACAGAAGAAAACACCACAAATTTCATGAAAAATAATATACTTTATGGGTTTGGAGTCCCAAACACTATAATCACTGACAACAGCACCCAGCTCGATAACCTGAAATTCAGACAAATGTGCAAAGAGTCTTGGATTGCCAATTACTATGCCACACCTGCCCACCCTCAAACAAATGGGCAGGTTGAAGCAGTAAACATGATCATCAAGCACACAATCAAAGCAAAGCTAGATGCCAAGAAAGGGAGCTGGGTTGAAAAGCTTCCCGAAGTATTATGGGCATATCGGACGACAACAAGAACTTCAACAGGAGAGACTCCATTCACTTTAGCGTTTGGAACAGAAGCTGTTATCCTTATTGAAACGTCATATGTGTCGCCCCGGGTCAGGCTGTATGATGAAGAACAGAATGTTGATATGCTATTACAAAGTCTAGATGAGCTAGAAGAGAAAAGGGAGAAGTCTCGAATACGAAATATGGTATATCAGCAAAGAGTAACCCGCCACTACAACTCTTATGTTCGGGTCAGGAAATTCCAGCTAGGAGACCTGGTACTCAGGAGGGTGTCATTGAACACAAAAAATAAAGCTGCAAGTTCTCTGGCTGACAAGTGGGAAGGCCCGTACAAAGTCGAAGGAGTAGCTGGTCATGGAGCATATTGGATTGCACGACCCAATGGAGGGGTTTAACCCAGACCATGCAATGCCCAATATCTCAAGATTTTCTATCCTTAAATTATTTTTTGTTCCTTTTCTAGTCAGGACAATTTTATTTTAGTCATAGTAGCTATAAAATTTAAATCTTTGTTAATTTTGTAGTAATAAATAAAAATTACTCAGGATTTTCGAAAGATAAAGCATATGATAATAAGAGCATATGATAATAAGAGCATATGGAAGACGAGCATGATAATAAGAACATGCAAATAGAATACTCGGGACCGTTAATTCCTGAATGGGCGAAGAAGCTCGAAGGAGCATGCCAGCCGAGCAAGGTCAAATTGACCTTAGTAAAAAGGTAAACCCGATGCACCAGATTCTGGAAAAATGCTCGGGACGCTATCAGGAGAAATTCTGGTGAAATGTATAGCTGTGTTAGCGGTTTAAAAAGCTTAACGATTCGGCAAACCCTTATGTATAAAAACTGGGGAGACGTCCTTGGTAATGCGTAAAGACCCAAACATATGATCATGGTGAGCCTTGATGTAATATTCGGATAGTAACCGTGTATGAAACACAAGTATAAACTTGCCTGTTTTAAGATGACTCGGTTAATAATACTTGTCAGTTTAATAAGATACTTGGCATTAAAATTATTCGGGTGACAACCGGTTTAATAAGATGCTCGGTTAAGTTACCCGAATATCAGAATTGACCAGTTTAATAAGATACTTGGTATGAAGATTGCAAGAGCCATTTTATTAAGATACATGGCATTAAAATTATTCGGGTGACAACCGGTTTAATAAGATACTCGGTTAAGTTACCCGAACATCAGAATTGACCAGTTTAATAAGATACTTGGCATGAAGATTGCAACAGACAGTTTAATAAGATACTTGGCATTAAAATTATTCAGGTAACAACCGGTTTAATAAGATACCCCAAACGTCAGAAATAGCTGTTTAATAAGATACTCAGCAACAATAGAGTCGAGAGGAAATTTTGTGAGCAATGAAATCAGATTAAGACTACTCGGTTCGGAAAAACAAACTCGGAATTTTATTGATCTCTCAAAAGAATGGTTACAAAGTTCTTTACAAAAGAATGGTTACAAAGAATTCTTTACAAAGAATTACTAAGTCTACAAAACTTACAAAAATTCTACAAAACTTACAAAAATTCTACAAAAAATCAGGATTGTAAGGATTTAGAGCCCTTGCCGATACTCGGGTCAAGCACCTGTTGGGGTTTATGCCCTAAAGATGTAATTTGTAAATGGATTTATTAAATAAATAAAAGGAAAAGTTCAATTCATTCTTGTTGTGTTGTTTATTTTATAACTTGTGCATATACTTAACATCCAAGATTGCCAGATGTAATCTCGAACTGAGTATATGAGTGTCATATACGGATGGATACAGTAAGAGAAGTGCAATCTAAAGAGTCCATAGATAGCAAATAAAGCTGGGTACTTTATTTGTGGTTAATCTATAGCTACGGTCCATTCCGTAATGTACGATGATTCTATCCTGAATCATTCATATGGAGATATGAGAATGGAGGTACCTTGTATGATGTGATCATATAGGACTGGGCCATGATCTATATGAATCTCTCAACAAGATCCGTTTACCGATGAGATTCATATATATCAACTAATGATGGTTATATGTGGGTGATCTTAATCTTGAGTGTCTTATCGACTTCTTCATGTTAGATCGTGGTGTTTGATATACCATAGGTGAGGTAAGATGTATTTCCTGATCAATATACTCCGTATGTTGGGATTGAGATTTGGCTTGTGGCTGAGAAGGTTTGTACATAATAGTGGAATCCACTCCTTATTGTGAGAAGTAGATGGTAGTTCCTTTAAGGGTTGATTCGGGACTTAGACAATATAAATGCTCTCCTAATTCCGTGAGGAAATAGGATTTATTGTTCATTATAGAATCAATGGTACTTAAAGGATATATGTAATTAGAGGGGTATAATGGACATTATGACCCAACTCTAATTATGAACTACTATGGAGGATCAAACCATATGTAATAGCTATATCGATGGACACCGAGTTGTATCGGTCTGTGTAAAAGTGTCTACAGTTGAGAGAGTACAGCTTCGGGTTTTTAGTGGAATAACACCTGAGTTAATAATCAATGAATATTAATTAAAGAGTTTAATTAATGATTCCGAAGATTATTGGAGCTCAAAATACTGTGGGTCCATTAGGTCCCCTTGCTAGCCCGATTGATTTAGGTAACAAGGGTCACGGTTAATTAATTGGATTGTCAAATTAATTGTGTTACAAAAGTGACACGTATATATTCGGGAATTAATTGAATAATGAGATTATTTAATTAATGAATGTTAATAGTTAAATTAATTAAATAATTAGATTATTTAATTATATTGATAATTATTAATTATTAATTAATTATTAATTGGAGGGTATTAGTTGATATATGGATTTAGGTGAAGATAAAATAATATGATTATTTTTATCTTACTAAATCATTTATCTAAGTATTTGAATTTAAGTTTAAATTTAAAATACTTATTATCACTTTTAATATATTAGATATATTTGAAAAAGATAATTAAAAGATATATATCAATTAATAACACAAGAGATTGCATTGGATGCAAATTGGAGTGTACATGAAATAATAGTCAAAAGAAGAATTTGCATAGGATGCAAATACTTAATACATATATTATATATATTTATTGAAGCAGTGCGTGAAGATTTTTTGATGAAACAGGGATTGATTTTTTTTTTTATGAAGCAGATATATATATATATTGGTGAAAGTGAAATAAGTGCAGTGAATAGATATGTATATATATCGGTGAAAGCAGGTGAGAGATCATATATATTTGTGAAAAATAAGTGCAGGCATGGGTTTTTCTTAAAACACATAGATATATATATATATATATATATATATAGTTTCATGTTTTATGTGTTTTTGAAACACATAGAAGAAAGAGTTTCTTCAATTCACTCTACATCCTCCATTCAAGTTCCTGAGACCGTGACGCGCCCACACGCAGTTACCAATCTTGGGAGATAGCGAGGAAGATCGAGTGGTTCAGACAGGAGCATATCGAAAAGTGAAGGAGCCTCCAAACGTTGGTATGTTCTTTTGATTTTTATTGATTACAATTTCCTGTATATACATATTGTATGTATTAGTTCCGAAAAATAATTACGATCTCAAGTTCACTGGTCCTAGATACAGATTATGATATGTATAAAAAATTTAAAACCTAGTTTCGCTGCGTGACCGGTGAACGGGGTTCCAACAGCACCATCTCATACTCACGGAGCAGACTTTCGTTAGAAAGCCAAGCGATTGTATCAACAAAGTTGTCCATCCACTAGCTGTAATCTTCTCCTGGAATCGGTTCGACATCAGGGACCACACCCTTCACGATCGACTCCTGATTAACGTAAAATGTCGAGAGGGAGTGCTCGGATGGAATCTCCAAATGCATAGGATGGGGCTCTTTTCCTTGGCTACGGCAGTAAGCTCTCCACTCCTTCATCTGAGTCTGAAGAGATTCTAATGACCGATCCACATGATTCTTGATCGAAAACTCCCAGTTGGTTCGGGCTTTCTCAGTTGCCCGATTCTTAACTTTGAAGAACTCACCAGTTGAAACTAGCCCTCTTTGAAACTCCCGAAGGAGAAGGGCATTGTAGGCAGATGATCTTTTGAAACGATCCACCCTTTGGACTTCAAGTTTCAGCCTGGCTTCTCGGGATAAGGATTCGACTGTCAAAGCCTGGCGTTCCAAATCTTCGATCTTCTACTCATACACCGACTTAGACTGCTCCGCTTTCTGTTCGGCATTTAGCATGGATTCTTGGGCAGAGGACAACAAATTTTGATGTGATGCTGCCTTCTTCTCTGCCAAATAAGCTTTCTCCTCGGCCTCAACCTGCTTCGCCAGACAGTGGTCGGTAAAAACTTGGGCAAAACCAACCTCTTGTTGATAAGCCGTTTTGACCCGAGTACAGTGATTATCACTTTCCTTCAGCTGAGCTTCGAGATGCCTTATTCTATCAGCTTGATGTTGCTGCGTCTGAACCAGCTAAGCAAACTCGGCCACCATCTACAAAAAGTATAATTAAAAATCTAGAAATCGGGCAAACAGGACAATTGAAGAAGAGGATAACTTACAAAAGATGCACCATTGAAAAAATTATAAAGACGGTCTGTCAGAGAGACATCCCTAAAACAACTCCAGCGATTGTCCCCAATGAAAGCTCGACAGGATGACATCTCCCACAGCATATTCTGGAGAGAAGGATATGAAAGAACCCCCGAGGGTTCAGCCCCTAGATCTTTAACCTCAGGGGTAAAGGAACCATTGTTCAGCTCTGAAGTCACCGCATTTGCTGATGCTCCAACATCAACGTCCGGGGGAATCTCAGCCACAGTATCTTCATTGCTGGAGTCGATAAATGAGACCACCCGAGAGGCTTTGAAAGGGCGAGTCGGAGAGCTAACTGTCTTCCGCTTCTCACCTCGAGAATGGTGGAAGCTGAGATCAGCTGCGGGATCTTCCTGAGCATCATCCCGGAAGGACTCAAAAAAGTCGGGACCTGAAGGTACTTGGCTCACGGAGGTAATACCTTCATCACCGGCATCTGACCGTATAGTAGGTCCTTCACCAAGATCCTCACTCTACCTCTCCCCATCATTATGCAGATGAGTATCTGTCGGGCCACTAGGACCACTAGTCTCCCCGACGGCCCGCTAACAACGTCCTCGGGGACATACTCGGGGGTTTTCTCCTCAGCAACATAAGTTTCCTTATAAGACTCAGGCAGGGCGATACCATCATTGCTTTGACGGGAAGCCTTTTTTCGGCTTGCCTGAAGAATCGACTTCACTTGGCGAGCCTAAAGATCGCAGGCGATGTCCGTATCGTACACTGAGAAAAAAGGAACAGCGTCAGAATACAAAAAGAAAAAAATAAATTGTAAAAATCACTTACATCGTCTGCGATAACCCGAGATCTGTTTGAAGAAGCCAAGCTCTATCATCTTCGCTTCAACAAAAAGATAAGTCATGCTCCTCTTCTTCAAAGTGCGAACTGCTGCCCGAGCAAGTCTGGTCAGCTCAGTATCGATGTAGACAATTTTCTTCTTGTTTCATGTCTCGGGGAAACAGAAGAAACGGGGGACCTTTAACACCGCATGAGTATCCCCAGATCCGAGGGTGACTTCAAGACCGAGATTCCCTCCAGTAAAAAACCAATTGTTCTTCCAGAACTTGTTGGATATAGGGAATCCCCAGAACTTCAAAGGTGTTGACTCCCCGATTCACCTTTGTCCCATTGAGGACCTAGCCGTCGGGTGGATTAGACATGAGGAAATAAGTCCCTGTCTTGCCTGATTGCCTCAGCGTGAAGAAATGCTTGATCTCACTCGGGGAGGGCAGGGACAGGTTCATTCGGCAGTACATGTTCCATATCAAAATTTTATAGTTGTTCGATGCCAGTTGAGCTGGAGCAATCCCTGTTTCAGCCAGAAACCAGGCAACGAATGGCTGAAAAGGGAGAGTGACGCCGCAGCAGAGCATGGATCCATAGATCGCCACCATGCCCAGGGGAGGATTCCACGCAACTCTATCACTCGGTGGAATCAGAGTGACCGAATTGGGCAGGTCGAATCAGGCACGATACTTTTCTATCTCATCTGCCCCGACCACATTCGGCTCGGTATCAAACCTACTTAGGCGGTCAGTAGAAAAAGTGAGACGAGACGCCCTGAACGCCTCTTTAACATCGTTCTCGTTGACATTTTGTTCCCTGATCTGAACGTTGACCGAGCCGTGCTTTTGTATTTCGTTTCTACTTTGATGTTTACCCATCCTTTGTAGAGGTACCCTGTGATTAGAAACATCAGAATCAGAACTAGATGAAGAATCAGAACTAGATACAAAAAATTGAACGTCAGGGTGAAGCCCAAAAACATCTACTTCTAAAAATGAAGGTTCATCAGCAGGGATTTCCCCTAGTAATCTTTGAATGCAAGAAACCAACTGGAAATCCCCACGGTCTAATGCTTCAAGAGCAATATTAAAAAGTCGATGACAGGAAGACGGATCCATTAAAACTAACCTTGAATAAAAATTGATGCAAGATCTTCAACGGAGAATCGCAACCTTCTGCGTAGAGAAATCTGGGTTTAAGAAATTGTTTCTACTGAAATTTTTTGAGAATGAACCAACACTGTTTCTCAGTGAAGAATTTAAAGAGATAATAGCATGAAACCCTAGGATCTCAAGGCGGGAAAAAACAATGATGAGATTTGATTATGTAGGCGGCGTACGAGGAAACACGTTGGTCGTTTCTCATAAATGATATCGAAAAAAGAAGAAGCAAGGGACACGTGTCAAAAAGAGAACTGGCTTTCGACGTCAGAACTCCAAAACGTCGCCGTCATTAAAGATCTCGTGTGAGGAGGCAAATCGAATTTACAGGGCCACCATTAAGACACGCCATAATGACAAGTCATTTACTTGGGCGCTGAAAAAATATTGAAAAAATATTGAAAAACTGATTAAAATACTTTTACCCGAAATAAAACCCTGTTCAGCAAAAATATTTTAAGGGGGTAATGTCATATGTCAATTTTATCGCATGTACACGTCATCAACAAAGAGGATAAATTGTCAGGTGGATATCCGAATAGGCATTCAGAAAATATCCTGCAAGACACCTCCAAAGAAGAGAAGCCTGAATAAACAAGTATTGAACAAGACCTGTTTGGGATTAACTGACGTCGTATTCTACTCTGGGTTAGTTAAACATATTCGGAGCTAGTTGATGGTATTTTCTGCTCGGGATCAGGTGACGTCATTCGGGACTAGCTCATATCATACCCTACTAGGAACGAACATGAAGAAAATTGAATAAGAATCCCAGCGCATAGCTCACGAGTCAGTCACACGAAGATATCCTTATCAAAGAGAAACTCTAAGTAAACGAATTATCAAGCAGAGGGTTCCTAATCAGGCAACAATTTTATTTCTTCAAAAATACTACGATCTCATAAGGAAATTATAAGTCCTAATTGGACTACATTATTAGAGTCTTATTCAATCTCAATACAAGTCTCCGAAACAGGAAAGAATACAATCTACTTCGAACAAGTAAACAGTCATAATTAAATACAAAGATCTTTTATTACTTGTACAAAGAAGATTAGGGTTCTATGGACATATAAATAGACCCATAATCTTGTGACATAAAATATATACAGCAATCATAGCAAAATACATAGAGAAGAAAAAGAGATCGACGATTGTAATTATATTATTTCATAGTGGATTTTGGCTCGGTTGATCATTCAACCACCCAACGTTTCTCCGATCATCGGAGTTTTACCACATAAAAAACTTACGTCTAATTACTTCCTCCTTCTCTTTCTCTTTTTAAATTACAGCTGAAATCCAATCCTTGTTGGCTTTTTCCATACATCCAAAAACCGAAGTCAACAAAAGCAATTGGAAGACGTTTGCCGCATTCAATTATATGGATTGCGAATTTAGGTTTATGGAACTTGCCTTCATGTGATAAGAATGAGAAGAGAGATCGATTACAGCTAACAGATTATATGATGAATTATCGATGACGTCGTCGTTTTGCCAACCGTTTAGGGTCGTTTTTGACCTTTTATATCAATAACAATCGACAACTCCATTGAAAATGTTCTGATTGTTGCAAGGGCACACTTGTCATTGAATCCACTAACTCCCATGACCGAATCAGTATATCGGTTATAAATGGGTTTTTGAAAAATATGTGGCTATATATAAAAAATATAAAATCAAAGTGGATATTCTATGGAGATAACTTTAAGATATATGATCCCCAATTTGCAGAAGCAATCCTAGTAATTTCAACTGATTTAATTTGATGTACCTGGCCATGGCCCTGAGCCCCTGATCTTTATTAAAACAAACTAAAGTAAAAAAGAAAGTAGTGTCAACTGATCATCTCGTGATCCATTTGCTTTAAATGGAAGGAAAAGAGAAGGAAAGTATTTTCGAAGATGCATCATAAAGAAATGCTTTAGTGGGTCTGCCATATATATTATATACGCACATTCTCGACGTGTCATAGGATTCTTACAGTTGGATTTTGGGCTTGTTAGTTAAACCCAATTTGACGCATATTATGGGCTAGATTTAAACAGTATGCAATGAATTTGATTTTGAAGTCTTTTCAAGATATAACTAATAAGTTGACTTAAAATTAAATCCTTATTTATCCATTTAATTGATTCTACAATACTATCTTTATATAGAATACAGAATACAATTATGATACGTAATGGACCGTTATCGGTTACAAAAATAGAGCAAATAATAGCTTTCTCTAGATATACCCATATTCTCTTCTCTCTCACTAAAAGTAGAACAAGGTGGTTATTATCGTAACACCCATATACCATCATCGGTAACCATTGTATCGTGAGACCATCACGTTCCTAAAGCCTTCTACTGAAGGTAAGTCGCTCAAACTTTTGCTTCACTTACAAACTCAAAAAGAGAGCACGTATCAGCAGGCTATATTGGTTCGTAAATGTACAAATTATTTTGAAATGTTTCAACTTCAAGTGAGTGAATTGTCATATTAATTATAAACGCGGAATGGATAGTCTGAATTCTGAAAACAAGAAAGAGTCTCTTCACACTTGTATTTTTAATTTACAAAGTGAAACTTGGATTTGCTTACCAAGATGGAGATTGGAGGAGGTCCGCTTTCAACTAAAAATTTGGGTGTGTCTGATTCCGTAATACCGGTATTAAACATATATTATGACTCTAACTTCTCGACTTGTCTGTTTGAGATATATAATTATATATATTTTTCAAAGAGAATATATAATTATAGATATAGAAATGACCGATTATTGATTTTAGTTTTAAAAACTTGTATTTTAAAAAGAGAAAATCAATAATAACCACAACTATTATATAAATTTTATTTTTAACCACATACGAAAATTTATATGTTAATAGCCATTTAAAAAAAAATATCAGTGTATGTCCGTAAATTACAAAAATATCATTGGATTTGATTTTTTTTTTTTTAAAAAAAAAAAACTGAAACCAAACTTGAAATCATGACTAAAATCCGGAACCAAACTTGAAACCACGGTTAGGAACTTGAAACTTGAAATCTTGCTTAAATTGAAATGTTGAAACTTGAAATCTTGACTAAATTGAAAGTTGAAACTTGAAATGTTCTGGGTTTTTAAGCTTTTCGTTTTCAAATTTTGAAACTTGAAATGTTGTCTAAATTGAATTGTTGACTGAATTGAACTATTCAAACTTGAAATATTCTGGGTTTATAGTATTTCGTTTTCTTTCATTTTTTTCAGCAGATCTAATCGTCTGTGGAGGGGGAGCTCAACGGCGTTGCTGGTCGGTCGTGAAGCCCAGGCGACGGTACTTTGGCAAGCATTCGATGACATGTGAGAGAGAAAGGAAAGGAGAGAGAAAGAGAGAAAGAAAGAAGAGAGAGAGCTGTGGGAGAGAGAAGAGAGGATGGGTGAGAGAGAGGAGGCCGGCGACGGTTCGTCGACCTCCGTAAGGATGCCGGCGACGGTTCACCGACGAGAGAGAGACGAAAAGAGAGAGAGAGACAAAAAGAGAGAGAGAGATCGAGGAGAGAGAGGAAGGAGAGAAAAAAAATAAGAAAAGAGAGAAAGTGTTTGAGGATGGTTTTTATATGTGGACATTCAAATAATTTCTCAAAAAAATGGCTATTAACAAATAAATTTTCGTATATGGTTAAAAACAAAATTTTCATAATAGTTGTGGTTAATTTTAGCAATTTCCACTATTTTAAATCACTGTCTTTTGTTGTAATGTTTAATTTTTTTGAAGTTTTATTACACTATGTTTTCTAATCTTGTATTATATGTAGGAGAAAAATTTAGAATGTGTACCTTATATCAGTTGTTGTTGAATTGAACCGAAAACTGTTTTGAACTATATTTTATATCGAACTACATATTGCTACAACCTATAAAAATAAAAATTGTGTGTTTTAAGGAACATCATTATTGACGTTTTCCATAAGATACTATTTACCCCACCAATCGGGTGTTGCATCGGGTTATACAAATATGCGTTCAAGATACAATGAAGCATTGGTGTCAAATGTCGTTGTGCACTAACGATATTAGAACGTGAACATCTTTGACTTTTGCAGGCTTGCCAAGATACGAAATTCTATAATTGTACAATTGATAGAATATCGGTAATTTAATGCAAGAAAATAATGTGACAACATGTGTTTATTTTAAAGTGAGAAAATAGGGAGGAGAGGTCACAGTCCAAACTTTCCAAGTTAACCAAATTCTGGTATCTCAAATGGTGTAGGAATGGGCATTTTATAGAGTGGTTTGCACCCATTCGTTAAACATTGCAACCTTTGTTGCTTTGCACCCATTCATGAAATGATGTAACCTTGAGTTTTGCAGCATATGATCGCTTGTGATGTTTTTTTTCTCTAGGTCAGTCCAATTTTATGAAATGATGTAACCTTTAGGCATAACGTTGTATTTTTTCACTCAATAAGATACACATACACCATTTGGAATAGTTATGACTTTTGTCAATGATTTCTGGAAAGTTGAATCCTTTCCATTCCATTTCAATTTATTTGAAAATGTTCCAATAATTTTTTTTTTTGTTTTTATGTAATATTTTAATACTTCATAAAAATAAAAACATTACAACAAAAAACACTGATATCAAAAATATCTTTAAACTTAAAATACTGAAACTAAAATCAATAATCGGCGATTTCTATATCTATAATTATATATTCTCTTATATATATATATAGAAATCTTATTGATTTTACTTTTAAAATCTTGTATTTTAAATCACTGTCTTTAGTTTTAATTTTATGTAATATTTTAATACTTCATAAAAATACAAAAATTGCAACAAAAAACACCGATGTCAAAAATATCTTTAAATTTTCAGAACTGGTATATTCAATGAAATTGATATTTATCTTAATTTTTCATGTATGTTATTATTATTCTTGTTTTGAATTTTTTTTTAGTCCAATGTGATCCATATCCATGAGCCAACCCACCAGGATAACGGGCCTAGACAGCCAAGCCCAGCTCACCTAATTGCAAGACTTGTGAATTTCTACATGTCGATGCCTAGAAAAGATTGGTTGACAAAAGACCTGAATAGTTATGGTCCATGTATATTTGGTACTATCTTTAATAATATTTTTTTTTAAACCTCAATTTACTTGCATCTTTAACTATCATCATGGGCCGTTTTAAGTTGCTCCATTGTATGTGGTATTTGAAAAAAAAAAAAAAAACTAAGGATTGCAACCATATCATTTTAGTTTTAGATATAGACCCGAAACGAATATCAGTTATTTATTTATTTAATTCGGATATGGTTATGGACACAGGGATCCAGCTCTAAATTTTGCTATATTTGTGGAACAATTTTTTTTTTTTCTTTCCTTAAACAAGGGAAAGCAATTGAAAGGTGATAAGATTCCCAAAAGAATTGTCCACATTATGCCGTCCAAATTCACTAATAGAACTATAGAAGTTAAAACATCATTGATGCTACCTTAAAGGCTTAACCTTGTGGTTTCTTTTTCTTTTTTTATTTAGAAAACCTTGTGGTCCTTTTGATCTTGTATATTAATCAATAGAGAAAAATGAAAATAATGTACACAAGTTGCAACTATTTTTTTATTTTGTTTTACTTTATTGAGCCCAAGTAGACATATTAAATACTAACCATATATGGTAAAAAGGAGAAAAACAAATCATGATTTTTTTTTTTTTGCTTTTTGATAAGGAATGTCGACAAATATTCTTAGCATTTTTTTAGAGTATCTCCAAGGCAAGAGTGACTCGTAAAAAAAAGAGATGACACGTAGAATAAATAGAAAATCTATTAAAAAATAGATCTCTAAAAGCACCTCCAGTGCAAGAGGGGCTTACGAAAAAAGAGATATTACGTAGGATTAATTGACATTCTATTAATAAATCTTTTTCAAATGTACCTATAAAAAAAAAAGATATCACATAGGATTAATAGAAATTATGTTAATAAATCTTTCTCAAATGCACTCCTGCATATTCGTCTACTTTCAGACAGTCTATTGTACAACTATTTTTTTGGTTGACTCAACAAGTATTTAAATCTAACATTAATTTTTCATCTATTTTTAGTAAAGAAATAAAAATATAAAACGGGGAAAAAAAATTGTCACGTCATTAAAAAAATTATGTTTTAGACGGAAGCATTGGAGATTAAATTTTGAGTTGATTGTCTATTAAAGGATCGTCTGTTTTTTTTTTTGTCTGAAGATTGAATAGTCTTGAATTTTTTTGAAAACTGAATGGAGACTGAAATATGAACCTGAATGACATATTTATTTTCCTCATATTTGAATATACTGTTAACATGTTTGATTTTTGAAAATAAAATTGTCTGAAAATAAGTAATTTTACATTTATACTTATACTAATTTAAAAGAAATAATTTGACATGCACCATTATTTATAAGATTTTTTATGTTCTTCTGCAAACAAAATTCAATTTAACAAAACAAAAAAAATTATCAAAAAATATAATTTTGCATGTTCTGTAAAAAAAATTCAAGTTCAATTTATTGTTAAAAAAAAGTTCAAGTTCAATATGTACTGAATGCAAAAAAAAAATTATTAGTTTTTTTTTTAAATAGGTTCTTGAATTATATATGTATATATAATTATTATATAACATTTTCAAACCACAAAATCGAATCAGTATGATAGACAAATTTATTAAGTACGAGAAGAATAATTAGATAAAAAATATATATACAGAGTTCTTACCAGGATTTGGTAGGAGCTAAAGAAATTCAATTATTCAATTCCATGAAAAGAGTTCAAGTTATTGTTAAAAAAAATGAGTTCAAGTTCAATATGTATCGGATGCAACAAAAATTATTGAATTTTTTTAAAATAAGTTGTATATATATATATATATATATATTATATGTATATAGATTTATTGAGTACTAGATGAATAGTTAGATAAAAAAATATATACATAATTGTTACCAGGATTTGGTAAGAGCTAAATAATTTCAATTGTTCAATTCCATGAAATTTCAATATAAAGAAGTGATTAGGTTTTTTTTTCTTTCTAAAACCCGTTTAAAATAGGAAATATGTTTTATATATATATAAGAATTCTACACCATATCAAATTAGAATAAATTTGGAAATATATCTTTTCTAGGAGGATAGACTTGGAGGTGAATATGTTAATTGTAATCAAATGATTTGAAATTAAGTTAAAAGTCAGGATTTCGTATTTTTTATTTTAAGTTGTTTTTTTTCTATACTTTTAAGTTGTTTGACCACTTAAAAAAAACAAACAAAACAACTTAATGAGTTCAATTCGGACTCATTAAGTTTTAAGTGAAAAAAATAAATGACCCTTAAATCTATTTTATGCCAGTTCTCTGGATATCGTTGTCATATCAATGATTATTGATTTGCAATTCACATTTGCTTTGGAGATACTCAAATGCAACTGTACATATTCAACCACGGTGATGAAAAAAGGAAAAAAAATAGATACGTCATTAAAAATAATTATATTTTAAAAAGAAGCATTAGAGACCAATTTTGAGTTGATTGTCTGTGAAGTTTATATTTATACCACATATGAAGTAAATCTCTTGACATTATTATTATATCAACGATTTTTGGTATGCAAACCGATTTTAAGTTAATGTATTTTATTTTACGTTAGTAGTTGTTGTAGCATAATTTTTTTGGGTGCATTTTACACCCTTGCTTTTCACTTTTAGTGATATTTTGTAGGGGTGGGCACCAACCCTACAACCCAACCCAACCCAACCCAACCCGGCCAACCTAACATAACCTGGCTAGATTGGGTTGGGATGCTTTTAATATTGGGTTGGATTGGGTTGATAAAATATAACACCAACCAGACAACCCGACATTAACAATAAAAAATAAATTAAATAATTTTATTTATTATTACATCTATTATGAAATCTCATTTTTTAAAATATTTAAAAATTTTACTCATACACCATTTATAATATTGTAAATGATAAATATAAATACATAATTTTAAATATTTTATACCATAAATATATAATACATTTATTAAAAACATGCAATTATATTAGCTTCGTCTTTTGTATTAAATGACACATCCTTAATTATACTTTAAAATGTATATATATATATATATATTTTTACGATTTGATTCAGAATTTGGTAGAAAAAATTTAATAATTGTATATAAAATCAAAATATTATGTTTGTTGAAATAAATAATAGATTATCCAATTACAAGATATTCGACGAAATGATTATAATTGTAAAATTGATGGGAGGCTTAGATAGGGATTTTCCAAGTTGGATGAATTGTTATATTTTTATTTTTTTTAATTATGCAACAAATATTTAAACAATTTTTATTAAATGTTGTGATTTGATTTTGATACATTTAAGAAATATAAACTAAATGTGGTATGATATTTGGGTGAAAAATTAATTTAAATTTTAATTTTTATATAACAAAATTTAACTTCTAATATATTTTTTCTATTGGGTTTAAAAAGCCCAACTCGGTCAACCCAACCCAACCAAACCAGATAAATATTGGGTTGGGTTGGGTTAAAATTTACGTTAGGTTGGATTGAGTCGAAAATTTTTCAACCAAATCCAACCCAACTCGAAAACGTCTGCCCCTAATATTTTGAGTTGTAAAGTAAATCGGGACGTATATTTTAATATGTAAAAATGATGAAAATAAGATAATAAAAACTAAATAATTTACATATTTATTATTGGTCGAGTGATTTTGCATATCTCTTTTTATTCTTTTTTTTTTTAAATGAAATAAAAAGAGAATTCGAGTTTGGCAATTGGAGCCGCCACACCTTACGTGATTAAAAAAAAAGAAAAAAGAAAAGAAAAGAGAGAGCATTTGGATGATGTGTATCTTAATTTAATCGAAAGAAAGATCAAAAGATCATATATATGGGTCCTACTAGGGGTGGGCGTTGATTGGACCGGTTCGGTTTTCTATAGACCCGACAAAAAAACGATAAAATCCAGTTTTTGAAAAAGTAAACCGATCCAATCAATTGTGATGTAGAACAAGTGGCTGAGTCCTACATGGCTTGGTGGGACCATCCTAAATCCAAGATTAAATGACCTTAATTGAAGGGAATCAGCGAGATCTTCAGAAGTCAAAACCTTTGGTGTTGAGGCACAACTTTTTTCGGCCAAATTCTATCATTTAGACCCAGAAATCTCAGTTCTTTCCTTTTTAGGAAATTTCCTTTTTAGTCATAAGTTGACTTTGACAAGCCAGAATCACCTACTGTTAATTCCGATTTGTTTATGGTCGTTAGTGTATTTTATTTCCGTAACTTTTATGATTTCGCTATTTTTGACAGTTTCGCTATTTATGACAGCTTTTGGTATGTAATCCCGTTTCTTGTCCAACAAGAATTTGAGTTAGGATTCTTTCGCTTTAAATAGCCTTGTAAGCCGAAAGGATCAAACAGCTTATTATTCAATAAAAAATTCATAAGTTTTAACTTTATTCTGGTGGATTTCAGTTTTCAGTAGAATTTAGACGTTGGTCTAATTCTTGTTACGTTTTCATTGCGTCAATTGGTATCAAAGCACAGATTTGCCGATCTCGATGTCAACTAACGGAGAAGGAGACAAAAACCATACTGACGGTGATCGTGGGGTTGATGCCTTGTGGGCAGTGGTGGAGGAACAACGACAATAATTAAGGGAGATTCGTGAATTGCTTGTCAGGATGAACCTCAACGCTAACAACAGGCAACCGCAACCGAATAACATAGTGTGAGCTGAGGGATTTGCCTGAGGCTTACTTGTTAACAGAAGACGTACCCCTCGTCATCAACCCGATAGCGAGGATGACTCTGAAAATGAACGAGATAGAGGATATGGTGTTAATCAACCAGTGAGACGATCGAGAGAGCATGACTACTACCGGTTGAAGGCAGATCTTCCAAGCTTTAATGGATATCGACGAATAGAAGATTTTGTTAACTGGATCACCGAATTAGAGCTGTTCTTCAAGATGATGGAGATTCCAGAAGAGAAGATGGTCAGATTTGTTGCCTTTAGGCTGAAAGGAGGGGCTACAGTCTGGTGGGATCAATTGTAGAAGAACAGTCAGCGACAAGGAAAGGCGATTGTGAGAACCTGGCGTAGAATGAAACAGCTAATAATGGGTAGATTTCTGCCACTAGACTATGAGCAATATTTATTCCAGTTGCTTTAAAATTGCTCACAGGGGACCAAGTCGGTGTTTGATTACACGGTAGAATTTTCTAGGCTCTCAGAGCGAAATAATCCGAGTGAAACAGAGGGGCAACGCGTAGCCAGATATCTCAACGGGTTGAGGCCGTCACTTCGAGATAAGATCAGATTGCAAGTGCTATTGACTATGGATGAAGCTCACAATATGACGCTAAAGGCCGAATTGCTGGAACTTAGAGTTGGAAACCCTGGTTTCCGAAGGAACAATTCTGAGTCATCATTCCCTAACAGAGACAAGGGTGTTCAATCATCGGTTCTAGCAAACCAACCAAAAGGAGTTAATGGAGAAGAGGGTAGTAGTAGCAGTCAAACAACAGTGCCTGCCAACAGAAACGTGCCTAGAAATCTTAATCTAAATCCGTATGCTAGGCATACACCAGGAACTTGTTATTGATTTAGAAAAACTGGTCATCATTCGAATGCATGTCCTGATCGTCGACCAGTAAATTGGGTAGAAGGATGTGAAGAAGATTCAGATGTTCCTGACTATGAAGAAGAAGATGACTTGTATGAGGGAGCAGAATTCGCTAAAGAAGATGGTGAGTGGGTTAATTGTGTGGTGCAATGGGTATTGTACGCACCAAAGCAAGAGGACCACAGTTAGTGTAACAATTTATTTCGATCTTGCTGCACAATGAGTCAAAAAGTCTGTGACCTGATCGTGGACAGTGGAAGTTGTGAGAACTTTGTCGTGAAGAGGTTGGTGGAACACCTGAAGTTGCCAACCGAAAAACATCCCAATCCGTATACTATTGGCTGGATCAAAAAAGGACCGACAGTAAAGGTAACTGAGATTTGTCGTGTTTCTATTTCTATTGGTAAGGTATATAAGGAGGATGTAGTTTGTGATGTGATTGATATGGATGCTAGCCATGTATTGTTAGGTCGGTCATGGCAGGATGATGTCGATATTACTTTTAGGGGTCTGGATAACACTTACTTATTTACCTGTGGATCACATAAAATTGCTATGGCTCATTCCAAACGTCAGACATACCTAACAAGCCCTCTGAAACGGAGAAACAGTCTTTTCTAACTTGACCGGATCCGACACAGAATTCGTGGCAGACGTTAAGGGTGCACAAGAGGTCTATGCTTTAATGGTTAAAGCTCTTATGGTAGAGGGGGAAGAAACACCAGTGGTAACTGTTCCTGAGAAAATACAGTCGTTGCTGGAACAATTCAAAGGTATTAATTCAGAAGATTTGCCCAGCAACTTACCTCCATTAAGAGACATTCAGCACCATATAGACCTTATACCTGGGGCGAGTTTGCCTAACCTGTCACATTACCGAATGAGTCTAAAAGAGAATGACATTCTAGGGGAGAAAATAGAAGAATTATTGCAGAAGAGTTTCATACGTGAGAGCATGAGCCCATGAGCAATTCCCACGTTGCTAACACCAAAGAAGGATGAGAGTTGGCACATTTGTGTGGACAGTTGAGCTATCAACAAAATAACCGTCAAATACCGATTTCTGATTCCCCGCTTAGATGACATGTTGGATCAATTGGAGGGTTCGAAGCTGTTTTCGAAGATTGATCTACGCAGTGGGTATCACCAAATTCGGGTAAGGCCTGAGGATGAATGGAAAATGGAGTTCAAGAGCAAGGATGGTTTGTATGAGTGGCTGGTTATGCCGTTCGATCTATCAAATGCACCCAGTACTTTCATACGGGTGATGAATCAGGTATTGAGGTCTTTTGTGGGAAAGTTTGTTGTTGTTTATTTTGATGACATTCTTATCTATATTAGGACTGAAGAAGAACATGTGGAGCAGTTGCGGGAGGTGTTAAAAGTTTTATAGAAAAGTCAATTGTTTCTTAATCTGAAGAAATGCAGTTTTATAACTAACAGTTTGTTATTTTTGGGTTACATGGTGAGTTCAGAAGGAATTCATGTGGACGAAGAGAAGGTGCGAGCAATTCGAGAATGTCTTGCGCCTAAAACCATGAGTGAAGTTCGGAGTTTTCATGGCTTAGCTACTTTCTATCGCCGGTTTATTCAGAATTTCAGTACTGTCATGGCACCGATAACAGAATGTATGAAGAAGGGTCGATTTCAGTGGGGAGAAGAAGCAGAGATGAGTTTTACGTTAATCAAGGAGAAATTGTGTACTGCACCAGCACTGGCTTTACCTAATTTTGAGAAGATTTTTGAAGTGGAGTACGATGCTAGTAGGGTGGGAATTGGAGCTGTACTGTCCCAAGAAAAGTGACCAGTAGCTTTCTTTAGCGAGAAATTAAGTGAAGCTCGCCAGAAGTGGAGTACTCATGATCAGGAGTTCTACGCAGTGGTCAGAGTCTTGAAGCACTGGGAACATTACCTAGTACAGAGGGAGTCTGTATTGTACACCGACCATCAAGCTTTGAAGTTTATCAATAGTCAGAAGAACTTAGACAACATGCATGTCAGGTGGGCCACTTTCCTTCAGAAATTTCCTTTTGTTATCAAGAACAAATCAGGGGTTCTGAACCGAGTTGCTGATGCATTGAGTCACTGTGCCACCCTGCTCGTAACCCTAGCTCATGAGATTGTTGGGTTTGATTCTTTGAAGGAGTTGTATGAAGAGGATGAAGATTTTAAGGAAATCTGGTCCAAGTGTATTGAAAAATAGCCTATCAGTGATTTTCATGAAAATGATGGGTATCTGTTTCGTGGCAATCGTTTGTGTATTCCCAGAACGTCTCTACGAGAGAAATTAATCAGAGACTTGCACGGTGGTGGATTGAGTGGACACTTGGGACGAGACAAAACAGTGGCAAGCTTGGAGGAACGGTATTTCTGGCCATAATTGAAACGAGATGTTGGGAATTTTGTGCAAAGATGTTACACTTGTCAGGTGTCTAAAGGTCAGTCACAAAATACTGGTCTTTATATGCCTTTACATGTTCCTAACAATATCTGGGAGGACTTGTCTATAGATTTTGTGTTGGGACTACCCCGTACCCAGCGAGGAGTAGATTCGGTTTTCGTGGTGGTTGACAGGTTTTCAAAAATGGCTCACTTTATCCCTTGCCGAAAGACCTCTGATGCTTCACACATAGTCCGACTATTTTTCAAAAAAGTGGTCCGACTACATGGGGTACTGCAGTCAATTACCTCTGATCGTGACACGAAATTCCTTAGCCACTTTTGGTTGACCTTACCGAAAATGTTCAACACATTTCTGAAATGAAGTACTACTGCTCACCCAAAAACTGATGGACAAACGGAAATGACAAATAGAACCTTGGGAAATCTGGTCTGTTGCGTTTTCAGAGATAAGCCGAAACAGTGGGATCATGCATTGTCTCAAGTTGAGTTTGCCTACAACTGTGTTGTATATAGTGTCACGGGAAAATCTCCTTTTGCTGTGACATATGTGTCACCACCGAAGCACACTGTGGATTTAATTCATTTACCAAAGGGTCCGAGAGTTAGTGTTGTTACAGAAAACATGGCTACTCAGGCTCAAGCAGTGCAAACGGAGGTGAGACAGAAACTGGAAGAAACCAATGCGAAATATAAGGCAGCTGCATACAAGCATAGACGTCGGAAGGAGTTTGAGGAGGGCGACTCAGTAATGATTTTCTTGCGCAAAGAAAGGTTTCCGGTTGGGACTTATAACAAACTGAAGCCCAAGAAGTATGGTCCGTATCAGATTCTGAAAAAGATCAATGATAATGCATATGTGATCGACCTACCTGAGACCATGGGAATTTCCAATACCTTCAATGTTGTTGATTTGTTCCAGTATCATGCAGAAGAGCCTCTTTATCCTGAGCCTAACTCGAGGTCGAGTTCTTTGTAAGTAGAGGGGACTAATGTAAAACAAGTGGCTGAGTCCTACATGGCTTGGTAGGATCATCCTAAATACAAGATTAAATGACCTTAATTGAAGGGAATCGACGAGATCTTCAGAAGTCAAAACCTTCGTTGTTGAGGCACGACCTTTTTCGGCCAAATTCCATCATTTAGGCCCCGAAATCGCAGTTCTTTCCTTTTTAGGAAATTTCATTTTTAGTCATAAGTTGACTTTGACAAGCCAGAATCACCTACTGTTAATTCCGGTTTGTTTATGGTCGTTAGTATATTTTATTTCCGTAACTTTTGTGATTTCGTTATTTTTGGCAGTTTCGCTATTTATGGCAGCTTTTGGTATGTAATCTCATTTCTTGTCCAACAAGAATTCGGGTTAGGGTTCGTTCACTTTAAATAGCCTTGTAAGCCGAAAGACTCAAATAGCTTATTATTCAATAAAAATTTCATAAGTTTTAACTTTATTATGGTGGATTCCAGTTTTCAGTAAAATTTAGACGTCGGTCTAATTCTTGTTACGTTTTCACTGCGTCAAATTGACATTTGTCAACCGATAAAAAACCAACCGAATTGGATCGGTTCAGTTCGGTTCGATTTTTTCGGTTTTAGACTTATTGCCGAAAAACCTGTATTGCTGAAACATGATTAGATACTGACACAAAATAATCGATTAGATACTAACATAAAATTACAGGCAAGCACCACAAATGGAAACTTATAAGTGTAATCACAGAAAAATGGGTAAAGAAGAAATGAACCTTGAAGAAGAAATTAACTAGAAATTAACTAAAAATTAATAAATGCCACCCAAAAAAAGAAAACAACGACAGAATAAACAGAACAGCAACACGTGTAGATAGGCTAAAGCGAAATCAACACTTATACATTAAAGCAAGGTGAAGACTACTCAATGGAGACATTTTATCAAACACTTAACATACAACTGTGAATTGCACTTACCCATTAAGCAATTCAATTGAATGAAAGAGATTGTCAAACTAAAATTTCTCACAAGTTCGAACTTATTAATGAACTTTGATAATAATAATAATAATAATAATAATAATAATAATAATAATAAAACTCATTCTGCAGTTTTTGCTTCTTGAAACTAATTCTACTATATACTAATTACTAACAAGTAGAAATGATGAGGAATGTCACCTTTTTTTGGTCCGTTGAAGTGATGTCATCGTTATAATAAGATAAGTTTAAAAGGCACCTATTATGGTGAGCTACCGAAATTGCCCTTAAATATTGATTCTTTATTCTTTAAAAGCTGTCGTCCAAAAAAGTTGTCTGAAAATCAATCAACTACTCTATATTTTCTTCAGAAAACGAGCTTCATTCCAGATATTGCACAAGAAGGTAAATTAATATTTCTGATATTCATTTCCATTTTTTCTTTTATTTCTGTGTGGTATAACACTGTATGAATATTTATGAATATGTTGTCTCAATTTTTTTTGTTTATGTCTGGGAGTTGTAAACTTTTAAAAAATAATGAATGAACATGTATGTATATTTTTTTGTATATATATTTGGCCGAGTTGAGTTGAAGTGGTGCAAACAAGTTTAAAATCTTCGGCATAAAAGCTGGAAAGCATTTAAAAAAAGCTCGAAACATTTGAAAAAAAGCTCGATCCATAAAATAAATGCTCGATCCAAAAAATAGATGCTGGATACGTTAAAAAAAAAACTCGATCCCTCAGAAAAAAAAATCGATTTCTCAGAAAAAAAGCTCGATCCCTAGAAAAAAAGCTCGATCCCTAGAAAAAAAGCTCGATCATTGACAAAAAAACCTTGATCTTTCACAAAATAAGCTCGATCCCGCACAAAAAAAGCTCAATTCCTCACAAAAAAGGTCTAGCAATATTTGAAAAAAGCTCGAGCCATATGAATAAAAGCTCGAGCCATATAAAAAAAAGCTCGATGATGTACAAATAGAGCTCGGTCTTGAACCAAAAAAGATTGATCCCGTTAGAATAAGCTCGATCATGTACAAAAAAGGCTCGATCATGTACAAAAACGGCTCGAGTATGTACAAAAACGGTCAGAGCATGTACAAAAACGGCTCAACCATGTAAAAAAAAAGCTCGATCAGTAAAAAAAAGCTTGATTGGTTACACTTTTGATTTTTGTTTAATCCTTTATAATTGTAAATTTAATATTAAATTTTTATTTCTTAATAATGGTTTATGATGATGGTTTTGACAGGAAAATGGATAGGGTGAGAATAGTCATATCATACAACGGTAGATGAGAGCAATTACCCGACGGAAATCAGAGGTATTTAGATTCCGATAACCAAGGTTTGTATGTGTCAAAGAATTTGAGTTACGATGAACTGGTGTCGATCGTGCAAACCATTGTGAAGTTTGATGAGAACAAATACAGTGTTGATCTACAGTCTATATCAATTGTTCCTGGGACTACATGTCGTACATTTATAAGAAACAATGATGATGTTCAGTTTATGCTAGGGAAAGATAGGGTGATCCCTCAAGTTTGTGTTAGTCTAATCGAGAGGCCAGTAAGAGGTGTCATTGGTGAAGATATCCCTGATCGTGATAACACCCAACAATTTCGATCGTCAGGCGGAAACAACCAGTTGTTCAAAGAAAGAAGTGGGATTGATGGTCGGGAAAATATATGTGCTATCCCACCGGAAGTAGCGCCCATGATAATATACCGGGACCTCAATTCGACGATGTATTTGGTTGTCAAATTGAGATGAATGGTAGACAGTACAACCACCAATACAATGAGATCTACAATAAGCAGAATACAACACTGAATGTTAGGGTGATTCATGAGGTGGATAATGAGGGAAATTTCAATTCTGTGGAAAATGTAGAGGACAGTCAGAATGATGAAAAACCTGTCCAAACAGAAAGACGTGTAAGACATGTACACAGATTTAATTCCAGTGCACCAGATATAACTGGGACCTTCGAGGTTCGGGCTAATGTAACTCTAGATGATTCTGATAATGCCATAACATGGGTTATTCCAAGTGCAGAATCATACTCGTTTGGTATGGGTGTAAGCAGGAACTTTGTTGAAGATGAGCCTACAAGCATGATATATAAAGGGTAATTTTTTCCAACGAAAAAGGATTTGAAGAGACTAGTAGGCCATTTTGCAACGCGGCAGAACTTCGAGTGGAAGGTGAAAAGGTCCAATAAGACAACATTACATCTAGTTTGTTTGATGGGAAATTGTACATGGAAGTTAAGAGCGGTGAAGAGAGATGAAGGCACATACTTCAAGTAAGAAGTTTTGTCAACGAACACACTTTTCTGTTAGAGAAAATTCACCACCGGCACCGACAAGCTAGTGCAGTCATAATTGGAGAAGTTATGGCATCTAGACTTCAACAACAAGATGGTCGACTAATGCATCCGAAGGACATAATCGTCGACATGAAATCAATGTGTGGAATCCAAATCATGTACAGTAAGGCACACACCACCCTCGATTATGCGCTGTAACTGACATATGGAACGCATGAGGAAACCTTCCAACTGCTTCCATCATTTGGTTACGTTTTGGAACAATAAAATCCATGCACAATCACTGACTTACAGTGCGACAAAGATGCTAAATTTCTGTACTTCTTCATGTCGATTGGTGCCTCACTTAGAGGATTCCGGACTTGAATGCTTCTAGTCATTGCCGTTGATGGTACCCATTTGAAGGGACGATTCCGGGGTACAATGTTTGTTGCAACAGC
The DNA here is from genome assembly GCA_032871835.1 of Dipteronia dyeriana. Lineage (NCBI taxonomy): Eukaryota > Viridiplantae > Streptophyta > Magnoliopsida > Sapindales > Sapindaceae > Dipteronia > Dipteronia dyeriana. The sequence continues at coordinate 1,034,529 of CM065295.1, forward strand.
ACAAGATGGGAACGAACAGGTGTATCCAATTGCTTTTGGGTACAGCGACTCAGAAAAAAACCTTTCATGGGAATGGTTTTTGGATTGCTTGAAGGGTGCCCTATGTTATATTGATGAGCTAGTTTTCATTTCCGATAGGCATGCAAACATTGAAGCAGAGATTTCTAAAGTGTTCCCTTATGCCACCCATACCATATGTTGCTGGCACTTTGCTGAAAATATTAAGAAGCGATTTCATAGGAAGGATGTTGCCGTAATAATGGACAAAACAGCCCGCGCATACACCGAGTTTGAATATAACCGACATATGGAAGAGTTAAGAAACTTACACCAGAATGCATATGATTATGTAATTGATGCCGGTCCACACAAGTGGTCCCGTGTACACTGACCGGAAAGAAGGTACAGGGTGATGACAACAAATGCTGCAGAATGCATAAACTCATGCCTAAAATTTGCACGCCAACTGCCTATGTTGACTCTGGTTGAGTTCATAAGGAATATGTTGCAACGGTGGTTTCACGATCGCTATAGAGCTGCACAAACCATGCGTCATCAGTTGACTGATGCAGTACATCTTGTTCTCTTAAAACGTGTGGAGAAGTGTGGTTTTTTGACCGTAAATCCAGTAGACTGGAATATTTTCTTAGTCAAACGGTCTGGAAAAAAGTGGACTGTTGACTTAGCCCAGAAGACTTGTACTTGCAACAAATTCCAAATGGATCATTTTCCATGTTATCACGCTCTTGCGGCGATACGGTACATTACTTTCAAGCTGTACTGTGAGGTGATTATTACTGAAACGTGAATCTGATCATTTTCAATGTTTTTTTATAGGGAGCGAAACTTGGACTTTACAACTTTGTGTTCGGACTACTACAAGAGACAGACATTTATTGACACGTACTCGATTCCTATTATGCTGGTGGGCCATCCAAACACTTGAGTTGTGCCATCTGACATTGCTTAGAGGGTGATTTTGAATCCAAACTCTAGGAAACAAGCCGGACGCCTGAGGGCGGGTCGCCATGTCTTGTCTTCGGAGAGGACAGCTACACAATCCTGTAGAAGATGTGGACAACCAGGGCATAATTCCAGGAGATGTTTTAATCCACCTATGATTAATAAAGGTCCAAGCAGGGGTGTTCCCGATGAATACCGCCGTAAGTGTAGCATCTGTCATTCAATTGGACACAATAAACAGACGTGCCCTAACATTGACTCTAATAAGGAATGAATGACAAAGTTTTGATCACATTGTAAACATTTGGAATTGTATCAGATTGTAATAATTGGGAATTGCAATAATTACTTATTAATGAATGAATAATGAATGAATTAATATTCATGAATTAATTATATGTCTTTGTACATAAAAAATGGTAACATACAACCAATCACTAGACGGGCCTGGAGTTACAAAAAATCTCCACAATCGTTTTCTCCCGGATGATTCCCATGTCGTCTTCTGACCAATCAAAAAGCCTTCGACCTGCCAGTAAGTACTCGATAAGTCTCAAAGTACGGGGACCACCGTTACCTCTGCAATTGGACACATAAAACACTGTTAGAATCTTAAAGAATATCTAAGCACGTGAATGAAATAGAATGTCTTACGATTTTTTTTGTAGGGGGACTGTAAAAGTGAGGACCACGCTGACCGAGAAGGGCTTATTTTCTTTAGGGAATGACTGACGACCACCTCGTCGTGCAGTGTGGAACCCCGCGTCATTCAACATAGACGGTAAAAACCACCATAATGTTCGTACCTGCTGCTTCATGATATAATGAGGAACTTCCTGTCTCCAGGGGTCAAATATCTCAATCTTCCCGAGAATAAGGTCCACGGTCACCACCAGCCAATGTTGGCCCTCAACATTGCATGGAATCAGGACCTGTAATAGTATGCATAAGGTGTTAGGTCAGGATATACTAACAGTTTATATTTTAAATCATTTCCATCGTCTAACACTTACCAGGTCAACCTATTGCCATGGGCGGTTTCCACTCTTGGTTGCTCCACGGACCGTCTGAAGGTCCTCTTCCAACCATCGGGACTGTAACACATTCCACCTTGCCGTGGTCACAGTCCCATGCGAATTACGAGGCATCATCCTCTCCCACATGTACAACATAAGTGGCTGTACATACAATCATTGACAATATCGTATTAATAATACAAAACCATAAAATGCGATTCGATTCTAAAAATTTATAACTACTTACATAAAATTGTGTATCCAATACGTTGATCCTCTGGTTGTACACATTAGGGAATCCTCTCTGACGCTTGCAAGAATATGGAGGTATGCATCCATATGCTGACAAACAATAAAACCACCGTAATTGTTAACAATACAACATTACTTACACAAACGTTAATATGAAAATCACGTAAGTATGTACCAAGTCCTCCAAGTCCATGAAGTTGGACTGCATACGTATGAACCATCTGGCGACCATTGGTGTCAGCACGTCGACATCATGTCTGTTTAATGATTGAATTAGCTTAGCTTTACGTAAATTTGAATAAACATTAAATATACAACCATTTTTATTAGATGAAGTTGGACTCACAGTTCCCCGTTGATGTTCCTCTTGAAGGCTTTGTATGCCGCAAGCTGGTCAGCGTCCACTAGTCCGTGGGGGTCAAAAATATGTTCCACGAACACGGGTTGTGTCCTCAACCTCTTTGGACGGCATGGATCTTTGTAAGGGATCATCAACTACCATCCGCGCTTAACTAAACACTTAGATGTAATGGTCGGTATAAGAGACCGCTCAGCCTGGGTCAACATGGTGGGTGGGGAAGTGGACAGCGCCGACGCGGCAGATGTCCTGGGTGGGGGAGGGGACTGCTTCTACGCCATAGACATGTTGGGTGGGGGGGACCGGGCTGATGCCACAGACGTACTGGGTAGGGGAGGGGACCGCACCGACGCCACACATGTGCTGGGTTGGGGAGGGGACCGCACCAATGCCACACATGTACTGGGTGGGGGAGACGACCGTTGTGGCTGAATCAATGTGCTGGGAGGTAGAGGGATCGATGTGCTGAAAGGTGAGGGGGTCGATGTGCTGGGAGGTGGGGGGACTGCTGAGCCTGGGTGGACCCAAATAGAACAGCTGGGAGGTCCGACCCAACTGATGTACGTGAACCAAGCCTACTATCACTGGTATGCGACTGAGGTTACCTCTCCGGACCTACCCCCCTGGTAGACGGGTTCTGACTATGTCCAACTGTCATGTCTGTCCCCCCCGTATACCTATCAGTCAAACCTCTGGGACTAAAGTCTGGATCCGGAGGTGGGGGGTCATCCTGGTGTGTACGCACGGTCGACCCCCTGAATACCCCGGATCATATCCAATAACACTTGGTGTTGTTGCTGACGATCCTCATCACTCTTCCGGATCATATCCACCAACTCTAAGTGTTGACGATGTCTATCCTCCTCACTCTTCCGAAGGGCTTCACGCACATCGTTCAACATATCTGCCCACAGAGCCTGAAATTATGTCTACATTGTTAGTATAAAACTATCAACACGTGTTAATAAAAAACACTGAACTTTGTTTTCAACTTACCTCTCCATCACGTCCAACCGGCCCACGGGAATCCCCTATAGATATACCATGTCCGGGGGTGGTAAACCGAACCCGCCTATGCCTATGCCTATGCCTATGCCTTTCTGGTTGAGGGTCTGTCTCATATTCCTCACTGTCACTGGGCCTTAAACCCCCAACAGCAGGCTCAGATCCCTCGCTGTCATTGGTTCTTTCTATTAAACCCCTACCCTCTGTACCATTGATCCGGCCAAAGGTAGTCTGATAAGGGACCGAATGCGGCATATCATCAATGTTATTTTCTACATACAGGCTCCCCCCTCGTTTAGCCAGGCATAGTACGGTGCCTGTCTCTCAGCTCGTGTCGGCACCAGTTCCTTCCTCGCAAACATCTGAAATATTAGTTAGAACAATGGAATTGTACAAATACTAACTAATAAAAACATTATCAAATTAAATACATACCCTGGCTTTGAAAATCTTTGCCAGCTTCTTCCCTCTCGGTTGTTTGGTTAACTCCCACTTTGAAATATGGGGAGTCAGATCAGTAACCCTTCGGGCACCGAACTCTTTGGCCAATTCAGGGATCACCTCCAAAGTAAATATCTGAATCAAAGATAAGTACGATAAGTTTCCATAATATTTAGGACACAAACAATGAAGTACAATTTGTAGTTCGAAGTTCTTACCAATAGGGCGTGAGATAAATCGTATATGTTGTAGGTCTCCACCGTGTGTACGTCAGCGCCATTTTCATACTGGCGTCGCTCGAACCTGTCTCTTCGCCCATCAAACTCATGCTTTAATGAGTAAATAGAATGCATGTACATGTGGGCATCCCACGGGAACGCATCGAACGCATTGAGATCCTCAACCAGCCGAAACTGCCAAACTGAAATCTTGAATCTCTCATCCACCCCCATCAGTATCCAATTCAGCATACATATGAGGCAGAGCTTGACAGTATCGTACGCCTTTCCGAACTCTAAGCCGATGACAACACCTTTAATCTCCTCCAACGACACCTCATCGGCTCCAGGAAAGTACCGCTGATTTATGCCATACTCCACTGCTGCATACTTGGTCATGTCTGGTACAACTCCAAACAGTAGTCCGGTGATCAGGCAAAATTCCACCTTCAAAAACCTCACCGACTGGTTCCCTAGCATGAACTGCATATCATCTATTGGGCCGTTATGATGCAGCTCCCTCAAAAGCCACCGATGGATAATACCACTCGAAAACTTCATCTCCCGATGCATCGTCAGAAAATGCCCGAAACATGAAGCCATGAACCCACGCAGATCTTCATCTGCAGTTCTGCAGAGACACAGTTTAGCGCGTCGTCAAGGGCATCAAAATGGTTGTGTCGAGTCAATTTTCCCTCGTACCAGTCTTCTTTTACAGTTTTAAGCGAATCCATCAACCTATTTCTCATCAGCAATGTAACAGAAATACAACATCATTAAACAGAACAAAATTCGTAACCAAAATTAAAAGTCTCGATCCAATGTAAAGTCTCAATCCAATGTAAAAAATAAAGCTCGATCCCAGGAGAAAAAAACTCAACCCTTTTCATAAAAAGCTCGATCCTATGATAAAAATGCTTGATCCCATAAAACAAAAGCTCGGTCCCTTTCAAAAAAGCTCGATCCAATTCAAAAAAAGCTCGACCCTATTGAAAAAAGCTCGATCTCTTTCAAAAAAGCTCGATCCAATTCAAAAAAGGTTCGACCCTATTGCAAAAAGCTCGATCCCTTTCAAAAAAGCTAAATCCAATTCAAAAAAAGCTAGATCCAATTCAAAAAAAGCTCGACCATATTGAAAAAAGCTCGATTCTTTTTCAAAAAAGCTTGATCCCTTTCAAAATAGTTCAATCCAATTCAAAAAAAGCTCGACCGTATTGCAAAAAGCTCGATCCCTTTTAAAAAACTCGATCCAATTCTAAAAAAGCTCGAAACATTACAAAATAAGCTCGACTTACTAAAACCTAATTTTCACGAAAATAAAAGCTCGACTCAACAACAAATAAACTCGATTCTCTTGCAAAAAGTCTCAATAACACATATTTCATCTTCCTCAACTCATATTCAACCAAATTACAAACCCTAACCTAAACCACAACCATTCTCAGATCTCTATTTTGACCGGTTTCTAAAATTTCTATCAACAAAACTCAATTCTAACATGTAATTCAAGTTAACAACAACAAAAACGATGAAAAAAAAACTAATCTTACCTTTATCAATCGCAGCTTTTCTCGTGTAATCTCAATTCGGTCACTTCACTGTCGATAACTTTCCCGTCGGTTTGACTGTTGCTTTTCTCTGACTTAGAAAACGACAAAATCCTCACTGTTTTAATATTTCGCGGTATTTTCGTCTGAACACGTTAAATGATGTCTTTTAAACATACATTAGTAAAGTGGTGATATTTGCACAACACCCCCCTCAAATAGTGCCAATAATTTTTTGACCCCTTACTAACAATAACTCATAAGTCATAAGAACCAACATATATGAATCAATTTCAACAACACAAGTACATAATAAACAAAACCCTAATTACACAAAAAAAAAAGAGGAAGAGAATTTACCTGGTGCGACTGAGAAGATAGGTGCGTCGAAGGAAAAGCGACCGAAAGACTTCACGAGCAAAAGACGAACGGTCGGACGAACGACTTTAGGACGTCCGATGAAACCCACAAGTCCTCAACCAGTCGACCAGAGACAAATTGGAACCGAGATAAGAGAAAATTTCAAAAAAAAAAATAACAACATCGGTCGACAAAACAAAAATTAAAACAAGTGAAATCAACAACCAAAGAAGGGAAAGTGAAGTGAATTGTAGAAATACATACTAACATACCTGAAAATCTAAAATCGAAAGGTGAGACGAACGATTGGAAAGACTGATGACTGGACGACGACGACCAGCGAAAGATGGAGAAGCGACGACGATCGATGGAAGACGATGAGCAGCATATGAGTGACGACTGGATGACGATGAGCGACGGACGAGTGACAGGTGTGGGCATGTGGTTGAGGAAGAGATAATTAGATAAGTGAAGAAGTGATTCACCGAAGAGTGGAACAGTGGAAGCCTAATTAGGTTTTTTTTGTTTTAATATATACTCAAGTACTGGTTCGGTTATCCGGTTTTTGGAATCAAACCGGATAAAAACCGATCCAATCGATTTTTTTAAAATTAGAACCGAATCGGACCGATCATCAAACTAAAACCGAAAAAAACCGATTGGACCGGTTCGATTCACTGGTTTGGTTCGGTTCAATGGTTTTTTACCCACCCCTAGGTCCTACAGTATCAATAAAGTTGATGTCAATAACAAAACTTCCTCTAATGTCCATTTTGGAGTCATTCTATGTCATTTTCTTTTCCTTTATGGAACGGCAATTATGTCAATTTCGAGAGAAAATCGAAACCTATATTCCTGTTTTTTATTCTGTAATTATCTATAATACAATACTATTTTAATGTTCAAATGATATAATTGAGTACAAAAAAAAACATATTTCAATATAATATCAAATGTTATGTTAAATTAGACATATGTTATTCTTTTATGTCAAATATATCAAATTTGGTACAATAATAAATGCTGTCTTTTTACTACAAAAATACCATTTTTATAATCTTATTGAATGCACTAATTGTTGACTTTTATAATTTTAAATAATAATAAATATTATATAAATTGAATAAATTATATTTGTTAATTTCTATAAGTTTAAATAGTATTTCAAATGGAATTATGTATTGGAGTATAATACTAAAAATATGTACCAAATATAATATTTTATTATTTTTTATATCAAATTTAATATTGATATTAACATATATATATATATATATATATATATATATATATATATATATATATATATATATATATATATATGAGATGGCTTTAAGGGTTAAGAATATAAATTCACAATTCACTTGTCAAATAGAGAAAACGACTCCACACAATTCTCACTAAATGATTTTTATTCCTCAAAAATGTTTTGTTTGAGTGTTACTCAAAAGAGCTGTGCTACAATGACTCCAATTATACGATGCCTCAAAACTGAGGATAAGGAAATTCTCAATTACTCCACATCTCTACACATAATTATAAAATATATGTGAAGAAACTCAATCCCACATCATTAACATAGAATGGGAGATGCTATCACATATACTAAATAGATGATGTGCAATGTTATTATTGTTGAAAAATAGTTAAGTTGATACCATTGCCTAATATGGTTTGGTGAAGAAGGGCAAGTGCGAGTGGCTGCCACCGAATTTATATATAAAAAAAACAAATAAAAAATGGATAACTTGATTTATTGTAATAGAAAGTGATTAATTTTAAGAAATTTTGAAATCCAAATCTAATTAAAAAGTGATTATTTTAAGAAGATTGCAATATTAAAAAACTTTTATTACACTTTTATTTGTTGAGTGTGGCCTTTTAAACAAAGCGTAGCTACCGGTAGGTAAACTAGTTTTAGTTTAGATAAATGGCTCTCAATTCAGTTAAATCCTATCTAGGGGTGGGTAAAAAACCAATGAACCGAACCGAACTGAATCAGTGGATCAAACCGGTCCAATTGGTTTTTTACCGGTTTTGATTGGGTGATCGGTTCAGTTCGGTTCTAATTTTTAAAAAACCGGTTGGATCGGTTTTTGTCCTGTTTAGTTTCAAAAACCTGATAATCGAGCCGGTACCCGACTATAAATTAAAAAAAAAAACTAATTCTAACTTTCACTCTTCACTCTTCGCTCTTCACTCTTCACTCTTATTAGGTATATTTTATTGGATTTTAAAATGTAATTTGACTTTGTTTGGTATTGACTATTGTATTAGCTATCAACAAAAAAACTGGCAGACATGTATTTTGAAATGTGTTTACTGTTTTGTTTTGGATTTTGTAGTTTTTTAATACGTTTTTGTTGTGATGTAAATAAATTTAGCCCAATAGATTCAAAAAAATGAACTAAATATATAATAAATGAAATTTAGAATTTTGGCCCATCAGACCCAAAACCAAAAAAACCGCACCGAACCGAACCGGACAAATTCGGTTGGTTTTTTATCGGTTGACAAATGTCAATTTGATTGGATCAGTTCACTTTTTTAAAAACCGGTTTTTATCGGTTTTTTATCGGTTCTATAAAAAATCGAATCGGTCCAATCAACGTTCATCCTTAATTCTATCAATAACGAAAGTTTTTAAAAATATATATATGATTCCAAATTAATAAATATTATATAAAAAAAATGGGTACTTACTGAAAAAAAAAAACATGAAGAAAACTTGTGTGAAGGTCTCAACTTACCAAATCATATTGAAAGTGCAACTTTCATAGGTCAAATTGTCATCCATTAAACACCGACCAATCATGAATTTTATTTTTCTGATGTAATCATGATTATTTTATTAATATTTATTTTCATCATATGATGCATATGGAAACTTAAGATTAAAATATGTACTATTTTATACTTACAATTAAAGGGAAAGTTTTTATAATGATCACATTGATTAATTTATTATTTACGTAAAGCCTCAACTGCAAAGTAGAAGAAAAATTAACAATGACCCACCAAAGTTTAGATTATACCGTGGTAAGCCTCTCATATGAACATTGATAAAATTATAAAGTTAAGAATCATGTTCCCTCACACAACTCCTAAATTTGTAATAGTGAAAAGAAAGAAAGGAGAGAGAAAAAAGTTGATTCATAGGAGGAAGTAATCCATTAACCAAATTATTAGCAAGATCAACGAATTTGTCTTGTTTAATTAGATAGATTTTAGTGACTATTTACTTATATAATATAAACAGAGAAGGGAAAACTGGTATAAGCTAACTCATCAAAACAAAGTACTATAATAATTATAAAAAAAGCATAAAAACATTAGAAAACAATTAATTTACACTAATCACGCATGTTACCTTGTAGAATGATGAAATGAGATTGGTGAAGTAGCAGCAGATATTCCATAAATGATGAATGACCTCCTACTCTCCTTTCTTATTGTTATATATATTTATAATCTTTTGGTTTTAATTATGTATCCACTTCTGGCTCTAAATTGAAGTATTTATACAATAAAGCTCATCACTACTTTTGTCATTATTTTTTCAGTCTTCTTCTGCTTGCTAATAAAAGTAAAGCAAAGAATATAAAAGTAAAGCAAGTTTTATGATAAGTGATAACACAGTTCTCCTTCTTGTATAAGCTAGCAGCAAAAAGATAAACAGAATGCAAAGGTAGTATGATGAAAGATTTATTATCAAAGAATTAATAATAATTGCTTGATTGTTTTTTTGCCTTTTGCTTTTGACTGTCCTATTGTACGGAAAAGGAAAAATAAATTTTGGAAAACTAAATTAATATGGTATTATATTAATGTCAAATTAGATTTGCATATTTAATCTAAATTTTTATCTAGACATATTTAGAGTTTTTAATTGATTGCTAAGGGAATTATTGATACAAAGAAAATTATCTTAATAAGTTGTGTTTAAAACGTATTACTAATTTATCATAACATCATATCTTTAAACATTTTTAAGTAGAAATTAACTCAGATTCCATAATACTGATTGCTAATCGTAAAACTGAAATATATATTGTAAAAGTTCAAAAGAAAAAAGAAAAAAGAAAAGTCGTTAAGTGAGTTCCAATTAAGAATATTGTAATATTATTTTCTTTTTTGAAAGCATAACACGTCCTGCTCTTTCTTTTTTCTACAGAATATTGGGTGTCATTTTCTCATTCTCTTAGAACAAATTGGATCCAGCGGACAACACTAGTTCAAACCAACGATTTCTCTTTTTACCATTTAACGTAACACATTTTCATCGGCTTTAAAGTCTTTTTTCCCATCAAAGTTATTATTTGGCTTGTATTCCAAAGTGAACCGGAACAAATTAAACTGATGCGTAAGTGGTTTGAACATATTTGAATGATGAGATTCAAGTAGTGTTAGAATGAACAGAGACCGAGACAAAACCAATGGCAAAAAGGGGCCGGCATCGAAGGCAGGACGTGCCATCACGCTCTGATGGAAGCCAACATGCATGTGGTGCACGCGCATGAATGTTGGAGCACGTGGATGGGTCCTTCGAGGCACATGTGTTGGGAATTATAATTGATGAACACGAAAATGACATGTCTAATATCCATCCATAACTCATAGCAATTAATGTCTATAACAGGAAAATAAGATGAGAGAATAATAAACAATAACAACACAAGATATACGTGAAAAACCTAAAGGAAAAAACCACTGGCCGTCAGGACAATAGAGAAAGTTCAATTATATGATAAATTGTTACAATCGTACTTTAGGATTATCTCTCACACCTCAACCCCAAACCACAGAGCTTTACCAAATCCCCAACCTCATAATCGAGATATACATCATGACTCTCAACTCACAAGATCCTTACCAAGAACACCCCCCCTAATATCCCTTAGGTCTCCCCTGAATATCACTCACGGATAACATTCTTGATCCGTTGATATTCCCTTGGATCACTCCCAGAAAATTTTCACGGGTCTCTCACCCGGATCTCACTGCTCTTTGATATTACATGGTGTTTCTTTTTGCTCTACACAAAAAAACCTAGATGCAAGGTTCTATTTATACTAGTTACAGAGAGTTTAAAATGAAAGAAAATCCTACTCCTAAACGTATTCAAGACTTTCTTGTTTCACAAAAGACTATTTCCTTTTATGCACAAGTCTTCTTATTCCACGTAAAGAGTATTCATTTCCTTCAAGCATATGAACTTCTCAGAAAAAAAAAAAACTTTTCCTTTGCCACACAACTTCCAGTACCTGTGAAAAATACGCCATCATTGCGGTCTAAGTCACGGTTGGCCACCAGCGCCCTACTCTGCAGAATACTTCTGGAAACGACCGCTCAGTAAACCGCGGTCTGCATCTCTTGCCTCAGGCGCGGTCTACACCGCGCTATACTCACTAGAATTGACTGCTCCTTATGTCGTGATGTTTGAAAATCGTGTTTATAAAAATAATACTCGTAAGTGCATGAATCGTGAAGAAACGCACAACGGCAAGTAAAGGATCGTTCATACGAGGAAAAGTTATTTACCGATTAAATTAATTCTAATTTTAATTAAATCAAAAGTGACTGAAATTAAGATTGAAATTGATTGATTATACTAAAACTATTTTTAACTAAACTAAGAAAACAATTAAGAAGAATGTTTGGTTGTGATCAATGGAGAGAAAACTAGGTCATCAATGATCCCCAATTATGAACACTCAATGTATGGAATTAATTTGTAAACAAAATTCAATCAATTCAAGGGTTCATTATCTATCTTAAATATGACTATTACCGTATGATCGTGGGACGAGTCACAAATTCCCAACTACTATTCACCCTTTGACCTATGGTGTGAACAATAATCGGAAACCAATTAAGTACAAGAATAAAAAACCAAAATCTAAACTTTGCTTTGATTTATGCAAAAGATAAATTTAATTTATTCAAGTGAGCATTAATCATGATTAGATTTTGATCGATACTCTAACCCTAATTCTCAGATAGTCTTAACCCTAAAATCATACCAAATAATCATTCACCCGTTGATCTATGGTGTGAATGAGAATTAAAACTAATGAGGAGTCAAGCAATTAAGCACAATGAATAAATCAAGAATTTAATTGATGAAATAATAATTAATCCATACACGAGCATTCATAAAAGGTTTACATTGATTCCCTAGTTATGGGTTTAGTTACACATCATGAAAATAATAAGACAGGAGAAGGAAAATATAAAACTCATTGAGGTCTCCAATGAATTCTTCAAGTCTTCAATTGAAATCTTCTTCGTCTTCAAATCTTCAATGTGTAAAGATGGATGTGAGAATTGTGTTGTGTTAAATAGGTATGTAGAAAAGTGGTGTAAAGTATGTGTTGGGATGTATAACTTGGATCTCGAAATTAAGGTTCAAATAGGTTTAAATAGGTGTAGATGCTAGGCCATGTCTTTAAACAACAAGGAAATCAATTCCCTTATGGAACTCTACCATTTTGGGATTCTATTTCTTTCATAATCCATCCAAATTGATTACTTATTGAAGGAAGATAATGATTAGGTGTTAACTTGCTTCCCAAGACTCTCACTCATGTCCAAGAAGGTAATATTTTCCGTTTTGACAACTTGCAAAGTGAATCCCATCACTATTCACAGATTTTATGACTAACTGCTCTGAACTTCGGGTACTGACATAGGCATAACTTCTTCTAAAAAATCAGATTGACGAGCCATAAATTGGGTTGGAAACTAGACTTACGGGGCTTCAAATCCATAGGTGGCCAGACCAAAAGTTCAATCACAGATGACCTGCTCTGTCTCAGGAACCGCAACCGCTGTGTATATCGTTGTGACAAGCCACAACGGTTCCGTAACAGAAATCACTTATTTTGAGAGCGCTGTGTGTACCGTTTTGGAAATTCACAGCGGTTTTCATGGCACTTGGTGGCAAATTGCATAGTCCCTTGAATCATCCAAAATCACATTTTTCCTATGAAATATTTCAAACACATCACTTAGATCCAACAACCTGAAAATGCTCAAACAAACAAATTAATACCTAAATCGCTTGATAAATACGTAATTGATTGGAGGAATGAGGATAAAAAAGATATACAAATAAGGACCGATCATGCTGCGGTCCATGCCGTAATTCCTTTTATAATCCATTTCTTCAATTCTTATACAGTCTTCAAACCTCTCTTAAATATCATATTTAACTTCCAAACGTTTTTTCACATCTCCAGAAATTTCCATAACAGTTGTGTCTTGTTTGGTTCACATTGGGTTCACTTGAGAATACGAGACAAAACCTAACATCATGAACTTTTGAAAGAGGTGAGGAAACGTGTGGAATTCGGTTTTCATGTTGGGGAAGGTTTTTTTTTCCAAGATTTGCTATTGCTTATGAGTTTTCGATTACGTAGGGACTAAGAACATTGCAGTGTTATTCTTTACAAAGTTAGAATCTCGTATGAAAAAAAAGTGTGAAATTGTTGGGTTTTGTGAAGCTTAAAACCATTTTGAGGAATGATTTTCGACAGGAAGCGCGACGTATACCGCAGTGCAGACAAGAAGTTCAAGTTGCGGCACACATAACGGTAGATTCCAAAAGATTGATGTTGTGTAAACTGCAAGGCGGACATGGCACACATACCGCGGTATTAGGTGCGGCGTTTTCTAGAGGGTGATACGGGATGTAGACCGCGACGTATACAGATGCACGCACCACGATGTTTCGAGCGGTAGAAAAAGAAGGATAACCATGGAATAGAGTGCGGGCTATAGACTGTGGCCCAGACCGCAGTAATGACAGAATCTATGCAAATTAGAAAAACTTGTGCAAAAAAGAAATTACTCCTTTAGGATTTTGGCTTACCCAAATATTCCCATATAAATATCACCATTATGTAAACCCTAAGGGGTGTGAGAAAAAGTTACTAGAGAGAGAGAAAATTGTCGAGAGATAGAGAGATTGTAATCAACTCTGAAAGTAGTGGATTGAGTACGGTACGCTCCGTGGATGTAGACAGATTGCTAAACCACATAAAATCTTTGATGTCGACTTTTTCTTCTTATTGCTTTCATATTTTTTGTTTGTTAGTAGTGGATTGAGTACGGTATGCTCCCTGTATGTAGACAAATTGCTAAACCACGTAAAATCTTTGGTGTCGTCTTTTTCTTATTGCTTTCATATTTTTTGTTTGTGTGTAGAAATTTCATGTGATTCCCCCCACCCCCCCACCCAAAAAAAAAAAAAAATTGATACAAATTCTAATAAGTAATATGCAACCAAATAAAACATATATATAATTTACGTTCCTTACGAATTTATAATCAAAAACTTCTTGTATGTACAAAACAATTCAATATCCTACACCATGTGGTTCATTGTAATAGACTAATCGGTCACAATTCTAAGACAACATATTCATAATCAAGCCATTGTTTGTATGGATCTAAAATCTCACTATTCTTTGAGAGACTGAAATCTTAGTCCTTTCAAGAGAACCAATCAAAATGTGGGTTAATTTGAGAAATTTTCTTGAGGTATTTGCGATTAATTGGGTTGAAAGAAGAAGATATTTCGGTCCATTTTGATCACGTACAAGCAAAAAATAAGTATATTAATTGTTTGGTAATTTTAAAAGGTGTAATAATTTTTGGAGCATCTTTGATGCTTTTTCTAAAATTTAATTTTTGTCCTGCTTGCATTTTAAGAACAGAATATATTGAATGTAAAGTAAAGCAATTTTTTTTTTTTTTTTGTGATTGAACAATAATTCATTTACTTTTATTCTTACGTTATGAAGATGAGCAGAGAAACAGATCGAAAGCTAAAGTTGTATAAAGTTGTATGTAGAGAAGACTTCTAATTGACAAAAGCATTCATTATTCTTTGATTTTTTGCTTTTTCTTTTAACTATTGAACTCAGATTCCCATATGATCTAAGTTTTGTTGGATATCGTTTAAAATTCCTTATCAACTGTTCAAAAGAAATTACCACTAGAAAGAAAGTTATTTTAATTATATAATCGTTGTAAGTACGGAATCTACATTCTTCATATTGGTATGATATTGTCCGTTTTGGACTTAAGCCCGTATGGATTTGTTCTTATGTCTCCACCCAAAAGGCCTCATACCAATTAAGGTTAAATGTCTAGCAAAGGACCATCATTATCTTCATTTTCCGGGCCTCCCATATCCATCAATGCTAGGACAGTCTCACCCCATCGAGGTCACTCATCTCCACCACGTCAGAAGCATATGTCTTACGTGAAGCACCAGAGCATCTTTTACCTCGAGATTTAACATCACGGATCCATCGCGAGCTAACCGGGGCCAACCACCTCCTGGTTTGGTTTGGAGCTCGCATTGATTTGCTCTTAAGGCTCTACGAGGTTGTTTCCATACTTATATACCCATGATCATCCCCATTTCTAACCGAAGTGGAACTTGTATATCTAACAAATTTTTACGGTATGCATAATAATAATACGAACAACTGATCACATTAACATACTGCTAATTAGTATAACATTAAGTGCTTGTTTGGTAAGTAGAATTGGACTAGGATTTCAATCCAATCCCATATTTGTGATCTACATAAGATTCGACTTCTCCGATCTCATGTATTGGATTTCTTGAATCTCGTGCAGACAATTAGTGAGGTTGTGGTAAGAGTATTGAGTCTTGCCACAAAGGTTGAGATTATATTTAGTCCCCGACTTTGAACTTTGTTTTTTTTTTTAAATTAAATTATTTTTTATATAAAATATTTGTTCTAAAAAATAATTTAATATATGTTATTCTATTTTAATAGTATTTTTTTAATATGAATTAAAATTTAAATATTACTTTATTTCAAATTAAATTATTTTATTCAAAAATTATTTAAATTATTTTTTAACCAAATTTAATTTAAAATAATTTTATTTTTCTTTTCATTGAATGGATTCAAAATGATTTTATTTATTTAAAAATTAATGTAATATAATTTTATAATGAGCTCTCACAAAAGACAATTATTTTTTTATCCAATCACATGTTATATCAAACAATAAACAGTATTATTTTAGTCCAATCTATACTGTACCAAACACATCACAATACTAATTTAGTCTAATCCCATAAAAAATAGTTCAATCCTATCTAATCCTATCTAATCCAATCTCGCGCACCAAATGAGCCTACAAGTTCAAAAAACAACTCAATTTTTGATGATATTAATTAATTACTAATTGAAATAAATATAATAACATAAGAAAACAAGTAATTATTTACACTAATCATGCATGTTACATTGTAGAATGATGAAATGAGATTGGTAAAGATGCATGGTCTCCTTTCTTCTTGTTATATATTTATATATTTTGAACAACAATCAATCATTAGAAAGCCACAAAGGCAACAGGGGAACAACAACAAGGGACAAACCCAGAACCAGAAGAATAGAGCAAACAGCCCACAACAAACAAGAGAAGTAGGAAAAAAAATACCAACAACAGCCCTACCAGGCCACAGAAAAAAGGAACAGAAAAACACAAAAAAAAAAATCAAATATCTCTCCAATCAACGAAATCCCCGTAGCTATTAGATCCAATCTTGGCTAGACTATCCGCAAAGGAGTTATAAATCCTAGAATCAAAAATAACTTTCAGACCATCAACGGAATTCAACAAGCTGCAAATCTCATAAATGGTATTGACATGTTCTAAGCTACCAAAATCGCTCGAGTTCACCTAAGAAACAGCCACTTTGGAATCGCTCACAATTGAGATATCTTTGTTACTCATATTCGGATTTGAAACGCACAACTATACGGCCTTCTTGATGGGCCAAACCTCTGCAGCATTAGAGTTAAAAATTCCCAAAGAGAACGAAAAAAGATAAAGAACCTTCCCACTGGAGTCCTTCAAAACGCTGCCGATACCTGCAGGCTCTGGTTTGCCTCTGGAGGATCCATCTACGTTGAATTTGAGACTATCCAAAGAAGGCGGGATCCAATCAGCAATCATCTTCCTATTCACCTTCTTATGATCAACACATAAACCCTTGATATTACATAACAACTCCTCCACTGAAATCTTTGACCCCCTCTTAAGGTGTTTGAACCACCACAGTATGGTGGTGTTTGGTTGGAGGAAAAGGAAATGAATGGAAAGGAATGAGAGTCATTCCAACTGTTTGGTTTGTCTAAATACGATGGAATGGGCATTACATCGGAATAGGGATTCCACCATTTTAGTGGAATGGGCATTCCATCCAAAAACTAATGGAATGTCCATTCCATTCCATTGATACATTTTATTTTCCAAAAATAACCTTGTACCCTAATAATCGATATATAACATTTGTCTAGAGAAACAAGTTGTCTCATTCTCTATTGAGCCACGAACAATCAGAACAAGTTGCCTCTTCCTATATCGACTCTCCTCTTATTGATTCTAGGTATTTTTTTTTAATCTCCTTTTCATTTTCTTCATCTCCTTCGTTTCATTTTCTTTATCTTCTTCTTTTCTCGAGAAAGTGACAAGAACATGAGATTTCGAATTAGGGTTCGGCTTTGTTTGGCTTGGATTTCAAAATGGTTTGTTGATTATATTCTCTGTTTTATGATTTCCTAGGTGATCGATCCAGTTATTCACTTTTGGCTTTGTCTGGTTCGATTCTCTTTTGCTGGGTTGCTTGTGGTGTTAAGGTATTTTTTCTTCTTTCACCATTCCGAACTAGATTATTTCTCTAAAAAAAATCCCTATTTTTTGTCATCTATTTATCTATTTTCATCTGGTGACTTTGATTTATTTGCTTACGTATATTTTATTTGATTTATTTGTTCATTCCTTATTGTGTAGAGTATATAATTGTTTCTTAAATCCCTGATTTGGTGTCATCAAGAGACAAGAGGAATATAGGTTTCTGGTTCAGTCCTTATTTGTCTATTTTTATATAATCTATAAAAAGGAATAAAGGATTATCGATTGTTCTCTCTCTCTCTCTATATATATATATATATATATATATATATATATAAGTTGTAATTTGGAGAGATAGTTGTTGTTTTTGTCTTTGTGTAAGAAATGCAAGCAGACAATTAATTTTGTGTCTTTATTTTGAAGTTTATAATGTTGTCGAAAATTAGAATTGATAGTTGTTGTGGTTCCTTTCATGTCTTTGCTGGAGACATTTGCTTCTCTTCCCCTGCCTCATTCCAACCTGTTTTTGTATTTTCTTTTTCTTTCTGTATTTGATATCAATTAATCTTATATGTTATGCCTGTTTTAAGAGTTAAAGTACTGTTCAGTTTGCAGATGAACTTGTAGTTGAATTTGCTGATCCTAGCAACAGTTTATCATTATTCTTGAACCAGGCTGATAGATATTTAGTCTTATCTACTTGCTTTAAATCTGTGATAACTGGCATAAGCAGAACTTAACTATGTGATTTTCTTATATTGTTAATTTTCATCTACAACTATGTAATTGGACTGATATTTTATTCTATTAAGTATTAACTATGTAATTGGATTGTATGTTGGATTATGTGTGTGATTTGTGATCATATTTGTTTTTTTATTGCATTTTGAACAGCTATGTAATTGGACTGATATGTCATATGTTATTTTATTACAATTATGTAATTGGATTGATATTTTCGACAACAATGTAATTGTATTGCATTTTGGACTGATGTTTTACTCTATGTAGTTGAAGATATCTAGATTCAATTTCTGGATTGCATTTTGGACTGATGCTTTTTTTAGTTGAAGTTATGCAATTGGACTGATGTTTTTGAACTATATCATGTTTATACATAACAGATTATAGTTGGGGGAAATTTTTCCAATAGTATGAAACTAATGAACTATCACAATTCTATAACTAGTAATTAGAAAAGTTAATTGTACTTTACATTATTTTTAAAGTTGAAATTGTTAGTTAAATTTTCATTAGATTTTAATTGTTTGGCCTTTATAATTGTAGGAACAATGGCTCGTCTAAGCTTATCCCAAAGACAATCATTGAGAAAGAAGAAGATTTTGACTCTCTTCATGCATTGGTTGAATGTTATGCATGTAGTACAACGTTTTTGTCTATTGTAAGAAAAATTATAATGCATGACATTCAATCCAAATCGTTAAGAAGACATTTGTATGTGCTCGATATAGTTGTCAATAGGCAAATTGTGGATGCATTGGTTTATAACAGTGATCGTACTTGTCTAGATCAGTTGAGAATCAATAGACTTGCTTTTGCTAATTTATGTACGATGCTTGAGAATAGAGGTGGACTAAGAGCATCTAGATATTTGTAAATAGATGAACAAGTGGCTATGTTTTTACATATCTTAGCCCATCATGTTAAGAACAGAGTCGGTAAATTTCAATTTATGAGATCTGGAGAGACCGTTAGCAAGTACTTTCATAATGTTTTGTATTCGGTCATTCGATTGCAAGGGGAGTTATTGAAACGTCCTGAGCCTATTCATGAGAATTCCACTGATGAGAGATAGAGGAGGTTTAAGGTTTTTTTTTTTTGTAAAATTTTCGTTCAAACTTATCTCATTATATCAATGGTAACACATTTTATTATAATATCTTAGAATTGCTTAGGAGCATTAGATGAAACTCATGTTAAGGTCCGAGTGCCTATATTAGAGAAACCTAAAAATCAAAATCGAAAGGGTGATATATCTACAAATGTCTTAGGAGTTTGTTCTCAAGATATGCAATTCATATATGTATTGCTTGGATGGGAAGCCTCTACTGTTGATGGTAGAGTCCTACGTGATGCTATATGTAGGGCAAACGGTTTACGTGTTCCACATGGTATGACTTGATATTTACTAATAAGTATTGTGCACATTTACAAGTTTATGAGATTTAATAAGACTACCAAGAAATTATGTTTTAGTAGATTTGCAATCTTTCTAGGTTACTATTACCTTGTATATGCCGGGTATACTAACTACATAGGATTTCTTGCTTCCTTTCGTGGCCAAAGGTATCATCTCAGTGAATGGAGAAATGGGAGGCAACCAAATAGTCCACAAGAATTTTATAATATGAAACACTCATATGCTAGAAATGTGATTGAGAGATGCTTTGGTGTGATCAAGAATCATTGGACAATTCTTAGAAGTCCTTCTTTTTATCCCATAAAGATTCAAAATCGAATCATTATGGCTTGTTGCCTATTACACAATTTTATTAGGAGAGAAATGCTTGATGATGGGAATGATATAATTTTGGAAGAGAGTGATGATGAAGACAACGAATCAACAACAACTGTTGAACCTTCCGATGAGTTGAGTGATATGAGATTGTACTTAGCAGGGCACATGTATAATGATTGGAGACAACGTAGCTAATGTTGTATTGCTACTATTTTTTTTATTTATGTTCATGCTTATGTTTGGTTGTATTAGTTAGACATAAATTTATTTGGTTGTAATTGACATTTTGGTAATTTTATTTGGTTGTATTCGACATTTTGGTAATTTTATTTGGTTATAATTGACATTTTAGTTTATGCTTATGTTTATGTAGTGTTTAATTCTATTATTTATTTATTTTATTGTTTATTTTTAATTCATTCTTAGTAAGTTGGATACCTCAAAAACTAAAGGTCCCTATCAAAACATAAGGTTCTGGACTGAAGAAGAGGATAACAAATTGATTGAGTCATTATTGGAGCTTAACAATGATGGAAGGATCAAGGCTAAAGGAAGCTTTAAACCTGGACATTTGAAAGAACTAGAGAAAAAATTGCATGCAAAACTACCTGGATGTGACTTGCTAGCTAAACCACACATTGAGTCATGAATGAAGACTTTGAAGACTCATTTTCAGATTTTTCATGACATGTTAACTGGGCCCAACTGTAGCGGTTTTGGATGGGATACAGAGAAGAAGACAGTAACTACATAAAAACCCGTATGGGATGCATATATTCAGGTTCATATGAATTTTACTTTGAAGAAGTATTATTTTTATTTTTATTTAAGACTAATTTATTTGTTTAATGGTTGATATATAGAGTCACAAGGAGGCTGCACCTTACAAGTTGAAGTCATTTCTCTACTATGATGAGCTATCCATGATCTTTGGCAAAGATCGTGCAACTGGACAACATGCTGAAACACTAGCTGATGTAGAAAAGCAGCTTGAAAATGAATGGGGAGACAACAATCTTGATGATAATACTAGTAATGAGAATGTCGACAATGCAAGTGAAAGCAATGTGGATATTCGGCTTGTTTCAAACTCATCCAAGAGATGTCAAAGCCAAACCGAGTGCTCTAGTGTATCTAAGAAACAAAGAAAAAATAAAAGCTCAGGAGATCTTGCTGAAGCACTTACAGAGTCAACTGCGACTCTTATTGGGTTATTGAGAAGTCTTCGGCTCGTTTAGTAAGACTATTGGTGAAGATCTAAATGAGAAACACATGCAACTTGGTAATGAGTTGTCAAGGACCACAACTCTTACCATCATGGAGCGCCACAAAGTTTTTCGACTTATTGTGCAGGATAATGCATTGGTCTATTATTTCATTAGCCTTCCCGATGAGCTAAAAGATGATTGGGCTAAGGGAATACTTGCCGGAACCATCTAGGTGGTTAGGAAAGTACTTTTTTTTTGTTTGCCATAACTTATACCCATATTTTTGAAACTTTATAATACTTGTGATGTACATGACACAGGGCTAAAAGTATGGTATATGCCTATGTTATTTTCACTGGTTTTTATCTTTCTTACCTTTTGTGTAGCCACTGGTTGTTGGCTTCTTTTGCTTTCATGTTTGTCTTTTAACATGATCTATATTGTTGTCTTAATTTTGTATATTTCTCATCAAATTTTATCTATTTCTTTTAGCAAAAAGCCAAGAACAACTCAGTAGCTTCTGTAAATTAACAAGTTATGAAATTTAAAAGCCATGAAGAAGAAAGAAACAGAGTACACCAGGCATTTAATTGACCTAAAAAAACAAGAATCGATTAAAATACGAGTTAACAGCAAAGTTTAAATAAGTATAAGTAACACAAAAGTTTATTTTTATATAGTTATTTATTTCAAAATTTTATATAATTTTTTTGTAATTGAAAATATAAATTTTATCATTAATTACATTAATTATATATATATATACTTTCATATTTTATTATTATTATCCATAATATATCATGTTATCATAATTGTTTTGTAATTAAGGGTATTTTGGTCAAAATATAGTTAATTCCATTCCATTCAATTGTTAACTAAACAAAATAATATTGATTCAGATACTAATTCTACAGTCCCAACCAAATATAGGAATCAACTTTTCATTCCTTTCCATTCCAATTCTCATTCCCATTACCATTTCACCATGGTAACCAAACACCACCTAAGTGAAATTTAACTAAATCTGCAACATGCTTTATACATGGCTTTTTTCCTTCAAAAACCAACAGGTTTCTAGTCTCCCATATGGTCCACACCATTGCAACAAAAAGAGTACTCCAGGCTCTCTCTTGACTTCTGTTTGGGCAGAGCCCTATCCAACCATCCAACCATTCTTTACAATTCTTATTGCAACAACTGTTGACACCCCACCAAGACATGCAATTCAACCATAGAGAATTCTACCACTGGCAATGGAGGAAGAGGTGATCAACAAATTCTTTATCCTTCTTACAGAAAGGGCAATCCAAGTCACTTAGATGGTTCATCCCATGGCGTTGCAAGACATCCTTGACCAGAAGTTTACCTTTCCACAACTGCCACAGGAAAACCTCAATTTTATAAGGACACAAACCTTGCCATATGAACCTTGGAGCAATCCTACTGGCACTGACAGACTTCTCTAAAGCCTTTCTAAAGGATCCAACAGTGAACAAACCAGTAGGGTCAGTAGACCAAGCAATGTTATCAGAAATGTTCCTTTTAACTTGAATGCAGGCCAAGAAAGTGTTAAACCATCTCCATTGATCCTTTTCCCAGTCAAAAAGGGGGCGTCTCAATTGAATGTTCCACATCCGGTTCACACCAGACCAGTTACCAAATTTCTGGATCACACCTGACTTCTTAGTAGATATCGCGAAGCATCTCGGAAAAGCTTCCTTCAACGGCTTCCCTTCCTTATGGATGTCAGACCATAAGTCTACTCTTTCACCATTACCTACTATCATCGTAAAGCCATCTTTTATTAGTTTATCTGTCTGTGAACCAGCATTCAGTAAACACCTAATAGATTTAACAAAAAATGAATCGGAAATGTTAAGCTGCCAGTTCCAGTATAGAGAACATTCATGGACTTTGTATTTGGAACAAATGACCCTTCTCCATAACGCATTCTCATCCCTTCTAAATCTCCATATCCACTTTGCAAGCATAGCTTGATTCTTGTCCCTAATTTTCCCAATTCTGACCCTATCATTTGCCTTACTTTTGCATACCTCATCCTAATTAACCGTATGAACCATTCTTTTGGTAGTCCCATCTCCCCATAGAAAATTTCTTTGCATCATCTCAATTTTTGTAGCCACTCCTACTGGCATTTTGAACATCGAAAGAAAATAGATAGGGATGTTGGATAACACTGTTTTGATTAGAACTAGTCTCCCCCTCTAGACAGTAATTTCCGCTTCCAGTTGGCTAATCTCTTCTCAATTCTGTCTACTAACAGATTCCAAAAGCTTTTCAAGTTTGGTCTACCTCCCAACGGAAAGCCTAGGTAGGAAATAGGGAGAGAAGCTTCCTTGCATCTGAAAATCGAAGCCTATTGAACTGATTCCCAAGCTTTTCCAATTCCCACTCTAACCGTACAAAACTTGAAAAAATTAATCTTAAGACCCGAAGCCATCTCAAAACACCGAAGGACTCGCTTTGCGTTGAGAAGATAATCCTTCCTAGGCTTTAGAAAAAGAATCGTATCGTCCACAAACTGGAGATGAGTGATATGGACCTTATTATCGCCAAAACTTTCCCCACCAATCAAGTCTAACTGAAGAGCTTTTTTGAGCAAACAATTCAAGTCTTCCACTACAAAATTAAAAAGGAAGGGAGATAATGGATCACCTTTCCTTAGCCCCTTCTCCACGCCAAACTGAGGAGTGGGCTTACCATTAACAAGGACGGACAATAGCAGGGTGAATATGCACTCTTTCATCCAACCTCTCCCTTTTCGCCCAAAACCCATACTAATCATCATAGAATCCAAGAAACCATGGTCCATGCTATCGTAGGCCTTTTCGAAGTCCAACTTAATTAGTAAACCCATTTCCGTCTGATGCTTCCAAGAATTGATGATTTCTTCAACTATCACAAAGTTGTCAGAAATTTGGCGATTTCTAACAAAGGCCATTTGAGTTTCTCCAATAACAGAATCCATGATTTTTCTTAGCCTATTTGCCAACACCTTAACTAAGATTTTGTAAAAGGAGCCCACTAGGCATATGGGTCTAAAGTCCTTCATATATTCTGGTTTGTCAACCTTTGGAATCATTGCTATAAAGGTTCGGTTTACCTCCTTCACAATCGACCCATCATTATAGAAGTCATTGATAAAGTTCATGAAATCCTCTTGAATCACAGTCCAATAAACTTTAATGAAATTCAAACTAAAACCATCCGGACCCTGAGCCTTGTTGCCCTCGCAAGTCGAAAGAGCTAACCAAACTTCCTCTAGGAAAAACTTGTCTTCTAAGGAAAGTATTTGATCCTCTGATAACTTCTTCGTGCAAAGTCTTACCATATAAGGCCTCTGCCAAGAGTCTTTCTGCAAGTGATTCTTAAAAAACTTGAAGACATCTTTACTAATGAGATTAGGATCCTCCACTTTAGTTCCTTCTAAATTCACCTCAACAATGTTGTTCCTACTTCATCTACCATTTGCTATACTGTGAAAGAACTTCGAATTCCTATCACCATCCATCAACCACTTGATCCTCGACTTTTGTTTCCAAGTTTGCTCTTCCCTTCTTAGCCTTTTCCAGAGTTCGTCTAACAATTTTAGCCAATCTAGTCTTAGTTGGTCCGTCCACCCTTCCACCACTGCCTTTGCGTCCAGAACAACCAACTTGTCTTCCACCTCTTTGACCTGCAACGTCCATGTTTTGTAGGAGCTGATCCATTTTATTTCAAAGAAATTTTAGAAGCTTTAGGCTTGGAAAAGAGGACAAAGCCTTTGGATCCCACCACCTAACAATTTGTCCAGCCTTTAATGGCTTCTTTCATAATCTCTTTCTATTCTAACCACTAACTGAAAAAGCAGAAAGGACTCGACCCCCAATCCATTCCCATCTCACTTACCATTACTGCATTATGATCTGAAAGCGCTCTAGGAATCCCTTTTTGGATCAACTTAGGGAACCATTACAAAATAGAGGGTGAAATGAGAAAATGATCCAACCTCACCAAAGCTTCATCCTCTCTATTATTGGACCAAGTAAATTTTGTTCCATGCAAAGGGATATCAACAACATTGGCCTAAAAAACGAAACTCCTAAAGCTTCTGAGGGTGCGTTTGGTAAGAACATGGGGCAGGACAAGGTGTGATGGGACAGGACAGACTGTTCTCTATTGTGTTTGGAAGGTCTGGAACAGAATTGTTAACTATATTATTAAGTGCTGGTATGATTGAGACAGGACAAGAGGTTCAAATGACCATAGTGCCCCTTTCTAATGTTTGTAACAATTATATTAATTTTGAAAGAAAAAAAAAATCCTACGTAATGGGATCAAATTCTTGATTCTTTGACCCACTGCACTTGTATTTAAATTTTTTTAAAACTATTGAATTAAAACTAATTAAAAATCATAAAAACTTAATATTTTCTTTCATTTTCTCACTTCACAAACACCAAAAATTTTCTTCAATCAAATTCCACAAACAAAACAACAAATAAATTCCTCAAAATTCATCCTAATAATTTATGTGTTCTTAAGATCTGGTAAACAGAGAAAAAAAATTGAAAACAAACAGGGAAGACAAAAATAATCTGGAGTTGGGCAAATGAATTACTCAAAAGATCTGGATATCAAGAGAAAAAAATGGTAAAATGTTGAAAACAATTAATATAAATTTTCTTCTTCTAACTGATCAACACAAGTTCTGCTATTTATTTTATTTGTTTGATTTTGTTTTTGTCAACACCAGACCACCAGCTTCAATCCTCAATAAACAGTTTCGTATTGTCCAAGTTGGGATCCTTATCTACCTCACCTCTTCAAATTCTCTCAAATTCCTTAAATAAAAAAAATACAACCCCACTTCATCTGAACACCTCTGACTTGAATCCCATCTGGGTTTTTAATCTTTCATTCAAAGTTCAAATCTTTACAATCAAAATCCCTGATTTCTGATTTTGTTGGTGACAAAAAGAGATGGGTGGCTGTTTAACAAAAAGTGAAGACTCAAAAAAGCCACGCAACAATGGTTTTGGCTATGGATCAGAATCAAACAGCGGTGTTCATCAATACCAGAGACATCAAAACAGAGAAATCAAAACCCCAGTTGGTCAACAACACCATCAACACCATCAACACCATTATCAACTACCATCAACACCAAACCACCAGCTTCAATCAAACCTACAACCATCCACCACAGGATTCAACCACATCCGGCCACAACCTCACAAACCCCCACAAGCCTGCCATCGACGACGCAATCGCAAATGATTTGTATTCTGATCACTGGAATCAAAAACCCCAAATTGAGAACCCTAAATCGAAATCAACAAAAGCCACCACCTCCAAAATAGAAGAAGTCGAACGGAGAGAGAGAGTGGAGAGATAGACAAACGAGAGAGACTGGGATCTCTGCTCCTCGCCGTCGGCCAAAGAAGAGAGAACAGAAAGAGAGAAGCGTGAGAATGGAAGAGAGAATGAAGGGTTGAGTTTTATTTTATATTTGGTATTTTTGTAATTTTTACAAGATTTTAGGGTAAAAATATCTTTTCCAGACTTTTCCCATGCATGGGACAAGTCTGACTGAGGGTCTGAGGCGGGACAAGATTTTATGGTTTTTGTCCCACCTTATCCCATCCCGTCCCACGCTAAAAGCGTGCCAAACGTGGGACAAGAGAAAGTTATCCCTTCCCTTCCCTTCCCGTCCCGCGTACCAAACGTACCCTGATGGATCCCATATGACATCCTACTCTCACTCTCTCAGAAGGCTCAAGAACAGTGTTGAAGTCTCCACCAACACACTAAAGAGCTTTAAGAGATTGCATGTTGAATAAAATAAAATTCCACAGTTTCCTTCTATCAGACTCAATGGACGGGGCATAAACATTACATATGACAATCTCCCATATGACATCCTACTCCCACTCTCTCAGAAGGCTCAAGATTAGTGTTGAAGTCTCCACCTACACACCAAGGAGCTTTAAGAGATTGCATGTTGAATAAAATAAAATTCCACAGATTCTTTCAATCTGACTCAATGAACGTGGCATAAACATTACATATGACAATCTCCTTGTTTACTTTCAACAAAATCCCCACTAGAATGATGCAGTTTTTGTTAGAAATGCAAGATTCCACTTTGAAAGAACCCTCATTCCATAAAGTGATAATGCCTCCTAAAGCTCTCTCATCATCAACTCCCACACCTCTAGACAACCATGATCCCCCAATGATCTAATAACATGACTGTCAAAGAACCTCAATTTGGACTCTTGGATTAGAAGGATTTTCGGTTTAAGTTTATGAACAAGGCCACTCACCAACCTTCTTTTCTCACCCTTACCAAGACCACGCACATTCCATGACACAATAAACATAAAAAGTAAGAAGCCTCAAAACAACAGACAAACAGGAACCTTACTTTCCAGTCATCGTCTTCAATCAATCATTATCTTCTTTCTCTCTTCTTACTATCACTTCTCCAATCTCCTCTTCATTGTTATTGAAGTCGAACCCCAATGCCACCCCCACTTCTATAACTTTTGCCACTTCCACATCTAAATTAC
This sequence comes from Dipteronia dyeriana, assembly GCA_032871835.1. Lineage (NCBI taxonomy): Eukaryota > Viridiplantae > Streptophyta > Magnoliopsida > Sapindales > Sapindaceae > Dipteronia > Dipteronia dyeriana. The sequence continues at coordinate 1,062,642 of CM065295.1, forward strand.
AGCTTGTGTCTGTCAAACAATCATCATGTCTCTGTCTCTGTCTCTGACGCCTCTCTCTTGACACACCATTTTGATAATTCGATCTTGTGTCATCTTCTTGTTCTAGGTCATTCTCCTTAGCCTTAGATATGTGTCCTAAAGCCACACCTTTCTCAATCACCTTTGTAATCTCCTCTTCTAGATTCCAATTAGTCGTGACAAATTTTGATTGTAAAATTTCTCTTCCTCAAGTTGACTCTGTACCATCATTGTTACTGCCAAAGGTATTGCTTGCAAATCTTTTCCTCTAATTAGGCCACCCTTTGTATCACACAAGGTAATTGGACATGTCCATTTATAGGCAAGCTCACCACCCTTCCATCATTATCCAAAAAGACACCGCCCTTTGATTTGTATGTCTTACAAGAATCTGTTTTGGGCCTTTTAATAAAAATGTTTTATCAAGTGGGATTTCTCTATATGGAACAAACTCTGGATCAGATGACTTAGAATTAGTCTCCATGATTAGCCCATCTCCAAGGCTCGAATGGTACTCATCTCTCTGTTTTCCAGAATTTGAACTTGGTCCAGCAAACATGGGCCTCTTGCCCACGGATTTTATTTTTGAACTCTCACCTTTCTCCAGTCCAAATTCCTTAGTTGCCCTTCTTCCATGCTAGATTCAGAAGACGAAGTCCAACTTTTTGTTCTACTCCTAACAGCGTTATTCTTTCCTATCTGTAATTTACCATTCACGCAATAAGGATGAGATGTTCTCCTTTTTGAATTTCTGACATAGGCTCGATTTCCCTTGTCAACTAAACCTTCTTCTTTACCTTTTTGGTTGTAAAAGTTCTCTGATTCACTAGCATCAAAACCCAACCTGTTACCTTTTCTATTTCTGTAGTTGTGCACCCTTCTCTTAGTTGTCATGTCCTCAACTCTCTCCATCCAATTATCCCCCATATTACCTACTTCCCTGTCTTCTCCCTGCTATGAGGACGCCATTGATTCCGGTGAAGAAGTATGTTTTAACCCCAAGACCTCCACCACCTAATTATACTCGAAAGGGCATGGATCCTTTTTGAGCATAACTGTAAATGAGTTAGATCTTTGGTCCACCTTCACCTTGTTGGGACTTGTTGGGACAATGATGTTCATCATGAAGTAAGACAAGAATTCTTCCTCTGTTAATTCTACTTTTAAGAGTTGTGTTGTTATCAATATGAGGAATTCTCCCAAATGATTTCCAATTTTTTTGGAAGAAAGTCATATTCCATACGTTTAAGGGGACACCTGAAATGTTAACCCATACCGGTTTCGATTGCATTACCAAAGATTCTGACCATTTTCCATGGATATGAACGAATCCTCCCAGAAAAATCTGCTCTTAATGAATCCTTTGCTTTCAAACACTGATTCGAAATCCCATAAAATTGTTTTCCCACCCATGTATCTTGTAGTAAATCTGAAACCCCTGTCCTTCAGTCTCTTCTTTACTCTATATAAACTGGTGAACTCTTTAAGCATTTTCTGTCAGAGATTTTTCTGTCCAAGAATAGAGGCACCACTTCTTCCTGCCAGTTGACTTCTCTGTACTGTTCCTCCCCTTTAGAAGCTCTCACCACCTCCACAAAGGAGTGATTGTCCCTCATCCTTCCCTGTATCCCATTTCTCTCTGCATGTTGACCTTTACTCGACCCGACCTCCATTTTGTTTCTTTCATCCTCTCTTGAAACCTTGACTCTTCTATTATTCCAGCCATATTGTGCTACACCTACCTTGATAGACCATCCTTAAATGTGCATTCCATTAGTCATTCCAACCATATTGTGCTACACTTCCTCCAGTGTTGCAAATCTGATGAATGCATATCCACTTCTTCTTGATCTGTTGGCCACTGGGAGATAAATGTCTCTCACCTTTCCAAAGCATTTGAATACTCCCCAAAGGCAAGTCAGATTTGCTTGCTGGTTAAGGTTGTCTACGAAGATAGAGTGAAGGTTCTGTATAAAATCCGATCTTCTCTCCTGGCTCCAAGAATCAACACTTCTCTCTCTAGGATTCTCTCTTTTCTCTCTCATATTTTCTTTTCTGTACTCAAAAGGAAAAAAGTATTCCTTATATATATATATATATATATATATATATATATATATATATATATCTTTTGTTTTAATTATGTTTCCATTGAAGTATTTATACAATAAAATTCATCACTACTTTTGTCTTTTTTCTCTCTCTCTTTTCAGTCTTCTGCTTGCTAGCAAGCAAAGAATGTAAAGCAAGTTTAATTTGTTGTAAAACAGTTCTCCTTGTAATCATGGGCGAACCCATGAGAGGGCTGCCCCGGGCTATAGCCGGGCAGCCTTCTGATTTTTTTATTAAAAAAAATTATTATTAGCCCGGGGCAGCCTTCTGATTTTTTTATTAAAAAAAATTATTATTAGTTTATTGTATAAATGTCCTTTAACCTTCTACTATTAGTAAATTAATTTTAAATTCAACTAATATTATTAACTATACCCTTGAACATGACATTATTCACATTGTCTTTTTATTTTCATCCAATATTATTTTCATACTTTACTTTTAATCAATATTATTTTTATCATCTACTTTTAATTTTTTGTAATCTATTTATGATATTTGTTCATTTGTTAGGGTCTTAATTTATAGGTTTTTAGTACGTTGAATGCTTAATGATTAACCTATTATAAATCAAGATCAAAAGATAATAATAAAAACCAAAATCAGTTATCTATTCTAACTCAATACAAAACATTGCATGTATTAAGTAGTTTTTACGAATATATAAATTTATGCATGTGTTATATAAATTATTCAAATTAATTTTGTTCTAATTGTTAGTCTAAACATTCCATATTCATCCAGTTTTGTTCCGGTTGTTAGATTAAATAAGTTTTAAAAGTAAATTTTTATATTTGTTAAATCTATATATATATATATATAAAAATAATTTCTGGATCCACCTCTACATGTAATAGTAGCAGCAGAAAGATAAAAAGAAAGCGAAGGTAAACAGTTCTCCTTGTTATATATGATGAAACATTTCTTGACAAGAGCAATAATTATTGTATGATTGTTTTTTCGCCTTTTGCTTTTGACTGTCCCATTGTCGGGGCAAGGAAGCTGGAATTAATTAGGAAAACTTAATTAGTGTATATGGTATTATATTAATGTCAAACTCAGATTTACATATTTAATCTAAATTTTTGTCTGGACATGTTTTGAATTTTTAATTGATTGCCAAAGGAATTATCGATATATAGAACGAAAAATAAATCTTAATAACTCGTGATTAAAAAGTCTAATGGTTTATCACAACATTTTTAGAAGTTCATGGGTAGATATTAACTAATTGCTAATCATAAATAAAACTGAAATATTGTAATAGGTCAAAAGAAAAAAAAAATTGTCATTTAAATAGCTCCAAGAAACTTTGGACAGAAAAAAAAACAATCAGTCTTCATTCTTTCTTTTCTTTTTTGAAAGCAGAACTAATATTCCTGCTCTTTCTTTTTCCTATAGCAAATTGGGTGTCATTTTCTCATTCTCTTGTATCAAACTAAATGTTTTCTCTTTTTACCATTTAACATGACGCGTTTTCATCGACTTTAAAGTTGCATTATCTATATAATTCATATACTTTTATTATCATAATCGTCTCAACAGTCAACCCAGTCATGACTTGTGAGTCTAAAATAGTAGAGACTATCGATTGCAAACCAGGTAACCCAGTTCTAAGAGATAACCTGATAAAAAGGAACTCATATTGTGTTTTTCTATTCTTATTTATAACTATAAGTCTATAAGAATTCAAGCTATTAATCCTATATATATATATATTACATCCGGAATCTGCACTTGAGATTTTGTGACAATTGATGATTCCATGAAAATTATTATATAAAAATATAAAAAGTAAAATGAATAGTGGTTCATATGTAACATTTGATAAAATCTTTGTTGATTTGACAAGAGACAAGATATAAAGAAGCAAATTACAATATGCCATCATAAGTTACCAATGTAAATATGCTTATAAATAATTTGCTAGATTTAGCTATCGCTAATGTTAGACAACGTAAAATATTAATCCAATAACCAATCTAAATGTTGTAATAAATGATTTATTCATTAAACAGCATGAATGTATGGGCAATTATGTAAAGTATGTGAGAGATGGTTATTATTATAGAATGTGAGATCACAGACCTTTCTAGAAACCAATCAAAATGTGGTTTAATTTGAGAATTTTGCTTGAGTATTTGACGTGGCAAAATACTGTGTTCCATGGGTCTAGTGAAAGAATGGGTTTTATATTAATTAATAGGGTTGAAAGAAGGAGACGAGGGTGTTTTGATCCATTTTGATAAAGTATAAGCCAAAGAAGAAGTATACTAATTGTTGGGTAATTTGAAAAGGTATCATAATTTTTAGAGTATCTTTATTCTTTGATGTTTTTCCTAAAATCGAATGGAAACAAAAGCAAGGTTTTTTTTTTTTTTTTTGTGATTGAACAATAATTCATTTACTTATATGAAGATGAGCAGAAACAGAAAGTAAAAGTGCTATGAAGAAGACTTCTAATTGTTCCATAACAAAAAAGACTTCTAATTGTCAAAAGCATTAATTATTATTTGATTTTTTGCTTTTGCTTTTGTCTATTGAACTTAAATTCTCATACTATATAAGGCTTTGCAGCTGTTTTCAGTCTGTTTTCGTTTTTATTTTTAAAAAACGATTTAGAAAACGTGTTCATTAACCTTTTTTCATTTTATTTTGAAAAAAAAAAATGAAAAACAAAATCAATGATAAAAGTGAAAGATTTGAAAAACACAAAATACTTGTTTTTTGTTTTTGTTTTTATTATTCATTTTGTTTTTCACTTTTTTTATCTAAAAAAATCATTTTTTATAAACTATTAATTGTACTGTTATACGTTTGATATGACTAAAACAAGACGGGACAAGATTTTTAAATGACCAAAATGACCCTCTTATATATATATATTCCAGAATAATTTATTTCCAACTATATATATATACATTATAATTATTATATATATATATATATTATAATATTATATATTATAAAATAATATATTTTATGTATATTATATATATAATATTATAATATAGTTTTTAATTATATATATTATATAATTATAATATTATAATATATATTATAAATATTATATATTTTCATATTTACATAATTAGTATATTAATATTCTATAATATTATGATTATATATGTTATTATATATAATAATAAAATACATATATATTAATACGATATATATATATATATATATATATATATATATATATATATATATCAAATATTATATATATATAAATATAATATAATATAATAATATATATTTGATATATTACTATAATAAATATATATATATATATATTATAATTATTTATTTATAATTTAAGAGTTTAGTTTTGATTAATTCATTTTTTGATATGTTATTTTGAATTAATTTTTGATGTGTTACTTTTATTTAATTTAAAAATTACAATACAAAAATTATATTGGTTAGTTATGTAATCAATTTGATTATAGTTGTAATAATATTAAACAAAATGCTAAAATTGATATTTCAATTTTTGATAGTTTTCGGTTAACCTACCAGACGCGTTTTTTCCGTTTTCATTTTCAAAATACAGTTTTCAGTATATGCTACTAGACGCGTTTTCAAAATTCAAAACTGAAACTAAAAACACTGTTTTTATTTTTATTTTTATTTTCGAAAAACAACAACTGAAAAACGCTTACAGGATGGGCCCTAAGTTTTTATGGACATCGTTTCAAACTCATTATTATCGATTGTTTAAAAGAAAACTAATGGAAAGAAGATTATTTTAATCACTCAAACATACTAATTGAGATAATTAATATAACATCTTTAAATGTTCAACAAAACCTCAAAAAAAAAAATTATCAAAAGAGAATTCATTAACCCAAAAAAGGATTACAAAGGAGCTGGACGATAACCTAAAAACAATCGAAGTCACACAAGGTGGAACATCCTCCATCCAAAACCTCTCACAACCAACCAAAAGACCAAGTTTAGCAAGACAATGGGTCGCCAAATTGGTCCTCCTACTGGTGTAAACAACATTACAATCAGGGTGGCAATTCATAAAAAGAAGAATATCACTAATAATTAGCCTGAAGTCAGCCAAGGGAACACTGCTAGAATCAATGAGCTTCACCACCACTTAGGCATTCGTCTCAACTGTTCAAGGAAGAAGACCAGCATCACACGCAAAAATCAGACCCCTGTAAACTGCCATGGCTTCCGCAACAGTAGGGAGAAAGTGTGCTTCAACTGGTTGAGATCTAGAAGCGAGAAATTCCCCCATAGTATCTCTGATAATAATGCAATACCAACCTTGCTAGCCACCGTCTCCAAGGCAGCATCTGTATTAACTTTAAAATTTCCTAATCTGGACAGCATTAGGAATCCTCAACTAACTTGCTCAACCCAAAACCAGTTACATCAGCAGAGTTTACTCTCTGGAAATCAACAAGAAGAGAACTCACCCACTGGACAACATCATATATCATCAAGGAGCGTAGCAGTCTTGTGAACCTTACAATTCCTTTGAAACCAAATCCTCCGATGATCATACACAACAGTTCCATATCAGCCAAGGAAAGACGGTTTTTACAGGAGATCAGAAAACCCATGAAGCTAGAATCATCAACAACTGTTATTCCCTTCATAAAAGTACACATAGCTCAAATCTTTTTCAGAGCAGGGTAACCCCATATCGTATGCACCGTCGTTTCCAACCAATGATTACAAACAGGAAAAAAGGAATTCATATCCACACCTCTATTAGCAAGGTTAACCGAAGTTGGCACCCAATTATGACAATCCCGCCATATCAAGAGCTTCATTTTGGATGGAACCTAGATTCTGTATAAGAACTTCCACCAAGACTCCGATAAACTCAGACAAGACGTGGTAGGATTCAAAGAGAGGGAAAAAGAGAGGTGATAACCACTTTTAATAGAGTAAGAGCCAAGCTTGTCATAATGACACAAACTCATGTCTAGAAGTTGACTGAAGGAACATGGAATGCTGAGAATCATTGGCGTATTTTATTGAGGAAAAGATTCATGAATCAAATTCTCATTCCAAACGGCACTCGAATTCTTCACGGCAGTAATCGTTGTTGCAGGACCCAAAATCAGAGGCCAACAAACCTTGAAAGTCGTTGGATGAGGAAGCCAGCGGTCGGAGTAGATACGTATAAAGAACCATCTCCAATTCTCCAGCGAGACCCAGCCTCAATAATAGATCTCATGCCCCCACAAAAAACTTCACCAAAGAAACAAGCTCGTGGCACCACACTCAGCATGCAACAGTGACAAATCTGGAAAATAACACTGTTTTAACACCTTGGCTGCCAATGAGTTCGGATTGTGAATAAGCCAACATTGCTTAGCGAGAAGAGCTTTATTAAACACTATGAGAAAACCATGGCCCTTAGAATCCTTACTATAACACAAGTTGTGCCACGCCCCCTGTGAATCTTACGCTTCTCTAGCTCCAAACCCCACCGAAAGCATGCACTAAGCCTATGAAGATTATGCACCAACCCTTGAGGCAAACGGAACAGAGACATGGAATATGTCAGGATACTCTGGAATACGCCTTTAAGAGAACCTCCTTACCACCGGTCGAGAAGAGTAAAATTTTGTTCCTTAAGATCTACAATTGATTGGAGAATGATTTGTCATGATTGAGTTTGATTGTTGAAATATGTTTGTTGCCTTATAATTGACACAATCTCTATCGGTCTATTTTTATCCTACTTTTTTAATTATACAGTATTCTTTTTCTTCCTTTATCAAAATTACTAAAAGAGACGTATAATTTAAGGATAAAAAAATCTTCTACAAAGTAAATCTATTAAAACCTCACATTTCTTTTCAAAAAAAAATACATGTTCTTTTGACCCGTTTCTTGAAAAAAAAAAATCTTAACTCTTACACTATGTTTGGATTGGTGGAATATGAGAGAAAGGAAAGAAAATACAAATGAGGAAAGGAAAGGAAAAAAAAAAGTGATTTTAAATATTGTTGTTTAGATGGTTATAAATATAAAAGAAAGGAAAGAAAATCAATATTATTTAGTTGGGAGAAATAAATGAATTAATTTTATTATATTTACGAAAATATCATTCTTTTAACAATATGAATACCCAATATTAATAGGGTTAGTTTTGAGATATTGGAAAAATTATTAATTTTGAATTCCTTTCCCTCATTTTCCTCCCAAATTTGGGTGGAAATCAAATTGGATGAAACAAGAAGAAATTATTCCCTTCATTTCCTTCCATTTCCTTTCATTTCCTTTCTTTTCTCTCTCATTTAACAATCCAAACAAGATATTAGAAATTCATCTAAATCCTTTTCTTTTTTTTTTCTCTCTTATTCCATCAATCCAAACATAGTGTTAAACAATAAAATTGTGTTCTTACACATATACAAAATATTATTGAAGAGTCTTAGAATATCAAACATATGGAAGAATTGTTTGAGAACGATATCAAACATTATATCAAGCATATGCAATAATTGTCTAAGAATGATATCAAGTGTTGAAGCAACTATGTTATTTTTTTCTTTTTTCTTTTCCACCATGAACTAAGAAGTAAAAAACTCAACAAAAATAAATAAATAATAAGAAAAAATAAATTGTCCATTGGAGTTAAGAGAGATAGCTGTATACGGAAAAACCAGAGATGAGATGTATAAGAGCATCTCCAATGTAAAAATGACTTGCATATAAATTATTGTTGACATGGCAACAATGTCAAGACATTTGCTTCCTATGTGATATAAATATGGACTTGATAGACGATCCAACTAAAAATTTGGTCTCCAATGCTTCCGTTTAAAATACATTTTGTGTTTAATGACATGTACAATTTTATTTCTTATTTTCTATTTTATTTTATTTTATTTTGTTTTTCCTTTCTGACCAAAAGTTGATGAAAAATTAATGTCAGTTTTAAATGTTTGATGAGTCAACCTAAAAAAGGATTGTGCAACAGACCGTCTACAAGTGGACGGTCATGTTGACAATGTCTAATATTTTTTTTACCACGTCAGGTTGAGATTTAATATGCACTGCTGCATTAGAGAAAGATTGTTTAACGGAATGTTTATTAATCCTACGTGACATTTTTTTTTCTCAAGCCACGCTTACATTGAAGATGCATTAAGTTTGAAAAATAATTAAAAATGGTGTTTTGGAAATAAATTAAAAAGCTAATTAAAACATTTAATTTAATTTAATTTAATCAAAATTATACCCAATTCAACATGACAAGCATATTTATAAGGGACAAATCTATATTTCAAATCCCATTAAGATTTAGATAACCTATTGATGCAGGGAACTTCCAGAAGATTTCTGTTTTATGTTTTAGGTATGATTTATAAGTTTTTTTTTTATTTCGGAAGATTTCTTCTTTTAGTATAGGAAATACATCAAAGATTTGATCTTTTCTATTTTAGCCAATTTAGGGATCCTACGGAATCCTAGAGGATTCGGGTAGTTTTAAGTTTTTTTTTTCAGTCAATTTAAGGATCTTAAACCCTAAAAAATTTGAATAGTTTTGATTTTTTTTCCCGTTTTAGTATTTTTAGGAATGTCTATATTTGTGTCATATTATGATTTGTTTATTATAAATAGTTTTTACTTCAAATTATTGTATCTTTTGATTAGTATTAATAAAAGCGATTCCTAAACTGAAAGAAAGAAATATTCCTAAATATAAAAAATAAAAATAAAAAAACCAAGGGAAATTCCAAATTGGCTAAAACATAAAACAGGAAATCTGCTGGAAGTGTCCTACATCACCGATTCCAACTTGGATTAGGAAAGCCCAAAACTAGTCTTGCTTTAATTCCTAGTTTTTATTATAAATAAAGTTTAATAGAAGTAATAATAATAAAACCAAGGCAAATTCTAACGGTGGATCTAGTTTTTGGAGTCATTATGGCTTTAGGGAAAAAAAAAGCTCTATTATTGCTAACGAAGGCCGTTTTGTTATGTATATTAATAAATAGTGTTGCAGGATCAACAGGTAATGCGACTACTTCAAGTTCAACAGGTAATGCGACGATTTCAAGTTCAAGTTCATGTTCATGTATATGTCCAGAAACTGCTAATTCAACTCCATCATCTCCATCCACATTAATGATGTCTACGCCGTCTCAGCAGCTCTGTGTTTCATCTCACGATCACCATACCATAAAAGTCATGTATAAACATATCATTGTTGATACTGTATTTATTATAATAATTTTTATTTTTGTTTTTTTTAATTCGACTAGGATTTTCCTAGAACAGGCACAGGCACAGTTACAAGCACAGGCACAGGCTTATTAGAATTTCAATTCTAATAGGATTTATTTTCAATTCTAGTTGAGTTTTTTTTTTTTTTAAGATTTCCTTTTTAGTTAGCTTTTCCCCATAACTCAAATTACCTTTTGGTATTTTTGAGCTTTTCCTGTTTTAATCAAATTAAGAATCTTAATCATCAACGAGTCAAGTTTATTTTTCTATTTAAATAAGAGTAAGAATAATTATTTGTAACATTTATTTGATTTTAATAAAATCATTCATTTAGAACAATTATGTATTCAAAGTATCTTGTGAGTGTGCTTCTGGTTTGATGGAGTTTAGTTAATGATCTCAATAATTTACTTACTTTAGCATAATCCAAACATTTAATTCTCATCCGCTCACAACCTATCATCTATCTATTAGATATAAATTGATATAAACACTTTCACGAAAGGGCAAACGATAAATTTAAGCTATAATATACCGTTGGAATGATTTTAATGAGCTCTAAAGTATTTCCATATCTTGCTGCTCAAACATTTTACCAAATTTCCTCATTTCAGCGTTAATTTTCAGTTTTTTTATTTTTGGATTTTGGTAACTTTTAATAAGAATTTCAATTTTCTATCAGGTTTGATTTATTACACTCTAATTTCAATAATTTTTAGGATGTCATAGACCATTTAACACAAAACGTAAGAGAAGATAATCTGGAAAATGCTTTAACTAATTCTTGTTAACAATCTATATAGGTAAAAATATAAAAGAGAATAATGATTTTATTATTTGTGACTTTAATTCTATTAAAATATAAGCCTATTTATATGCATATCATATTACATTAAATGAAAATATAAAATAATATAAAAACAATTCAAATTTAATTCAAATCAAAAATTTATAATCGACAATCATAATCAGTAAGCTATATCTTAAGCTATATCTTACTTCTACAATTTGAATATATAATCTTTTATTTGAAGATAGAAAAAAATCAGATGACAAATTGAAGAGTTAAGATATGTGGACACATTATAGCTAAAGCTGAGAATATTCTTTGATGTTAACAAAAGCAGAAATTGACCAATGGCCTCTTGCCTTAGAGGTTGGTGATCGGAACGATTTATATACCTATTTGAGGTTCTCATTACCTAGCTTTTGTTCTTGTTTTCGAGTATATTTTGGTATTTGATGTGTTTGTGAGCCTTGTGTAGATACATGTTCCCTACGGAAGGTATTTGATCTTAATTGAAGAGTTTTTGAGGTTAAATGACAGAATTTGGAAAAGCTTATGCAGACACCCCAACTTTATAAGATCATATCTCTCTCCTCCGATCGAACTACATCACCCATAACCAATTTTTGGAAATCCCCGGAGGTATTCTTTTCAACGTATTTTACAGATCGCGATTCTGAGGTTTGTAGAGAAAGTTATGACTGTTTTCGTAATGGTGCGCAGAGGTGTGGTACGCAACCGCGCGAGACCAATTTGCAAACCGCGTTTTGTACCACGTAGAAGGGCAACAACCTCCAAAAAGTGATGTGCGGTTCACAGTGTTGATGCGTACAGCACATCGTACCTCACATCTTGACAGAAATGCATTTTTCAACCATTTTCAGAGGGGTATTCTAGTCTTTTCACCCAAAAGTCTTACCCTAACCTCCCACACTATAAATACCCCCTTTTCTCCTCATTCTTGAGACCTCTCTTCCCCTCTTTTCCCCTTCTCACACCTCTTCTCTTCTTCTTCCATTTTCTTTCATCTTTTGTTCCCATGGAGGAAAAACCTCCATGGGAGCTCACCATACACCTCCACCTCACCACTATACACTTCCTCCATCCATCTTAGAGTAGATTACAAAGGAATTAGGAGCCAAAACCGAGCTAGGAAGGCTAGGAGCATCTTTGGAGGACTTGTCTTCAAGGGTTTGCTCTTATTTATTCATTTCTTTATATTTCTTGTATTCTTTGATGTATTCCACCAATTTGGGGATATTGTAAACCTACACTTGTGTAATAAATGTATTGATTGTTCTTAAATTCATTTGGGTATTGTTTTGCTCTTTGATATATGTGTTTTTATGCTCTTAATATTATATGTATGTGTATAAATTGTTAGAAATCAATATGTGTCCATGATTGGGTTTAGGAGTAGTTGTAATTTAGAGTAGAAATTAGATACCCATGATTGTTGATTGATTGATGGATGACTTGAAATTTCATGTATTGAGTAATTTGAGTAATATGGATTTTAGCCCCAAAGAGTAGAAAAGGTTTCAATTCAGGCTTTTAGTTGCTAAATTGACATTGATTCATATCCTTGTTCTTAATGAGTCTTTGTATTAAGACACGATTATCCATCCACGTGACAGGATTAGGTGATGAATTGATTGTGGAAAAATTCCCTAATCAAGAGGATGAACATTTAATGTAAATTGAATGTTCTTAATGATATAACAATCACATTGTTGCATATAGTTATTAGGTAAACTTGTTTCCCATGTTTATCCATCCTAGGGAGTTGACTAAACCGAATCTTTGACAGAAGTAAAGACCACCGACATTTTTCTTGTGCTTATGTTATTATATGGATGTTTTGAGTGCTTAAAGCCTTTTCTTAATTGATCACCATGGATTGATATATACCGAGAGGAGACGCATTTGACAATGCTTAGATAAACATTCACTATGCTTGACTAGAAAGTGTTAAAATCACTAGGCTAGCGTATAGGGTTCGATTTGTATTCCACGTGCTTAATGGGTTCATATATATTGTCCGAATTGCTCGAGAGAGATTTCGGGTATATATGGATACTATCTCTAAGACATCAAGAGAGATTAGAGATTAATTAAGGGGATACGAGCCTATGTATACTTGCACATTTGAGGATTAGGTGAGTCTAGAACGTAATTAGGAGGATTCTCACGGTTGAGTCGTTTCTCTAGTGTAACCATTTACATTCCATATCACTCCATTCCATCCTATCATTGTATATATTGTTTATTTCTGTAGTTTGCTAGGTTAGTTTAGCATTTACTTTTCAACCTATTCTTTCGCATATGCAACACACGAGTTCGCTCGGAGTGTTGTAATAATAGCTAGAACTAGAGACGATCAGTGAATCTCACCTCTCTGTGGATCGATCCCTTGCTTGCCGCTGTACTAGTCTCTATGACATGCACCCTTGCGAGGCCGAACTTAAATGTTCATATTTGACGACACCTCAACGACGTGTCCCGATCAGTTGGACTGTTAGAGTCATCAATCAATTGGAAAAAAATTGGTTTTTTATTTTTTAAAATAAAAACTTTTACCGTCATCCAACCTAAATACGTGTAATTAATAATGCACATACTAATTACAGTATTTTTGATCTTAATCGATTTAAAGAAAAGTTCATTCACTGAGATCGGTGATTCTACTAGTTGAACTCTAATTATTCTAATTAAATCTAATTAAATCCTAATCTAAGTGTATGAAAATTAAATGGCATAATGTTTGTCTTGAGTTGGTAATTTAACTCACTAATATACAAAATCAAATAACTAAATTACTCAAAAGCTCACACAAAAAATATGAATCGGAGGGAATGCTAGGGAATTAATGCAACCCAATTATCTCCTCAATGTAATCCCTAAGTCTCATTTAAGTATTTAAATCCACTTGATAGGGTTTGTTTCATGAAGCACCTAATCATTCTTATTACTCACATAAGGTCATGTAATGAGCAATGGTTATTGGATATATCATGAATTCATGATATATCTAACGAATAATATTTGCTGTTTATTATTGTATGATATACATGGTTCAAGATTGGAAAATTTGGGTATATATGAGTGAAAAGGAGAGAGAGAAAGCTAGAGAGAGATGACCTGTTTCCCTTGGCCATGAAGGGAACCAGGTGAAACTCAACGGCTGGGATCATTCAAGGAATAGGGATTTCAGAGAAAATCTTTTCTCTGTCTTCATTGATTATCTAAATCCTAAGGTTGATGTTGGTTGCTTGTGGAGTGTGTTTAAAGTCTTTGGAAGAGTCAGGGATGTTTTTCTTTCTTCTAAGAAGAGCTCTAGGAAAAGTTCTTTTGCTTTCATTCGTTTTGAAACGCATGAGGAAGCAAAGAGGGTAGTGATCAAAGTGAATGGCATGCGCATTTTTGGGTGGCCAATTGTTTCGAAAGTTACTTCTTTCGGGTGGAATAATAGAAGATCTGTTTTTGGTTCAAGTCGAGCTATGATCAAGGGGGAAATGAGGCAGGTAAGGGTGGAGGAGGAGGATACTACTCTCAGTTATCAAACTAGAGGCAATGGTCTTTTATGGTGGTGTTGAAAAGAGATCAAAATAGAGGTCATGAGGTGGCCATTGAAAAGGCAGAGGATTGTTTTTATTTGTCTTGGCTGCAACAGAGTGGGGTTAAGGATTGGTTTTCTAGATGTGCGGTGGGTGCCTTGAGGAAGTTTACAAATATTTCAAATGTCAATAGAAGACTAAGTAATAGAGGTATCGGTTTCTTCTCCATGTATCTTAGTGACAAAAGTATTTTGTGGTGTTTTGAATCTAGTGTTGAGAGGGATAGGTTCTTAAGGAACTCATTTGTCTAGGAGGATTGCTTTATTTCTATATCCTTGTGGTCTGATTCCTTAGTTCCGATTGTTAAGTTGGCATGGATCAAAGTGTTGGGAGCTCCTTTGAGCTGTTGGGAGCAGACTTTCTTCATGAATATAGGGGGTCTGATTAGAGAGCCTCTCTTGGTTGAGGAAGACACTGTTCTTAGATGAAGAGTGGACAGAGGAAATGTGTTGGTGTTGATTCTGAAGGTTGATCTATGCTCTTGGAAAGTTAATGTTAAGATGGGTAATGTCTTCTTTATGGTGAAGATGATAGAAGATGATATGTGTGTAGATGCCTTGTGAATGGAAAGATTCTTGGGTTTGCAAAAGGAAATGAAAAAGGAGCAGGGAAAAATCGTTTTCCATGAAAATAAATTAGTTGGGTTCTTTTGCAATGAAATTTTAGCTGATGAAGGTTTTTGCCAAGAAGTAAATTCTGGTTTCCTTTGCCAAGATGTCAAAACCGATGGTAATGCAGACAGAATGGGAAAAGGCTCTATGGATTTAGTTGGCCAAGATGAAAATGGTGGGCTCATTTGCCAAAAAGAAAAAGCTGATGATGAAGCAGACTTAGGGAAAGGTGTAGGCAGCATGGGTTTTGTTTGTAAAGGAAAAAATATTGTTTTAGCTTGTAAAAATGAAAAACCTGTTGTTGTTAATAAATATTGGGGTAGGAAAAGTGGTAGGGACAATAATAAAGTTGAGGCTATGATGAGTTGCCTAGAAAAGAGGGATCATGTTGAGTTTAAAGTAATCAAATTGGATTCTCTAAATATTAAAAGCATGGGGAGTAGTTCCAATGTTGGGTCTCGTGGTGGGATGAACAAGTTGGGGAGCAGTGATGTTAAGAAGTATGACGAGCCATGTACATTCAACAATAGGAACGTAGCAGACAGTGATAGTGACACAAGTTTTAATCCTTTGGAAACTGGGAGAGGTAGGGGGAGTTTTCAAATTTAAAGTTGTTAAAGGATGATTGTTCTAAATCGGGGTTTGTTGAGAGAACAAAGGAAGATGAGCCTAGAGGTTTCTTTGGAAGTGGGGAATATGGTTTTGGGCCTAAAGAGAGGGATAAAGATCTTTCTAGGAATCAAAGTGAAGTTCAATTTCATGTTCATGATGTAGTATCAGTTGAGACTTATAATGGATTGGGTCTAGGTGTTAGTAGTGTTCATAAAGTTAGTAGTGCTAAAGGTGGGATGGATAATCAAGTGGGATTATAGGCAAGCTTAGAGGAAAGGGAGTTTAGAGCTTGTGACAATCATTTATGTCATGTAGGAAGGCTTTTAGAGGAAAGACAGGGGATTAATTTGTGTGTTGATCTAAGTATGCAAGCTGATGGAATTCAAAGCCCTTTAAGATCTAAGACAAGTCATCAACTTGAGGTTCATCCAGAAGGTCTAGCTGGAGTCAACTTTTCAAGAATGGAGGAAATCCTGCCCAGCAGTGTGGTTTCTCAAGGTGTCTCGAAAAGAGGGCAAAGTATGTTTATGAGTTGTTCCAAGGCTTATGAGAAAATGAAGCAGCAGAATTCTGAGCTTATTAACAAGGTGGCATGGAATCTTGAGGATGAAGTCGTGAAGGTGTTTGAAAAAGGTATAGCCATGGGGTTTAACTTTTACGGTAGAAAAAATGAGTTGTTAGAAATTATCGCTAAAAGGAAGGATATGAACGATAATAGGTTTCGGGTTCTGGTGAGAAGGTTGGTGCTCAAACACAATGCTATGGGGTGATGAGCTTTCTAGTTTTTGGGTGTTTAGTGTTGGGGTCTGCTCAAGTTTTGCGTGCCTGCGTTTTAGCTTTTTGGGTCTCTGATCGGACCGAGTGTTAGGCTCCTTTTGTATATTGATCTCAGTTTTGTTGGCCTTAGCTGTAAGGGGTCTACTGGGTTTTCTAGGCAGATTATGGCTTTGTCGTTGTTTCATTTTTCTTGTTTTCTTCGTAGTGCTTTGGTCTGGGCTTGTTTTGCATGGTTGCCTAGCTGCGTTTGTGAGCCTAGCTTTTCAGTTGGCCTTTGTGGCTTTTAATAAAATGCAGTTAAAAAAAATGAGCAATGGTTAGAATTAGTTTTTAATTAAAAACTCTAAACTAAATCACACATAGCATGGTCATGCATATGGAAATTTTTTTAATTATTAAGCTTGTAGTTAAAGACTAAATGGGATGGTCACCCACATCTAACCCTCAACATCATAGATAAACTAATCCTATCACAAACATTCATTGAGGTCTCATTTGAATATAAGTGGAAGAACTAAAGCAAGTATTTCAATAAAAGAGACTACCAAGGTACTTAATTAAAAACCATTAGACAAGGATTACAAAGAGTTGCTCAATAGGTTTACATTAATCCCCAAACATAGAAATTAGTTACACATCAATGAATAGAAATCAAACAAAAAAGAGTTTAAGAAGAAACCAAAGTTGGTCATTGAGGTTCCTTGACTTGTAAGCTTCCTCTTCTTGCCTTCTAAGATTCCAAGATGGATGGATGGAGGAAAAATGTCCAAGGATGGTAATGAGGGGTGAAAGTGTCAAATAGTTCGTGTGGCTGATGACTTTTTTCCCAAAAACTCTTATGGGTATTTATATGGGTCTAAAAATAGGTCAAGAATCAACCTAGGAAAGTGTGTCATCGTACTGTCGCATCGTTGATTGTCGTGGTTGTCCATGACGGAAACCCAACCGCGACACCTCGTTTCTTTGTTCCGTGTCTTCTCTCCAGGCGACATTTTGAGCGACAATGGCTAAGGAAGTTGTTGTCGTCTGGTGTGTCGCGGTCTTCCATGATGAAACCAAGACCGCGACATGTCGCCTCCTTGTATGTTCATGCATGTTCTCCAAGCGACATTTTGGCGACTCTTAAAACAAGTTGCTTTCGCTCGAAGTGTCGCGGTCTCCCATGACGACTATCCACGGCAGCGACAGCTCATGCTTTTTGTTCAAGCTTCTGATTTCCAGCACTTTTGGGCCCCACCTTCACTTATATTTCCCACAAGATACCCCAAATACAAAATATTTTCAAAAACACTCAATCAAAGCCATTAAACACTTGATCTTACTCGAGAACTGAGCAACACGCATAGAAAGGGGGACTCGAAATCTAGTGTTATCATGGCTTGATCAACACCCCCAAACCTAGCCTTTTGCTCGTCCTCGAGCAAAATCAAGAGGAAACAATAACAAAAACAAACAAGCCAACAATACGAAGACTTGATAAAATCAACAAAGAAATTCAAACAATAAAAACTCGTAAGCCGCATTTTCAACTGATGATGAGATGTAAATAGGTGTGGTTAAGGAGAGTAGACACATGCAAAACATTCTCAAGCAACTCAAAGGCACTTATGGAGAACTCGAACAACATGAATCCCACACCTAAAGTGCTCTCATGTCGGGAACTACTCACACTTACACCTCGAGCATAATTCGCTTTGACTCTAAACCTCACGTGGACATTCTCTTTTCTTTCCTCCCGGAGTCCTAAGTTCACACTCATGCAAAGTATGCAATGACAGAGTTATGCATGGGAATCAAATACTTGCATATAATAAGAAATGAAACGTTATTAATTTGGTGAACTAGCCTAGGAAATGAATCAAATGTCATGGACGTGGAAGATCATGCTTCAACAAACATTCCTAATCTTGATTTCATATTAGATCATTTAGGTCTTCCTTCTGGTTGTAATGGGTCATTGGGTGAAATATGGTGAACAAAGGATAGGAAATGGAATTCAAAAGTCACCAATCTTGCTAAGACACTGCACGATACACCTAATACTTAAGCTTTATTCACATTACTCGTGGCACTAGTTAGGCTTGACTTTTCATTACACTTGTGCTATACATGAGTACTCTACTAGTAAGTACTTTATAATTACATACAGGACTCTTATTCCCTTTTTTATTTTCTTTTTCTCTCTTTCCTTTTTTTTAAACACTTTAAGCTCATAAGTGCACATTTTTGCACTTTTACATTTTTGAGTCTCTTGCCCTGCACATTTACAAATATAGCCTAAATACATGCTAACTTTTCATATTTAGAACTTTTCCACCTTTCACCACAACACAACACATCCTAACAAGATTGGCAATGAGGGTATACATGTGTTTAGGTCCATACTATATGGTGTAATGTGGTTCCAAAAGAAAAGTAAGTGGTTGGCCTCAAAATTGGCTTGGAAGCACACAAATAGGGACATGGAATGTGTTTAGGCTAATATGAGTAGTTAAGCACACACATTGCCTAAAATCATTTCCATCATTTCATCTATCAAGGGAATGTAAGTATCCATCAAGCAATCCATAAATATAATGCAATGTGATGTCCTATGGCAATTGATGCGCGTGACGAGATAAGTGTTTAAGATGAAACAATGATAACACTCAAATGCGCTTTTTAAGGCTTGTGTTTGTGAACTCACTAGGTGTCTCCACTATTAGAACAAGGTGCTTGAGCACCGAGTTCTCTCAACTTGAACACAAAAATATAGGACAAGCCCATGAAGTGCAAGTGAGACCCTAGAGTGACAACAAGATGCTCAATCGAGCACATTATGCATAAATAAACTCTCACATAAACACACACTCAAAGCATCACACCCAAGCTACTTGAAGCTTCAAAATTTTGGTCATGTGATTATTTTTGAAAAGTTTGACTCAACCAAAAATTTGGACTCAAAATGAAATCAAAAATTTGATTCAAAAATAAAATTTAGGACTCAATTAAACTGAAACGACCGAACCCGGTGTTGACACCCCCAAACCTAAACTCACCATTGTCCCCAATGTTAACAATGAGATCCCGACGAGAAGGTTCTTAAGCCACAACCAACACAACACAATGCAACAATATAAGAGAAAATAAAATAAACAAATGCTCAATCAAGATGGCATATAAAGCACCCAATGACAATTAAGCATTAACATAACATAATACAGCGCACACCCCTTATTCTAATCACCGATAAAATAAAACAAAACAAAATATGCAAAAGTACCACTATGAGAGAAATCAAATAACAAGAGTAACTAAACAAGAAGCAGTAAAATAAAACAAACAAGTCTAGCTAAACAAATCAGCACGAAGCTAATAATGAGATGGTAGTGGTGGCAATGAGGATTCAGGCATCAATTCCTTCCCCTTCCAACCGGTTGTTGCTGCTGCTATGTCCTCTGCTTCCTTTCTCGATATCTCCATGACGGTCTAGATAATAACCTCCTCCTCTGAAACCACTGGTTCGCTGGTCAAATGAACTGGGAATTGGGGCTGGAATCCTGATCCTAAAGCTGAGCCTGTACCTGTGTCCATGGGTATGGAGGCCTATAACCTGGAAATGGTTATGGGGTATATTATCTAGGAGCTGGATACGGGTGCTATGGATAAGGAGTCAGCTTCATTTCTCTCTCATATGGCCGTAGATGGAGCTCTTGCCTCAAATTTGTAATGTCCTGTCTAAATCTTGCATCCACCATATATATCTTAGCCATCATCCTCTATTCCATCCACTGCATGTGCTGAAGGATTGAGTGTTGGGTATCTCCAATGGCATTTAAATTTACTGCATCCGCATCTGCCTGCTGTCATCTGAAGAGTTTGGTAGCTGTTAACAAACGCTCCAATTTGGGGAGAGAACCAGCATCCTCAAGCAGCCGCTCATCATCAACATCATCTGTCTGCTCATCCCGATCAGGCTCTACATCATCATCATCTGATTGATATTGAACTACTTTCCCCCTTTTCTTCTTGGGTTGGCTGCCCTCTCTTCTGTCGAGTCTCGCCAAACCTTATCCTGAAAATAGTTAATACCATGTGCGGATCCCAAAATCAGGCCCGGTCTCAACAAACTCATCAGAAGACATGTCTACACCCGTCTCCTGGCAGAAAAATGTGATAAGACAATGGAACACCATTGCCTCTTTCCCTGTTATGTCTCTTGCTGACTTGTGAATCTTCATCTTCACAATCACCCCCACATCTAAAGGATGCCCATGCTTAATGCAGTAGAGCAATGTGGCTACCTCATAAGCTACCGTAGTACGATGTCCGCATGGCCTCAAAGAATGGGAAATGAAGATGTGCCAGAAAGCCATCTCTTGTAGCAACCTCTTCTGCTTAATAGGGTTGGACTTGGAGTTCCAAAACTCCATCGACTGAGCTACCAAACTGTTGGCTAGGTCAATGTTCATCCTGGAGAAAATGTCAAACCGAGGAACCCTATTAAACATGGCAACTATGTGTGGAAGTTCGATCCTGTAATGTCTGTTAATGTCCCCTGAGTTGATGCGGACTTCTCTACCACGAACCAAAATCGGACTTCCTAAACTGTAGGTCCTCTCAATCACCCCTTCATAGAATTCCTTAATGATCTGAGGGCAATATTTTGTAGGTCTCTGAATAAAAGTGCCCCATCCTTGTGCTTCAACCATCCCAGGAATTGAAGTCTCATCCAAATCATTCAAGATGATCCCCCTCTCACGTATGAACTTCTTCCCATTGAATTTTGCTATCCTAGCCCGAAAATCAGGGTTTTCGGCACAAGGGGGTATCTGTCTCTTTCCTTTGTCTTGGCCCCTTCTTGACCTTTCCATACGGTTGGAATCCCCTGTCTCAATATGGTTGGAATCCACCCTAGCAGTCTGCTTGGTTTAGCCATTTCTCCCCTCAAAAAAACTGTGTCACTTTAAATTGGGATCACTCAACAACTCTGGCTCGACTCAACAACTTCGGTAATCTGATACACCATGGATACCGCAAACCACCATCACACAATCACAATGTATGCAAAATATTTCAAACAAACATCCACACTTTTGTACTATAATCACAATTTACTGCTGAAAATCAAGATGTGGATCAACTTAGACTTGGAAGTGAAGTAGAATCACTACCATTCATAATTATTAATGAAAATTAAAAGTTTATTGAAAGGAAAGATACCTAGGTGGGTTACCTCCCACCAAGCACACAATTTAACGTCTAAATAAGATGTGGTGAGAGCACTACGGCTCTTAGAGCTCTATCTCTTCCAACCAAGAAAGTTTCCCTAATTCCTTCACATAAGGTTTCACCCTTTACCCGTTGACAATGAACTTTTCTCTATTCTTCTCGTTTTCCACTTCTACAGCCCCATTTGAGAACACTTGAGTCAACCGAAACTGCCCAAACCATCTAAACTTCAATTTTTCGGGAAATAAATTGAGGCGGGAATTGAACAAGAGGACTAACATTCCCGGGTGAAGATCCTTGTAAACTATCATCTTGTCATGGATCCTCTTGATTTTCTCCTTGTACGACCTTGAGCTTTCATAAGCATCTAACCGGAACTCCTCTAGCTCATTAAGTTACAATTTCCTTTCTTCACCGGCCTTGTCATAGTCTACATTCAACTTCCTAACTGCCCAAAAGGCTCGGTGCTCAAGTTCCACAGGAAAATGGCATGACTTCCCAAAAACCAACCTATACAGGCTCATCCCAATAGGTGTCTTGAAGACTGTCCTATACTCCCACAAGGCGTCATCTAACTTTGAGGCCCAATCTTTTCTAGTTGAGTTGACCGTCTTCTCGAGGATATTCTTGATTTGCCTATTGCTAACCTCGACTTGGCCTGATGTTTGTGGGTGGTAAGGGGTGGCTATCTTATGCCTCACACTGTATTTCTTTATAAGGGCAACAAATGACTTGTTGTAAAAGTGTGTTCCCCCATCACTAATTATAGCCCTAGGAGTCCCAAATCTAGCCAATATGGTCTCCTTCATAAATTTTATCAGTGTTTTTCCATCGTTAGTTCTTGTAGCCCGTGCTTCTAACCATTTTGATACATAGTCAACCGCAACAAGGATGTAGCTAAACCCATAAGAGGGCGGGAATGGTCCCATGAAATCGATGTCCCATACATCAAATAAATCGACCACCGTGGCACTAGTTAGGGGCATCTCATTCCTCTTTCCAATGTTCCCCGTCCGTTGACATCTATCACATGTCGAGCAAAATCGAATTGCATCCTTCATCAACGATTCCCAATAGAAACCCGATTGCAACACCTTCAAAGTTGTCTTCCAAGCTCCAAAATGCCCCCCACAATGTAGTTCATGACAAAACCTAAGTATATTCCCTTGTTCGGTTCAGGTGCACATCCTAATAACCAGTGTTCTAGTAAACGCTAGGCTCTAGTCGGGCGGTAGACCAGCTCCTAGTGCTAGGCGGTTTGGACAGCGCCTAGGCGGCCAAACTTTTTTTTTATATAGTTTGTCCTACCCATATAAATAATAACAAAACTCATATTATGACCAAATTCAATCAAAATCATCAAAATCTAGTCCAAATCCATAAAAAAAAATCAAATGGAATCCAATCATAAATTGTTAATTTCACAATACAATATTCCAATTTCCAACAAAATGATCAAAAATTCAAAATTTAGTCCAAATCCATGAAAACCAAATGGAATCTAATCACAAATTGTCAATTTCGCAATTCTTTCACAATCCAATATTCCAACAACAAAATCATCAAAATATAACATTTCACAATCCCATATTCCAACAATAAAATCATCAAAATCCATAAAAACTTAATGAAATCCATTCACAAAGTATCGAACATTCAAAGTTTTAAACAAAAATCAATACCAAATCAAACTATCTAAGATTGAGCTTCTAATGCTTCATCTTCTACTACATATTCATCCAATTGAAAGATAATGTCATCATCGGATTCAAACTCAACATTTTTTTCAACCGCCTCATTGTCGGATTGAAAATCATCTTCAAGATCTCTCATGTCACCATCATCTAGCCTCGAACTAGGCTCGATTTCATCATCACCATCATCAACAATCCATCCTTGTGCGTTACTAGCATCATTTGCTAGTAGTATATCTACCTTGTTATTGGTCCTTCTTTTTCTTTTATCCATCAATCTAGAATTAAATTGGACATACACTAGATTGTTCAACCGATTCGTATCTAGTCGATTCCTTTTCTTCGTATGTATCTACATCAAATGATCAAAGTAAAATAAAATAATTAAAATAGATATTTAAAATTAAAAGTAACTTCATAGTTAAGTAGTTATCAACTTATCAATAATTCAATATCCAATATACTAAATTACTAATAATCTATAAATCTAATATAGTAACTTACCCCCTCAAACGTGCTCCAATTTCTTTCACAACCGGATGAACTAGTAGTTAATGAGAGGATCCTTTTTGCTATTGTTTGCAAGTTTGGCGTTTCAGATCCATAATTAGTCCACCAAGTTACTACATCAAAAAAACAAAAATAGTAAAATATATAAGCTTAAAAAAATACTAACTATTAAAAAGTAAAAAGTAAAAAACAAAAACAAATGAAAGTTATGAAACAATTAAAATTTACTTTGTTTACTTGGATTGAAGAACTCATCATTCTTCTCACTTCCTTTCATCGCCAATGGCCTTTCGAAAGGACCTTCTTTGTCCAAGTACTTCCCAAACTCAATATTCACAAAAAGGTTTTTCTTTCCAAGGTCATCAGGATATAAAATCTCCGCAAAAGTTTAAAACCCATTAGAAACTTCATTATTATAAATTTTGGAAGTTGGCCCATTGAAAAAATAGTAGGGATTTAATACGTAGGCCATCAAATGCAATGGAGAATCAAGTCGGCATTTAAATTTCTCATAAATAATCTCAAAGATTGGCTAATAATTACTCTCAACATTTTTCAACCCCGTTTGAATCTCTTCCTTAGCTTTTTTTAGCTCCCCATATACAAATCCCATAGATGGTTTTCGGTCCCCATCAACTAGTCGAAGCACCCACACTAAAGGAGAAAAAACCCTCGAGCAATATTTCATACCATTCCAAAATGATGTACTCAATATAGTGTTGTAGGCCGCTTTCCCCTTAACACTCTTCGACCATTTACATTTCTCCCAATCGGTGCTAGTAAACATTGCCCTTAACTTATCATTTTTCTCTAACAAAGATTGCAATGTTAAGAAAGCATAAGCAAACCTAGTAACTCCCGGCCTCACTATGTCTCTCTTCCTTGTAAATGTCCTCATTAACGCCAATGTTGTGTGGTGGGCATAAATGAAGATAGTGAAACTCTTGGCTTCCTCAAGTGTATTTCTAAACTTTGGTAGCTTGCTAATACCTTCAAGCATGAGGTTAATGGTGTGAGTAGCACATGAGCTCCAAAATATAGATGAAATCTTCGCTTTCAACAAATTCATAATGCTCCTCATTTTCCTATCCGTCCAAGCGTCCGTCATAATTAAGCACCCATCAACTTTCCATGATTGTTCTTGCTTTTTGAGTGCCTCTTTGGTTGTTTCGAACTCCCCCTTCAGAAGTGGTTCCCTCAATTGCCATTGACTTGGAGGTTTGAAGCTTGGTCCAAATCGACCTATCGCCTCTACCATTTGTAAGAAACAATCATTATCACTGGCATTAAAAGGAATGCAGGCTTGATACACCCATTTGGCCGCATATCTTTGACATGCATGTGTCCTCTCTTTAAGGATGGTATCATTGAGGGATTGTTGCTTCATAGTCTTACTCTTTCCAGAGACGGAGGAATCGGGGTTGATAGGATTAGCAAATCTATCTATAGGGCCAAGAAGCTTAGAGGATTTCTTTTGACCTAACCTTTCTATTTCCTCTAACTCTTCTTCACCACCAATACTCACCGTAGCTCTTACCTCTTCTTCATCTTTTTTCTTGTTTTTGGCATCCATTAATGCTTGTTTACACTTCAGTTGATTATCCTTTGATGCCTTTCAACATGGCGCAACGATTTCCTGTATGTTCGCAACATGTTCTTTTAAACGATAAACCCCCCCAGAAAACACCTTTTCACACAAGATGCATTTCACTTTATCTGGATTCTTCTCATCAATCAAAATTCCAAACTCCCACCCAACATCATTGGATTTCCGTTTCCTTCCGATTGGAACTGAAGAGGAATTAGAGGCAGCCGAAGACACATTAACATTACCGACGGTATTAAGGGCATCACTATTATCGGGCAAGGAAGTCATGTTTATAAATTCTGAAATTAAAAATTAAAAATAATAAATCTCATCATCAAGACATCCAAATTGAAACTCAGCAGATTTATGGGTACTTTAAAGTTTAAACACATATTCAAACACACATTCAACATGATTTATGGAATTCCAAATTGCTATTCACACACATATTCAAACATATACAATTCAGCAGATTTATGAGTATTTTAAACACAAATTCAACATGATTTATGGAATTCCAAATTGCTATTCACACACATTCTCAAACATATGTATTTTATATTTTTACTGCCACAATATGTTTATATCATAGATGGACCAATAATTTATCATTGAAGTTCACTGAACTACTAAAGTGAATCAGATTTTTTTTAATATATATGATAAAAAAAACGGTGCAGTTCAGGCCCGATTTTTTTAATTAAAAAACCGGCTAGGCTGGGTCAACGGCTTTGACCCGCCTAGCCATAAATAAATCGGCCAACTCGGTCAATTTTTCCCAATCCTGCCTGGAATCACAGTTTTTCACTGTTTCGGGACGGCGGGATGCCGTACAGTGGCTAGGCGGCCGCCGAGCCCAATTTGTAAAACACTGCTAATAACTACATCGGGACCATGTATATATAAGAACGGATCATCCCAAAAGAACCTTTTAGCCCTAAATATGAACCTCTTCCGTCCTTGGGGAGTCAACTCTGTAGGAATTACTCCACTAACCAAATAGTTCACTATATCGACAAACCAAGGCTCCGTATCCGACACACTCCATAACTGCTCATCCGGAAAGTTCTCTCTTAATGGTAATTCATCTGTTTCCTCCAGTTTTTCATGCACTAACCAACTCAAATGGTCGGCCACCACATTCTCCACACCCTTCTTGTCTCGTATCTCCAAATTAAACACTTGTAATAATAGGGTCCAACGAATCAACCTTGGCTTGGCATCCTTTTTCTGAAGAAGATACCTAAGGGCTGCATGATCTGAGAATACCACTACCTTGGCTCCCACCAAATATGCTCTGAACTTTTCTAAGGTAAAAACCATTGCTAAAAGCTCATTCTCAGTTGTTGAGTAGTTAAGTAGGGCATCATTTGGGGTCCTAGAAGCATAATAAATAGCATGTGGGACCTTATCCACCTGCTGCCTCAAAACTGCCATAATAGCATAATCTGAAGCATCACACATTAGCTCAAAGGCTAACTCTCAATTCGGAGGCATCATAATAGGTGCAGTTGTCAAGGCATCCTTCAAGGTATCAAAAGCATGCAAACACTCTTTGCTCATCTCGAAATCTATCTCTTTTTGGAGGAGTGCACACAAAGGTCTTGTTATCTTAGAAAAGTCTCGAATGAACCTCCGGTAGAAACCTGCATGTTCAAGGAAAGACCTCACTTCCTTCACAGATTTTGGGGGTTGTAAACTTCTGATTACTTCCACCTTCGCCTTATCCACCTCAATTCCCCTCTTGCTTATCACGTGCCCAAGAAATATCCCTTGTTGTACCATAAAATGGCACTTCTCCCAATTTAAGACCAAGTTGTTTTCCTTACATCCCTGTAAAACCAAGGCTAAGTTCTTCAAACATATCTTAAAAAAATGTCCAAACACGGAGAAATCATCCATAAACACCTCAATGATCCCCTCCACCATATCTTAAAATATAAACATCATGCATCTCTGAAAGGTGTCTGGAGCATTACAAAGATCGAAAGGCATCCGTCTGTAGGTGAATGTCCCAAATGGACATGTGAAAGTGGTCTTCTCCTATCTTCTGGTGCTATGGCTATCTGATTGTATCCTGAATAGCCGTCAAGGAAACAATAATAATTATGCCCTGCTAATCGTTCCAACATATGATCAATGAATGGAATAGTCAAGTGATCCTTTCTGGTGGCTGAGTTCAACTTTCTATAATCAATACACACCCTCCAGCCTGTCTAAAGCCTCTGAGGAATCAACTCATCATGCTCATTTCTAGCCACTGTTATACCCGATATCATAGGAACTACATGAATAGGGCTGACCCACTTACTGTCTGATATCGGATATATGATTCTCTCCTCTAGAAGCTTGATGACCTCCTTCTTCACTACTTCCTTCATGATTGGATTCAACCGCCTCTGAGCTTCCCTTGTAGGTTTGGCACATCTTCTAGAAAAATCTTGTGAATGGAAATAGTCGGGCTAATCCCTCTAATATCTTCAA
This sequence comes from Dipteronia dyeriana, assembly GCA_032871835.1. Classification (NCBI taxonomy): domain Eukaryota; kingdom Viridiplantae; phylum Streptophyta; class Magnoliopsida; order Sapindales; family Sapindaceae; genus Dipteronia; species Dipteronia dyeriana. The sequence continues at coordinate 1,090,874 of CM065295.1, forward strand.
GAGACCATCATATGGTTGACTTGTGTCTATGTAATACCTCAAGGAGCCTCTCCTCCTCACTATCCTTCAAGTCAGAAGCAACTATTACCGGATATGTCTCATCTTCACCTAGATAGGCATACTTCAATGTGGTTGGCAATTCCTTGAGTTCTAACTTGGGAGGTGGATTTTGTGCAGTGATCGGAATGATTTATATACCTATTTGAGGTCCCCATTACCTAGCTTTAGTTCACGTTTTTGAGTATATTTTGGTATTTAATATGTTTGTAAGCTTTGTGTAGGTGCATGTTCCCTACGGAATGTATTTGAGCTTAATTGAAGAGTTTTGGAGGTTTGATGGGCAGAAATGGAATTGCTTGTGCAGAATACTCAACTTTCAGGGGCCATATCTCCGCCATCAAATCGAACTACATTGCCTATTACCTATTTTCGGAAAGCTCCAGATATCTAATTTCCAACGCTTTTTATAGATCACAATTCTGAACTTTTTGGAGGAAGTTATGGTCATTTTCGTAATGGTATGCAAAGTTAGAAAATCTTCACCCGAGAGAATAGCGGCCTGAGAACCAAGTCGCCTCAAGGTCCCATTTTTGCCCAGTTTTACCATTTCCAACCCGATATTGAGAGGGTATCTCATCATTTCACACCCAATTCTGGCCCTAACCTGCCAACACTATAAATATCTCCATTTCTCATCTCTCACAGACTTCCCACTCATCTCCCACAACCCATACAAACTCTATTCCATCTTCTTCATCTCTTCCATCTTTTTCACCAAATAAGTGAGTGATTCAAGCTCCCATGGAGGTTTTCCCTCCATAGGAGCTCACCATACACCTCCATACCACCATTTTACACTTCCTCCACCCATTTTAGAACCAATTTCAAGGAAATATGAGTGGTCTTAGGACCAAAATCGAGCTAGGAAAGATTTGGAGCATCTTTGGAGGGTTTGTCTTCAAGGGCTTGCTCATTTTTACTCATTTTCCTTGTTATTTCATTTCTTTAATGTGTAACCCTGAATTGGGAATTTGTAAACCTTTCACATGTGTTATATATGTATTTTTGTACTTAAATTCATTTGGGTTTTGTTTTGCTCTTGGAATTATATGTTTTAATGCTCTTATTATGATATGTATATGTATGAATGGTTTGAAATTGATATGTATGCATGATTGGGATTAGGAGTAGAGTAATTTAATGTAGGAGTAGATTAATTTAGTTTCCCATGATTGTTTGTATGTTAATGGATGACCAAAATTCCATGTATTGATGATTTGAGTGCTTGGAGATTTTTCCCCCAAATAGTGGGAAAGGCTAGTTCATGCATTTAGGTGATAAATTGGCTTTGGTTCATTTCCTTGCACTTAATGGATCTTTTTAGGACACAATTGACCTTCATTGGCCATATTGGGTGGTGAATTGGTTTAGAGATAATTCCCAAATCAAGATGATGAACCCTTAATTCATATTGAATGTACTTAATGTCTTAGCAATTGCATTGATGCACATTAGTGTTAGGTGAGCATATTTTCCATTTGTATTCATCCATCTTAGGGAGTCTATGGAGATTAGGAGAGAGCTCTCTCTTGTTGAGGGGGTTGTGCATTCATGAGATTGGAGAATACCGTAGTCGTCCAGTGGTGAGGACATCTCGAATTGACACCCGAGAAGACCCGGTGTTCGATTCCCGGTTACGGATGAGGGTCTCCTTTCTATCTATTTTGTATTTTTTTTTCCTTGTATCTTTGTCTCCTTTTTTATGTGTACTTTCATTCATTAGGAATTTGATATAAACCTAGTATTGTTGCCTATTTCGTTGCATATGCTTGTTATTGGTTGAGTGGCCCTTCGAAATGCTTAAAACCTTGAGTGGTTAGCCATCCCTTCATTGAACCTAGGTTGTGTGTGATGGACCGAGAGGTAAAGCACTCAACGTGCATTTATTAGATTGGCCATTACATGTAGAGCTTGTGCACGGTTTTACACGTATTATCGCTACATGTGTCTCATTGTTCTTAATAAACCGAGTGCAGTTCGGGCAATCATCGAGAGATAGGTTGTTGGTGTATTTCGGCATAGTCGATTGTCGCTGGAGTGAGGGCAATTGATGAGGATTTAGTGAGCACGGCATTCATCCTAGATTATGCATGTTGTATGAAATTGTGTGATTGCTATGGTGGAGTCATTTGCTTAGTGTAACCATTTACATTCCATATCACTCCATTCCATTCTATCATTGTACATATTGTTTATTTATGTAGTTTGTTAGGTTAGTTTAGCATTTAGTTTTCCACAACTCTTTTGCATATGCAACACACGAGTCCGCTCGGAGTGTTGTAATAATAGCTAGAACTAGAGACGGTCGGTGAATCCCACCTCCATGTGGAACAATCCTTGCTTGCTGTTGTGCTAGTATCTGTGACTCGCACGCTTGCGAGGTCGAACTTAAATATTCATATTTTGACGACACTGCAACAACATGTCATCATGCAGCACTCACATCTGATACCACTAGTTCTTCAAACTCTTTTACTCTATCAACCTCTTCTACTGACTCAGAAATTTCTTTTGGCTTCTCTTGATCTTCTCAATCCCATTCCGATTATTCTTCTAAGTCTTCATCTCTAAACACACCATCGATCCCCGGATTTAAAACATCAATAAATGAACAATCATCAACCCCAGATGGGTAAGATAATGCATTAAATAGCTTGAACTCCACCATTTCATCTAGAACTGTCATGGTAAGCTTCTAGTTCTGCACATCAATGATAGTCTTGACTGTAGCCATAAATGGTATTCCTAGTAGAATCAGTCTCATGTTAGTCTCCCCACTAACATCATCCATGTCTAACACTACAAAGTCCACCAGAATGATCAACTTATCAACTTATACCAACACATCTTCCACGATCCCCCTCGAATATCTAGCCGAACCATCCGTTAGAAGTAATGACATAGTTGTTGGCTTGATCTCATTTAACCCTAACTGCTTGTAAATGGAAAACGGCATCAAGTTGATACTAGCACCTAAGTCTAACATCGCCCATTCCAATCTAAAGTCTTCAACTGTAATGTTGATACAAAAACTGTCCGGATCCTTGAGTTTGGGTGGAAGTGTCTTCTGAAAAACTGCACTAACACCATTTGCTATGTACGCTCAATGGGTTGGCCTAAACTTTTACCGGTTGGTGTGAAGACTCTTGAAAAACTTGGCATAAGCAGGCATATTCTCTATCACATCAAACAAGGGTAGGTTGACTTGTACCTTGGAGAGGACATCAAAAATCTCCTTAAATGCCTTATCCATCTTATCCTTATTTAACCTTCCTAAGAATGGAACCGGTGGAAAGTACGGGTTGGACGACTTGTGTAGGAGGGATGTCTTCTCAGGCACATTTTCCACTACTACTTCTTCCTTCTCTTCTAAAGTCTTCCCCCTACTTTCTTCTTTCGACTCTTTGTCTTTTTTCCTCCTCGATTCTCTCACATCATCGGTGTCTAAAACTCTATCACTCCACAAAACGGCCATGGCCTTAGCCTGCTCTGACTGGCTAGGAAGTCTACCAGGCTCACTCCTGTGAACTGTGTCAGCTACTTGCCCCAGTTGTGTTTCCAACTTCTTCATTGATGCCTCAAAGTTGGTAAACCTTTGCTCGTTGTGAACTCTGAGCAAGGCTGATAACTAGATCTTCTAAAAAAGGCTTCCTTGGTTGATAAGAAGTCATTTCCCTATTTCTGGCATTGTTCCACTGCTGCCCACTAAATCCTTGACCTTGGTAATTTCCCCGATTGTAGCCGCCTTGATGATCTCTTTGAGTATTCGATTGATTGTTCAAAGCATTGCTAGGATTGGACCATGAGAAGTTGGGATGATTGCGCCACCCCGGATTGTAAGAGTTCGAATATGGGTTGTTTCTTCCTCTTTGATAATTCAAGACTTGGACATCCTGCGTCTCATATAACACCATCTCTCTACCTTGATAGTCTTCTTCATACACCATGATTGCCCTTCCTTGTTGTTGACCCATATTTCTTGCCATTGCCTCCACTTGCTTGGTTAGCCTAGCCATTTGAATTTCTATCTCCGTGTCTTGACTAACCCCATGCTTTCCTCCCCTTCTTAAAGTTGAACTTCTACGTTGGGAATATAGAGTCAATGTCTCATATATGTCAAAATTTCAGCAGCTGATTTGTTTGTGATCAAACACCTGCACGCATTGTCCACTGAAGCTTATGTGAAGGTTGTCAACCCATCATAGAAAGTACGGACCTTATACTCATCGGTCACCATGTGCGGAGGGATTTGTTCCAAAAGTTGCCTACATCTCCCTCATGCCTCATGAAAAGGCTCATCATCTTCCTCGGTGAAGCTAGCAATTTGGATCCGAATCTCTTTAATCTTCACAGCTGGAAAAAACCGGTTGAAGAAAACTTGGCATACTTCATCCCATGTAGTTAAGGATCCCGCCCTTAAAGAACCAAACCAAACCTTGGCTCTATCCTTTAGGCAATACCTAAAACATCTCATCTTCAACTGTTCTTTGGTTATCCAGCCTATCGGGAAGGTCTCCAATATAGAATGATAATCCTTCATGAATTACAAACAATCTTAGATTGGATGGCCATTGAAAGAAGGAAGCATGGCAATGTGAAGTCCCTTGAGATCATAACTTCTAGATGCCGTACTAAACACTATGGGTGACGGTTGATGCACCATCATAGGTTGACCGGATTCCCTCATAGCTATGACACCTTGATTTTCCTCATGTGTAGGTGCCTTTGGTGGATCCACATTCACATTCTCCTCTTGATCTTCCATTTCCGGAATCAATGCACCCTCTAGCTCCATAAAAATGTCTATACCCTCAAACTGTCTTGCAAGCCAACCTACTCGGTTTATGTTGTCGATGACCGGAAACAAATTCCTTCCAAGAGAACGGCGAACGTGCATACACCTGTGGTCCTGAAACACCAAAAACAAAAATACCAACGAAGTAAAAAGAAACTAAAAAGATATAAAACTATCCTAATAAAGCTAAGGACACACACACTACCTAATCGACTAACTTGATTCAACTAATAAATCTACGCTGATCCCTGGCAGCGGTGCCAAAATTGATTGTAGTATTTTCGATCTTAATCCATTTAATGAAAAGTTCGTTCACTAGGATCAGTGATTCTACTAGTTGAACTCTAATTAATCTTATTAAATCTGAATCTAAGTGCATAAAAACTAAATCTCATAATGCTTGTCTTGAGTTGGTAAATTAACTCACTAATATGCAAAATCAAATAACTAAATTACTCAAAAGCTCACATGAAAAATATGAATCGGAGGGAATGCTAGGGAATTAATGCAACCTAATTAACTTCTCAATGTAATCCCTAAGTCTCATTTAAGCATTTAAATCCACTTGATAGGGTTTGTTTCATGAAGCACCTAATCTTTCCTATTACTCACACAAGGTCACGTAATGAGCAATGGTTAGAATTAGTTTTTAATTAAAAACTCTAAACCAAATCACACATAGCATGGTCATGCATATGGAAATTTTCTCAATTACTAAGCTTGTAGTTAATGACTAAATGGGATGGTAACCCACATCTAACCCTCAACATCATAGATAAACTAATCCTAACACAAACATTCATTGAGGTCTCATTTGAATATAAGTGGAAGATCTAGAGCAAGTATTTCAATAAAAGAGACTACCAAGGTATTTAATTAAAAACCATTAGACAAGGATTACAAAGAGTTGCTTAATAGGTTTACATTAATCCCCTAACATAGAAATTAGTTATACATCAATGAACATAAATCAAACAAAAAAGAGTTTAAGAAGAAACCAAAGTTGGTCATTGAGGTTCCTTGACTTGTAAGCTTCCTCTTCTTGCCTTCTAAGATTCCAAGATGGATGGATGGAGGAAAAATGTCTAAGGATGGTGATGAGGGGTGAAAGTGTCAAATAGTTCGTGTGGCTGATGACTTTTTTCCCAAAAACTCCTATGAGTATTTATATGGGTCCAAAAATAGGTCAAGAATCAACCTAGGGTTGTGTGCCATCGTACTGTCGCATCGTTGATTGTCGTGGTTGTCCATGATGAAAACCCAACCGCGACACCTCACTTCTTTGTTCCGCATCTTCTTTTTAGGCTACATTTTGAGCGACAATGGCTAAGGAAGTTGGTATCGCCTAGTGTGTCGCGGTCTTCCATGACGGAACCAAGACAGCGACATGTCATTTCCTTGTATGTCCGTGCATGTTCTCTAAACGACATTTTTGGAGACTCTTAAAACAAGTTGTTGTCGTCACTCGAAGTGTCGTGGTCTCCCATGACGACGATCCACGATGCCTTTTTGTCCAAGCTTCTGATTTCCAGCATTTTTGGACCCCAACTTCACTTATATTTCCCATAAGATACCCCAAATACAAAATCCTATAAAAACACTCAATCAAACCAATAAACACTTGATCTTACCAGAGAACTGAGCAACACGTATAGGTAGGGGGACTCGAAATCTAGTATTATCATGGCTCGATCACCTACATCATTACTTATGCACGCATCATAATTATATGTATCTAGAAAAGATTAAAATACCGTTCTAATTTATGTTATAAGACCATCTTCAATATATGTATCAATATCAATGTTAAATTTGGTACAAAAAAAAAAGATAAAATGCTATATTTAACATAATTATTTAGTATCATGCTTCAATGCATAGTTTTATTTAAAATTTTATTTTTATTGTTTTATTAATTAAAATTATAAAAACCAACACTTACCATTAATGCATTAATTAAATTGCTGAAGAATTGTTGGCTGGAATAGATTTTGATTAAAATATTATTAATGTATATTAAATTTAAATTATTTTAAATAAATAAAAAGATATATAATGGTAATTTTGTAATTAAAAAAATGCATTTATTGTTGTATTGTTGTATAGTTGTATAGTTTTTGTACTCTGGGCTAAATTATAGTATTGACACGGTAATTTAGACAATTTCCAATTCATGTGTTATTGCTAATGTCAAATTTGGTATAAAAAGTGTAAAATACTATATTTAACACAACAATTTAGTATTGTGCTCCAATGCACAGTTGTGTTTAACATGCTATTTTTATTATTTTATTAATTAAAATTATAAAAGTTAAAATTTACTATTAATGCATTCATTAAATTGTTGAAGAATAGTTGGATGAATTAGATTTTGATTGAAATAGCATTAATGTACCTTAAATTTAAATTATTTTAAATATTTAAAATATATATATATAATGTTATTTTTGTAATTAAAAAATGAGCATTTATTATTGTGCCAAATTTGGCATATGCTAAACTTTGTGCTAAATTTGACACACAATATAGCATATGTCAAATTTAGCACAGTATTTAGCACTGTATTGGAGGAAGACTTTTATACTCTATGCTAAATTTTAATATTGACACACAAATTTAGCACAGCATTGGAGATGCTCTTAGTATAGCATTAGAGATGCTCTTAGCACAACATTAGAGTTGCTCTAATATCTATCACCTATAGAAAATCTTTAATGGGACCGTTTTATTATCAATTGGTGAGACCGACCCAATGAGATTGTATCATTTATCTCAATAACATAAACATATATTATTAAACTATAATTTGATACAATCTCATTGGACGGTCTCACTAAGTGGCAATGAGATTGTCTCATTAAAGATTTTTTCCTATCATTTATGCCTAAATTGTGAATAAAACGGTTGCTAAACCATTCTAATTTATACAGGATATTATTATAAGTCCTTTCGTATTCTTTCGATGTGGGTAGTGATAGAGGTGGGGGTAGAGGTGGAGACCTATATCCATCATCATTTCTCTAATGTCTATCCCTAGACGTGGGACTTCACATAGCATCCTAATAAACAACAGCTATCTTAGAATAATCTAATCCTTCTTTTTGCCAATCTTTTTGTTGCTTCTGAGGTTAATAAGATTCATTAAACTGGTGTCTGGTGGTAAGCTTACTATTATTTGGAAATGTATTGACTAAATATGCCTGCAATTCTTAACTTGAAAGGACTTACATCACTCGCTATCACAACCAATGGACCCACTCTTGCAAGAACACTTCGCATGCTACATGAACGTGGACTTCTCTAAATATTAGCTTAGACACATTAATCCCTACAAATTTGAGTTTTTGACAAGGCACACAGCCCATGAAAAGTTCTCTATATATTTACTTATTCGGAACACATTCATTGCTACCAGTAGGGATCTATATCCGGGTGAACTCACAGCAGGGTTGAGTGTTGATTTACACTTCTTCATAGATCATAGATGCTGACATACATGCCTGATCTGTAGTGGAACTGAATGTGGTGAACATAGTCTTGGAGCTCAGTTCAGGAGGAGTAACCGACTAATGCAGCGGTGAAACTGTTATGCTCATGTGAATATGTGTACTAGTTGATGGAGTTTGACGTACTAGATACGGTACGGTTAACTGTTCAACCTGGCTTTGTAACTGTTTGTGAAACACCAATACATAACATTTAGGATTTTCTTTGTTATGTGAAACGAAGATCTATAACTTTATGTCATAAACCATTTCAACAACGGAGCCATCAATTCTAGTACTGATCTTGAAGTCAACTTCATTGCAATTGAAGCCAAACCGACTGCATATCTTCTCTGCTAATGTTTTCGAAGTCTCTTTCACTGTCACTGTAAAAAAGAAAACAACTTTAGGGTTGAACTGTCCATCTTCCTACTATCCATCGTAGTTCACTATCCAAAGAACCATATTCATGCTGTATGCAATAGTTGTAATCAGTTCCATCATCTTGGAATGAAAATACATGTCATGAATGTCATCAGAAGGAACCAATTAAATTTCGTCCATGAATGGAAGGATCATGGAATAATTAAATTTCATGTCATAAGAGGATCAAGGATTGTAATTGGAGGATCATGGAATGAAATTTCATGTCACGGAAGGATCATGGAACAAGATGTCATAGAAACAATCATGGAATGGAATGAGATGTCGTGGAAGGATCTTGACATGAGATTTCATGTGAGGGAAGAATCATGCAATAAAATTTCAAACTCATAAGCTCAATGCTCGTAAAACATGCTCTAATAAGGGTACAATGATGCGGGGAATGCCCTAAACCTATACTCTTAAATCATGACATAAAGACATAGGCCACAAAGAATAACAAGAATACCTTTCTCATTTGTTTTCAACATATGTTATATGAATATGAAAGAAATTATTTACTGTTCCGGTACGAGTTCCTAAGGATGTATACCTTTTTTTATATTGGTGATGGCTGAAATAGATTAGGACTGCTTCAACCACGGCAACGAATCCCGTTGAAAGAAAAGATATTGATGGAGATACCCATTTGCGGGTCAATTATTTGAGTTGGTTGCCATGTCGAAGTGTAAGGGTTTGAGAATTTGGTTTAACTTACTTGAATTGAAAAATATGATGACAAAGTAATTGGAAAACGTTTGCTGCATTCGATTGTATGGATTGTGAATTTAGGTTTATGAAACTTGCCTTCATCTATGTTAAGAATGAGAAGAGAGATCGATTACAACTGACAGGTTATATGATGAATTATCGATGACGTCGTCGTTTTACCAACCTTTTAGGGTCGCTTTTGACCTTTTATATCAATAACAATCAACAACTCCATTGAATAATGTTTTGATTGTTACATGGACACACTTGTCATTGAACCCACTAACTCCCATGACCGAATTAGTATATCGGTTATAAATGGGTTTTTGGAAAACATGTGGCTATATATAAAAAGTGTAAAACAAAAGTGCCTATTTTATAGAAATAACCGTAGGAATATAATCCCCAATTTACATAGTAATCTGACACGTCCTAAAGAAGTGTTCCTACTCTCAAGTATAAGAGTGTCAAAGTAATAAATTAACCGGTAAGACCGGATCGAACCGAAGGGAGGTTGTTCACTTGTCCTTGTAGAATTAATTATCTAAATTAACTACTAAGCTTGTTATAAAATGTAAATCAATTAAAATTAATATTGGGGCTAAGGGATCCACTGTTGGTAATTCGAATATGATCCAATTATAAATATTTAGTCCAGATTAATGGGATGGTATTCCACTCCACTGACCACTCTCTACTAGATGTGGGTAAAAGTACTCACTGTGATAGACAATATCTGTCTATCTACAGTGAGTCAAAAACTCCACAAAGATTAGAGGGGATAAACCACTCTATAATAAATATAAGTAAAAGTACCCACTGTGCTAGACAATATCTGTCTATCTACAGTGAGTCAAAAACTTCACAAAGATCAGAGAGGAGAAAGCATAAAAATAATTTACTTACCATAATTGGATCATATTTTCCATACCAACAGTATCACTTTTGGCCCCAGCTATATAAAATTAGCCAGACATAATTTAACTAGAAAATAGCTATTTTATTTAAACTGAGAATTTGAGAACAAAAGAGAGAGAATTTCACAAATCTAACATAAGATTTGGATTCAGAATATCAAAATTAGGGGGGAGAGGCCCCATATCTATACAAAATACGGATGAAAATTGACCATCGGATGAATTTAGAATTGAGCGACCAGATTTTACCACGTCATCAGTGAACAGTGACACTGAACAGTAACCAATCCATGAGTGAACAGTAATGCATCCGTGAGTGAACAGTGGAAGTCAACTGTGAACATTGAATAGTCAAATTATGAAAATACTCTTCGTGGTCTTCTTAAGGTTTTTTTACGTTCTAAACTTGAAAACGATGTTTGTTTTGCCATCTGAATTCTCCATGATTCTGAATTGATCGAATTACCTCTGAAATACAAAGAAAAATACACTGATTATTACACAACACATTTATTTAAGTGAATGAACGAAATTATGTCTGAATTTGGGGAATTAATCATATTGGAAGTGTAAAATGATGATATTATCCCTTAGTAAACATACACTTTTCAGTGTTAATCACAACCCCCCCCCCCCCCACCAACCAGCTTATTGCTAGTCCCTAACAATTAAAACGAAAACAGTAAAAACTCAAATTCAAATCTCTAAACTGCCAAATAGACAAACTCTCTCATACCTCTTTTCTCACCCTTTGACAACCGGTCATCAATTGAGTTATCAATCAAACTTTCTTGTGCTCAATAAAGATCAACATGATAACTATGAGATTCAATTGAAATCAAACAATATTTTCATTCTGAAATCTCACCAGGGATTTTTCTTTAGGCAGCAGTTTTTTTTTTTTTTTAATACAACAAAATTGGAAACAAACATTTCATCTTTAATCCATGTAGCGAGCTTTAGGCCAATGACTCCCAAACCAGTTGGTTTTAGGGTATTAAGTGTTAAAACACTCATACGGGCTTAATTACTCGGATTGCAGATGTTTTTTTTTTAGTACAATTCCCTTAAGCTTTCTCTTTAACCCGTGTAACGAGCTTTGGGTCAATGACTCCTAAACCAGTTGGTCTTAGGGCATTAGGTGTTAAAGCACCCCTCAGACTTAATTGCTCGAGTTAAAGAGGCTGTGGAACTGCATTTTATTCTTATCCAGACTCCAACGTTTTGCTCGAACACTCTATGCTTACTGAGGCATGAGACCCGGCTACTAAGTAAGAGTTTTGGTCACAACACACAAAATTATTATTATTATTACTACTATATAAATTTTTTAAACAAGACCACTGCATTCGGTTGTTACCCTTGAATGATGTTTCAGAACTCAATATCGCAAAATCTCAACTTACTGCATATAATCACGTGTCAATGTGCGTGTGTGTCTAGAATAGTTCGAAAAATTTCTCAAGATGACTTAATGAATAAAAGGATTAGTCAATGATATCACAATGGAGAGTTTATAAATTTGAATAGTCAGAAGAGAAAAAAAAAATGCATCAAAACTACAAAGATGCGTCTCAGAAGTATCTAAAAGATCTCCTTACTTGGCTATCTTTACAAAAAAAATGGTCAAAAGTTAGTTTTTTTTTTTTTTTGAAAAACAAAAGTTATTGAATCAACTATCCTCTCCCCCCAACCAGAACAAGACATTGTCCCCAATGCCAATAGAAACAGGTAAGGTTCAGAAGATATCACTTGAACAACTTGAAAGACAACAAAATCCTGTAAAACAATAAAAGAAATACAAAATATAGAAAAATAAAATGCATAAAAACCATGGGACAATCACAAACTTAGATTCAGATCAATTCTGCATTACTTGTTCTCTTCAAAAATTAAAAGTAAACAACAATAATTACAAAAGACTTTCAATGTGGAAGGAAAAAGATAATAAAAATAAAAGGATATTTACTGGTAGTTGTGATTGTGGCTCACATCTTCCTCTGGTTTTACGTCCAGAAACGGCTTCAACGCTCTCTATGGGTCGGGGATATGCTTCCCATCCAATTTTATTATAAATTGGTAAACATGGTCTTTTAAAGTCAGATTCCCAAGACTCTATTGTGCATGTTTTCGGCTTGGTTTCCTGCTGGATGTCTAAGTGGGTTTTTAGCCATGTTGTTAGTGAATGTGGGTGATTGAGATCTCCTAATTAATCTTCCACTAGATGCTCGAGAGCAATGTCTCATGCAAATTTAATGAGGGTTCATAGAGGTGAAATACACAAAAAATAAAGAAAATAAAAGAAAAAGTGATAAAAATAACAAGATGCAAAATTATAAGGGTGTAAATGCAAATATGTACAAGTATTGGGGTAAAAGTGTAAATAATTAAAAATATAAGGACTAAAGTGAAAATAAGATAATTACAGGGACTGATATGTAAAAATAAAAAATAAAATGGCCTATATGCAAATGAAAACTAGATCTAAGCTAAAATGCAAATAAAAAATACAATGACTAAAATGCAAAAATGTGATTAAAGACAACAATTTTTTTTTATAAAAAAATGGGTGAAGTTTATGATTGAGATTAGTGATGAAAAATTAAATACAAAATAAAAATAAAAATAAAGAAGATAGAAAAAAAAAATTAAAACTAAAATAAAATTAAAAAGAAATTACTACTACAAAGAAAATGCGGACTTACCTCCCCGGCAGCGGCGTCAAAAACTTGACACGTCCTAAAGAAGTGTTCCTACTCTCAAGTATAAGAGTGTCAAAGTAATAAATTAACCGGTAAGACCGGGTCGAACCACAGGGAGGTTGTTCACTTGTCCTTGTAGAATTAATTATCTAAATTAACTATTAAGCTTGTTATAAAATGTAAATCAATTAAAATTAATACTGTGGCTAAGGGATCCACTGTTGGTAATTTGAATATGATCCAATTATAAATATTTAGTCCAGATTAATGAGATGGTATTCCACTCCACTGACCACTCTCTAATAGATGTGGGTAAAAGTACTTACGGTGCTAGACAATATCTGTCTATCTACAGTGAGTCAAAAACTCCACAAAGATTAGGGGGATAAACCACTCTCTGATAAATATAGGTAAAAGTACCCACTGTGCTAGACAATATCTGTCTATCTACAGTGAGTCAAAAACTTCACAAAGATCAGAGGGGATAAAGCATAAAAATAATAAACTTACCATAATTGGATCATATTTTTCATACCAACAGTATCACCTTTAGTCTCAACTATATAAAATTAGTCAGACATAATTTAACTAGAAAATAACTATTTTATTTAAACTGAGAATTTGAGAACGAAAGAGAGAGAATTTCACAAATCTAACATAAGATTTGGATTCAGAATATCAAAATTAGGAAGGAGAGGCCCCCTATTTATACAAAATACGAATGAAAATTGTCCATCGGATGAATTTAGAATGGAGCTTCCAGATTTTGTCACGTCATCAGTGAACAGTGAACAATAATTCATCCATGAGTGAACAGTAACGCGTCAGTGAGTGAACAGTGAAAGTCAACTGTGAACAGTGAACAGTCAAAATTATGAAAATGCCCTTCGTGGTCTTCTTAAGGTTTTTTGACGTTCTAAACTTGAAAACGGTGTTTGTTTTGCCATCTGAATTCTCCATGGTTCTGAATTGATCGAATTACCTCTGAAATACAAAGAAAAATACACTGATTACTACAAAACACATTTATTTAAGCGAACGAACGAACGAAATTATGTCTGAATTGATGAATTAATCATATTTAAAGTGTAAAATGATGATATTATCTGTTAGTAAACATACACTTTTAAGTGTTAATCACAATTCTAGTAATTTCAACTGATTTAATTTGATGTACCTGGCCATGGCCCTGATCTCTATTAAAACAAATTAAAGTCAAAAAGAAAGTGTTGTCAACTGATCATCTCGTGATCCATTTGCTTTAAATGGAAGGAAAAGAGAAGGATAGTATTTTCGAAGCTGCATCGCATAAATGCTTTAGTGTGTCTACCATATATATATATGCACAATCTCACCAGGGACGTGTCCTAGGTAGGCCTGACAATATGGGTGACGACACGACAGGTCGACATAAGCCCAATGAATTTAGATTGGATTGGGTGGAGCTAAATGAGTTTGGGTTGGTAAATGAATTGACCTGTTTAACCCATTTAATAAGCGGGTTGGGTTGGGTTTCATAAACGGGTTAACGGGTTGACACGATTAGTTTAGAAAAAATGTGTAATTTAAAATTAATTAGAGGAATACTTGGAACAACAATTATGGTTCAATGATAAATAACTAATTGTTATATTATTTTAACTTTCATCTTGCAATTGTCAATAGTTTACGGAATACGAAGTTTGAAGACTTTAACAGTTGAACTATCAGCTTTTATTTATCGTTTTTATTAATTTTAATTGTTTGGTTTTTTTATATATATTCTATCATTTGTGGATTGTATAAACTTTATAGTCTTTTTATGGCCTGTCTAAATTAAGATATGGTTTAGTTGGTTATTATGTTGGTTTTTTAAGGATATTTTTAGTTTAGATTTATATTATATTTTTAATAATTATTAATATAGAAAAAAAAATCAAACATATTATAAACGTGTTAAATGAGTCAGGTCGGGTTATACGTTTATTAAATGGGTTGGGTAGGGTTTAAAAAGTTCAACCCTTTTAATAAACGGGTTGGCCGACACGACCCATTTAATAAATAGGTCGTGTCGCGTTTGGTCCAACCCGACCCATCCCCCGTTTTGCCAGGTCTAGTCATAGGATTCTTACAGTTAGATTTTGGGCTTGTGGGTTAAACCCAATCAGATGAATATTATGGGTTAGACTTAGGCCCTGCTTGATTTTTTGACTTAATATTGAATGACACTTAATGTGTTTCATTCAGCTGTTTTGTTTGATTTTATAAGTGCTAAAATTACTTAATGAGCCATTAAAACCACTTTTTTAAAAAAAAGTGAATTTTTTCCACTTTTCATTTAACACAAATCCAGTAGAATAAATTACAAACTTTTACTTCCAAAACTATCTTTACTAATTTTGTATATTTCCAATTCTGTTTTTGTTAAAACCTTAATCATAATAATACTTTTTTTTCTTCTCACTGTAAAGAACTTTAACATCAAAAAACCTAATTTCTTCAAAACGAAAACAATTGTGACTGATTTTCCTAGCATATTCCGGTAAGAACTCTTTCTTGTTTCCATAATTTGATAATTAATTTTATTAATTTTATATTACAGTTTGAGTACATCTTTTTCACATGTTCTAAAAATTAATGGAGAATGGTTTTCATGATAATTTTGTTTTGAGTTTTTGTTTTCACCGGCCTATGTTATTTGGGTCAAAATCAAGTAGTAGTTGATTTTTTGTTTTTATTAATATTTCTTAAGAATTTTAGAATGTATCACCATCAAATATTATGTTCATTTTTAATGTAATTCAATAAATGCAATAATGTATGAAATATTTTTAATAACTAAATAAATTTATTTTAGAATTAATTTACATGTTAGAGTTGTCCTTAATATATTAAAATGTAAATATATAACAAATAATAGTTATAAGGATATAGATGTAAAAATATTTATTTTCATATATTTATAACTTAAAGAAACAAACAACTTATCACTTATATTCATTTTTCAGTGAAAAAAATAAACATGTTTTTCAGTTTTCAGTCTTCAGTCACTATTCAGTCTTCAGTAACATTATCAAATGGGGCCTTAAACAGTATCTAATATATTTGAATTTGAAGTCTTATCAAGATATAACTGATAAACTGACTTAAAATTAAATCCTTATTTATCCATTTAATCGATTCTACGATATTATCCTTATATAGATTACAAAATACAATTATGATACGTAATGGACCGTTATCGGTTACAAAAATAGAACAAATAATAGCTTTCTCTAGATATACCCACATTCCCTTCTCTCTCACTAAGGTGGTGTTTGGTTGGGTGGAATGGAATGGAATGGAATGGAATGGAAAGGAAAGAAATTCATTTCATTTGTTTGGTTTGTTAAATTCCAATGGAATGAGCATTCCATTGGAATGGGGATTCCACCATTTTGGTGGAATGAGCATTCCATCCAAAAACCAATGGAATGCCCATTCCATTCCATTAGCACATTTTCTTTCCAAAAATAACCCTCTATCCCACAACTCAATTCCAAAAATACCCTCATTTCCAAAAAATAATATATATATATATATTATAAATAGCATACTATTATATAATATTAATTATTGTTATATACTATATAATTTATACTTTTATATTTTATTATTATTATCCAAAAAATATATATATATATATATATTATATTTTCTAATTATTTATACTATATATTATATATTATTATATACATAATGTGTATATATATATATATTATATAATAATATATAATATTTATATATATAATAATATTAATATTAATAATATCAATATTTCTAATATAATATATATTATATTATATATATATATAATATTTTTTATACTTTATTATTATTATCCAAAATGAACATTATATTTTCTAATTATATATATTATTATATATATATATACACATTATATAATTATATATATTATTATATATATATATACACATTATATAATTATATATATTATTATATATATATATATACACATTATATAATTATATATAATATTTATATATTTAATAATATTAATATTAATAATATCAATATTTCTAATATATAATATATAATATTTCTAATATATAATATATAATATATATATTTATATAATATTTATAATATATATTATTATATAATTTATACTTTTATATATTATTATTATTATCCAAAATGAGCATTATATTTTCTAATTATATATATTATTATTAATAATATTAATATTAATAATATCAATATTTCTAATATATAATATATAATATATAATAATATATATATATATATATATATAATATTGTCATATAAAATATATAATAGTATTATATATTATATAGAAATATATAACATATATTGTAATAATATATATTTTATATTATAATAATATATAAATATTTATATATAATATTTATATATAAATATTATATTATATATACTTTCATTTTTTTTTATCCATAATATATAATGTTATTATAAATGTTTTGTAATTAGGGGTATTTTGGTCAAAATACAGTTGATTCCATTCCATTCAGTTGTTAATCAAACAAAATATTATTGATTCAGATATTGATTCTAAAGTCCCAACCAAACAAAGAAATCAGTTTTCCAATTCTTTCCATTCCAATTCTCATTCTCATTACCATTTCAATTTTCATTTCACCATGGTAACCAAACACCACCTAAAAGTACAACAAGAGACCATCACCGGTTACCGTTGTATCGTGAGACCATCACGTTGCTAAAGCGTTCCGCTAAAGGTAAGTCGCTCAAATTTTTGCTTCACTTACAAACTCAAAAAGAGAGCACGTATCAGCCGACTATATTGGTCCGTAAATGTCCAGATTATTTTGAAATGCTTCAACTTCAAGTGAGTGAATTGTCATATTAATTATAAACGCGGAATGGATAGCTAGTCTGAAAACAAGAAAGAGTCTCTTCACACTTGTATTTTTAATTTACAAAGTGAAACTTGGATCTGTTTACCAAGATGGAGATTGGAGAAGGAGGCCGGCAACATATTCAACTAAAAATTTGGGTGCGTCTAATGTCGGTAATACCGGTATTAAACATATATTATGACTCTTAAGAGAATATATAATTATAGATATAGAAATCACTGATTATTGATTTTAGTTTTAAAATCTTGTATTTTAAATCACTGTCTTTTGTTGTAATGTTTAATTTTTTTGAAGTTTTATTACACTATGTTTTGTAATCTTGAATTATATATATATATATTTTTTTTTTGTAATATTTTAATCTTTAAATTTACAGTACTGATGTATTCATGATATTTATATCTCAACCGCAGAGATCGCGTTAAGATACGTGAAAAATGTGTATATATTTGTAAACTGTGTATATATTACAATTTCCAGACTTCTCATGCAACACACAACAAATACACGTTATGTGTATATATTTGTTAACTGTTGAAAACAGTTTTCTTGCATGGACCTGGGCTCGGTGCACATAGATTTTGGTGTTATGCCATTATTGAATAAAACATGAAAAACAATTCTTAAACGTGGCATTTTTATCGGAATACAATCTCAAACATGTATTCAGATACTATTGAAAGTAAATTCAATAATAAACATAATGAACTCGGATAAATACCGTTCACCATACGGAATTCGAACTCTACAGCGGAAGCGTGATCGAATACCTGGAATTGTATTACTGGTCGGGGGACGATCACACATTCGAAAAGTCATCTCTGATCACAATACAAATGCCCACACACATACTCTCTGTTGCACTTAACACAAAAGCACACACTTATGCCTTGCATTGCACACACAATTGCTAGACTTTACAATTTCCAGACTTCCCATGCTACACACACAACTAATACACATTATGTATAAATATTTGTAAACTGTTGAAAACAGTTTTCTTGCATGGGTTTAGGTTTGTTGTGCATGAATTTTGAACTCTCCATATATGTTTGTAAATTTCACCCACTTTGGTGTATAATGGATCTCCAAAATATATCTAAATATACCAACAATAATATTATTGATAAAGGATATATAAGCGATTTTTCATTGAATCACCCCACCACAACTTCCGTCTCTTTTTTTTTTAACACTCTTTACTTGCATCTTTAATTATCATCATGGGCATTATTAAATTAAGTGGCCCCATTGTATGAGGTATTTGAAAAAAAAAAATTAGGGATTGTAATTTTCAACTATATCATTTTGGTTTTGGATATATACCTCATATGAATATCAATTATTTATTTATTTATTTTGGATATGGTTATGGACGCCTATACGGATCAAGCTCGAAATTTGTCATATTTGTGGAACCAATATATATTTTTATTTATTTATTTATTTTCATTTTTCATTCCTTTTTTGGGAAAGAAATTGAAAGGGGATAAGATTCCCAAATTAATGGTCCAAATTATGCGGTCCAAATTCACTAATAGAACTATAGATGTGATAACATCATTGATGCTACCTTAAAGGCTTAACCTTGTGGTCTCTCTCTTCTTTTTTTTTTTTTTTTTAGAAAACCTTGTGGCACTTTTGATCTTGTATATTAATCAATAGAGAAAAATGAAAATAATGTACACAAGTTGCCACTATTTTTTATTTTGTTTTACTTTGTTGAGCCCAAGTATACATATTAAATAGTAACCATATACGGTAAAAAGGAGAAAACAAATGATGAATTATTTTTCTTTTTGATAAGGAATATGAACAAATATTCTTTATATTTTTTAGAACATCTCCAATATAAAAGTGGTTTTAAAAAAAAAAAGATGACACGCACATTAAATAGAAAGTCTATTAAAATATATATATTTAAGAGCATCTCCAATACAATCGTGGCTCACGAAAAAATATGTTACATAGGATTAATAGACATTATGTTAATAATTTTTTTTAAATGCACCGGTGCATATTCAACCTTAAACTGACGTGACAAAAAGAAATAGATATTGTCAACATGATCGTCTATTTTCAGACAGTCTGTTGCACAACTATTTTTTTGGTTGACTCGGCAGGTATTTAAAACTGGCATTAATTGTTCATCTATTTTTGGTAAGGAAATCAAATAAAAAATAAAACAAGAAAAAAAAAATTGATATGTCATTAAAAAAATTGTGTTTAGATGAAAGTATTGGAGATTAAATTTTGAATTGATTGTCTATTAAGTATATTTTTATACCACTTTGGAAATAAATCTCTTGATATCGTTATCATATCAATGATTATTGATATACAATCCACTTTCGTTTTAAAGATGCTCCAATACATCTATGCATATTCAACCATGATGAAGAAAAAAGGAAAAAAAATTGATAAATGAAAAAAAAACACGTCATTAAAAATAATTATATTTTAAACAGAAGCATTGAGACCAATTTTAAATCGATTGTCTATAAATTTTATATTTATGTTACATAGAAATCAAATATCTTGACATTGTTACTATATGAACGATTTTTGATATGTAAATCAATTTTAAGTTAATGTATTTTATTTTACATTAGTGATTAGTGGTTGTTGTATGGTAATTTTTGTTGGGGTGCATTTTACACCCTTGCTTTCCACTTTTAGTGATATTTTGAGTTGTAAATAAAAAAAAAAGAATTTGAGTTTGGCAATTGGAGCCGCCTGCACCGAACGCCATATAGAAAAAAAAAAGCAAGATCATTTGGATGCTGCATATCATAATTTAATCAAAAGAGAGGTCAAAAGATCATATATATGGGTCCTACAGTATCAATAAAGTTGATGTCAAGAACAAAAATTAACAAAACTTCCTCTAATGTCATTCTCTATGTCATTTCCTTTTCCTGTATGGAAGGGCAATTATGTCAACTTCGAGAGAAAATGGAAACCCATATTCCTGTTTTTTATTCTGCAATCATCTCTAATACAATAATATTTTAATGTTCAAATGATATAATTTAATACAAAGTAAAAGAAAATATTGTTTTGTTCAAATTTGATGTCCAAATGATATAACACTGCTCTAATCTATTCATTTGGATTAGATTTACATGATTTAAATGAATAGTAACTACATTATTTGAACACCAAATTTAGATAAAATAACATTACTAAAAAAAACTTTTTTTTAACTGTAAAAATATCATTTTACAATGGTATTTAATATATTAATTATTGACTTTTATAATTTTAAATAATAAAAAATATTATATATATTGAATAAATTATATTTATTAACTTCTATAATTTTAAATTATATTTCAAATAAAATTATGTATTAAAAGTACAATACCAAAATAATATATCAAATATAGTATTTTACTATTTTTATATTAAATTTAATATTAAAATTGATATATATTAGAGATGGATTTAGGACTATAAATTCAGAATTCACTTGTCAAAGAGAGAACGACTCCACGCAATTCTCACTAAATGATTTTTATTTCTAAAAATGTTTTTTTTGTTTAGTGTTAGTCAAAAGAGTTGTGCTACAATGACTCCAATTATACGATGGCCTCAAAAACGAGGATAAGGAAACTCTCAATCAATCCTAAAATATATGTAATAAAATTTGATCACACACCATTAAAGTGGAATGGAGATGCAATCATATATATTAAATAGATGATGTACAATGTTATTATTGTTGAAAAATAGATAAGTTGATACCATTGTCTGATATGGTTTGGTGATGAAAGGCAAGTTCGAGTGGCCATCGCCATATTTATGTATAAAAAAACAAATAAAAAATGGATAACTTGATTTATTGTAAAAGAAAGTTTTAAGAAATTTTGAAATACCAAATCTAATTAAAAGGTGATTATTTTAAGAAAGTTGCAATATTAAAAAACTTTTATTACACTTCTAGCTGTTGAGTGTGTCCTTTAAGTTAAGAGACAGCAGCTTATATGTTAGAACATTAGAACAAGTTTGAGTTTAGATAAATGATTCTTAATTTAATAATAAGAAATATGCTAAGAACGAAAATTTTAAAAAATATATAAATGATCGTGAATTAATAAATATTGTAAAGAAAAAAAAAATTGTACTTAATGAAAAAAAAAACATGAGAAAAACTTGTGTGGGAAGATCTCAACCTACCAAATTATATTGAAAGTGTAACTTTCATAGGTCAAATTTTCATCCATTAAACACCGACCAAATCATGATTTTTATTTTTTCTGATATAATCATGATTATTTTATTAATATTTATTTTCATCATATGACGCATATGGAAACTTTAGACTAAAGTATGCACTATTTTATAATTTCAATTAAAGGGGAAAAGTTTTTATAATGATCACATTGATTAATTTAATATTTATGTAAAGCCACAACTGCAAAGTAAAAAAAAAACAGTTAACAATGATCCACCAAAGTTGAGATTATACCGTGGTAAGCCTTTCATATGAACATTAATAAAATTATAAATTTAAGAATCATATTTCCTCACATAACTCCTAAATTTATGATAGTGAAAAGAAAAAGAAAAAAGAAAAAAGAAAAAAAGGGAAAGAAAAAAGATGATTCATAGGAGGAAGTAATCTATTACTACCGGAGATTAGGTATCGTTCATTTCACAACATTTTTTTTTTTATTTTTTCGGTTTGAATAAGTGTTATTCATAATTAAACAACGTTAAATTATACTTTTTTTGTTTATCCAAATTTTTTCGTCCAACTTTTACCAGCACAACTCAATTCTTTAATCTGACTCAAATCATGTAAATCACATTGAGCTAGTTGATGTAATTTGTATTTTCATTCTATGGTGATTTAAACTCTATTGGCTTGAAACTTTTTTTTTTTTGGGCCCAATTTGACACATTAAATAGTAAGTACATATAGGGAAAAGAAAAAAAAAAATCAAATGATGCTTGATTTTGCTAAATTGAAGAAGGGGAACAAATATACAGTATATTCATTCGTATAAAACCTAATAACCACATATAATCTCGGTCTAAAAAAAACCCGCATATAAATGACAGAACTTTTCTTTGGAAGATTACTTTTAATTTCATTAATATAAGTCCTATTGATATTATAGTAAAAAATATATAATACTAACAAAACTACCTCTTTCGTTAGATAGAAACTTTATAATGAAATATTTTTTATTAAAATTTTAAATCATATATATTTATATTAAAAAAAAATTCAAGCCAGTATATATTGATATAAATTCGTTTTAACGTTGGATATAGACCATTATATTTACATATTTCGACTCAAAGTGTATATACACTTGTCAAAACTTCTCCATAATTAATAGTTTACATGCAACACACTGATATAAGGGACGATTGAATTGTTATTGATCAATCATATCAAATCTCATAAAATTGTTCAATTTATTCTTACCCACCAAACAGACCTAATATTAAAATATATAATTTACAATATGTTTGAATTGATGGAATATGATAGAAGAGAAAGGAAATGATTTGGATGCATTCTAATACCTTATTTGAGAGAAAAAGAGGGAAAAAAAATCATAATGAATGATCTTTTCAATAACCTAAAACTAACCCTATTAATATTAGGTATTCATATTGTTGAAAGAAATATATTTTTGTAAATAGAATGAAATAAATTCATTTATTTCTCCCCTCCAAATAATATTGATTTCCTTTCCTTTCTTTTATATATATAACCATCCAAACAATAATCATTAAAAACACTTTCATTTTCTTTCATTTCCGCAATCAGGCTAACTAATGGAATAGGAGAAACTTCAACCCACAACCGGGCTAATAAGCTTAGTTGTCTATTAAGTTATTCTCTTAAAATACAGTTTTTTTCCCTTTCATTATTAACACTTTAAGGGTTATATGGTAAATTGACACTTAAATTAACAATATAGATTAAAAATTGATATCTAAAAAGACATGCAAAGCTTAGTGCTTCACATCTTGGTCCGGTGGATCCTTCCAAGTTTTAACTACTACTCTATTAATATAAAATTCAAGGTCACTATCTTAGTAGGGTTTTGAATGTTATATAAATATTATTTCATATGGGTGGACGCTCACATTCATAGAATCTATCGAAGTATTCCATATATAAATCTTTAACATCAATGATCAATCATTATCACTCCAAAATCACGATTCAATATCTAACCATTCTTCATGCTGATTTTTTTTTTCAGTATTATAAGAAGACAATTACGTCAACGACGGAACTTGTTAAGATAGGGATTTACCGTTCTTGATTACTGTTTATTTACTCTTGGTTATTTTATTTTTTTCATCTACTCTACTTTACCATTTTATCGTGGTGTCTCCAAGACCATTGTCATGAGTTTAATCTCGGTCTAGTAGTAAATTTCTTTTGAACTCGTTGTCTTCATATTCATCGCTATTATCTGAACAAGGCTTTTTGATCTCTAACCTTGTCTCATTCTCAACCACAGTTTTTCACTTCTTAAAACTTCAAACACCTCGAACTTGTGTTTTAAAAAGTAAACCTAAATCATTTTGGAATTGTCATCGATGAACGTAACAAAATAATGTTTGCTCTTGGTTGATGAGACTGAAGCTGAACGAACCTCAAACATTAATGTGCACTAATTCTAGTTTCAACTTTACTGGTGCTCTCCCAGACTTATTGAAATTGGCTATCTTATGTTTCCTAAGTATGCAACTCTTACATAAGTCAATTTTAGTAAATTCCAACCCATGCAACTTCAATCTCGAATGCAGCACCTCAACCCCTAACTGCTCTTGTGCCCTAACCTTTGGTGCCAAATATTATGATCCTTTCTATCTTTTGCCAATGTGATCGAACCATATCCATTCATCTGTATTTGTGTAAAGACACATGTTTACTTCTCTCTCCAGAACGAAATTGACAATCTACTGGCACATCGTGTTTTAACTCCCCAACAACAGACCGAGAATAATACTGCCCAACACCTCATCATTGAATGAGATGGAAATTGAATTTAACCTATATGTTACCTCGTTGAACAAGTTCAAGTGATCATTGTAACTCTGATTTTCGAACATCTTCAGAGTAACCATTTTCCTGTTCAGATGGACTTTATTAGCTGCTCATATAAATTCAATAAGGCTATCAAGAGATCCGCTGTTGTTTCCTGACCCATGATGTTAAAGGCTACTGTTTTGACAAACTAAGTCGAATTGCTCTCAGTGCTTTACGGTCCAAGACTAACCACTCTGCTTCGGTCATGCTAGATTAGCATCCGTTGGACCATCCAATCTATATCGGACACACCCTTCAGCTTCTCAACTAACGGCAAGTACAAATCCTACTACAGATAGTCTTCTATCTGAATCTTCCAAAAGTTGAAATTCACACCATCGAATTTCTCAACCTTATATGACTTCTTCTATGATCTCATCTCTTGATGAAATCGTTTGACCTTAAGAAACCCTAGATTTGCCGAACTAGGCTATGATACCAATTGTTGTAGAGAAATCTACAAATGTAAACACGCGAATCAAAATAGCACGCAGAAAATAATAAAGAATTATGTGGTTTAGTATAAGTCTACATCTATGGAGCGCACCCGTACTCAAATTCAATATAAGATTTTTATTACAATCTCTTATAAAGGGTAACATTAGTATTTATATCCGAACATTTGGGTAAGCTAAAACTAACAAAGGAATAGGTTTCTTTCATCGCATGATTTCTTGTTCGTGCACAAACTTCGTCATCACCGCAATATGGGTCCCGTGCCATGAACAATGGTAATCCTCTATGAAGCACTGCTCAGAATACCACCGTCACTTCTTTCTTCCTCTAGTTGCAATCTATAACGTGTAAAATCCTTTATGTACTTTCGCCACCGCGGTCTTCTCCAGACTTCTCTTCTTAGGACTTTTTTTGGCTTCACAATACCCCATATTAGCAAGCTCCACTTTTTTCACAATGAAAATATTGACTGATTTCAAAATGTATCTTTGTATTAACTTTGTTGAATCAGGAATCAAACGAAACCCGAGTTTTTATCCTGGTTTTCAGGGGTTTTATCAAGCTCTTTGTGTTTAAGTATGTAAGATTTTGTTTATAGTTTTATATCATTTCTACTGTTTGATCGAGATATTATCCTTATTCCTTCAGCTGATGAGTTTTTTTTTTTTAGAAACCAAAATATAAGAATATCAAAGACTTTGTTGTAGCTCAATGTAATATCTCTACAAAACAAGTCACACCTACATGCAGGGGCGGAGCCCTTCAAGGGCTTGGGTGGGTTGTAGCTAGAGGTGTCCACGGTTCGGTTAAACCGTTCGAAACCGAACCGAAACCGTCTTCCAAAAACCGTAACCAAAACCGAACCGTAACCGTCGGTTACGAAAGCGGTTGGAAACCGGTTCCCCGACGGTTCGGTTACGGTTATCCAATCCAAAAATTGTCTCAAAACCGACAGTTATAACAGGCGGTTTAACCGCCGGTTTTTGTATATTTTATTAAAAAAAACTAATCAATAGAATTATGACACGTGACAATTCATTTGAAAAAAAAACAACCGTAACAGCCAAACTGACGGTTACGTAACCGAACCAAACCGTCCACATTCGGTTACGGTTACAGTTACGGTTACGATTAGACCATTTTACGAAACGGAAACCGAACTGTGGACACCTCTAGCTGTAGCCCATCCAAGTTTTTTGAAAAATAAATAAATTAAGTTTTATTTTATTAACCAAACTTTGATTTCTAGTGTTAAACTTACTAAAACTCAATAAATAAAACTATAAGAAAATATTTTAAATTTACTAAAGACCAATAAATAAAATTTTATAAAATATGTTTAACTAATCCAAAAACTTTGTCAAAATATATCGGCCTAAATGAAAAAAAAAAAAAAATATTCTTGTTTCAGCCATTATCATTCGATGGAATCCCAAATCCCTCACATTTATATTTTTCCACTTTCTCAAATCTCAAACTCTAACTTCTCTCATTCCTCTCTTATCGTAAATCTCTCAATTTGATAGTAAATTCCCTAAGTTTTAATCTTTTATTTATTTATTTATAATGAATTTGATTTTAGGTTTTGCATTTTATGATTGTTATTTAAGTATTGTATTTTATTATTGTGATTTAGGTTTTGTAGATTAATGAGTCTTCTTGCGGGATAACAAAGTTAGTAAAGAGAAGAAAAATCTACGAAAACTAATGTTTATTTTACTTTTGGGGATTTAAAAAGAAAAACATATATTGAATTTTTTTATTGTGTGTTACCACTTATATATATCCTTGATGTTTTTCTCGTTATGAATTTTCTCCTGTATCGTTTGATTTGATTATTATAAAGAAAAATTTTAAGATTTTTAAATAACAATATTTGTTTAGGATTTTTAAATAAGAAAAAAAAAAATAGATTAGCCCACCCCGAATTTTTTTTCCAGCTACGCCCCTGCCTACATGAAGCTTTGCGACGTGAGAGTTCTTTCAATTGAAGATAACTCTTGCTGAATCATCCATTTCCTATTCGTCTTTTAACTTTGATTCCTACTATCCAAGTTCTTTACCTAGTAACCCTATTTTCTAGCTATGAATGATCCTTCATTGGTTTAAATCTTTCAAATGAACATCCATCATTCGATTCAAATTATAACTATGTTACTACTAAAATGAACCTGTGATTGAATCTCCTAGTTGTGAAAAACCTATGTACATTAACGAAAACATGTTAAGGGAACAAACAAAGTTGGTCTTTGGTTGTAACATTAAGTCTGACAAGAAATGAGAGATCTATTCAAAGGTCTGGCAAGGAACCCTACTAATCTAGGAATCTATTCTCATAAAGGAGGAGGAACAAACTCAAAGACATGCATTATACTTTATGTGCCAGCCAATCGCATAAGGAGGGCCTGAATACCAGAGGGACAAAGTAAATAGAATCAGATAAGAGATAAAAAAAAATCCCATAAAGAAGTTAAGATGGAGTATATTTTGATCTCAAATAACAAAAAAGGCTATGTAATCGAGAAACGACAATGTTTTACTAATCTTTATATTTTTCCTCAAAATAAAAATACTTGATTTAGATCATTGAACTAAATATTCGACAGTCTAGGGGGGGAAATGGGATGCATGGGGGAGCCATGCCATCCCCATTTCAATTTGGATTTTTGGGGGAAAGGTCTATCTACTGCTAAACAATATTATAAACATTTTGAGAAGAAAAGAAAAAAAAACGTGGAAATCAACGCCCAACCACGTGCCAACACACGAAGACCGTTTCCCTTGGTTTCGCAAAAGAAAATAATTATATATATAAAAAAAAAAAAATTCTTCAAAAAACCGGGAACAACAACACCGTCAAAACAAACTTCCACGTTCTTCCTTCTACATAGCACTTTCTCACACGCATTCTCTCTAAGTCTCTCTCACTAAAAGTACGAACCGGAGGCCAAGGTAACACGAAACGAGACGAGACAAGGAATGGCGGCGGCCGCGGGTTCGGTGGAGGAGTTCCTGAGTAAATGTGAGGCGTCAGGCGACGCCGCGTACGGCGAGCTCCGAACACTCCTGGAGCTGCTTGAGGATCCGAAGACCCGAGTGCAGGCTCGGATCTTCCTCTCGGATCTCCAAAAGCAAGTCGGTGACTCCGATCAGTGCCTCCAGAAGTACCATTTTGGGATCGAAGACATCTTCATTCACCAATACGAAGGTAGCATCAGTCTTTGTTGATTTTGTTGACTTCTTTTTCTTTTCTTTTTTTGAAAAAACCCATCGGCTTATCGTTTGCATTTATTTAATAAAATGTTAAATTTTCTTTTTTGTTCATATATTTTTTTTTTTTGAAAGATTTTTAGTTCATATATTGAGGTTATTATTATTTAGTTTTTGTTTTTTAATGTGTTATTTTCATTTTTGTTTTTGAAGCAACTAATCAGAGATTGAGTGCCTATCGTTTTCAGTAATACAGTTCCCGAGAGAACGAAATAACGAAAAACAATATCTTTTGATAATTTTAGTTGATTTTTCTGTCGTTTCCCGAGAATGGGCTTCTCTGTTTTCAATTTTAACTTTTTTTTTTTGTCCTTTTTTCCTTTTATTTTTTCTAGCTATACAAACAGAACTGAGTTATTGGAGAGAATGTTCTAAATATAGACTACAGTGGAGTGAATTTAATTTTGTGTTTAATTACTGTAATTATGTAGTAATTGATAAGATTATAGAATATGATTGAACTTTTGTTTAACTTCAAATAATTATAGGAGCAAATTTGCGATGATTCCGGTCCGGAAAATGTGTCATCAGTGCTTGATCAGATTGTATCGATCAAAGCTTTGTGGATGGACTATAGTCAATTAGTTAGTCTACTGATTTATGGAAACAACATTGTTGGGTTATTTTGTAAATGCTTAATTTAACCACCCAAATCAATGATCAGCTTGTTCATATACAAGTTGTCTTTCACTAAATTTGTCATACGATGTATGAACCCATTATTTATTTTCAGTCTTAATTAAGCATCCATAAATGGTTAAATTTTCGGCATTGACAGTCTTATTTGTCGAGTACAGGATTACAGGGGAGAAAGAAATTATCGGCGATGGTGATACCGAGCATTTTTATCCCGGAAGATTGGTCGTTCACTTTTTACGAAGGACTGAATAGGCATGCGGACTCTATCTTCAAGGACAAGACAGTAGCTGAGCTTGGTTGTGGAAATGGATGGATAAGCATTGCCATAGCTGACAAGTGGTTGCCTTCTAAGGTTCGTTTTGTCATTTTTATGTTGTGTAGTAGGCTCTTATTACTTCCGTTCCACTGTCTTGTGATGTTCCATAGCAATAGCATTTGATGTAATTGCCACTGATATTTCGCTCTTGTCCTTGTTTTAAACTTTAAATGATTGTTATGGAGTATGATGATGATACAACATTTTTATTGGTTCTTTATTGTGTGTGAGTAAACCTTGCAGGTGTATGGCCTTGATATTAATCCCAGAGCAATAAAGATCTCTTGGATAAACCTGTACTTAAATGCTCTGGATGAGAAAGGTCAGCCAATCTATGATGAGGAGAAGAAAACTCTACTGGATCGGGTGGAGTTTTATGAATCTGATCTGCTTTCTTATTGTAGAGATAATGACATGCAGCTTGAACGAATTGTTGGATGCATACCTCAGGTATTATCACAACCTGCAACTCATATGACATTGTCTGGGTTTATTACATTAATGGAATTTATCCAATAGCAGGTCCAGAGGTTAATGTGCCCATAATCATTCTTTGATTCGTAATTTACTCTATTCTGTTCTTTCCAAGCAGATTCTTAACCCCAACCCAGATGCAATGTCCCAGATGATCGCCGAAAATGCGAGCGAGGAGTTTCTTCATTCATTGAGTAACTACTGTGCGCTCCAGGTTGGGATAGATTCTTAGTAATTTAATGTTTTAAGCATACTGAAAACCATTGGTTAATCAACAATTTAATGTTTCAGATCTTTTATTTATTTATTTATAGGTGTCCCATTGTACTCGTGATAATCATGAGCTGGAACCTGCATTTCTTGATTTTTTTTTATTTTTATTTTTTTGCTGGTTGCTTCAGTTCTTGAAACAAAGTTTTCAGTTTGTCAATTTTAATCTGTAAATCAAACAAATTAGCAGAGAGTAATGCAAAGCATAGTGATTCTATAAGATGTGTTGTGGTTTAACAAGTTATGCGATTGCAAACTTTTCATCACTATGGTCTTTTTTAATGTTATTGTCAAGGAGTTTGGCTCAACTCTAAAACCCTTGGCTGGTGAGAAATATAAAAGCTCTGAATTTGTAAAGCATTGTACTGTCTGAGCTCCACCTCAATTTTGGTTTTGAATTATCAAATGAATCAAGTTTCTTTAATTTTCACATTGACGATGTATTCTCTCATAGATATTTTAACTTCGTATTCTTCATAATTCATAAATAATACATGCCGGCTTTCCCTTTGCTCAAAGGTCAGGCATGTGAATGACAGATGAGACTTGTAACAATTGGTACACATTTTTTTTGGTTACTGCTTGATGATTAAAAAGAGAATACTTGTTTACCCTCACAGTTTTATTTCATCTGACTTTCGTTTTCTCCATACAGGGTTTTGTTGAGGATCAGTTTGGCTTAGGTCTGATTGCTAGGGCAGTTGAGGAAGGAATAGCTGTCATTAAACCTTTGGGGATTATGATCTTCAACATGGGAGGTCGTCCAGGACAAGGGGTTTGTAAACGCTTGTTCGAACGGCGTGGTTTCTGCATCAACAAGCTATGGCAAACTAAAATTCTTCAGGCAAGCAAACTTGTATAACCAATTATCATTTCGTCGTTAAAAATGCCCTCCTCTTGAAACGTGTGTTTTTTTTTTTCACAGGCTGCCGACACAGATATTTCAGCCTTAGTTGAAATTGAGAAGAACAGTCCACATCGTTTTGAGTTCTTCATGGGACTTTCCGGGGATCAGCCTATTTGTGCTCGAACAGCCTGGGCCTATGGAGAGGCTGGTGGCCGTATTGCTCATGCTTTATCAGTTTACAGTTGTCAACTTCGTCAACCAACACAGGTTTGCACTTATTAAAGTTTGTATAATAATAAAGTGGAAATTAGTTAACTCCAAAATTTGGAAAAACTAAATCGATGATTGATTGTTTGAATGATTGGTCAGGTTAAGAAAATTTTCGAGTTTCTTAAAAATGGATTCCACGACATCAGCAGTTCGTTAGATCTATCATTTGAAGATGATGCTGTTGCTGATGAGAAGATTCCTTTCCTAGCTTATCTGGCCACAGTTTTGAAAGAGCGTTCCTATTTCCCATATGAGCCACCAGCTGGAAGCAAACGATTCTGCAATCTAATTGCAGACTTTATGAAAAAATATCATTATATTCCGCTCAATACCGATGTGAGAAAACATTCTTTTATCCTTTTATTTATTCTTGTTGTGTGTGGCATTTCTTTTCCTTAATCTTTTATACACTTGTTTGGACAATCTACGTTATCTGCCCTAGATGTTATTATTCTCATTGTGTTAAGCTCTGAGATAAAAGTTGAAGTTTATCACTGACCTATTTCTTGGAAACCTGTAAATTTCAGTTACTTGTTTTCAAATATAAATGAATATTTTTTTTTTAATTTACTGTTTACCATTTCAATTATGAATACTACTTTGGGGGAGTGCTGGAAGAGTTTCAAGATGTTCAATATACCTTTTCTACTTTTTGAATGATCCAGATTCCTGACTTTTGTTCTCCACTTCTTGCTCTAGAATGTCGTCATCTTCCCTTCAAGGGCCGTGGCAATTGAGAATGCTCTGCGATTATTCTCACCACATCTTGCGATTGTTGATGAACATCTTACTCGACACTTACCCAAGCAGTGGCTAACAAGTTTAGCAATTAAGGTATGATCTGCTGTTATTCTATGAACTGTTTTCATATTTCAAAATTCCATTGGTGGGCTGAATTACTTCACTATTTTTGGGATAGACACAAGCAGAAGGGGCTAAAACACTGGTCAAGAGTTAGCTATGTAGGGTTCCTTTCTCCTCAAGTGACATACCGACCAGGAAACACTGGTCATTTAAATTTGTAATAATTGGATAACAAGACTTTAGAGTTGGTGTTCAAGTGGAAAGAACCAAGGATGCTTGAAAATGATAAACAAGGATAGATTCATCTAATGTTGTACACTTGATTTTTGCATGATAGAACTATGGAGCTGAGATCTTTCCATTTCGAATGTACCTTAACATTTTTGTTGTTGTTATTACTATTATTGGACCTGCGTAGAATCATGGGACAAAGATGCTCTCGGCGGTTTCTTTTAAGAAATTGACTTACAGTTACTGCATGACTAAACTTATATCTTGATCACAGGGTACAGAAACTGATAACCCTTCAGTGGATGGACTCACAGTAATTGAAGCACCACGCCAGTCAGATTTAATGATGGAGCTGATTAAAAAGCTGAAGCCACAGGTGGTAGTTACTGGGATTGCTGATTTTGAGTCTGTTACCAGTTCAGCTTTTGTGCACCTCCTGGATGTTACAAGAGAAATTGGATCTCGTCTTTTCTTAGACATATCTGATCACTTTGAGCTATCCAGCCTACCAGGTTCAAATGGGGTCTTAAAATATCTTGCTAAGAATTCTCTGCCTTCGCATGCAGCTATTGTATGTGGCCTTGTAAAAAATCAGGTATGTGTTTGTTTTCATGGTATTATCTAATTGACTTTCTCATGCTATCATAAGAGGGGAGCTTTTAGTTTGTCTGATAACTGTGAAGAGCCATAAGATGGGCTTTCAGATTCATATGAGGAGAGCTTTTAATATGTTGCTTTTTGTTTCAAGACCTCCCTACTAATGGTTGCTGAACTATTGTTTCAGGTTTATTCAGATTTAGAAGTAGCCTTTGTCATTTCAGAAGAAGAGGCCATTTTTAAGGCCTTGTCTAAGACTGTGGAAGTACTAGAAGGAACTACTGCACTAATTAGTCAATACTATTACGGTTGTCTTTTTCATGAGCTTCTGGCTTTTCAGCTTGCCGACCGACGTACTCTTCCGGAGGTTTGTTTTCCCTCGTTTATTTATTCATTTTTTTTTGGGTGTGCATGCGTGTTCTTATCGATAGTCGATGCAAATCTGGATTTGCTCAAGTTTGCTCATCAACATAATTTTTGATTCATGTCCTCCAGAGGGAAAGTGACAAGGCAAAATCCGTTGAGATGATTGGATTTGCTAGTTCAGCCATCTCAGTCCTTGACAATTCCGAATTGTCAATTTGTGAGACACAGAACTCTTCTCTGATTCACATGGATGTAGACCAAAGCTTCTTGCCCATACCATCTCCAGTCAAAGCAGCTATCTACGAAAGTTTTGCACGACAAAACATGTCGGAGGCAGAAATTGATGTCACCCCCAGCATGAAACAGTTTATCAAGAGCAATTACGGGTTCCCAGTAGATAGCAATACAGAATTGATATTTGCAGATTGCTCTCAAGCTCTGTTTAATAAGCTAGTCCTCTGCTGCACCCTAGAAGGTGGAACATTGTGCTTCCCAGCTGGCTCAAATGGGAACCACGTCTCTGCAGCAAAATTCCTGAAAGCAAACATTGTGAATATCCCTACCAACTCCGAAGAGGGCTTTAAGTTGACTGAGAAGACACTCACCGGAGCACTTGAGAATGTGAAAAAACCATGGGTTTACATTTGTGGTCCCACAATCAGCCCAACCGGCTTGCTTTACAGCAACAAAGAGATGGAGAATATATTAATGATTTGTGCAAAATTCGGGGCTAGAGTTATTATTGATACGTCATTCTCTGGATTGGAATTCAACTTAGATGGTGGCTGGAATCTGGATGGTTGTATTTCAAAGCTGAAATCTTCTGGTGATCAGTCTTTCTGTGTGTCTCTGCTCGGAGGACTGTCTCTGAAGATGCTCACTGGTGCACTCAAATTCGGATTTCTGGTTTTAAACCAGCCGCATTTGGTTGATGCTTTTAATAGCTTTCCAGGATTATGCAAACCTCATAGCACTGTCAAATATGCAATAAAGAAGTTGCTGGGACTGAGAGAGCGAAAAGCAGGAGACCTGATGGATTCTGTTGCAGAACGAATAAAAAATTTGGAATCGAGAGCCAAGTGCCTGAAAGAGGTATTTCTTCATTTTTCCCTCCTACGATCCATAATTTTTTTCCGTTGGAATCCATCTTTTGAACCATTTTTGGATCCATGCAGTGTCTCCAAAAACAGACGTAGTATAACTAATCATTTTGCTATTCTTATGTGTTCAATTTATGAGTAAAGCGTCTCTCATTCGATTTTCTGTCATGATATTTTTGCAATAGACACTCGAGAAAAATGGGTGGGATGTGGTTCAATCCTGCGGTGGTGTTTCAATGGTGGCAAAGCCTTCTTACTATTTCAACAAGATGGTAAAGATCAGCTGTGGCGAAAACTCAACTTCGCAAGAAATCAAGCTTGACGACTCAAATATCAGGGAAGCCATGGTCAAGGCAACCGGTTTATGCATCAACAGCGCTTCATGGACCGGAATCCCTGGCTACTGCCGCTTTACGATTGCATTAGAAGAAAGCGAGTTTCAGCAGGCTCTGGATTGCATCAACAAATTCAAAAACATGGCAGATAACTGATGTGCTTTCCGATCATATATATCACCGTTGAAGATACTGTGTTTTGCAAAAATCAAGATGATTTCTTTTTGAAATCCAAGTTTATTTGTTTCCTGAAACATCAGAATCACGACCTATTTCCTTATACACGACAACACTGATCGGTGTTGTCGTCAATTTGATCAGGCAAGAGTACTTTTTTTAATTCCTTGTCTTCTCGATTACAGCTTTCTACGTGAACATTCTTGCTCAAATATAAATGAAATTGTGATTTCTTCGACTTTTATAATTGTTTTTTTTTAATTGCTTATGTGTTGATTTGAGTTTTTATGTGGATATATTTAAGGTTTGTTGAACTCAAACGTGAAGGTGGATTGAATAATAAGAGTTCATGTTCAATTTCCATTGATAACAAAAAAAAAAAAAAAAAAATTGGATATCACTCGAAGTTTTCAGATTTATCAATTATAAAGAAAAAATAAATAAAAAAGAAGACAAAATAATACAGTGTGGATTGTGGAACATTAGTTTGAAAATGATTGAAGTATAAGTTGTTTAGAATTGATAATAACTGAGAAATATTGGTCGAAAATTTTAAGAAAGAAAAACTGAGGGTATATTAACGAGGAAATATTCAATTACGGTTTTAAAAGATTTTAAAAGATATTTAATAACTTTTATAGAATTAAAAAGTTTAGAGGTATCCGATATATATTTTTATCAATTCAATATAAATTATATGATATTCTATACATATTTTTATGGACTTTAAAATAAGTCACGGCATATTCAACTAATATTTTACTCTACACATGAAATGTTTCTATTTCTCCGGAACATTCCACAAAAATATATTTTCCATCTCAAACTCCACGTCATCCAATCATTATTATTTTACAGTACACATGAAATGTTTCTATTTCTCCAGAACATTCCACAAAAATGTATCTCCCATCTGAAACTCCACGTCATCCAATCCAACCAATCTCTCTACTCTCTCCTAGATTTCTCCTTTTCAAGAAAAATCCAGAGAATCCCATCGAACCCTTTATAAACCCCACTTCACCTTTATCTCCTCACCAGAAAAAACATCTCAGCAAGCAACCCACAAACAAAACTACCATTATATCTCTGCATTTATCAAGCTCAAAAATCCAACCTTTTTTGCTTTCAAGCTTCCAAAATGGCCAAGCCAAGAGCACCAGCAACCATGCCAATTTTTATTCTAGCAATGGTTTTTATGATGATCACAAAAGCCAAAGCACTAATGCCATACACAAGACCTTTGTATGCGTAATCTTCCCATCAGAGGACCCTTTTAGAATCCTTGAACAAACCCCACTAACAATCCCAAAGAGCCTTGAAACCATTGCTCTTGCAAGATCAGATTGGAAGGAGACAGCAACTGCCCATGTTCTCTCTCTGGACATTCCAGGGTTGAAGAAGGATGACATCAAGATCGAGGTGATACGAACCCATTGGGTAGAACCCATCCTTAAAAACCGGTTTGTAAAAAGAGGGTGTCCAATAAGTTATTTACCATTGACTAATCCCATACTTAGTCAATGTGGGATCTTAACATTTCACCACGCTTCTGTAGCCGTCATCCACGGCGGCTCATCTTTTCCAACTAGGTAGCTTCACGGATCCCGCTTTCTCGGGTAGCAGCCCTCCCCAGGTTGCCTCGTCCGCAAACGAGCCCATTGCTCGGTGTGGTGTAGGCTCTGATACCAAATAATACGAACTCATCCTTAAAAACCGGCTTGTAAGGAGAGAGTGCTCAATGAGTTATATATTATTGACTAATCTCATACTTAGTCAACGTGGGATCCTAACATTCCACCACGTCTCTGCAGCCGTCGTCCACGGCGGCCCATCTTTTCCAGCTGGATGACTTCGCGGATCCTGCTTTCTCGGGTAGCAGCCCTCCCCAGGTCGCCCCGTCTGCGACGAACCCGCTGCTCTGCGTGGTGTAGGCTCTGATACCAAATGATAAGAACCCACTGGGTAGAACTCATCCTTAAAAACCGGCTTGTAAGGAGAGGGTGCCCAATAAGTTATATACCGGCTCTGATACCAAATGATAAGAACCCACTGATCTCATACTTAGTCAATGTGGGATCCTAACACGAGGTTGAGGAGAACAGGGTTTTGAGAGTGAGTGGAAAGTGGAAGAGTGAGGAGGAAGTTGAGGGAGAGAAGTGGCACAGAGCTGAGAGGACTTGTGGGAAATTCTGGAGGCAGTTTAGGCTGCCAATGAATGCAGATTTGGATCACATCAATGCTCATCTTGAAAATGGGGTTATGAAGATCACTGTGCCCAAATTTGCTGATCAGGAGAAGAAGAGACAGCCTAAGGTCATCAACATTGATCAAGAGGGCACTTCTGGTGAAGATATCAAGGCCACCAAGGCTGAAATGTGATTTCTATGGTGATTTTGTTTAGGTTTGGTTGTGTAATGATTTGATGGTTATGTATTTGTATTTTGTAATACTAAGTAATTAAGAGGGTCATATAGTTTGCCAAATATTACTAGAAGATATATAATAAAGTTTCTTATGTGTTCAATGTAGCTTAGATATCTAATCATATCTCCCTAGCGTAGTTATATTAGATATCTCTCGTAGCTAAAATGTGGTCTAATGATAAGCTTAGTGTGATTCAACGATCAAAATACTCATTCAGTTTAACCGTTATTTTATCTCAACAGATATCAACAAACTTATGACTACAGATTAAATTTATTTTAATAGTTGGAAAAAGAAAATATTTTGTGTGTGTAACTCAACCCATTTGTTGGAGTCTATTCTGTCCAATTGGTTGAGGCCTAGATCCATTCGTCAGTGGATGTGAATCTCCATAACAAGTTCGAAGAATACAGTACGCTTTAGATTGAATTTTCGTTTTTAATAACAACAACCAATTTTTAAAGTAAAAGTTTTTTATTTTATTTTTTAAAAATAAAAAATAAAGTGGAAAACAAAACAAGTTGTAACAGCTAAATATTTGAAAAATATAAATATTTGTTTTTTTTTTATTTCTCAATTTATTTATTTTTTAAAAGATTTTAGATGGTTTTTATTTAATAAAAAAAATATAATTTATAATTAATGTGATTTTCTTTAAATATAAAATAATTTTAAATAAAATATTTAATCATATTGTTTTTAAGATAATGTGAAATAAAAATAAATAAACATAATTAATAATTGTTTAGGATAAATTGTTGAAAATTGTTTAGGAAAAATTGTTGATAATTTTTTAAAAAATTCGGTTAACATATACGTTTTTAATATTTTTATTTTCAGAATATTATTTTTCATATATACTGTTAGATACCTTTTTTAATTTCAAAATTGAAATAAAAAATAGTTTATTTATTTTAATTTTTTTTTAAAATAAATCAACGAAAAACATTGGTAGGACTGTCCAAAATTTCTGTACTCTGTCTCTGGATGTGAAAAGGTAACAAAGAGTCAGCAATGGAGAGCTGGAGGGCTGCATTATTGTCCTTTGGTCCCTCATGAGTCATGTCATGTCTCCGCGTGAACTGTGTGAAGTTTACTTGTGAGTCTAACAGCCTCGTAATTCGTATCCACATTTTTTTTTCTTCTTCGAAAAGAAAACCAGGAAGAAAAGAATTTACATGCAAAATTTCTTCACTTTTTAACTTTCTGCAGATTTTCTTTTATTCAATTTCCCAACCGAAAACTAAAATTCCTTCCATTTCCCAGTTCAGATTTTTGCAGATTTTTCTTTCTCTACATCGCTCTCTCTGTTGTAATTAAGCTAAGTTTCGCTGTTGAAAGCTAAAGTCATATGTCCCTGTTCAACTTTCTTCAGATTTTCTCTATTTTGTGTTGCGAAAAACAGCAATGTCTATCATTGGGGATGTAGTTCTCTAACTGCGTCTGTTTAGTTACTGCTCAGTAAGTTGGTTTCATCTGAACTGCTGCGTTTTCCAGGCCAAGAGAAAATCCAAGCTGAGCTCAAGCAGTGGGAGAACAAAATTGAATAATATTTAATAATGCAGTGCTTGCAGATGCAGAGGAGAGGCAGATAACGAACCCGGCTGACGGCTGTGAAGGCTTGGCTTGTGGAGCTTCAAATTTTGGCTTATGATGTTGAAGACATTGGATGAATTTTCAACTAAATTGTCTCTTGAATCTGACACTACCACCACGACCACAAGTAAGGCAAAGAGGCTCATTGTCAATTTGAACCCACAATCAGTTAAGTTCAATTTGAAGATGCGAACACCAAGAGATTGCAAGAGATAACGGATCAGAAAAATGACTTGAAGTTGATTGGGGGAAGTGGTGATGGGGGTGTTTCGGGGAGGTTCTCCTAACTAATTCCCGTCCCTCGTTTCTCCGATTTATAATCTCAATATTTTTCAATTCAAAATCCGACATAATATGGGAAGGTTTTTTAATATGTTTTTTAATTTTTTAGGTTTTTAAATTGCATTTTTGACATTTATTCTTCAACTTTTTTAAGAAAACATAATATATAAAAGGTAATTTAACCAAAATACAATCCAAGTTTGAATCCAAATCTAAAATTTTAATCATATTCGGTCTCCATACTCAATCAAAATATAAAATCATCATAACTTCTATAACTAGAAGTAAAAAAATGTAGTATATAATGTAGTCCAAAAATAAAAGATCATCAACAAACAATCCATGATAAAATTGAACCTTACAAAATAATTAATTAAAACAATTCGGTTTATTCTGTTCGGTTCGGTTTTGTTATGTCCAAAACCGAAACCGAAACCGAACCGAATTCAATTCGGTTTTTAAATTTCAAATCGGTTTTTAAATTTCAAATCGGTTTTTAAATTTCAAATCGGTTTAAACCGAATAGAAGCTGTGAACCGAACCAAACACCCTTTTTCGGTTCGGTTCAATTCGGTTTCGATTTTTATATCCACCCCTACTTAGAACTTACAATGGGCATTTTGGTCATTTCGTCTGTTTTAAGTGTAAAGGGCATTTTAGTTGTTGATGAGTTATTTGGGAGAAAGTGAAATCCAAGAGTAATCATTAAAGAAAAACTTTCAATTAGAGACTAATTTTGGTTTTTATTACTTGAGAATGGTCATTTCCTTCTATTTCAACTTCAATTAATTACTACACTTTGTAAGTTTATTTGATCAACACCTACTTTCTACTTCATATATAACTCGTCCGACGATGGCCATGCCCTGTCTCCTCCGTAGCAATTTAATTTGTTAAACATTCGGTCCAAGCGAACGTAAGGCTTTTCGAACGACATCACTCAGGATTCGATAGCTTTATTTACGGTTTGATTTAGATTTTATTCAATTTAATTGTTGAATTGAAATTATTTTATTTATTGATAAATTATCTAACTCGATCATCGGGAAGTCCCCAACGGAACACCCCCAACTCTCCGTTCTACCTTTTTATTTTTTACAATATATCGTATCGTACAACATACTAATTTTTGCTTTATCATTATTAGTACTGACCGACATATGAAAATTCAACAGAAAATCAAGATTTTCATAATCTTCACTTTTTAATGTTTAATCATACATTAACACATGGTACAAATGTACAATAATTAAGACAAATCTTACCTTGGATATGCAGATAGACCGATTACAAAACTTTCCCTTTTCTTTTCGAATTTTTTTTTTTTTTTACCCTTTCTCACCGGATATTCCTATGTCAAACTCTATCAACTTCTCTTTCTTCTCAATCCTTTAACATTCAAAAGATTTCAATGCTAATCTCTCTTTTCTTTTCTTTTCTTTTTTAATAATATATTATTTGATTTATGCCTTTTTTTAGTGAAAGATTTATATCTTTTAATTTTTTATTTTTAAAAGAAATATTTATATCACTGGAGAGCAAACACCAAATCTTCTTGTCATAAATACAAACCATTTACTACTAATCCATTCTCAACCAACAACACATGCAGTCCTGTTTATATTTTCCTTTATTGCATGAAATTGAGATGTGAGAGCGAGAGGGGAGAAAAAAGCAAGAGAAAAAAAAAAACTGAAATGTAATAAGTTGGATAAAAATTTGTATATTTTCTTTTTCTCCTTTTCCATTATCAGATGAAATTGAGATGTGAGAGCAAGAGTGAAAAAACAGAGTAAGAGAAAAAAAACAAAAACAAAAACTGAATGTAGAATAACTTGGATGCAAAGTTGAGAATATAAAAAACTGATAGGGGAAGAGATGATTGCGGCATGGTTGGGAAGGTAACATAGGGTTTTAGTTAAATTTTTTAATTTTTTAATTTTTTAATTTTTTAATTTTAGCACATGTCATTGAATGATTGGAAAAGGAAAATGCAAATTTTGTCTTTAATGACTTTTCCATATTTACGTATCCATGGAAGATTTTCTCCACCTTCAAATCTTCAATGAGAGTAAACAGTAAACACCGCGTGAACTATAGTTGTGACTTGTGAAGTCATTGGAAAGAAAACAAAGAAAGTAAAAGAAATTTCGTAAGCTAAATTTCTTCACTTTAACTTTCTTTCTGCAGAGCTTTTTTTTTTTTTCAAATTTTCTCTTCTCTAATTCGTTTTTTCTGTTGTAATTTCGTCTTTCATTGTTCACTTTTCTGCGTACTTGTTGTTTCATGAAAAAAAAAACACCTGTTGCTGTTGAAAGCTAAATTCCTTAATTTACAGATCATTTTCCGTATTGAAAGCCAAAATAATTCATCCCCAGTTCTACTCTCTACAGATTTTCCTGATTCCATTTTCCATTTTCCATGTCAATCCTTGGCGAGGCTGTTCTAACTGCGTCCGTTGAGCTGCTGCTCAGAAAGTTGGCGTCATCTGAACTGCTGAGTTTTGCTCGCAAAGAGCAAATCCATGATGATCTCAAGAAGTGGGAGAACATACTGATGAAGATTTATGCAGTGCTTGAAGATGCAGAGGAGAAGCAGATCAGCAACCAGTTTGTGAAGAGATGGCTTATTGATCTTAAGAATTTGGCTTATGATGTTGAAGACATACTGGATGAATTCGAAACCAAAGCTCTTGAAAGGAAGCTCATTCCTACTTGCTGCACCAATTTGAACCT
This sequence comes from Dipteronia dyeriana, assembly GCA_032871835.1. Taxonomy (NCBI): domain Eukaryota; kingdom Viridiplantae; phylum Streptophyta; class Magnoliopsida; order Sapindales; family Sapindaceae; genus Dipteronia; species Dipteronia dyeriana. The sequence continues at coordinate 1,133,123 of CM065295.1, forward strand.
CCCATCTTTTAGATTCAATGTCAAGATGGTATCTGAAATTAAGAAGATCACTGCGAGACTGCAAGAGATCGTAGCACAGAAAAACGACCTTCATTTGCTGGATAATTCAGAAGCGAGGTCCACCAAGGCGAGAGATCAAAGACTACCTACAACCTCTTTGAATGAAGCTCACGTTTATGGTAGAGAAAAAGATCAAGAGGCTCTACTTGAACTGCTGTTGAAGGATGAGGGTAACGAAGACGGAATCTCTGTTATTCCTATTGTAGGCATTGGTGGAGTGGGCAAGACGACTCTTGCTCAAAATGTCTACAACCACGTTCGAGTCCAAAGTCATTTTGATCTTAAAGCGTGGGCTTGCGTTTCTGATGATTTTGATGTTATCAAAGTAACGAGAACACTACTGCAGTCGATGAGTTCAGGCAGCTGTGATTTTGATGACCTGAACCAGCTTCAAGTTAAACTAAGTGAAAGACTTTCTACGAAGAAATTTCTTATTGTTCTCGATGATATCTGGAATGAGAATTATGAGAAATGGACAGTCCTTTTCCGCCCACTTAGAGTTGGCTCTACTGGAAGTAAGATTATCGTCACAACTCGCAGTGACTATATATCATCAATGGTAGGTACTCTTCCAACTTATCGATTGAAAGAGTTGTCATTTGATGATTGTTTGTCTATATTTGCTCATCATTCTTTGGGAAGAAAAGATTTTTGTGAGCATGAAGACTTGAAGGAAATTGGAGAGAAGATAGTGAGTAAATGCAAAGGATTGCCTTTAGCAGTAAAGAGTCTTGGTGGCCTCTTACGCACTAAAGCTAATCGCAATGATTGGGAACGCGTGTTAAATAGTAGAATGTGGAACTTATCAGAAGGGAGAAGTGATATTTTACCGGCGCTTAGATTAAGCTACCATTATTTGCCGCCACACTTGAAACGGTGCTTTGCATATTGTTCGTTGTTGCCAAAAGACTATGAATTTCAAAAGAAGGAGATGATATTGTTATGGATGGCTGAGGGGTTTTTACAACAAGAAAGCAGTGAAATTCAAATGGAGGATTTAGGTGATGATTATTTCAGGGAGCTACAATCAAGATCATTTTTTCAACAATCAAGCAACAATACTAGAAGGTATGTTATGCACGATCTCATCAATGATCTTGCCCAATGGGTTGCAGGAGAAATATTCTTCTTTAGATTGGAGAATATGGTGGAGGGTAGCAAGCCAAATAATATTTCTAACAATCTTCGTCATTTATCGTATGTTAGTTGTAGGTATGATGGCATTAAAAGGTTTGAGACCTTGTATAGTGTCAATAACCTTAGCAATTTAACTTACAATGGTGGTTTATATGATGGAGTTAAGATTCTCCAGCCCTTCAATGATTTTAAACATTTACGAACCTTTTTGCCTTTTAGGACAAGCTTTAGTAGCTTAAGTCATGCCATTCTTGATTGTTTACCTAAACTACCACGGTTAAGGGTCCTATCTTTGGATGGATATTCCATCACAAAAATATCAGACGCAATTGGTGATTTGAAACATTTACGTTACCTTAGCCTTTCTCACACTGCAATATATGTTTTGCCAAAGTCAGTTAGTAGACTTTACAATCTACAAACACTGATATTAATGGACTGTCGTTGTCTAAAGAAATTGTGTCCAGACATAGAGAATCTAATGAACCTTCGTTATCTTAATCTCGCTTTTACTGCACTGGAAGGAATGCCTGTGAATATTGGTAAATTAACTAGACTTCGAACACTAACGGATTTTGTAGTGGGCAAAAGTACTTTCTCTGGACTAAAAGATTTGAAGTTCTTGAAGCATTTACAGAGGAGACTCACAATTTCAGGGTTAGAGAATGTAAATGATGCTATGGATGCCAAAGAGGCTGACTTAAATGGCAAGGAGAGCCTTGGTTTATTATCTTTAGAATGGGGCAGTTGCGATTCAAGGAAGGTGGAAATTGAAACGCAGGTGCTAAACATGCTACGACCTTATCGAAAGCTTGAAGAGCTTACTATCAGCGGTTATGGTGGCATGATGTTTCCTACTTGGTTAGGAGATACTTCATTCTCAAATTTAGAGCGCCTATATTTTGATCATTGTAGCAACTGTATTTCCTTGCCATCGGTTGGGCAGCTACCCCTGCTAAAGGAACTTAATATCAGAGAAATGGCTGTTATAAAGAGGGTGGGCCCAGAGTTCTATGGAAATGGTTGTTCAAGGCCTTTTCCATCACTGGAGATTCTTCGTTTTTCGGGGATGCAAGAATGGGAAGAGTGGATTTCTGATGGATTTGGTCAAGAAGTTGGACTTCCTCGGCTGCATGAACTTTCTATTAAAGCATGTCCGAAACTGCAAGGAAATTTGCCAGAACATCTTCCTTCTCTGAAAAGGCTTGTCATTGAAAGATGTGAGCAATTATCCGTGTCAGTTTTAAGTCTTCCAGCAGAGTGCAGGTTTGAGATTGATGGATGCAAAGAGGTGCAGCGGAGAACTAATATTGTTGGCCTCGGCTCACTGCATCCTGTGGGGTTTCAAGACATTTCTGGCTACATTTTTCTAATAAACCGCCGTATACAAAGATCATCAGAAGCTGAAGAAGTGGAGGTTGTTGGTTATAAAGAGCCAACATCTTTCTGGCACAAAAGCATCAAATCGCTTCAACAATTTATCTTACATCACGAACTTTTTATTTTAGAGCAAATGCTATGTGACCCTTATGTTCCCTTGGTGGCTGAGAAAGAAGAAACCCTACAGCTGAAAGGGTTGCCTTACAGATTTCAGTATCTGATATTGATGGACTGTATCTGCCCTGATAAACTACCACAAGCACTACTCAGCCTCAGCTTCCTTAGAATATTATGCATTGCAAACTGCCGGAATGTGGTTTCCTTTCCAGAGGTTGGTCTGCCTACCCAGTTGAAGAGTATTCGTATTGAATCATGTGATGCACTCGAATTTCTCCCCAAGTCATGGATGGACAATACATCTCTTCAACAATTATATGTGGGAAGCTGTAAATCCTTGACGTACATTGCAAGAAACCAGTTACCTCCAAATCTAGAAGTGCTGGTGATTAGTTTTTGTGATAATTTACAGACATTGATGCAAGTAGAGGAGAACAATATACATTCGCCAGTATCTGCTATTGGTGTTTTCCCATCTACCACATCATCAATGACAAAAAGCAAGTTACCTGACACACTTGAGTATGTCCACATTTACTATTGCTCAAATCTTGAATCGTTGTCCTCAAGTGGTAATCTGCCAAAGTCTCTTAAAAGTGTTGATATTTCCAACTGTCCAGGAATTGTTTTCTTTCTAGAAGGACTTCCTCCCACGAACTTACGAAAACTCAGACTAAGAAACTGTGAGAAACTAGAAGCCCTGCCCAACAATATGCACCAACTCAACCATCTTCAAGAGATTGATATATCGGATTGTTCAAGCCTTGTTTCCTTTCCGGTGGAAGGGTTGTCTTCCACGAACTTGACAAGGCTACAAATAAGAAACTGTGAGAAACTAGTGGCCCTGCCCAACCGCATGCAGAATCTCACCTCTCTTAGAGAATTATGGATACAAAATTGTCCAAACATCAAATCTTTCCCCGAGGATGGCTTTCCAGCCAACCTTACATCACTTTATCTTTCACAACTCAAAATCTTTGAGAAACTGTTCAGGTGGGGGTTGTACAGACTCACCTCTCTTACAGAACTCCACATAGGAGGATGGCCAGATGTGGTGTCCTTTCCACCGGTGGAGACAGGAATCATGCTTCCGACCTCTCTAACCTTCCTAGAAATTAGAGATTTTCCAAATTTGAAACGCCTTTCCTCCATCATTCAAAACCTCACTTCCTTGAAAGCACTAGAGCTCAATTACTGTCCCAAGCTCAAATATTTTCCAGAGAAGGGCCTGCCTCTCTCGCTTTACAGATTATATATCCGTAAATGTCCTCTGCTAAAACAAAAGTGTGAAAGACGACAATTTTGGCACTTGATCGCCTACATACCTGAAATTGACATAGATTGATATGGCTCTGATGAACTTAAAGAGAAGAAGGCGGCAACTCCACTCTTTTATTACCAAGAAGACTACAACATCTCCCGTCGAATTTGTCTGTAAAGGTAAGTTCCCCAATTCTTTTTGCAATTAGTGGAAATTTTGTCATGTCATTTTTCTTTGGTTATTCATTTCTTTTGTTTTAATAATTTTGGTCTTTGAAGATGAAGAAAAGTAAAATGGTGTGAATTTTGTGTGTGTTTGTAATATGATAGTCTATAAACTGTTGTAGTTGTACACTTGTACTGTGTGTTGTTAAAAGCTTTGAAATGAATGATGCCTTTTGTTTGAAAAAGTGAAAGAAAAAAACAGTTCAATATGAAGTATGTGAAAACAATTTGATATAAAATCTAATAGAGTAGAATGTTTGTTGATTTTAGGAATTGATTTATTAAAAGTTCAAATTTATCTCAATCTAACACTATAATGTTATTGAGTTGAAATAAGTAGAAAGAAACTCGGTCATATTTTTCAACGGTCATATTTTTCAATTAATAGTGATTTATAAAGTCTGAAATCATGCAATTATAAGAGGCTGAAGAATATTTGAATTACTAAAACTTGACTTAGAAGTTCGAACATAAGAAAAGAATTGTACTGTGAAATCTTTTAAGTCTTATTCGTTTGTTTTTCTCTGGATCCTGTTAATTTTGTTTCTTTTTTCTAAAAATCCTTCCAAATCTATCAATTTTTGTTATCCGTAGAGTTTCTTTGATCATTTAATGTAACTATTATCTGAACTGAGATATATTTGTGAAACATTAAAGAATACTTACTGTTGTTAGTTGCTTCAGGGTGGGGAAAACATTGCAACCTGTATCGAAACAATGTGCATCATCCATGGAGGCTAACCAAATGAGAGAGGAAATTTATGAAGAACCCGAATCTCTTACAACCAAAAGAGGGGAGCAGATGGATTGTTCTCACTGACTTTGGTTCAAGCAATAATGTTGCTTTAGCTGCTTAGCCCATGTGTTGAATTTTTTTGGGGTATGTACCTTTTGGTTGTCATTAAGGATTTGGAATTTTGCAATTTAATTTTCTAGCTTATCTTGTGTGTCATGGTTGAGAAGATTATACAATTTTTGCCTATCAATCCAGTGAAACTGCAGAAACTCTGCTTGCGGTGGCATGTATGCTAAGGGAAAATATTACATGAAGAGTAGGCATCTTAATTTTAGTTTAGTGCATTTTTTGTTGATCTTAGATATTTATTGGCTAAGACTTCATTACCATCTCCATAAAAAACTTCAATCCATGAGATTACTGACTGGAAATATATGTAAGGGAAATCGGTCAAATGTTCTATCAACTTATTATTTCTGCTGTTTGTAACCATTCAAATATAACACTTTGCAGTCTGCACACGTGGATAAACAAATATGAAGTCTTGGCATTTTCTACTTCATGATATTACGAAACAGTAAACAATGCTTAACAGTGGTGGTGGTGGTTGTTTCAGGACGGAGGCTGCTCTTTCCTGACCTGCATTAGAGTATGTGCATCATCAATGGAATTTATAAGTGCACGAACAAATTCACAAACAACCAGAATCTCTGACGCTATCACAATGAGGGGAGCAGATGTATTGTTTTCTCTGGCTTTGCTACAAGATTCAGTGCTGGTTTGCCTGCTTGACCAGTGTCGTGAAAATGTTTTCAATTATATATAGTTTTGTTGTCATTAAGGTTTTTTCCCCATAAAGTGATCATAAAAATTGCCACTAACACTTATTTTGCAGTCTGTACATAAGAAATTAGCATTTTCAAGTGGTCATGACATTTTCAAAGGTGTTTGAGAGGTCAACTTTATGTAGTATGACAAAATCTTGAGTTTTAATTGTGTTCTAGTTATGTTGTTGGTTGTTTACCTTTATTAGAAATTGTCTATTCATGAATTTGAAATCACGTTACTCTTTCTAGACCTGCATCAAAGCAATATCCATCAACAATGAGGGGAAGCAGAAGTTTGTACAAGCTATAACTGTGGCAAGTACCAAGCTAGTTCCAATCTTCAACAATTCTTAATTCGTTTTGATCTTATTGCTGTGATTATTGTATCAGGCATGCACCAGTCAAGTTTTTCAAGAACGCGATGGTAGCTCTAGCCAATGGATTTGGAATTGACAATTTGTTGTTGGTCAAGATTCAAGCATGCTTAGGTTGGCTTCCTCTTAACATAAATCTGGATTTTAAATACTTGTGATTGCTTGCAATGCCTCAACTTGTATGAACGTTTTTTAGAGTAATTTTCCTACAGTTTCACAGACTTTAATGAGCTGCTCAAACTAAACCGGGAAATTAGATGAGATGTCTCTGATTCACAGCAGAGGAATACTTGCAGGTAAATGAAGCATGGTCCTCTGTCTCTAGTTGAAGAAATCTCTTGACTCTTGCTTTTATGTCACATAAAACTTCACTTTCTTTGTTAGTGATATTTCTAAATTGCAAACAGCAAAGCAGCAGCTATGTTTATTTAGAGACTTTGTGGCTTGTATGTAATGGTGCAATTTTTTACAATGGGTGCAGAGTTAATTGTTAGGTTTTGGCTCGTATTCTCAAGTGAACCCAATGTGAACCAAACAAGACTCAATTGATGTGATACTTCCTGGAGACGTGTGGTATCGTTTGGAAGTTGAAGATGGTGTTTGAGGGAAGTTTGAAGACAAAGAAGAACTGAAGAAACGAAGTCTAGTGGGTTCCGCGGTGCAGACAGGCGCCTAGACCGCGGCACGGAGAGCGGTGGTGTCCAGGCGATCAAGCGCGGCATGGACCGTGACGGAGGTAAAGTGCCTAGACCACGGCACAGGGAGCGGTCGACTCCAGTGGTTCTAACGTGGTGCGAACCGCGGCTGAGGTAATGGCATGGACCGTGGCACAGAGAGCGGTAGTTGATAGTGGCTTTTACCGGTATAGGAAGCGGGGTGCACACCGCGATCTAGACCGTGGGAACAACGTATTTTACCCAAAGAGGAATGTTACGCGTGGAAATAGGAAAGTGTTTTCTTCTGGAATTTTTTATGCTAATCGGAAAAGGAAAGAGTTTGTCTTTATGAAGAATATGAAAGTCCTGTAACAAGAAGACCTGTCATAAATAGGAAATAATATTTATGTGGAACAAGTAATTCTTGTACGTTTAGAAATATGATTTTCTCTTATATTAAACTCCCTGTAACTAGTATAAATAGACCTTGTATCTAGGTTATTTTGTGTGTGGAGAAAAAGAACACCATGTAACATCAGAGAGTAGTAGAAAGATCTGGGTGAGAGACCCGTGGGAATATCCGGGGAGGGATCTCAGGGAATATCAGTGGATCAAGTAAGAGATCCGTGGATGATATTCAGGGGAGACCTAGGGGATATTGTGGGGTTCTTGGTAAGGATCTTGGAGAGCGTGGTTTGGGGTTTGGGGTTTGGGGTTTGGGGTTTGGGTGTGAGATAGAATCCTGGAATATATGGTTGTAACAATTTATCATATAGTGGAGTTTTCTCTGTCGTCCTGACGGCCCGTGGTTTTTTATCCGATTTGGGTTTTCCACGTAAATTTTGTGTTGTGATTAGTTTACTTTCTCTCATCTATTTTTCTGCTATTGACGTTATTAATTGCTATGAGTTATGAGCATATATTAGGCACGACGATTCCGCATTCATCGGTTCCGAGAAATTCTCCAACATTAATGTGCTCTGATGGATCTTGTTGATCAGTTGCGTTTGCTCAGGTTGAGCATTGCCTTCAACCTTTTGTTGGTATAATTCCTCTGCAAGAATTCTAACTACTAATTCCTTGATTTTAAGTGCATGTTTATATGTATTGTAAATTATTATTCGATATAAACAAAATGAATTCGGATTACCATTCACCATCGAAAATCCGAATTTCAACTGAAGCAGGGATCGAACACTTGGAATTGAATCACCGGTCGGAGGACGATCACATCATCGGAAAGTCCCCTCTGATCACAATGCATGTTACCCGAACTTTGACTATAGATGGGAGAAAATTTTACAGATTTTCTCCACATCTCTAACTTGTATTTTTTATTCTCTGTATTTTTTGTTCTCTGTTGAACACATGAAGACATGCATTATTTCATGCAATACTCTCTTACACACATATGCCTTTGTATTGCCCATGCACATACAATAATTCTTAGACACAGCCACACTCACATTCACGTTATTATGTGTGTCTTGTTATGTGTCTCTTAAATCAGTCTCTAACACTGATGTATATATAGCATAAAACTGCTCATTAGGCTTATGTTTGGGCTTTGCATATATGTCATAGGCATGGGCTTGAGCTTGGGTTTTTATTACATGGATTTTGGGCTCTTCCATGTATTATTTGTGTTCTTGGTCCATTTGAGTTTATAATGGGTCTCCAACCCATACCCAAATATACTAACATCTCCCACTCGCACAAGTGGGGCCAACACAGTTAAGTTACCACAAGCCCATCATAGGTGCAACCTTATTAATCAACATCTGCCACTCCCCAAATGGTGTAAGATGTGATATATACAGATGAACCTTTATAACATTTAAACATAAGTATTATCATCATTATCAAAAGTGTTCATATGGGTAAATGCATCGTGTGACCTATGAACAATCAATATATATATAAAAGGGAGCTAACAATCTCAAATGTAAATTCTCTATTTACAAGAGATAATTTTGTTCATTATTGTATCCTAGATTTAATTTATAATTTTTATCAGTCTAAAGCATACTTGATCCCTCAAAAGCTATGCTTGACTTTATCACATTTCACGTATTCACAATTGTAACAAATACAATTGGTCGACCGGTGAATACATAAGTCAGATAAAAATTCATTAAATCTTCCCATTTCATCTCTATCTCTCCGTCTCCAGAACAACTACTACCCTAGACATGCCCCATAGACTGAATTATCATAGCCATAGAAATAACACGCTAAATGTGCTAACATTATCCTGTCACTTCAAGATAAAGTGAATGGTCATAAGGGCACTGTTTGAAGTTAACGTAAAACTTCAATCAAACTTACACAATAAGGAAGCAGGGATTCATTTTCTCATTTTCCACATCGGTCACAAATAGCACACGTGGTATGAAACACATGTTACAATGAATTTCATTCTAAATAAGAATGCATATGTCTTTATATTATTCACTGTACAGATCTTAGTCTAGTCACAACTCTCGTGACTAACCTGAGTTCTTAAAAGCTCGTCTCTCTCTGACGCCACATTAAGATCTCATATCTGACTTGAATCAGGTATCAATGATAGTGGGATCTATCATGATCGGTTCTAAAATATATTAATATATTTATTGTGAACCTCATCTTGACAAATTCAAGGTGACATATTCATATATACTAGCTCCGTGAGAATTTATCCTACATATTCTCTAATATATATGTGTCTCATCTCAGCTTGCTATCTCAGTAACTGAGGTGATCGCACGTGTAAGAATGCTTGTCTCAACCTGACGACATATTTCTATTACATTATGTGTGTAAATATGCTAGCAAAAACGGTAAATTCCCTTACTATTAAAGTTATATCATAATCCTCTCAATCTAGGATTATATTGATATACATTTACCAATCTTGTAGCATAATTTCTATTAGGCCTTATACATATCACAATGTACATTTATTAGTTAGTCGTACTTTCAAGGTATGTCATAATCCTCTTGACAATATCTCAATGCTGTAATCAAGGATTATATTGGTGTCTACTCACCAATCTTACGACATAACTAATGATAGACTTTGTACATATCACAATGTACATGAGACTCTGTATGGTACTAACATGAGGAACTTGTAATTAATAACTTAATCTTATGGAGTTTCAATGTACACATTGAGGATAAGAGTTTGTAATTTCACAATAGAAGCATCTATGAGCCTATAATTGCTCATTTCGAATCAACCATTACTCCTAATATATATAAACCACATTGCTTATATAAAATCTCAAAGAAATTTGAGAATTACCATTTCATTATGGTTTTATAAACTCTTCATTATTTATAGCTAAGACATATAATCCACATATATATAGATAATAAAAAAATTATCCTTAACCTGTTTAGTGTACTTACCATGGCTATCTTTAGTCATCAATAATCTGTAAGACATTACAGTTTGATGAAATAAAAGATACCACTTTCTAGAGGATTGTTTCAAACCATACATTAATCAAGCAAGCACACTTATGCACTCTTGATCTTTTGAAACGAAAAATTTACAGGCAACTCCATGTAAATTTCTTCATCTAGTTCTCTATCGAGAAGTACAATCATTACATCCATCTGATTTAATTTCAGGTTCAAATATGTGACTAGTGTTAGAATAAGACGTATAGAATAAAACTTTACTTTCAAAGAATAAGTTTCTTCATTTTGCGATTAATCGCGCCTTATACCTCTCATTAGTACTTTCCGCCTTACATATGATATATATAGAATCCATACGTTCATAACAGTCTACTGACAAGGCGGTAAGTGAATCAAATCCCGAACATGATCACTTTTCTATACTCCATTTACCCTTCCATTGCTTTCATTCATATATTCACTTAGTAGATAATTAGTGATAGCTCAATTTTAAAATCTTTGGCTCATCACTTTCAAGCAAAGTAATCATCAAAACTTCCCTTTCAATCTCCGAAAGATGACATGGGAAAATTTTATAATTATGTCCACGAGTTGGTAAATTACTATAGTGGCTGATTTAACAGTTGTTTCACTCCCACTAAGGATGAAAGATCCATGAGGATTTCTACTCCCACTAAGGTGTAGATTTTCACTTCCACTTCCACTATGGATGAAAGATCCGTTTAGAATTCCACTCCCACTAGGGATGGAAGATCCATTTAGAATTTCACTTCTACTAGGAATGGAGTTTCAAGTTAAATTTTAATTTACCGTTACTTGCATATTAACACAGATAATTTAATTCTAAAATTAGATATCTATATTAAATTCATTTCTACTAAGAAATTCATTATCTAATAATGACATCTTGTGATTCAAATTCAGTCACACTTCTATCTAATTATACACCATCGTTTATTTCATCCTTTGGAATGCACAGAGTATCAAATAAAGATACAAATTCTCTTCTTGCATCCAATTTCTCATTTCTATAAGATGGATTATAAACATAATCTGCATACCCCTAGGGCTGTAGATTAGTCAGACCATGCTACCTACCTGTCCAGAATTCAAATGGTGTAGAAGTGTTTGATTAAATGAAACATGATTAAGAAAGTAGGTAGCAATTATCATATCTTCTAGTACGATACTAAATAATTCACATGCACCATCACAGACTTAACCGTTTCCAACAATATTTAATTCTTTATTTCCACTACACAATTTGTTGCGAAATCCTAGGAATAAATAAATATCTTTTTATATCTTTTTTAGTAAACAATTCCTTGAACTGTTCAGAAAGATATTTATGTACTCAGTTTATTCTTTAAACTCAAAAATCTATCATTTAATATGATCCTCAACCAAACAATCTGAATGCAATCCAACGCTTTCGATTTATGAGAGATCAAATAGATATGACCGAGACATCTAAAGATATTAATGAATGTAACTAGATAAGAAATTTCAATCTAGTCTTTACACTCATTCAATCACAAATGTAATAATGAATTAGTTGTAATGAAATTTCTGATCTAGTTCTTTATTAGATGGTTTTCTAGTTATTTTTCTTGCTAGATAATTTGCATGACCTTTAAGATAAATGAGTCAAATTAGTCCTACTTGACTGATATACTCATTTTATTTAGTTCAACATGACTTAATCTAGCATGCCAAAATATCCGCACCATTACCATTGTAATGATTGAAAAACAAACAAAATTATAACAGTCTCTACTGACGTATAATTCTATAAAACCATTAAATTATCAAGTACCATATGAATATAATTTTAGCAAATTATATTCATATAACCATCATGATCATTAATGATAACCCGAATCAATGAGGATAACCACGGACATTAAAACCAAGTTAGATCTCAAGTGTATATTAAAACATCATGGAGTCTAACTTTAGGCTACCATGCAAACCCAGTTTGTTGGTACTAAACTCCGAAAAAAAATGTTCTAACACATATACATATTGTCTCTAAAAATCTAACTATACTCAAAGTGTGCTTTACAGTTTCTTGTTGGATAGTATGTCTTCACTTATCCACCGTCCACAATGAACGAGATTCAAAAAGAAAATACCTAGTCAGAAACTTAAACATAACTTAACAAATTCTTGAGTTTGGGTTTTTCTTTTTTTTGACAGCATTTATGAGTGAAAATGTTCCAACTTGTCACAACTGCAACAAGTTATTTGAGTTTAGCCCTTCCTCAATTCATTATCCCTCAACTTCTTGCATATTCCGATCTAAGATTAAGTGGTTATGAATAGATTCTCTTCTCCTTTTGGAAATAACTATTTCCACTAATATGCTCAAAACTAAAAGTTTTGTGCAAGTTGGAATCTTTCATATAAAATTGGCTAGAATCCTAAGCCGCCTTTAGGTGTTCATCTTCTACTACCAAAATGACGCGATCGAAACGTGTCATATTAATTTATATATTCCAACTATCAAAAGAGATCAGATCATTTAGTCGGTGTATCATGTTTTATATTCTTATTGGAGGCTGCTACTAATTTTGACGCTTCTTATAAGTACTCTAAAACTTGATACCGTAAATACTAAATTTTAGTACTTAAAATACTACTAAAAATTTCCCTTCAAGACAAAACTCTGAAAGGTAAACCACTTTACTTAAATCATATTGTAATTGTAAAAACATACATGTGAAAATACTATTTAACTTACTCCTCAACATGATGCGAGTAATTTAACTTATGGCTTGATAAGTCTTCACATCTTGTATGTCGAGCAATAAGTACTATGCCAAAGTTCAATCATGATTCATGTTATAGTCTCAAGAGTTTCATACTGTTAAAATACACTAAATCTTTTCGTATCTATTCCCTAGATTATAAGACTTAGTTTATCGCAACCAAATTGGCCACAATATTAGAGATATATAATCTATATTTTATGCTAATCTATGTAGAGACATACAATCTACTATGCAAGCATATTAATTTCAAAAATACATATTTAATTTTGCTACAAACGCTGACTGAACAAATGATGAAACAATTTAAGGAACAGAATAGAAAAAGTCGTCAAAGCGACTAATTACCATCCATTTCCAAAAATTTAATCATCATTAATTTAGTATTTTGCACAAAATTCTAATTCTAATATTGTACTTAACAATTTAGAATTCCCAAAACAAGTGATCATATAAATAACAGAAGAATACAATGCACAAGTCCCAACAAAATATTTTATGGGTCAAACCGTTTTTACTGCAAAGTAATTAAACCAAAATTATTTACTATAGAACGGTTTATTAAAACCACAGTATTTTCTCAAAATATGTAACTTTGCATGCTATTCATTCTATACGTTTCAAATTTATATCGATCATCACTGAGAAAGATTCTCTGAGTCTTCACAACTCATCTAATTGTCATTTTCTCAAAATATTTGACCATCTTTCGCGTGTGCAATAACTCATGTGCCTAGCAATATGAATATTCACTGTGGATGTAGTAGATCGTCTCACATTCCCAAGAATGTAACGCTCCTCTACGATTTCTAATTCACACGCTATATGACCAAAATACATCGTGGTACCTTACTCTAGCTTTTCCAACCTTATAGATCTATTAACTCTTCGGGAAATTTCATTAAAAGACTATCTGCTGCATCTCTCCACATAAAAGCATGAGTCATAGACTGTGGCTATATGTCATTAATAAGATTCATGAAATCTTCTCCATTAAGACATATGAGATAATACAGATTTATTCTAAAAAATTTCTAACTCATTTAGAAAAATTTATCTTTTAATAATCTTATACATTTCCAATGTATATTCTTATCAAACTTCTTTTTCCCGATTGCATAATTAATTAGACGGAGAATTTTAAACGAAGGCCTTTCAATATACATAGCTCCCACTGAAGCTAAATTTCGGTGGCCAAATTTTTTTTTCAGGAAAATTCCATGACCGTTAGAAAACAGTGCTAAAAGTCCTTCTGGAAAAAATCCACAGTGGTTGAAAATACCACCGGAAACCATCCTTGACATCCGCATCGAAAACTGTTACCGGAAACCGCATCGGAGACTGTCATCAAAAACCGTGCCATAAACCGTCATCGAAAATCATGCTAGAAATTATCGGTGGAATCCACAATAAAAATTGTCACTTGATTCGTGCTTGAATCCGACTTATTAAAAATCCCATTCGGAATTTATAGGGCATTAATTCAGCTCTCATTGGAGTGAAACACATCGATGGAATTAATAAATGAATAAATAAAAAATTAAATAAAAAAAAGAAAGTTTAATTTTTTTTTTCGTCGGAAAACCGCCATTAGCCGTCTGAAAACCACTTAGAATCACCGAAAATCGCCTTTGGTCACCGGAAAAATCATCGGTTGCCGGAAACACTTGCTGGCCGGTATACCGAAACCGACCCGGTCGGTGATGACGTGTCACCGAAAACTATTATGGACGTCTGAAACTGTCGCCGGAAACTTCCCTAGTGGTCGAAAACCGTCAACGGTTTCCTTCAAACACATCGATGCCATGTGTCAATATGGACCACTTGTCACAAAAGACAAAAAAACCGCTCATGTCATCTTCTGGTGAGTCCACGTGTCAACACCAGAACCACTCAAGCCTTTTGTGCACAACGCCCACTCGCGCCGGCGGAGAGTGTGATGCACGCGCCGTCGTCCCAGAATTTCCCGATCACGGGATTACCACCATCAGACTCTAAATTTAATTTTAATTCCATTTATGCCCTTAATTATGATGTTTGGGTTAGGGGTGAAATACACTCTCCGATCATAGGAGAGTGGAACATGTTCTTCATGTTCTTCATCCACATTCAAGAACAAACAATTTTCTAGAATTTAATCCATTGCATGAAATTTTGAAATCGTTTTTCTCCCTCGTTTCTTAACCAAATTATGTAAATGACCTATCGTTGGAAAGCTATCGAAAGGCTCTATCTAATGGTACCACGATCGCAGAGAAACAAAAAAATGACAATAAAATGACAATAAAATTCGAAACCCATAACAGTCACGGGTTTCGTTTTTTAATTCTTCAAAATTATCTTAATTTTGAAGTTAAATCATGGCAAGAATCTCCAGAACATATAATCATATATATATATGTATACAATCATGCCATCTAAAATGAAATATAACAAGTGTGTGGTGTTATGCCATTATTGAATTGTGAAGCAATCAAAAACGTGAAAGACTATTCCTAAGTATGGCATTTCTACCAGAATACAATCTCAAACTGCCTCTGATACCATTGTAAATTATTATTCGATATAGACAAAACGAATTCGGATTACCGTTCACCATCGAAAATCCGAATTCCAGCGAAAACAGGGATTAAACACCTGGAACTGAATCACCAGTCGGAGGACGATCACATCATCAGAAAGTCCCCTCTGATCACAATGCATGTTACTCACACTTTGACTATAGATGAGAGAAAATTCTACAGATTTTCTCCACATCTCTAACTTGTATTTTTTATTCTCTGTATTTTTTGTTCTCTGTTGAACACATGCAGACATGCATTATTTCATGCAATACTCTCTTGCACACACATATGCCTTTGTATTGCCCATGCACATACA
Organism: Dipteronia dyeriana; assembly: GCA_032871835.1. Lineage (NCBI taxonomy): Eukaryota > Viridiplantae > Streptophyta > Magnoliopsida > Sapindales > Sapindaceae > Dipteronia > Dipteronia dyeriana. The sequence goes on from CM065295.1 coordinate 1,148,957, forward strand.
ATAATTCTTAGACACAACCACACACACATTCACGTTATTATGTGTGCCTTGTTATGTGTCTCTTAAATCAGTCTCTAACACTGATGTATATATAGCATAAAACTGCCCATTGGGCTTATGTTTGGGCTTTGCATATATGTCATAGGCATGGGCTTGAGCTTGGGTTTGGGTTTTTATTACATGGATTTTGGGCTCTCCATGTATTATTTGTGTTCTTGGCTCACTTGGGTGTATAATGGGTCTCCAACCCATACCCAAATATACTAACATGTATATACTCTGTTTTGTTTCTCTCCTTCTCAGAGAAAATGCACAAAGAAATTCACAAACAATCAGAATCTCTGAGAAGCACAATTAAAGGAAGCAGGCATGTTGTTTTCACTGCAATGATGTTGTTTTAACTGCTCAACCCGTATCTTGAAATCGTTTTCTGGTATGTACTGTTTGATTGTCATTCAGGTTCTGTGATTCTGACATTTATTTTACTGTTAAATTTATTGCTTCTCTAATGTGGCAATCATAAGATACAGAGTCATGACAATGTAGAATCCTGTGAAGCTTCAAATACTCAACTTGCAGCTGAATACGTTTAAAAACATTGCACATTATGGATTTAAAAGTTGTTCAAAATGCATTTTCCAGGAATGCATGCTATCGCCGTGGTTTTCAATAGGCGAGGGGAGTATCAAGGTAAGTGTTTCCCTTTCCTACAGTTTTTTATAGTTACTTGTGATGCTTGCTTCAGGAGTTATGCTTACATACTATTCCACTTTGTTTACCACAGACAGTTCTATATTTCTCAACAGTCAAGCAGCAGTCAGTTTTTCGAAAAGAAAAAAAAAAATTGATGCTTGTACTCAATGGCGCCATGGATGTTCCTTGTGTTTGGGTTGAGGAAAGTGAATGTCTTGCCTGCAACAGGTTAATTGTTTTATAGTTGATTTTTTTTAACAATTGGTAGTCTCGCTTGATAATTGTCATCGTTTGTTATAATAGTTCTCAGCAGGCTACTGGCTAAACTTCAAAATTTATCAACATGTATCCTTGTATAAAAGTTCCAACATTTTTTTTTCATCGAAATGTTGGTTAAATCTATGGAATTTCTACACTTATACATGTTTTACTGCTTTTTTATACATGATAAATATGTAATTTAAAATTGTATAGAGATAAAGAACTATTTTTACATTTAAATTGTTTAAAGAAGTTTGTAGCAAATAAAACCAATAAAGCTATAAAAAAAAAATTGACCTGATAAAATTTAGTTGTTTTGAAATTTTTAAATAGTTCCTTCAAAAAAAAATCACCCGATTGGAAGAAAAGATTTTGATGGGCATCAAGAATTGTGAAAAGATAGTGAGGAAGTGCTAAGTATTACCTTTGGCTATCGCGATGACTGGAAACCTGTGCTAAACAACAATGATGGTTTACATGATGGAATTAAATTTTGGGGTCAAAAAATTATTGGCACTATTTGAAGGGTGTGTTGTGTAAATATCACCACTTTACTAATGTATGTTTAAAATGCATCAAAAGAGCGTTTGAGACAAAAATATCCCGAAATATTTTAACAGTGAGGAAGTTATCGTTTTCAAAGTCAGAGAGAAGCAACAGTCAAACCGACGGGAAACTAATCGACGGTGAAGTGACCGAAAGTGCTGCGATTGACAAAGGTAAGATTGGTTATTTTTCTTCGTTTTTGTTGTTGTTAACTTGCATTACATGTTAGAATTGAGTTTTGTTGATATGAATTGTAGAAACCGGTTAAAATAGAGATGTGAGAATGATTGTGGTTTAGGTTAGGGTTTGTAATTTGGTTGAATATCAGTTGAGGAAGATGAAATCTGGGTTTTCGAGACTTTTTTTTTAAGAAAATAGAGCTTATTTGATTAGTCGAGCTATTTTTTTCGTGAAAATTAGGTTTTGGTGGATCGAGGTTTTTGGAAAAGGAATCGAGCTTTTTCGAAAAGGAATCGAGCGTTTTTAAAAAAGAATCGAGTCATTTTGAAAAGGATCGAACTTTTTTGAATAGATTTCGAGCTTTTTTGAATAGGTTCGAGCTGATGTAGAATTAGATCGAGCGTATTTGAAAGGGATCGAGCTTTTTTGAAAAGGGATCGAGCCATTTTTAAAAGGGATCGAGCCATTTTTAAAAGGGATCCAGCCATTTTTAAAAGGGATCGAGCCATTTTGAAAAGAAATCGAGCTTTTTTGAATAGGTTCGAGCTGTTTTTGAATTGGATCGAGCCTATTTGAAAGGGATCGAGCCTTTTTGAAAAGGGATCGAGCCTTTTTGAAAAGGGATCGAGCCTTTTTTAAAAGGGATCGAGCTTTTTTAAAAAGGGATCAAGCTTTTTTTAAAAGGGATCGAGCCTTTTTGAAAAGGAATCGAGTTTTTTTGAATATGTTTCGAGCTTTTTTGAATAGGTTCGAGCTGTTTTTGAAAGGGATCGAGCTTTTTTGAAAGGGATCGAGCCTTTTTGAAAGGGATCGAGCCTTTTTGAAAGGGATCGAGCCTTTTTGAAAATGAATAGGTTCGAGCTGTTTTTGAATTGGATCGAGCCTTTTTGAAAGGGATCGAGCTTTTTTGAAAGGGATCGAGCCTTTTTGAAAGGGATCGAGCCTTTTTGAAAGGGATCGAGCCTTTTTGAAAAGGAATCGAGGTTTTTTGTAAAGCAATCGAGCTGTTTTGAACGGGATCGAGCCTTTTTGAAAAGGAATCGAGTTTTTTGTAAAGCAATCGAGCTGTTTTGAAAGGGATCGAGCCTTTTTGAAAAGGAATCGAGCATTTTTGTAAATCAATCGGGCTTTTTTGAAAGGGATCGAGCTTTTTAATAAAATTCTGTCTAATGATGTTGTATTTCTGTTACATTGCAGATGAGAATTAGGTTGAAGGATTCACTTAAAACTCCAGAAGGATACTGGTACGAGGGCAAATTGACACGACACAACCATTTTGATGCCCTCGTCCAAATAGATGACGTGCTGAACCGTGTCCCTGTAGAATTTGCAGATGAAGACCGTCGACGGTTCATGGCGTCTTGTTTCGGGCATTTCCCGATGATGCATAGGGAGATAAAGTTTTTCGGTGGTATTATCCATTGGTTGCTTTTGAGGGATCTCTATTATAACGGCCCCACAGATGAGATGCACTTCATGTTAGGAACCCAGTCGGTGAGGTTTTCAAAGGTGGAATTTTGCCAGATCACCGGACTGCGTTTTGGAGTTGTACCAGAGACCACAATGTATGCAGCAGTGGAGAATGGCATACATGAGCGATACTTTCCTAGAGCCGAGGAGGTGTCGCTGGAGCAGATTAGGGGTGTTGTCACCAGCACATATTTCGGACAGGCGTACGATGCTGTCAAGCTTTGCCTCTTATATATGCTGAACTGGATACTGATGGGGGTGGAAGAGAGATTCAAGATTCCAGTTTGGCAGTTTCAGCTGGTTGAGGACCTCAATGCGTTCGACGCGTTCTCGTGGGGTACCCACGTGTACAGGCATTCTATTCACTCATTCAAGCATGCGCTTGACGGGCGAAGAGACGGGTTTAAGCGACGCCGGCAGGAAAAAAGCTCTGATGTACACAGGGTGGAGACCTACAACATATACGGTCTTTCTCATGCCCAGTTGGTAAGAAGTTCGAACTACAAATTGTACTTTATTGTTGGTGCCCAAAATTGTATGGATACTTATCGTACTTATCTATGATGCAGATATTTGCTTTGGAGGTGATCCCTGAGTTGGCCAAAGAGATCGGTGTCAGGAGGGTTACTGATCTGACTCCCCGTATTTTGAAGTGGGAGTTGACCAAACAACCGAGAGGGAAGAAACTAGCAAAGATTTTCAAAGCCAGGGTATGTATTTATTTTGTTAATGTTTTTATTAGTTAGTATTTGTACAATGACATTGTTCTAACTAATATTTCAGATGTTTGCGATCAAGGAACTGGTGCCGACACCAGCTGAGAGACAGACACCGTACTATGCCTGCCTATACGAGGGGGGAGCATGTATGTAGAAGATGACATAGATGATATGCCGCCTGAGGTCCCTGATCAGACCACCTTAGGTGGGATCAGTGGTACAGACAGGACCATTGACAGTGAGGGATCTGAGCCCGCTGTTGGGGGTTTGAGGCCCAGTGACAGTAAGAGATATGAGACAGACCCTCAACGAGAAAGACATAGGCATAGACGGGTTCGGTTTTCCACCCCCGGACATGGTACATCTGCAGGGGATTCCCGTTGGGGCGTTTGATGTGATGGAAAGGTAAGTTGAAAACAAAGTTAAGTGTTTTTTATTAACACGTGCTGACAGTTTTTTACTAACAATGTAGACATGATTTCAGTCTCCGTGGACTGAAATGTTGTACGATGTGCGTGAAGCCATTCGGAAGAGTGATGAGGATCGACAAAGTAAACACTTGGAGTTGTTGGATATGATCCGAAAGAGTGATGAGGATCGTCAGCAGCAACACCGATTGTTACTGGATATGATCCGGTGGCTTCAAGGTTCGACCTTAAGTACACACCGGGATGGCCCCTCACCTCCTGATCAATTATTTAGTCCCGGAGGGTGACTGATGGGTTTACGCGGGGGGGGGGGGGGGGGGGGGGGGGGGGGGGGGGGGGGACAGACACCCAGGCTCAGTGGTCCCCCCACCTCTTATCACATCCGTCCCCCCACCTCCTAGCACATCGATTCAACCACTGCAGTCCCCTCTCCCACCGGGTCCCCTCCCCCACCCAGCACGTCCGTGGCGTCGGAGCGGTCCCCTCTCCCGGTGTAGCATTTAGGTAAGCACGGATGACAGTTGGTGAGCCCTTACACATATCCATGCCGTCCAAAGAGGTTGAAGACACGGTCCGAGTCCGTGGAACACATTTTTGACCCCCACGGACTAGTGGACGGTGACCACCTAACGGCATACAAGGCCTTCAAGAGGAACATCAATGGGGAACAGTGAGTCTAACTTTTTATAATACAAATGGATGTACATTTCTTGTTTATTCTAATTTATATATAGCTAAGGTAATTCAATCATTAAACAGACGTGATGTGGATGTGCTGTCACCGATTACCATGGGATGGTTCGTGCGTATGCAGTCCAACTTCATGGACTTGGAGGACACGGTACGTACTTATTATATTTCATATTAACTTTTGTGTAAGTATTGTTGAATTGTTAACAATTACGGTGGTTTTATTGTTTGTCAGCATATGGATGCATACCTCAATATTCTTCGCAAACGTCAGCGAGGATTCTACAATGTGTACAACCAGATGATCAACGTGTTGGATACACAATTTAATGTAAGTAGATATAACATTTGGGAATCACATCGGATTTTATGCTTCTGTATTAATAATACAATCTTGTCAATGCTTGTACAACCGCTTATGTTGTACATGTGGGAGATGATGATGCCTTGTGATTCCCAAGGTGCTGTGAGCACGGCAAGGTGGAATGTATTACAGTCCCGATGGTTGGAAGAGGACCTTCTCACGGTTCGTGGAGCAACCACGAGTGGAAACCGCCCATGGCACGAGGTTGACCAGGTAAGTGTTACACGATTGAGATGATTTAAAAAAAAATTATAAGTATATCCTCAGCTAACACGGCATGCAAACTATTACAGGTGCTGATTCCGTGCAACGTTGGGGCCTAACATTGGGTGTGGTGAGCGTCGACCTTTGTCGCGGGAAGATTGATATTTATGACCCCTAGAGAAAGGAAGTCCCTTATCAGATCAAGCACCAGCAGATCCAGCAATTACGGTGGTTTTTACCCTCCATATTGAGTGACGCAGGGTTCCACACAGCACAACGACCTGGTCGTCGGGCGTTCACTCGGGAAAATAAGCTCTTCTTGGTCAGCATGGTGCATCCTTCTACAGTCCCTCAACAAAAGAAATCGTAAGACATTCTATTTCATTCACGTGTTTAGATATTCTTTATGAACGATTTCTAATGGTGTTTTATGTCCCGAATTGTAGAGGTAATTGTGGTCCCCATACTTTAAGAATTATCGAGTACATAGTGGCGAACCGAAGGCCTTTTGATTGGTCAGAGGACGACATGGGGATGATTCGGGAAAAAATGGTTGTGGAGATTTTTGCTAACTCCAGGCCCGTCAAGTGATTTTTTGTATATTACCATTTTAGTTGTACATAGACATGTAATTAATTCATGAATATTAATTCGTTCACTATTCATTCATTAATAAGTAATTATTGCAATTCCAAATTATTACAATATGATACACTTCCAAAAGTTTTCAATATGATTAAAAAATTGTCATTCATTCCCTATTAGAGTCAATGTTAGGGCACGTTTGTTTGTTGTGTCCAATTGAATGGCAGATGCTACACTTGCGGCGGTATTCATCGGGAACAACTCTTCTTATACCTTCATTAATCATCGGTGGATTAGAACATCTCCTGGAATTATGCCCTGGTTGTCCATATCTTCTACAGGATTGTGTAGTTGTCCTCTCCGAAGATGAGACATGGCGACCCACCCTCGGGTGTCCTGCTTGTCTCCTGGAGTTTGGATTCAAAATCACCCTCTGAACAATGTCAGATGGCACAACCCAAGTGGAAGGATGACCCACCGGTATAATAGGAACCGAGTACGCGTTAATAAGTGTCTATGTCTTGTAGTAGTTCGCACACAAAGTTGTGAAGTCCAAGTTTTGCTCCATGTAAAAAACATTGAAAACGATCAGCTTCACCAAGAAAATGATCAGTCGGTTTTCAAAGTTATGAAGTCCAAGTTACAGTAATCTACCGTGCCGCCGCAAGGGCGTGAGAACATGGAAAATGATCCATTTGAAATTTGTTGCAAGTACAAGTCTTCCTAGCTAAGTCAACAGTCAACTGTTTTTCAGACCGCTTGACCGAAAAAATGTTACAGTCGACTGGATTTACGGTCAAATGACCACACTTCTCCACACGTTTTAAGAGCACAAGATGTGTTGCGTCGGTCAACTGATGACGCATGGTTTGTACAGCTCTATAGCGATCATGAAACCACCGTTGCCGCATATTCCTAATGAACTCAGCCAGAGTCAACATAGGCAGTTGGCGTGCAAATTTGAGGCATGAGTTTATGCATTCTGCAGCATTAGTCATCATCACCCTATACCTTCTTTCCGGACAGTGTACACGGGACCACTTGTGTGGACCGGCATCAATAACATAATCATATGCATTATGGTGTAAGTTTCTTAACTCTTCCATATGCTGGTTATATTCAAACTCGGTGTATGCACGTGCTGCTTTGTCCATTATTACGGTAACATCCTTCCTATGAAATCGCTTTTTGACATTTTCAGCAAAGTGCCAGCAACATATGGTATGAGTGGCATAAGGGAACACTTTAGAAATCCATGCTTCAATGCTTGCATGCCTATCGGAAATGAAAACTAGCTCATCAATATGACCTAGGGCACCCTTCAAGCAATCCAAAAACCATTCCTATGAAAGGTTGTTTTCTGAGTCGCCGTACCCAAAAGCAATTGGATACACCTGTTCGTTCCCATATTGTGCTGTTGCAACAAACATTGTACCCCGGAATCGTCCCTTCAAATGGGTACCATCAACGGCAATGACTGGACGCATACACGTTCGAAATCCTCTAAGTGAGGCACCAATCGACATGACGAAGTATAGAAATGTATCATCTTCGTCGCACTGTAAGTCAGCGATTGTGCCGGGATTTTGTTGTTCCAAAACGTAACCAAATGATGGAAGCAGTTGGAAGGTTTCCTCATGTGTTCCATATGTCAGTGACAACGCATAATCGAGGGCGGCGTGTGCCTTACTGTACATGATTTGGATCCCATACATTGATTTCATGTCGATGATTATGTCCTTCGGACGCATTAGTCGACCATATTGTTGTTGAAGTCTAGGTGCAATAACTTCTCCAATTGTGACTGCACTAGTTTGTCTGTGCCGGCGGTGAATTTCCTCTAACGGACAAGTGTGTTCGTTGACAAAACTTCTTACTTGAAAGTATATGCCTTCATCTCTCCTCACCGCTCTTAACTTCCACGTACAATTTCCCATCAAACAAACTAGATGTAATGTTGTCTTATTGGACCTTTTTACCTTCCACTCGAAGTTCTGCCGCATTGTAAAATGGCCTACTAGTCTCTTCAAATCCTTTTTCGTTGCAAAAAACTGGAATTTATATATCATCCTTGTAGGTTCATCTTCAAACAAGTTCCTGCTTCTACCAATACCAAACGAGTATGATTCTGCTCCTGGAATAACCCATGTTCTTGCACTATTTGAATCATCTGCAGTTCCATTAGCTCTCCCCTCAGAGGTCCTAACTATATCTGGTGCACTGGAACTAAATCTGTGTACATGTCTTACACGTCTTTCCGTTTCGACAGGTTCTGCATCATCCTGATTGTCCTCTACATTTTCTACAGAATTTAAATTGCCCTCATTATCCACCTCATAATTTACCCCAACATTCAGTGTTGTATTCTCCTCATTGTTGATGTCATTGTAGATCTCATTGTATTGGTGGTTGTACTCTCTACCATTCATCTCAATATGACAACCAAATACATCGTCGAATTGAGGTTCCGGTCTATTATCATGGGCGACTACTTCCGGTGGGACAACACATATGTTTTCCCGACCATCAATCCCACTTCTTTATGTGAACAACTGGTTGCTTCCGCCTGACGATCGAAATTGTTGGGTGTTATCAGGATGAGGGATAGCTTCACCAATGACACCTCTTGCTGGCCTCTCGATTAGACTAACACATACTTGAGGGATCACCCTATCTTCCCCTAGCATAAACTGAACATCATCATTGTTTCTTATAAATGTACAACATGTAGTCCCAAGAACAATTGATAGAGACTGTAGCTCAGTACTGTATTTGTTCTCATCAAACTTCACAATGGTTTGCACGATCAACACCAGTTCGTCGTAACTCAAATTCTTTGACACATACAAACCTTGGTTATCGTAACCTAAATAACTCTGATTTCCGTCTGGTAATTGCTCTCATCGACCGTTGTAAGATATGACTATTCTCACCCTATCCATTGTCCTGTCAAAACCAACATAAAAAACTATTAATAAGGAAAAAACTATTTCATATTAAATTTACAATTATAATGGATTAAACAAAAATCAAAAGTGTAAGATATGAAGCTTTTTTTAAAAACTGATTGAGCTTTTTTTGTACATGATCGAGCCGTTTTTGTACATGACCGAGCTCTTTCTAATGGGATCGAGCATTTTTTGTTCAATACCGAGCTTTTTTTCTACATAATCGAGCTTTTCAATATATGGCTCGAGCTCTTTTTCATATGGCTCGAGCTTTTCAATATATGGCTCGAGCTTTTTTTCATATGGCTCGAGCTATTTTTCATATGGCTCGACCTTTTACTTTTACGGATCGAGCTTTTTTTTTTAGGAATCTAGCTTTTTTGTGAGGGATCATGCTTTTTTTGTGCTGTATCGAGCCTTTTTCAAAAGGGATCGAGCTATTTGTGTGAGGGATCGAGCTTTTTTTGGCAGGGATCGAGCTTTTTTTCTGATGGATCGAGCTTTTTTTACCAAGGATCGAGCCTTTTTCCAGGGATCGAGCTTTTCTTTTTACGTATCCATCATCTATTTTTGGAATCGAGCTTTTTTAGAATTTGACCGAGACTTATTTTCATATTTTCGAGCTTTTTTACAAATGTTTCAACCTTTTTTAAAAATATTTTCAGCTTTTATGACCAAGATTATAAACTTGTTTGCACCACTACAACTCAACTCGCCCAAATATATATATAAAAAAATATACATACATGTTCATTCATTCTTTGTAAAAAGTTTACAACTCCAGGACATCAACATAAAAATTTGAGATAACATGTTCATAAATGTTCAGACAGTGTTATACCACACAGAATATAATAAAAAATGGAAATGAAGATCAGAAATATTATTTTACCTTCTTGTGCAAAATCTGGAATATGTGCAAAATCTGGAATATGTGCAATATCTGGAATGGAGCTCATTTTGTAAAGAAAACATAGAGTAGGTGATTGATTTTCAGACAGCTTTATTAGACGACACCTTTAAAGAATAAAATATTGATTATTTAAGGGCAATTTCGGTAGCTCACCATAATAGGTGCCTTTTAAACTTAACTTATTATAAAGGTGACATCATTGCAAGTGACCAACAAAAAGGTGACATTCCTCACCATTTCCACATTAATTGTTTTGAGGTTTTCAATGATTTCAAACATTTATTACCTTTAAATTAGTTGCCATCTTCTGGAGCTTGTGTCACATAAGGCTCTTTGGCAGTTTCTAACATCAAAGCTTATTCTAGTCTTCTTGTTTACATCAAATTACTGATTCCTATTCGTAATGTCTGACGAAAGGACTTGGGCTGCCGGGAAAATTCTTGTTAACGACCTCTGTAAGGTTGTTTCTACTCTCCCTACTCGGGAAGTTTGCCATTCCACTGCCAACACGTTTATTCCTTGCTTCGGGATGATGTTTCATCTTCTTGCAACAATGAACAATAAGGTTTGCACTTTGCAACCTTTTGGCGAGAATGGCACTGTCAATGATTGGATTCCCCAAATCTCGGTCATCGTTTTCTCTGTTTTAGCATATGTCCAGACCCTCCGATCTCAACAGTTGGCTGGAATTAATATTACTACTGATCAGTTCAATTTCTTGAGCACATTCATGAGTCGCCTTCCTCTCGAAACCATTGAAATTCCTGGACCTCTCATCCCTTGCTTTCGCTCACTATCCATTTCTTCCCCTGGATTCGGAAACTTTCAAGATGTTACCTCTATTATCCCCCAACTCGTTTTCATTGAGGCTCATCTTTTCAATATGGACGACTCTGTCTCAAATACTGCCCATTTTTTCGAAGGCATTCATATGATGCTCCATAATATTCCGTTGATGCTAGATCAGTTCGTGCACCTAGTGAAGTACCTTATCTCTGGAACCGTAGAGGCTCTTAGAAAGTATTCTTCTTATGAACAACTCAGAAAAATTTTCAACATGTCCACTCTGGCTGTTGGCTCACCTCTTGCCCCATACTTAAATAGACTTAAACAGTCTATTGGATTCTGGCACCGCCCCACTGCTTCCAACGGGTTAATGCTTCGCTTCGCCAACTATATGTGCAATGCTTCTACTGCTTTTCCCCACCCCTGGGCTTTTGATCCAAATCATGCTGCAATCGCTGCCAAATCCACCCGTCGCTTCTCTCTTTGTGAGCATGTTTATGGTGGAAAGTTCCCAGTGGTTTAGTGTTATCCTGAAAGGAATGCACACGTGCAAACACTACAGGAAAGGAAACAGACCTATGCTAGAGATCGACCCAATGAGTTATAATGTTGGGCTAATCCTGTTCAAATAGGTAGTCTACTCCCCCCCTCGGCCAAGACACTATCTTTGGACAGAACTCACTCAACAAGGCCACTCATCAACTCATCAACAACACATATGCGTCTACATCTTCTCCCTATATAGTTTTAGGGGACTTTCAAGATGCTCAGGTGGCTCAAGTCAATGCTACCTGCCCCCATTTCTTCAACAATGCTTTTACTATCGGAGGAATTAGAGTCACTCGATTCGGACTGTTCTGGAATGTCTCCTCTGATGTTCTCGCAACTGATCGTGGTGATCTCACCCCACAGCTCCAGTCTATGGTAAGCTCACTGTCCTATTTTAAGGAGCAACGGAACTAATCTAATCGTTTCTTTAGTTTTTTTATAGAATTTCCATTTAATGGTCAGTTTTCTAATTTATACCATAGTTTTTCTGACGCAGAATGGAAGTAAAAAGGGATTACCAACGTAAACCCTAAGAACGCAAAACTGGAATCCATCAGAAAGAACTCGAAATTCAACTAAAAATTATATTTTATTTCTCAAAACAAAGAACAAGAGGTTTAAATAGCCTCTGAAAACCCTAAATAAAAGTAAAAAGTCCAAATTGGACATTCACTAAACAAATAAAAGCTAAAACGAAAAAACTAAAAAATTAAAATAAAACTTCAAATGCTCGACAGCCTGCCTTAATCAGCTATTTTGAGAGTGCAAACGACTTCAACCAGGGATCCCCAGTTTCCACGATGTAGATCGTCAAAATCCCTTTCCGAAAACATATTATAATAGGCAATCGGATAACCGAGCTAAAAGTTATGTCCGTTTCTTCGAATCAGCTCATTTAGCCGTGCCTATTTCTTTCTTTACCAATTTTCTATCCAACTCTTCTTCAAACTCTAAGGCTAGTTGTCCTACATCGGTCCTTCCCACTTGTGAAAAACTCAACCTCGAGTTATATTCTGGATAAAGCGGAACATCGTCATGAAACTCATATAGATCAACTACATTGAAAGTTCGCGAGATATTCATATCAGTAGGCAAGTAAATCACATAGGCGTTATCATTGATCTTCTTGATCACCTTGTACGGCCCATACTTCCTTGGTTTCAACTTGTTATAGGAACCAACTGGGAATCTTTCCTTACGCAAAAACACCATAACCTGATCACCTTCGACAAACAATTTCTCACGCCTCTTGACATCAGCTGTGGCTTTATACTTCACATTCTTCTCCTCCAACCGAGCTTTCACCTCAGCCTGAACATCTCGGACCTGCTCAGCCAAATTCTCGGCTGCAACACTTGCTCCTGTAACCTTGGGAAGATGTGCCAGGTCTAACGCATGCTTAGGAGGTTGCAGATATACTAAAGCAAAAGAAGATGTGCCTGTAGCAGTATGAACTGCATTATTATATGCGAACTCGGCTTGTGCTAGTGCCACATCCCACTGTTTAGGCTTATCACCACAAATGCTCCGAATTAAATTTCCAGTGTTCGATTCAGATTCTCAGCCTGCCCATCAGTTTGCGGGTGCACAGTGCTACTGAACTATAGAGTAGTATCCATCCGTTGCCATAAAGTAACCCAAAAATGACTAAGAAATTTCGAATCCCTATCATAGGTGATAGACTGAGGTACTCCATGTAAACGAACCACCTCACGAAAGAACAGTTGAGCAACATGTGACGCATCTGATGTCTTCCGATAAGGTATAAAATGTCCCATTTTAGAGAACCTGTCAACCACAACAAACACAGAATCTACTCCACGTTGAGTCCGTGGAAGACCCAAAACAAAATCCATCCACAAATCCTCCCATATGGCACTCGGTACAGGAAGAGGCATGTAAAGACCAGTATTCTGAGCTTGCCCCTTAACAGTTTGACAAACATAACACTTGCGAACAAAATTACCCATATCGCGTTTCAACTGAGGCCAGTAATACCGCTCCGCTACCCCACTGATAGTCTTATCATGTCCCAAGTGACCACTCAAACCTCCACCATGCAACTCTCGAATCAGTTTCTCCCTCAAAGAACTCAGAGGAATACATAATTGATTTCCGTTGAACAAATAGTTATCGATCACATGAAATTCTCCCTATGTTTGTTTACGAATACACTTGTCCCATACTTTAGTGAAATCTTCATCTTCTGAATAAAACTCTTTCAGACTCAAACCAACAATCTCTTGCTGCATAGTGACCAGTAAATTAACGCGCGCCGACTCAATGCATCTGCCACCTTATTCAGAACCCCAGATTTGTGTTTCAGAACAAAATGAAACTTCTGCAGATAGGTTGCCCAACGAGCATGCATATTACTTAAACTCCTATAACTGTTCATAAACTTCAAAGCTTGGTAATCAGTGTACATGATAAATTCTCGTTGAATCAGATAATGCTCCCATTGCTTCAGAGCACGGACAATAGCATAAATTCTTGGTCATAGGTACTCTACTTTCGGTGTGCATCACTGAGTTTCTCACTGAAAAATGCCACTGGTTTCTTCTCTTGTGACAAAACTGTTCCAATCCCAATTCCACTAGCATCACACTCCACCTCAAATAATTTCTCAAAGCTAGGTAAAGCCAGAACAAGAGTAGTGTATAATTTTTCTTTAACCGTTTTTGGTGTAGACCAATCACGAATGGTCCTTACCTTTTCGTCATCAACCATTATTCCTTCCGACCATATACCCAAGAAATAACAATATTCCTGTCATCCAACTGCACTTTTTAAAATTAATAAACAGCTTATTTTCGGATAACACTTCCAACACAGCTCGAAGATGCCCCATATGTTCTTTCTCACTCCGACTGTAAACCAGTATGTCATCGAAATAAATGACTACAAATTTTCCAACGAAAGGTCGCAATACCTGATTCATGAGCCGCATAAATGTGCTAGGCGCGTTGGACAATCCGAAAGGCATTACCATCCACTCGTAGAGCCCATCCTTTGTTTTGAAAGCTGTATTCCATTCGTCACCAGGCTTAACCCGAATCTGATGGTACCCACTTCGCAGATCAATTTTGGAGAACAACTGTGAACCATCCAACATATCTAGCATGTCGTCTAATCTCGGAATCGGAAAGCTGTACCTGACAGTGATCTTGTTAATTGCACGACTATCAATGCACATCCTCCAACTGCCATCTTTCTTTGGGACCAGTAACTCGGGAACAACGCATGGACTCATCTCTCTCGAATAAACCCCTTCTTCATTAATTCCTCCACATTTTCCTGTAAAATCTGATTCTCCTTAGAACTCATCCGATAGTGTGGTAGATTTGGTAAGCTTGCTCCCGAAACTAAATCAACATGGTGCTGAATATCTCTTAATGGTGGAAGGTCATCTGGTAAATCTTCTGACATCAACTCTCTGAATTCGGTCAACAATGACTGCACCTTCTCAGGTATCTCAACTTTTTGCTATTCCTTGCCTTCTATCACTAGAGCACGTACAACCGCAACATGTACCTTTTGTGCCTCCTTAACCTCATATTCCAAATCAGTTTTTGATGTGACTAAATAGACTAAAGACCGCTCTCATACCGTGGCCTTAGTTGAGTCACCACCTGCAATCTGTTTTGGAACCACTGTAATCTGTTTCAGAACCACTGCAATCTTCTTACCTTCCCACTTAAAACCATAAACATTGTCACGCCCCCTGAAGGTGACATCCACATCAAACTGCCATGGGCGTCCCAATAACACGTGACTAGCATCCATATCGACTACATCGCAGACAACCTCATCTCGGTAGTACTGCCCGATTGAAATAGGAACTTTACACACTTCTGTCACATTCGCCTTTGTCCCTTTTTGAATCCACCCAATCGCATAAGGCTTTGGATGTTTGTCTACCCGTAGCTTCAGATGTTCCACCGGTTTTCTAGATACAAAATTCTCACAACTCCCACTGTCAACGATTAAATCACAGACCTTCCCTTGGACGCTGCAGCAAGCCTTAAAAATATTACTTCTTTGAGAGAAATCCTCCAGTTTCGTTGAACACATGACTCGCTGAATCACACAGTTTACATACTCTCGTTGTTCCTCCGTAATTTCTACACCATCCAATAATTCATCCACATCTACCTCTTCTTCACCATTCTGTTCGTACTCATCATCTTCTTCAGCACCCACGAAATTCACTGGTTTTCTTCGGGGCACTCATTTGATCGATGGCCGGGTTGGCCACACCTGTAGCATTTCAAACCTCCTGGTTTAGCATACGGATTTGGTGACATCCGAGGGGCTTCCTTTGTTGTTGCTGTCGAACGTGTCCCAACAGGGTTATTACTAGAAATCGAGCCCCTTTGAGCTTGATCTGCAGCAGTTTTAGACTGATTCTTCCATCATTCGGTGAAAACCTGCTTCTGTTCGCAACTGCATTGGACGTCTCAGCCATATCCTTCTTGTAGTGGGAAAATCGATCGGATGTTTTCTCCATTAACTCGACCTTCAAGGCCATATTATGTGCTTCATCCACTATCCAAACAACTTGCAGTCCAATTTTGTCTCGAATGGTAGATTTCAATCCCGCCAAATATCTCGAAACCTACCGTCACTCAGTCTCATTCAGGTTGTTACGAACTGACAGCCTTGACCATTCCTCATTATAATCCGCAACAGTCTTGTAACCCTGCATACAATTCTGATAATTCTGGAAAATAAATTGCTCATAATATGAGGGTAAAAACCTGCTCATCATGAGTTATTTCATTCGCCTCCAGGTTCGTACAAGAGTCTTACCTTACCATCTTCCTATCCATCTGTAACTTCTCCCACCAAACAGCAGCCCCGCTTCTCAACTTATACGCTACCAGTTTGACTTGTCGATCTGTCGTAACTTCAGTCATCTCAAAGAACCTCTCAACCTCAGAAATCCAGTCCAGAAACTCTTCGATCTGCAGTTTACCATGGAACAACGGTATATCTGCCCGTATTCTATAATCAGGTTGATTTTGGTTCCGGTTTGGTTGGCAAAACCCTTGGAAACCCGTAAAATCCTCATCAGATTCTTTATCACTCAGATCTTCGAACTGCTCGTGTCTCGCCATTATAGGCGGACGTCCACCTCCAGGGCGGCCAAGGGCAATTCCTTTGACTCCATCTCTGTTGGCAGGGGCATGAGCGTTGGCAGTAGGGGTGTTGAGATTAGATCGCTGCTCCAACAGTTGCTGAAACATGGCTTCCAACCTCGCTATCGATCGTCGCATCAATCGCTGCCCAAACATCGTCATCCCTACGACCAGCGTCGTCAGGGTTAGCTCTTCCGGCTTCGTTGTTTGACATCGATCAAGGCAAAAATCCTTGCTTTGATACCACTTGACGCAGAACGGAAGTAAAAAGGGATTACCAACGTAAGCCCTAAGAACGTAAAACTGGAATCCATTAGAAAGAACTCGAAATTCGACTAAAAATTATATTATATTTCTCAAAACAAAGAACAAGAGGTTTAAATAGCCTCTGAAAACCCTAACTAAAAGCAAAAAGACCAAATTGGAAATTCACTAAACAAATAAAAACTAAAACGAAAAAACTAAAAAATTAAAATAAAAGTTTAAATGCCAGACAACCTGCCTTAATCAGCTATTTTGAGGGTGCAAACAACCTCAATCGGGGAATCTGGGTTTTCATGATGTAGATCGTCAAAATCTCTTTCCGAAAACATATTATAATAGGCAATCAGACAACTGAGCTAAAAGTTATGCCCGTTTCTTCAAATCAGCTCTTTTAGCCGTGCTTATTTCTTTCTTTGCCAATTTTCTATCAAACTCTTCTTCAAACTTCAAGGCTAGTTGTCCTACATCATTTTCTTTTGGATTTTCTAATTTTTTGGATAAGTATTATAATCTAGTTTATATATATATTATCAATGTAATTCAAGAAAACTTAAGTAGTATGTGATCATATTGTTAATATGATGCCAAATTTGCAATGCCTTTGAGAATTGGTGAATTATTTTGTCTCCTAACACTATCCTATTTTTTTTGTTGGAAAAAATATCGGTTCACTGTATTATGTTTGGAATGGAGTCATTGTGATCAAGGAAGGCAGAAATCGAAACACAATTGTGTGACATCCTACGACCTTAGCGTGTTTTCTGATATTTCTAGTCACATGTTTCTAATTGAATGATGTATGCAAAGTTCATCAGAAGCTGAAGAGTTGGAAATGGTTGGTTATAAAGAGTCAATGTATTGATATAGCGAAGTGGAATGATATCAATGAAAGATGTTTCGCCATATGACTAGTTGCCATACGATTACAGTGACCGACTTATTTTGTTTATTGAGGAGGAAGAGTTACAGGAGCCGATCAATATCTGACATTATGGAACTGTGTACCTTGCTAAGCTACCACAAGCATTACACAGTCTCCATTTCCTCACAAAGATATGTGTTACCAAATGTCTAAAATGTTAGGTTTTGGCTCGTATTCTCAAGTGAACCCAATGTTAACTAAACAAGACTCAATTGCTGTGGAACTTCTTGGAGACGTGGGATAACTTTTGGAAGTTGAAAAAGGTGTTTGAGGGAAGTTTGAAGACAAAGAAGAACCGAAGAAACAAAGTCTGGTGGGTTCCGCGGCGTAGACCTCTATGCAGACAGGTGCCTAGACCGCGGCACAGAGAGCGGTCGTGTCCAGGCGATCAAGCGCGGTGTGGACTGCGGCAGAGGAAAAGGCATGTACCGTGGCACAGAGAGCGATAGTTGACAGTGGCTTTTCGCGGTATAGGAAGCGGGGTGCACACCGCGACCTAGACCACGAAAATAGCGTATCTTGCTCAAATAGGAATGTCGCATGGAAATAGGAAAGTGTTTTCTTCTGGAAGTTCTTGTGCTAATCAGAAAAGGAAAGAGTTTGTCTTCATGAAGAATAAGAAAGTCCTGTAACAAGAAGACTTGTCATAAATAGGAAATAGTATTTATGTGGAAAAAGTAAGTCTTGTACGTTTAGGAGTAGGATTTCCTCTTATGTTAAAATCCCTGTAATTAGTATAAATAGACATTGTATCTAGGTTATTTTATGTGTGGAGAAAAAGAACACCATGTAACATCAGAGAGTAGTGGAGAGATCGGGGTAAGAGACCCGTGGGAATATCCGGGGAGGAATCTAAGGGAATATCAGTGGATCAAGTTAGAGATCCGTGGGTGATATTCAGGGGAGACCTAGGGGATATTGTGGGGTTCTTGGTGAGGATCTTGTGAGCGTGGTTTAGGGTTTGGGTGTGAGAGAGAATCCTAGAATATATGGTTGTAACAATTTATCATATAGTGGAATTTCTCTATCGTCCTGATGGCCTGTGGTTTTTTACCCGATTTGGGTTTTCCACGTAAATCTTGTGTTGTGATTCTCTCATCTATTTTTCTGCTATTGACGTTATTAAATGCTATAAGTTATGGGCATATATTAGGCACGATTATTCCGCATTCATCGTTCCGGAAATTCTCCAACAACTGGTATCAGAGCCTTTGTTGACGATGGTGATTTCAAGTCTTTACGGTATGTCGTATGGAGGACTTGGTAGTTTGGTTCGGCAATGACATTTTTTACAAGTCTTTACAAGAGATCGTATGGAGGACTTGGTGGTATTGAGATGATGATGATGATGATTGCCTAGTATGGTGTAGCAAAGGAGATACGTCTTGAAAGCAGTTTCGAACTCGGTGGGTTTGTTGAAAAGAAAAATAGAGATTGAAGAGCACTTTTTTTTTGGCTTATGGTTGTAGGTACAAGTCATGGAGATCTAATTTGGGTTACACAAGGCATTTATTGAATATAAAAAAAAATTGAACGCTCAAAGTCTCTGGTGGTGGTGTCGGGCTTATCCGGTAAAGCACTTCCCATTCTAGTAGCAAGTCTTTCACCAGGTATATGATGCAAGGACGGAAGGTCTTTCACAAGATTGGGTGATGCAATGACAGGTTTATTCTTTTGGCAGATTTTCCCACTGGCTATGAAAGAGGATATGTTGATGCTAGTGGTCCATAATTGTGCACAAAGTATTGGTCAGAAAGTGATGCAAGGTGTATGGTGGACAAGGATGTCGATGGCTGACGAACTCCCTGGTAATCTGACGTGAGGAGTTGTACCATATTTTTCAGCAAGTTATTTTCGACATGGTGCCGGAACAATGAGCACAAAGCAAATGGAAGAAAGAAAAAAAATCTTATGATGGTTCGTTCCTAAGTGGTTATACCTTATGGTGGGGTATGTTGATTCTTGGTGATGAGAATCGTGGCTGTGGACAAAGGTCTTGAGAATTCAAGTCAAAGGGGAGAATTGTTAGGTTTTAGCTCATATTCTCAAGTGAACCCAATGTTAACTAAACAAGACTCAATTGATGTGGAACTTCCTGGAGACGTGTGATAACGTTTAGAAGTTGAAGATGGTGTTTGAGGGAAGTTTGAAGACAAAGAAAAACTGAAGAAACGAAGTCTGGTGGGTTCCGCGGCGTGGACCGCGGTGCATACAAACGCCTAGACCACGGCATGGAGAGCGGTCGTGTCCAGGCGATCAAGCGCAGTGTTGACCGCGGCAGAGGCAAAGGCATGTACCGCGGCACAGAGAGGGGTAGTTGACAGTGGCTTTTCGCTGTATTGGAAGCGGGGTGCACACCGCGACCTAGACCGCGGAAACGGCGTATCTTGCTCAAATAGGAATGTCGCGTGGAAACAAGAAATGTTTTCTTCTGGAAGTTCTTGTGCTAATCAGAAAAGGAAAAAGTTTATCTTCATGAAGAATAGGAAAGTTCTGTAACAAAAAGACTTGTCATAAATAGAAAATAGTATTTATGTGGAACAAGTAAGTCTTGTACGTTTAGGAGTAGGATTTCCTCTTGTGTTAAACTCCCTGTAATTAGTATAAATAGACTTTGTATCTATGTTATTTTGTGTGTGGAGAAAAAGAACACCATGTAACATTAGAGAGTAGTAGAGAGATCGGGGTAAGAGACCCGTGGGAATATCCAGGGAGGGATCTAAGGGAATATCAGTGGATCAAGTTAGAGATCCGATGGTGATATTCAGGGGAGACATAGGGGATATTGTGGGGTTCTTGGTGAGGATTTTGTGAGCGTGGTTTGGGGTTTGGGGTTTGGGTGTGAGAGAGAATCCTGGATCATATGGTTGTAACAATTTATCATATAGTGGAATTTTCTCTGTCGTCCTGACGACTCGTGGCTTTTTACCCGATTTGGGTTTTCCACGTAAATCTTGTGTTGTGATTGGTTTAGTTTCTCTCATCTTTTTTTTTGCTATTGACATTATTAATTGCTATGAGTTATTAGCGTACATTAGACACGACTATTCTGCATTCATCGTTCCAGAAATTCTCCAACATAGAATTGGTTTCCATTACAGAGGCTGATCGACCTTCCTATTTGAGAAGCATTGCAGTTGAATATTGTGATGCTCTAGAACCCCCCAGGACATGCATGGCTAGTATATTCCTTGAATGTTTGTTTTATTAAACAATGTAAATCTTTGATATACAATGCATGAAACCAGTTACCTTCAAATTTGAAACAGTAATTGCGATAATTTATAGAGATGAATGCAAGAACAGAAGAATAATTTACTTGTCATACTTGATCACCTCTGGGGATCTACGGTTGTTGAAATGTTATGCGTTTATTCTCAAGTGGCAATGTACCTCAGGCTTTGAAATACCTTTCAATAAAGTTTTGTCTGAAGCTGGAGTCAATAGCAGAAAGGTTCGACAATAACACAGCTATTGAAACAACTGATATCTTCAAATGTGAAATTCTCAAAGTTTTACCTAAGGAGAGCTGTGAGAAACCAAAGGCCATGCCCAACTGCATGCAGCAACTCAACCATCTGCAAAAGATTACCATATCGGATTTAAGGCCGACCCTAACGATTTTGGGGCCCGAGCCAAAAATGTAAAAAATGGGAAAATGAGCCCCATAACATGTCAAATGAGGAATAGGATGTTGTCATAAAATGGGCTCCATGATTTTTTAAATATTATATACATATAATTATAAAAAAATGAATAGGGCCCTTTAGAGTCAATTTTTTTAATATATTCTATACATATAATTTTTAAAAAAAATGAACCCTTCAGAGTTATAATTCTTTTTTCTATAGACTATAACAACTCACAATAGACCCAAATTTATGCATCTAAAATCCAATACAACATATTATCTTTAATAAAATAAAATAAAAAATGGGGTTAGGGTGGTTGCACTTGGTGCACCGCCTCGGGACCGACCCCGCCTGAGATAGTTTGTAACCAATAGAGTAAGAGTCGAAGATTGAAGTGAGAATGTGAAATAAGGAACACCGGTATAGAGGTAGTAGAGTTGTAGTGAGATGAGTAGAAAAGGGAGTGTTGACTCGTTGAGAGCTGAGAGGTCGAAAGAAATGAAAAAAAAAATGGAATTTGGGAACAAGAAAGTAAAGAAACCGTATTGGACCTCCGGTGATATACTTAAATCAAACATTTCTTTTTGGATTTTGTTTGTAATGGGCCCAATTTTAATTTTTGTTTTGTTTTGTTTTAACTTTTTAACAAACTTTGATTTCTTTGATCCCAAAGATTTGGATTAATACCCAAAGCAAATATTTGGGTCTTTTATAAATTAAAATAAAACAAAAATGGGTCCTTAAATTTCAAAATATGTAAACATTAAAATGAGCCCTTAAAATAATACTCAAAATATGTAAACATGAACATGGACCCCTAAACTAATACTCAAAACAAATAAACGTGGTCCTTTAAAAATTGGGTATGGGGTGACCGCCCCTCTAGCCAAACAGAAGGGCTGGCCTGATCGGATTGTTCAAGCCTTGTTTCCTTACCAGTGGGAGGGTTGCCATCCACAAACTTGACAAGCCTTGCCATAAAAAAAAACTATGAAGAATTAGAGGCCATGCCCAATCACATGCATAATCTCATGTCTCTTAGTGTTGGTGGAAATCTGAAGATAGAAAATTGTTCGGGCATCAAATTCTTTATGCCAATATTCATGTACTAATGTGGTGTCCTTGTAAGATTTTTATAAAATTGTGAGCAACATATTACATTATATTTTGAGTTTGTAAAAAAACCGAATTGATTGGAATGTTTAAGTAAGTGAGAGTTGACCGGATAAACCCCGTTATTAATGTGATCAATATTTGTTGGGCTCGGTGTACCTTAACTACATTAAATATATGTCGGATATTGTATGGGCTATTGTATATGTGTGGCATAGTATTCCTATTAGGACTAGCCATCCTATTAGGGTTTTGAGAATCCTTTATGGGTTAGGATTCTATGAAGTTATACTATATATAGGGGGTCCCTAATCTCACTCACAATGAACATATGACAGAATTGTCTCCCCATTAGGTAATCTGAGGAAGGTGAGAAGAGAGTAGAAGACTCTCTATTGTTTTAATTGTTTTCCTTGTTTTATTTTCAGGTTATCATATTATTATGGATTCGGGATTAAAACTCTACGTATTGGATGTTTTCCGTTGCGTTTCCACGTACGCGTCTATTCATACTTATGCATACAATACGAGATCGAATTATATTTCGTTATATAATGCTTACACCAGTAGTATCATAGCCTATCGTATTGTTACATAGGTTGAATCTATTTAAGTTTTAAACATACCAGATTGATTTGTATTTGTATTTTGTAATATTTTGATAAATATAGGGGCCAATTAAAATTTGCCAAAATATGAGGCAATTTTAAAAATTTCCAAAATTTTTATGAAAAATAATTACTATGATTTCGAATGATTATGTTTCACGTAGTGATTAATCATTTAGTTTTTATAATAATTATTAACTTGTTTAAAATTAATAATTGATAGAATTTTCTCATGAATCGGATGATTATGTTTCACGTTGTGACTAATCATTAAGATTTTAAGAAATTCATCGGTTATAAATTATTATTGATTTTGATTCAATAATTGATAGAATTTTCTCGTGAATCGGATGATTATGTTTCACGTAGTGACTAATCATTAATATTTTGTGAAATTCGTAGGTTGTGAGATGTTCGTTGGTTATCAATTATTAAATTTGAAATGCAAAGATGGAAATGCATGTTTTAATCATCTCTGTAGGAGGGTTATCACATGTGATAGGTGATGTTCATCTCCGTAGGAGGTTTATCATCTTGAGGTATTCATCTATAGAACTGCAATGATGGAATTATATGCATGTGATGAGTGATATTCTTTTCCGTAGGAGGTTCATTACAATATGTTGTAAATGTTAGACACATGTGATGGGTGATGTTCTTCTCCGTAGGAGGTTCATCATCTTGAGGTATTCATTTATATAATGTGATATAAATATTTGAAATTTTTGGAAATTGCCTCTAATATATTTCATGTAATTGAATGAAATTGCCCAACATTTAATGATGCCTACATATTCTATATGCTCACAAATAATATCTATTCAATATAAATTTAAGAAGGTTATATATTTCTTATTATTTTGCATAATTTAAAATAACATTATGTGTGACCGTGTCGGATTGATTAAGATAAATATATAAATTTATGCTGGGTGTAATGATATTGGATTTGTAGTTCATGTTTTACTAATGTTTAACCTATGAAATTATTATGGAATTGTATGATTAAGTTTCTACGTAGTATACTAACTATTAATATTTCATTATGATTTATTTATTTCATTGAGGACATTAATTGATTATATTCAAAGTTATTATAAAGTTGGATGGTTATGTTTCGACGTAGTAGACTAACCATTAGAATTTTATAATGATCTTTGGATAGAAATTATATAATCAATTGTGTTTGGAATATTTGTGGAGTTGGATGACTATGTATTCACTTAATGAACTAGTTGTTAAGATTCCATAATATTCCTTGGATTATCAATGATTAAGGTTTTGAACTGAATTGAGGTAAAACTATACATGTGTTGTGTTGATCATCTGCCTAAGAGAGTCATCACTTGTGTAAGTTTTGTGAGCATTGAAGAAAAAAAAGAGTGATACTCATCTCCCAAAGAAGTTAATCACTTGTAGGAAAGTTTTAACATATGCGTTGTGTTCTTTGTCCAAAAGAAATATCATGATGTTGAGTTGGATTTCTATGTAGGTGAAATCATTATTTATAATGATTATGGAAATGGTGTGAACATGAATATAATGTTATTTAATTCATTTTAAACACTTCTACTAGTTTTAAATACATGTCATTAAGATATTGGTTGATGGACCTTTTTGATGGATTAGATGAGACGCTCCAATTGGTTTTTACCTTAATAAGGATTAAATGATAAATAAAGTTTAGTGAACCCACTGTCGAAAGTTTGTTAAGGTCTAGTGCCTTATAAATAGATGGAGATTAATTTATTATGGAGTTATGTTTTTTGTTTATCATTTTGATAAAGGTGATAGGGTACAAACACCATATGAAGTAGTCTGGAAATTTTGACAATTCAACATAGCAAGTCAAAGAAAATAAATACCGAGGACATAAAATAATTTGATATCGCAAGAAAATATACCCCTTAATTTATGTTTTGAATTATTTGATTAATTTTCAATTAAGCTCTTAGTGAGTTATTTCTTGTGATACATTTTATATTATAAATTCTTACAATGAACTCAGTATTTAATATGGGCCAATTGGTTAAGAGGTTTTATTTGAATTCATATGAATTCATGATAAAATTTAGATTATCTTTAATCTCTAAAAGTTTTATTGGATGATATTTCCGATTTTGGTCATGTATAACAAAGTACAATTTTCATAATAAAACTGAGAATTTAAATTAATATCTTGAAGCTTATTCAAGATAATAGATTCTTGCTTATGATTTCACCTAACGAGTTATATGGTGATTTCTGTAAATAATAATCTTTATGGGTCTTCGAAATTTTCTCGAATTTTAAATTCTACTTTTTGGTTTTAGAATAGATTGATTATTGTTCTTGTAGTTTAGATATAATTCTTTTCAATTGCATGACTAAATGTAGAATTGAGATAATTGATTCGTAGGACATTTTGATTATTTTAAATTCTCAGTTTTAAGTCTTTTGATTAATTGAATTAAAAGTGATCTCATAAAATATAAGGATAAGACTGCAAAGATTATAAACTATTGGGAATAGTTCATAGAACTTGTCTTATTTTATTTATGAGAATAATTGTATCTAGACATTATACATTCTTAGGGGGAGGGAGTGATGTTGTTAAGAATGTATAATTTAAAAGACTTGCATTTAAGGAAGAAATCTTGTGCTTTGTTATATTTATATTGAATAAATGTCATATTTGTTGAATTGCAATTTTGGATGTCATTGGAGTCGAGTATTAAGTTTGTATACTTTAAAACTTCATTGATATAAAATAATCAAGTTTTCAGACGATGATGTTTATTTTAATAATATTGTAACAATTTAAGACTTTGTTAAAAGTTTTATTTTGCCATTAGACATAACGGAGAGTCAGTGAGAGTAAGTTTATTTTTTATGTGCTCTATGTTATCATTTGTTTGTGACATTAAGAATCTTTTCTCTAGTATTTCGAGGTGAAAAATCTCGAACAAACATATTTTGATAATGCAATTGAGAAAATTAGAGCACTTAAATGGTTAGTATAATTATAAGTTTACTTGTTTGAGGTACCTCTTGGTAAAAGTGATAAACTTACATAAATTTTTTAATTCCTCAAGTAAATTGAAGCGTTCTCATATGAAAAATGTCATGTATGTATCCATAAATGATAGTTTGATGTAAACTTAATATATATATGTATTGATTATATTATTACATTAGTAGACTTTACGAATTTCAAACTAATTTGGCATGTATCAATAAATAGTGATAAAAAAAAGTGTGAGGTTTCATAGTATTTATAGAGGTTAATTGTTTTATGCTCATATGTGGCTTTATATATTGCAACTCTAAAGAATTTTGATTGTGAAATCATATTTTGAGGTAGATTGTGATAATTTCACTGTATTTATCTTCTTTGAATATGCTAAGAGATCTCGGAGGTTTAACCATATGAATATTATGGTGAGAGAAGATTTAAAAGTTGCGAGTTTCTAATAGTAATATATAAAATAACTCTTGATACACTAACCAAGATATTTGACTCCAAAAGTTTTGTGGAGCATGTTATATCCTGCATTGGATTGAAATTTTTGATGTGTTTGGTTAGTGAGAGTTGCCTTTAATTAGATTAACTGCATTTATTCTATGCATGTTTAATTCATATTCTCGAGAATGTATTATATATGCATGTTAAGATGTTTGACATACTTGTTATTGTGTGCACACAGATGGTTGGTTATGGCAAGAAATCTTAAGCTTTTAGTTTGAGGGGGCAATTCACTCATAAGGTATAAAGTTTCCACCGATGAGTGAACATTACTTAAGACATAAAGTTTTTGCCCGTCTTAAGGGAGGTTGAACTCATGGTCAAAGTGTTTGGTCAATGAGTGTAAAATGCTTAGGACATTAAGTTGCTCGTCTTAAGCTGCTTCGTATAATGTGAAGTTGGACCTATATGAAAATAGACATGATGATCACATCTGCATGTAATTTCCATACCACGCATACATACCACTTTACTCTGGTAGGTAGAGCTAAGGGTATTTTGATTACATATGGTCTTATGTTGACTAAAGATGTAATGATCTATGTAGTTGGATACTTAAGGTTCTATTGGACTAAGGGGAAGGAAGATGTTACTCTCTTAAACAATCTTTGTGGCCACATATAATTGTTTGTCAGTTCGGAGAGTCGTTTTCTAAAATGAACTTTTAAAACTAAAATAATAACGTCTATATAGCTCAAGTGGGAGAATATAAGATTTTTATAAAATTGTGAACATATTACATTATATTTTGAGTTTGTAAAAAACCGAATTGATTGGAATGTTTAAGTAAGTGAGAGTTGACCGGATAAAGCCCGTTATTAATGTGATCAATATTTGTTGGGCTCGGTGCACCTTAACTACATTAAATATATGTAGGAAATGGTATGGGCTATTGTATATGTGTGGCCTAGCCATCCTATTAGGACTAGCCATCCTATTAGGGTTTTAAGAATCCTTTATGGGTTAGGATTCTATGAAGTTATACTATATATAGGGGGTCCCTACTCTCACTCACAATGAACATATGATAGTCTCCCCATTAGACAATCTGAGGAAGGTGAGAGTAGAAGACTCTCTATAGTTTTAATTGTTTTCCTTGTTTTATTTTCAGGTTATCATATTATTATGGATTCGGGATTAAAACTCTACATATTGGATGTTTTCCGCTGCGTTTCCAGGTATGCGTCTATTCATACTTAGACATACAATACGAGATCGAATTATATTTCGTTATATAATGCTTACAACAGTCCTTTCAAGCAGAGGATAGAGGAAGTATGCTTCCGACCTCTCTAACAATCCTGAAAATTACAGATTTTCTAAATTTGGATTCCCTTTCCTCCATCATTCTAAGCCTTACGACAACAACAATTTCCTTGAATTCTGGGCCAATTCTATTGAAAACATGAATGATTAAATCGTCACTGTCTAAGGGTGTATCAACCAATGCTAGTTCATCAATGAGACCTTTGAGGGTCTGAAGATATTCAGCAGCAGGTTTGGTATCACACGAGATTAAGGTGAGTCGCTCCTTAAGATGCGTAATCTGGGACCGAGACCAGTTCGCATAGAGTTTTCTCAGTTTGCATGCATCACGAGATGTTTCGGAGTACACAATCAGATGCATGACTGCTTTAGATAGAGAGGAAAAAATTACATGATGCAGAAGTTTGTCATTGCGTAGCTAGAGTAAATATTCTGGGTTAATAACAGATTGATTATTTGGGTTGAGATTCTTAGGTGGACATGGCTTAGTTCCATCAAGAAATCCCAACAAATCATAGCCAAACAATAAGGAGTTGAATTGAGTTTTCCAAGAGAGATAATTGGAGGATGTGAGTTTCAATTAGACATGACCATGGTTCGGTTCAAACCGTGGAACCGAACCGTAACCGAGTAAAATGAACCATAACCGAAAGTGTGGGGGTTCGGTTCGGTTCGGTTCGGTCCGTTTCTGTTCCGATTCATTTCCTAAAAAAATCGACAGTTCGGTTTCGGTTCCAATTTTTTAATTTTTTTTAATTTTTTTAAGTTTTTTTTAAATTTTCTTCAGAAAAAATGTAAGGAAAAAAAAAGAACCGAACCGCCAGAACCGAAACCGAAACCAACGGTTCCGAACGGAACCGAAACCGACGGTTCCGAACCGGAACCGAAACAGACGGTTCCGAACCGGAACCATGGGAGTGTCTA
Source organism: Dipteronia dyeriana (assembly GCA_032871835.1). NCBI lineage: Eukaryota > Viridiplantae > Streptophyta > Magnoliopsida > Sapindales > Sapindaceae > Dipteronia > Dipteronia dyeriana. Next base: position 1,177,668 of record CM065295.1, read on the forward strand.
GTTTCAATGGGAGTTGGGTAGTGATGTTAATGGAGACAAGCTTGGGCAGAACTTAAGTATTTGAACTGGGGTTGTAACAGTTACCGGAGATTGAGTGTTTGTGGTAATCTCAGACGACATCATGATTGTTCTCACAAATTGAATAATAATAAAAAAAGGTTAATTGCGTTAAAATACCCTAAATTTTTTCCTTAAGGTAAAATATCTATAACTTTAAAAAATACAACACAAATATATCTTATTGTTACCCTCCTACCATATGTTGTTAATGTTAGAAGGGTAATTTAGTTTTTTATAATTAAAATGAATTAAATAAAATTATTATTTAAATAATTAAAATAAAGAAAATGGATGGAGGATATCTAATCTCCTCTTTCCATTGGAGAGAGGAGATATCCACCATCCTCGTTAATTTTTTTTTATGGACCATCTCATCACCCTCTTTATTTAATATTAAAAAAAAACAGTTGTGGGTAATCCTACTCAGGTTGTTATTAATAAGCTAAGGAGCTTGAAGAAGGCTTTCAAGAATTGAAATCTGGAGGTTTTTGGAGATCTTAACTCTGTCATTGCTTGGAAGTCTGTGGAGCTTCATTCTATTCAGCCAGATTTGTCTAATCGGGGTTATTCAGATGATCTTTTTATGGCCGATGTGAGTGTTCATTCTGAGCTGGATGTGTTGTTACGCAGACATGAGTGTTTTTTTCGAGATCAATCTAGAGTTAGGTGGCTTCATGACGGGGATCAGAACACATCTTTCTTTCATGTCTTTATCAGATTGAGGCAGTATCGTAACACTATATCAGCCCTTTCGATTAATGGGGTTCTCTTGGAGGATTGACCTACCATCAGGGATCATATCATCAATAATTATCTTAACTTGTTTTCCTCTGATGTTTCTCGAGTTATGAGAGATTTATCTATATTTGATTATGTGATTCCTTCCTTGATGACTGCCATAGAGAACGCTCTCTTAACTAGCGTTCCATTTGCGGATAATATTCATGATACGATATTTGTTATGGATGCTGCTTCTGCCCATAGGGCAGATGGGTTTTCTGGTAGATTTTATCAGAGATGTTGGGATGTTGTACGTAGTGACGTGGTCCTCGCTGTTTAGGATTTTACATTACTGGAGTTATTTTCCCGGGTATCAATTCCACCTTAAATGTTTTTCTTCCAAGCTGAAGGACTCGATTTTGATTGATCAGTTTCTGTTTAGTCCATTTTTATTCCCTCTTTTCGCTCAGCTTTGACCTAGTGTCTTATGTTGAGCAAACTTCATACTTAGGATCACTTTTACAGGTCTGGGTTCAAGTTGGCTTCTCATTGTAGTATTTTTGGGGTTAGTAGTGAATCTGTAGATCATATTTTCTTCATTGTCCCCGAGCAGTTGCTCTTTGGGAGATTTTTTCTCAGCTTTCCAACGACGTGTCCCTACCAAAACTTGGCAATCCTTCTTCTTGCAGGCCATGTAGGTTTCCTTTAGTGATCAGATTAGTATTTTATTAAAGGGGGCTATCCATGTAGTGATTTGAGGGAGTATGGAATGTCTGTAATCAGTGGATATTTGAAATGAAGTCAATGGAATTTATATTCCTCCTTTCTCTGGTTTGGCGTACGGTTTCGTTGGCTTATCGACTGGAGATTGGTTGTATGCGTAATTGTATGGATGATTTTTGATTTTTCATCGATTTGGTCATCGGTAAAGCCCCGATGATCAAGAGTGTGGTTTGGTTACCTCTGGCTCCTGGTTAGATTAAAGTGAATACATATGGTGTTTTTACGAGCTCTCTGAAGGTTGGTGGTTGTGGTTGTATCTTTCACAACTGTAGAGCCTTTATGAATGATTGTTTCGCTATTCCTCTTGGTCAGGTGTTCGCATTTGAGTCTGAGCTTCTAACGGTCTCGTTGGTCATTAATTTTTCTTGAAAGTATGGGTGGTATCGAATCTGGATTGAGAGCGATTCTTCTTATGTGGTTCATCTTCTTTCTTCTTGTTCTGAGATAGTTCCTTTCGTCAAGCGTGACAGCGCTGCCTCTTCCAAAACTCGCATATGGATTTTCAGATTTCCCATTTCTTTCAGAGATGGGAGGTTGATGATGCACTTTCTAAGCATGCTTTAGAGCTTCAAGCTGATTCGTGGTGGTTCTCTGTCCCGTCGTTCTGTTCTTCTTTAGTTGGCAATAACTACATTGGCCATGAGTCTTTTTTGTTTTTCTTAATGTTTTCTTTTTCTTTTTGGCGAGTCCTGCTTTTTACTTGTCTTTTTATCTTTTATATATATATATATATGGATATTGCCTTAATATTTTTCAGCATATGATCGCTTGTGATGCCTTTTCCATTTAGGCCAGTCCAATTTTATTGAAAAAATTAAAAAAATGAAATGAAAAAGGTGACCATCGGATCTGCTCCACCGGAGATGGAGATCACTGAAACGCCTTCATCAACGGAGCTTGCTGGAGCGCCATCAACAACGAGCTTGCTTGATCACTTTTGACGACGGAGCTCGTTGGAGCGCTATGAGATTGCTTGAGCGCCATTGGCTGTGGAGCTCGAATTCATCTTCGTATACGCTCTGCTTGTTCCAGTTGGTTTGTTGTGCTGAAGAAGAGGGGTGAATAGTGATAATTTTGAAGATGGAGATGATAGAAATGTGATGTTATTATTTATTTATTTATTTTGAAAGAGATAAATATGTGATTTTTTTTAGGAAAATAGATATGTGATGTTGAAGATGAAGTTTTTGATTTTTTTTCTTAATTTGTATTTAAAATTTGTAATTTAGTTTTGAAGATGAAGTTGAGAATTTTTTTTCGACGAAATGAAATTGGGAATTGGATGTGGAAGAATTTTTATTTCTATTTTTTAATAAATGAATATAAATATAATAATCCTTTCAAAAAAAATTAATATAAATAATAAATAAATATATGGTGGATAATGTAGGGGGTAAAATTGTCCTTTCATCATTAACTTCAACTGTTTGATTTTAACATCAGAGTCTAGGGGTGTGCAATTTCGGTTTGGTTTGGTTTGGTTTGGGTTGAAGCTCAATATCAAACCAAACCGATATGTATCGGTTTGACTATATTTCAACCCAAACCAAACCAATGTGATTTGCCAAACCGATTCAAAAAAAACAAAAAAAAGTCGGGTTGGTTTGGGTTGATTTGACGGTTTAGGTTTGAACCTAAAAATCATTTTTTGTATTATTATAAAAAATTATTTAAATTTAAAAATATTAAGCAGGTGTTATTTAATTATTTTAAAAATTAAAAAAAATTATATAATTAACAAATTAACAATAAAAGGCACAATAGCAGTAAAATAAAAAATAAAACATAATAAAACTCATATTCTAAAATGTAATGGAAGGAATGAGTAACAATATTTTATTTATTAAAAAAATATAATATATATATATAAAATAGTACAATACAAAATAGTTGATGATAATGAATGAGAAGAAGAAAAACTTATTTATATAAAAAGCAAATAAGTACAAATAAAAGTTACAAAACCCTAGGAAATATTGATTGGATTTTATTAAATATATGGGTTGGTTTGGTTTGTATGAATTTTATTTTTAGCAATCCAATCCAAACCAAACTAATCTTTGAAATGACAAACCGATTAATAATTTTTTTATATGTGAAACCGAACCAACCCATAAAGTTTGGGTTGGGTTAGGCGGGTTGGTTCTGTTTGACGGTTTGTTACACACCCTACATCAGACTGTGTTGAATTTCATTTTTCTAAGAAAAGAAAATGTTTTTTTTTTCAAAAAAAATAAAAAGGACATCAGGAAAACCTCGCACAAAACACTATAATATATATATACCATAGTATCATAATAAAGTATTGATATTAAACACCAATATGCACAGTGATTAGGGTTCTTTTTTATTTTTAAAGCTATTTAAAATAAGCAATATATTAAAATATAGATTTCTATACCATATGTAATTTTGATGAAATTGGAAATATGTTATATATGGGGGGATAATATCAGAAGAAAAGATTTTATATTGCATTTAATGCAATTCAGTGATTTGTAAGTAAGTTAAAAGTCAAGATTTTTTACTTTTTATTTTAAGTTGTTTTTTATGATTTTTAAGTTGTTTGACCACTTAAAAAAACCAAACAAAACAACTTATAATTATGATTCAGTCCCATTAAGTTTTAATTGAAAAAAACAAACGACCCTTTAGTCATATTTCACCTTTGAGAAAAAACTTTAGGACACTTTAATGCAATTAACCCGAAAAAAAAACTTGCTTGCTGTTGGATCCTTTAGTGGTCTAATACCTTAAGAAGAATTGAGCAAAGTATTTGAGTTGTTTAGGCACACTTTTATTAATATGATATTCATGCATATATACAGAGAAGTCATGAATAAGTTTGGAAAGTTAAATTTGATAGTCTATTACGAAATTACATACAATGATTCAAATTAATTACACAGCAAAGTCAAAATATGTTGATTGAAGAGTGATCGGAGGCTAAGATTGATTGTCATTGACCGATTGATCTTCTTTCCCTATCAATGGAAGCTTGTTTGGTTGGAATTAATTGATTCGTTCGCGGTCTACACTCGCTTCACAATCCATGTTTTCTGCTCCTTGTCGCGCAGCTCATAACGTATAGTGTCAGTTATATTTCTATCTAATGAAGGCTTGAAACATTTAGATTTTGTTTGGTGTGATAGACCTCCAAGGTGTATTCTAAAGCAGCTTCTCTCGATTCTTGGAGAGTCTCTGTAATCTCAATTAAACATGTTATGCATATATGTATATTTTCAGATATGAAATATTTCTAATAATCTCTAAAAATATTTTATATGGTGGACACATCATTTTCAAAAGTTATTTTATAAATCTCATTAATTAAATTGAGATGTAAAAATAAGATGTTTAACTTTATTATTTCGTAAAAGAAAAAAACATGTGTAAAACGATTGAAGAATTAACCATTGCTGCGACAGGTTTTGACCTCCACAAAGGAATATTATTAATATTAATCAAAAGTACAATAGCTATTCGGATTCGGACTTGAAAAGAAAAAACAAAACAAAACCGCTCCACTAGGATCGGTTGTCCTAAATCGATTAAAACAAGATATTTCTCAAAATATACCATAAAAGGTAAATTTGAGTTATTGCAAAACCTAAAAAGAAATCTGAGCCAAACCGACAGAATCAAACCTTGCAGAAAATGGAAATTTCTACTTAAAGATATTTGAATCCGAAAATAGGGCCGTTTTTAGGATATATATATATTCATCTCAAAATTACCCCATTCCCTTGCGTGGGAGGCAAGGTATATTGGCATGGAAATTCCTAGCATTAAACTTGAAGCCATCATCGGTTGTAGATTCCTTGTCATTCATAGGTGGTACGATCTCAACGGTTCTCTTAAGTTTCTTCTTCAAATACTCAACCAATGCTTGGCTATCCATGGTGCCCATGACTATTACCTGTTGCTTCTGTTTGGCCATTGACGTCTCCTTCACCCCTGTAACGTTCGAAAAGCTGAGACGTTTATGAATGACTTGTTAGGAGGAATTGAAGCAATGAATTAATTGTCTCACCTTTAAATCCCCGGACCAACTTGTGAATCTTATCGATGCTATCCTGGGACCGGAGCCACACCATCAAAACCACTACCGTTGGTAATGGACATTGTTGTCCATTGTTGTCGGCGTCGCCCTCACCAACATCGTCGATGTTGATCTTAGTCTTCTGAAGAACGCACACGAAAAAAGATAAAACAAAACATGAATTAGTTAGCAGAAACAACAGAAGAAGTTTTTAAGGAAACAAATAAAGAAGAAGAACCTTGAAAAGCTTAAACAACATTGTTGAGTTGAGTTGAGTTGGTGGTAACTGAGAAAGAAAGTGGAAGAGGAGGCCTATATATAGACCGGAAGAAGAAATATGGTGATGAATTGATGATGAACTGCTGATGATAACCTTTTTTTTTAATGTTTTAAAATCATGTGAACATGATCTAAACTTTCAAAGAAAATAAAAATTATATTAATAGAAAAATGTCTCCCTTGATTCAAGTGACTTGTACAAAAAATTGCAACATTGTTTTCCCCTTAATGAAATTCTCTCATCTTCTCTTAACTCTAATAATAAATAATAAAAGAAAAGGATGAAGATAAAAAATAAATGAAAGGAAGAGAAGAAGAAACCGTGTACTTCTCTTAACAAGTAACAACTATGTTTTCATGTGCACTTCTCCGTTGATTAAGGGAACTAAGGATGGTTTAAGAATGCATTTAATATCACGAGGAGATTACATATGCAGAGTTGACATTATCATAAATGGATAATTGCACAAGCAGCCCTCTGCTCTTACATATTAACATGAAATGCAACTTTTCGACGTATCGACAAAAATCCTACCCAATGTTTGATAAATGTTGCATTGATATCCCCTACCGTTAATTGGGATCCATTAACTTATAGCATGTTAGATATGGTTTGAATTTTCAATGGCTACCAAACGGAATTCAACCAATGTGAAGACTTCCTGAAGACGTGGGATACGTTTGGAAGTAGGAGATAGAGTTTGAGGGAGGCTTGAAGACCGAAGAACTGAAGAAAACGGAATTTAGTAGGTATCGCGGTCTGGGTCCCGGTGCGGACATGTGCACAGACCGCGGCATAGGGATCGGTAAAACGTCTGTGAGTTTTCGCAGCGCGGACCGCGACGGAGGCAAGTACACCAACCGCGGTACAGGGAGCGGTGAACGACATCGATGCATGTGGTGAAGGGCGTGGGTGGCCTACCACGACCCGAACCGCATCAATGGTGGATTTTCCCCAAATAGGAATGTTGCACGAAATAGGAAAGGTGTTTTCTTCTGGAAGTTCTTGTGTTAATCAAATTAGGAAAGTCATGTGCTTAAAAGAATAGGATTTCTTTTAAACATGAAGACTTGTCATAAATAGGAAATAGTATTTATGTGGAACAAGTAATTCTTGTATGTTTAGGAGTAGGATTTCCTTTTATGTTAAACTTCCTGTAATTCATATAAATAGACCATAATAGCTAGGCTATTTGTGGTGGAGCAAATTAGCAAATATATAAATATCTCAAGAGAGCATTGGGTGTAATTAGGGTTTGGGGTATTTTAGAGAGAGAATCCTGAGAGTGGTTGTAACAATTTATCACATAGTGGATTATTTCTCTTGTCGTCCTGACGACCGTGGTTTTTTCCCGATTTGGGTTTCCACGTAAAATCTTTTTGGGTTGTGTGATTGAATTTATTCTCTTCATCTAATTCTTTATTTTGCTATTGTTGTTTTGTGTTCTATCTAGCAACGCTTCCGCATAAAATTCCGTCAACATAGCAGTCATGGGTCAAAGTTACAAAAAGTCCAAACACGCTTTAGAGGACATTGTTCGGGTACTGACTGGTCAGTACCTAGTTATACTGACTAACCAATGGTTGGTTGTCACGTAATCCAAAGTAAGGAGAAAATGGTAAAAAATTAAAAAGTTTTTGCCACGTGGCAACATCTCATTGGGGGGTCAATATAGCTGGGTACTGACCCGTCAGTATCCAAGCTTTTTCCCTTTCTTTTATATAAAATAAAAGGTAAATTAAATAATTAAATAAAAAATGAATGCAAGAGACTCTCCACCAAAAATCTTGAAATCTGGAAAAAAAAATCATATTATCTTCATCTCAATCAAGTGAATCTGAAAAACTAATTCACATCCTTCCAACTCATCATCGATCTTGATCCTTATTCTCACAAAACTTCATTCCACAAATTCTAACAACACAAACACCGAATATTTCCAATAAAAATTAAGAATCTTTGTAGTTAATATTTCTAAGCATCTACACTATTAACCACACTTGGTCATCCACCACACAAATATAACTTCATACAAAACCATGTCTTTGTTCACTAGTAACATGTATTGATTAAAAAAAGGAGTCAATCTCATATTATTACTTATATCATCCATAATTAAATGGTATAAAAAAACCAATCTAAATTTATCCATGTAACAAAAGATATCACTCAATTAAATACTTCAAACTAATAAATTAAAAGCACTTCGTAATAAGAAATTAAATAAAGATATAACTCTCCATCTCTCCATTCAAAGATGGAACAACGGCCCTCCATTTATGACCAGATGAAGCGGCGACCACCCTCCATCTTTGATGAGATTGATCTCTAAATGGAAGTCTTTTTTCCCTTTTTATAAGAATTAAATAATTATACAATATATTTTTTGGTCAAAAAAACCTTATTTCCCCCAGCTGTTTAGGATTTAAAGGTAGAAAAAACTAACCGTAGGGAATGCCCATGCATCATTTACCAAACTGTAGGGACTAGGGAATGCCCGTGCATTATTTATCAAACGTAGGTTAAGTTTTCTATCCATATATCCAAAAGTATCATATTCATGTAATTATGTAAAACATTAGGGGTGTTCCTACAATTAGCCTTACGTTAAAATATTTCGATTTGGGCAACAAACAACTGAAAATGGGTATCTGCACCAGCAATATTTCAGAAAATTTGAGGGTTACTCCATATGTAAAAAGGAATATGCGAACAGGTGATCCTAAGTCCTCAGTTATTCATTATTATTCTTGTGCTACCAGTCGGTAAGGATTTAATTAACGTTAACCAATCTTGACCTTGTCAAGTCCAGCAAGGATTTAATGTTTTATAGATTAGTTAATGACTTTTAATATGTGTATTCCAATGTTGGTACAGTGGATACAGCTTTGCAAAATTTTATTTACATATTTAGTTGAAAATTATTTATGATTATTTTAGTCTGATGTTCATTCACTTGAATCAAGGTTGCCATTTTTCTATTATTGTTATTTTCTTCGAAATACTCATATTTTGTGCGTACGATGTTAATTAAGACATTTTCTTTTAGTGGAAATGGTGAGTCACCTTCTTGTTGGTCAATTACAGTGATGTCACATTCATAATAAGTTAAGTTTAAAAGGCACATATTATGGTGAGTTACCGAAATTGCCCTTAAATAATCGATATTTTATTCTTTAAAGGTTGTCGTCTAATAAAGTTGTCTGAAAATCAATCACCTACACCATTTTTTCTTCACAAAACGAGCTTCATTCCAGATTTATTGTATTCCAGATATTGCGCATATTCCATATTTTGCACAAGAAGGTAAAATAATATTTCTGATCTTCATTTCCATTTTTTATTGTATTTGTGTGGTATAACACTGTATGAACATTTATAAACAATGTTGTCTGAATTTTTTTATGTTGATGTCCTGGAGTTGTAAACTTTTTACAAAGAATGAATGAACATGTATGCATATTTTTTTGTATATATATTTGGACGAGTTGAGTTGTAGTGGTGCAAACAAGTTTATAATCTTGGGCATACAAGGTGAGAATGTTTTAAAAATAGGTCGAAACATTTGTGAAAGAGCTCAGAAATGTGAAACTAAGTCTCGAACAAATTCTAAAAAAGCTCGATTCCAAAAATAGATGCTGGATACGTAAAAAGAAAAGGCTCGATCCTTGGCAAAAAAGGCTCGATCCTTCAGAAAAAAGCTCGATCCCTCACACAAATAGCTCGATCCCTTTTGAAAAAGGCTCGATACCACACAAAAAAAACACGATCCCTCACAAAAAAAGCTCGATTCCTCAAAAAAGAGCTCGATCCCTTTCAAATAGGCTTGAGGCATATGAAAAAATGCTCGAGCCATATATTAAAAAGCTCGATTATGTAGAAAAAGAGCTCTGTCTTGAACAAAAAAAGCTCGATCCCGTTAGAAATAGCTCGATCATGTACAAAAACGGCTCGATCATGTATAAAAAAATCTCGATCCGTTTTTTAAAAAAGATTCATATCTTACGCTTTTGATTTTTGTTTAATCCTTTATAATTGTAAATTTAATATGAAATATTTTTTTCCTTATTAATGTTTTTTGGTGTTGGTTTTGACAGGACAATGGATCGGGTGAGAATAGTCATATTTTACAACGGTCGATGGGATCAATTACCAGACGGAAATCAGAGGTATTTAGGTTCCGATAACCAAGGTTTGTATGTGTCAAAGAATTTGAGTTACGACGAACTGGTGTCAATCGTGTAAACCATTGTGAAGTTTGATGAGAACAAATACAGTGTTGAGCTACAGTCTCTATCGATTGTTCTTGGGATTACATGTCGTACATTTATAAGAAACAATGACGATGTTCAGTTTATACTAGGGGAAGATAGGGTGATCCCTCAAGTATGTGTTAGTCTAATCGAGAGGGCAGTGGGAGGTGTCATTGGTCAAGATATCCCTCATCCTGATAACACCCAACAATTTCGATCGTCAGGCGGAAGCAACCAGTTGTTCACATAAAGAAGTGGGATTGATGGTCGGGAAAACATATGTGTTGTCCCACCGGAAGTAGTCGCCCATGATAATAGACCGGAACCTCAATTCGACGATGTATTTGGTTGTCATATTGAGATGAATGGTAGAGAGTACAACCACCAATACAATGAGATCTACAATGACATCAACAATGAGGAATACAGCACTGAATGTTGGGGTGAATCATGAGGTGGATAATGAGGGGAATTTAAATTCTGTAGAAAATGTAGAGGACACTCAGGAAGATGCAGAACCTATCGAAACGGAAAGACGTGTAAGACATGTACACAGATTTAGTTCTAGTGCACCAGATATAGTTGGGACCTCCGAATGGAGGGCTAATGGAACTGCAGATGATTCAAATAGTGCAAGAACATGGGTTATTCTAGGAGCAGAATCATACTCGTTTGGTATTGGTGGAAGCAGGAACTTGTTTGAAGATGAACCTACAAGCATGATATATAAAGGCCAGTTTTTTGCAACGAAAAAGGATTTGAAGAGACTAGTAGGCCATTTTACAATGCGGTAGAACTTCGAGTGGAAGGTAAAAATGTCCAATAAGACAACATTACATCTAGTTTGTTTGATGGAAAATTGTACGTGGAAGTTAAGAGCGGTGAGGAGAGATGAAGGCACATACTTTCAAGTAAGAAGTTTTGTCAACGAACACACTTGTCCGTTAGAGGAAATTCACCGCCGGCACCAACAAGCTAGTGCAGTCACAATTGGAGAAGTTATTGCACCTAGACTTCAATAACAAGATGGTCGACTAATGTGTCCGAAGGACATAATCGCCGACATGAAATCAATGTATGGAATCCAAATCATGTACAGTAAGGCACACGCCGCCCTCGATTATGCGTTGTCATTGACATATGGAACACATGAGGAAACCTTTCAACTGCTTCCATCATTTGGTTACGTTTTAGAACAACAAAATCCCGGCACAATCACTGACTTACAGTGCAACGAAGATGATACATTTCTATACATCTTCATGTCGATTGGTGCCTCACTTAGAGGATTCTGAACGTGTATGCGTCCAGTCATTGCCGTTGATGGTACCCATTTGAAGGGACGATTCAGGGGTACAATGTTTGTTGCAACAGGACAAGATGGGAACGAACAGGTGTATCCAATTGCTTTTGGGTACGGCGACTCATAAAACAATCTTTCATGGAAATGGTTTTTGGATTGCTTGAAGGGTGCCCTAGGTCATATTGATGAGCTAGTTTTCATTTCCGATAGGCATACAAGCATTGAAGCAGGGATTTCTAAAGTGTTCCCTTATGCCACGCATACCATATGTTGTTGGCACTTTGCTGAAAATGTCAAAAAGCGATTTCATAGGAAGGATGTTGCCGTAATAATGGACAAAGCAGCACGCGCATACACTGAATTTGAATATAACCAGCATATGGAAGAGTTAAGAAACTTGCACCAGAATGCATATGATTATGTCATTGATGCTGGTCCACACAAATAGTCCCGTGTACACTGCCCGGAAAGAAGGTATAGAGTGATGATGACTAATGCTGCAGAATGCATAAACTCATGCCTCAAATTTGCACGCCAACTGCCTATGTTGACTCTGGCTGAGTTCATTAGGAATATGCTGCAACGGTGGTTTCATGATCGCTATAGAGCTGCACAAACCATGCGTCATCAGTTGACCGACGCAGCACATCTTGTGCTCTTAAAATGTGTGGAGAAGTGTGGTTATTTGACCGTTAATCCAGTCGATTGGAACATTTTTTTGGTCAGGCGGTCTGGAAAACAATGGACTGTAGACTTAGCTTGGAAGACTTGTACGTATAACAAATTTCAAATGGATCATTTTCCATGTTCTCACGCCCTTGCGGCGGCACGGTAGATTACTGTAACTTGGACTTCACAACTTTGAAAACCTACTGATCATTTTGTTGGTGAAGCTGATTGTTTTCAATTTTTTTTACAGGGAGCGAAACTTGGATTTCACAACTTTGTGTGCGGACTACTACAAGACACAGACACTTATTAACGCGTACTCGGTTTCTATTATGCTGGTGGGCCATCCTTTCACTTGGGTTGTGCCATCTGACATTGCTCAGAAGGTGATTTTGAATCCAAACTCCAGGAGACAAGCAGAACGCCCTAGGGCGGGTCGCCATGTCTCGTCTTCTGAGAGGACAACTACACAAACCTGTAGAAGATGTGGACAACCAGGGCATAATTTCAGGAGATGTCGAAATCCACCGATGATTAATGAAGGTACAAGAAGAGCTGTTCCCGATGAATACCGCCGCAAGTGTTGCATTTGCCATTCAATTGGACACAACAAACAAACGTGTCCTAACATTGACTCTAATAGGGAATGAATGAAATTTTTTTGATCACATTGAAAACTTTTGGAAGTGTATCATATTGTAATAATTTTGAATTGTAATAATTTTGAATTGTAATAATTTTGAATTGTAATAATTACTTATTATTGAATGGTGGGTTCCGCGGCGTAGACCGCGGTGCAGACATGCGCCTAGACCGTGGCACAGAAAGCGGCCGTGTCCAGGTGATCAAGCGCAGCGTAAACCGCGACGGAGGTAAAGGCATGTTCCGCTGCACAGAGAGCGGTAGTTGACAGTGGCTTTTCATGGTATAGGAAGCGGGGTGCACACCGCGATCTAGACCGGGGAAACGGCGTATCTTGCTCAAATAGGAATGTCGCGTGGAAATAGGAAAGTGTTTTCTTCTGGAAGTTCTTGTGCTAATCAGAAAAGGAAAGAGTTTGTCTTCATGAAGAATAGGAAAGTCCTGTAACAAGAAGACTTGTCATAAATAGGAAATAGTATTTATGTGGAACAATTAAGTCTTGTACGTTTAGGAGTATGATTTCCTCTTATGTTAAACTCCCTGTAATTAGTATAAATAGACCTTGTATCTAGGTTATTTTGTGTGTGGAGAAAAAGAACACCATGTAACATCAGAGAGTAGTGGAGAGATCGGGGTAAGAGACCCGTGGGAATATCCGGGGAGGGATCTAAGGGAATATCAGTGGATCAAGTTAGAGATCCGAGGGTAATATTCATGGGAGACCTAGGGGATATTATGGTAAGGATTTTGTGAGCGTGGTTTGGGGTTTGGGTGTGAGAGAGAATCCTAGAATATATGGTTGTAACAATTTATCATATAGTGGAATTTTCTCTGTCGTCCTGACGGTTTGTGAATTTTTATCCTATTTGGATTTTCCACGTAAATCTTGTGTTGTGATTGGTTTACTTTCTCTCATCTATTTTTTTGCTATTGACGTTATTAATTGCTATGAGTTATGAGCATATATTAGACAACTTTTCTGCATACATCGTTCTAGAAATTCTCCAACATAAAATTGGTTTCCATTACAGAGGCTGATCGACCTTCCTATTTGAGAAGCATTGCAGTTGATTATTGTGATGCTCTAGAACCCCTTCCCAGGACATGCATGGCCAGTATATTCCTTGCATGTTTTTTTATTAAACAATGTAAATATTTGATATACAATGCATGAAACCAGTTACCTTCAAATCTGAAACAGTAATTGTGATAATTTATAGAGATGAATGCAAGAACAGAACAATAATTTACTTGTCATACTTGATCACCTCCGGGGATCTACGGTTGTTGAAATGTTATGCGCTTATCCTTAAGTGGCAATGTACCTCAGGCTTTGAAATACCTTTCAATAAAGTTTTGTTTGAAGCTAGAGTCAATAGCAGAAAGGTTCGACAATAACACAGCTATTGAAACAACTGATATCTTCAAATGTGAAATTATCAAAGATTTACCTAAGGAGAGCTGTGAGAAACCAAAGGCCATGCCCAACTGCATGCAGCAATTCAACCATCTGCAAAAGATTACCATATCAGAATTAAGGCCGACCCTAACGATTTTGGGGCCTAAGCCAAAAATGTAAAAAATGGGAAAATGAGCCCCATAACATGTCAAATGAGGAACAAGATGTTGTCATAAAATGGGCTCCATGATTTTTTAAATATATTATATACATATAATTATAAAAAAATGAATAGGGCCCTTTAGAGTCAATTTTTTTAATATATTCTATACATATAATTAAAAAAAAAAAATTGGACCCTTCAGAGTTATAATTCTTTTTTCTATAGACTATAACAACTCACAATAGACCCAAATTTATGCATCTAAAACCCAATACAACATATTAGCTTTAATAAAATAAAATAAACAATGGGGTCAGGGTGGTTGCACTTGGTGCACCGCCTCAGGCCGACCCCGCCTGAAATAGTTTGTAACCAATAGAGTAAGAGTCGAAGATTGAAGTGAGAATGTGAAATAAGGAACACCGGTACAGAGGTAGTAGAGTCGTAGTGAGATGAGTAGAAAATGGAGTGTTGACTCGTTGAGAGCTGAGAGGTCGAAAGAAATGAAAAAAAAAATGGAATTTGGGAACAAGAAAGTAAAGAAACCGTATTGGACCTCCGGTGATATACTTAAATCAAACATTTCTTTTTGGATTTTGTTTGTAATGGGCCCAATTTTAATATTTGTTTTGTTTTGTTTTAACTTTTTAACAAACTTTGATTTCTTTGATCCCAAAGATTTGGATTAATACCCAAAGCAAATATTTGGGTCTTTTATAAATTAAAATAAAACAAAAATGGGTCCTTAAATTTCAAAATATGTAAGCATTAAAATGAACCCTTAAAATAATACTCAAAATATGTAAACATGAACATGGACCCCTAAACTAACACTCAAGACATATAAACGTGGTTCTTTAAAAATTGGGTATGGGGCGACCGCCCCTCTAGCCAAACAGAAGGGCTGGCCTGATCGGATTGTTCAAGCCTTGTTTCCTTACCAATGGGAGGGTTGCCATCCACAAACTTGACACGCCTTGCCATAGAAAAAAACTATGAAGAATTAGAGGCCATGCCCAATCACATGCATAATCTCATGTCTCTTAGTCTTGGAAATCTGAAGATAGAAAATTGTTCGGCATCAAATTCTTTATGCCAATATGCATGTACTAATGTGGTGTCCTTGTAAGATTTTTATAAAATTGTGAGCAGCATATTACATTATATTTTGAGTTTGAAAAAAAAACGAATTGATTGGAATGTTTAAGTACGTGAGAGTTGACCGGATAAAGCACGTTATTAATGTGATCAATATTTATTGGGCTCGGTGCACCTTAACTACATTAAATATATGTAGGATATGGTATGGGCTATTGTATATATGTGGCATAGTATTCCTATTAGGACTAGCCATCCTATTAGGGTTTTGAGAATCCTTTATGGGTTAGGATTTTATAAAGTTATACTATATATAGAGGGTCCCTACTCTCACTCACAATGAATATATAACAGAATTGTCTCCCCATTAGGTAATCTGAAGAAGGTGAGAAGAGAGTAGAAGACTCTCTATTGTTTTAATTGTTTTCCTTGTTTTATTTTCAGGTTATCATATTATTATGGGTTCGGGATTAAAACTCTGTGTATTGGATGTTTTCAGTTGCGTTTTCAGGTACGCGTTTATTCATACTTATGCATACAATACTAGATCGAATTATATTTCGTTATATAATGCTTACAACAGTGGAATCAAAGCCTATGGTATTGTTACATAGGTTGAATCTATTTAAGTTTTAAACATACCAGATTGATTTGTATTTTGTATTATTACCGACAACGTTATACATACCAATTTGTTATTATACCACAGATTAGTGTTGGTATATTTTGACAACACATATTAAAATATATGGTTGTATACTTGTATGTTGTGTGTTGTTTTTTTGAACTTGTCTGTTTGTTGGAGACGATGCAATTTTGGGTATCACTATAGTTGAATTTGAATAGCGATCCACGGGTCTCGTTGCCATACAAACAACTGAATCTATTTCCATGGATTGTATGAATCATCAAATAAAAAAAAATGAAGTCCATGTTTGAATTCTTTTGGTTTCGACATGTGTTGGAATGAACTTATTAATACGACTGTCCAGTATGCGTGTGTTCTTAAGTGATAAAGAGTTGTGTGTTAGAACCAGTATGTGAAATCAAGACAAGTTCTGAGGTTAGATGCGGGTCGTCTACATCAGACCCATACCATGAAGCGGGTCGGTTCACCAAAAGGGAACGAGTCGAAGGAGAAACCTGATGCAGATCAATGTATCTCGCACCAGACCTGCGCTTTTACATTGGTCGATGGATCTCAATCCAGACCCGAAGCGGCGACCTGCAACTTATTCCATGTTTGTCGTTGCTTTTCCGTCGACGACGTGTATGCCTGTCGTTAATTAGATCCGCGTGATTACGGATCTTCCATGAGAGTTAACGGCAAATGGGGGCGGGTTGCCGATGTTGTTCTAGCTCGGTTGCCGCCGTTTTGGTGGCCGTCGGTGAAAGGACGAACGGAGGCCATGAAGAGCCAAGAGATTTCTAGAGTTTTCTGTTTTGATTTAGGTTTGGGCCACCTTTTGTAAATTAGATAAAGTTTTGGACTTTTTTAAAATCTTCCTAGGCTCTTTTGGAAGGGCTGTTTTGCAATTTTTCAGTGGCATGTTTGAATTAATTGTAACACTGAGGTATCTATGTGTAATTGGGTATGTGTTGGGGCAGATTTATAATTTTAAAAGATATTTGTGGCCAATTTAATATTTTGATAAATATAGGGGGTCATTTGAAATTTGCCAAAATATGAGGCAATTTTAAAAATTTCCAAAATTTTTATGAAAAATAATTACAGTTCATAAATAATTATTATGATTTCGAATGATTATGTTTCACGTAGTGATTAATCATTTAGTTTTCATAATAATTATTAACTTGTTTAAAATTAATAATTGATAGAATTTTCTCATGAATCGGATGATTATGTTTTACGTTGTGACTAATCATTAAGATTTTGAGAAATTCATCGGTTATCAATTATTATTGATTTTGATTCAATAATTGATAGAATTTTCTCGTGAATCGGATGATTATGTTTCACGTAGTGACTAATCATTAATATTTTGTGAAATTCGTCGGTTGTGAGATGTTCGTTGGTTATCAATTATTAAATTTGAAATGCAAAGATGGAAATGCATGTTTTAATCATCTCAGTAGGAGGGTTATCACATGTGATAGGTGATGTTCATCTCCGTAGGAGGTTTATCATCTTGAGGTATTCATCTATAGAACTGCAATGATGGAATTATATGCATGTGATGAGTGATGTTCTTATCCGTAGGAGGTTCATTACAATATGTTGTGAATGTTAGACACATGTGATGGGTGATGTTCTTCTCCGTAGGAGGTTCATCATCTTGAGGTATTCATTTATATAATGTGATATAAATATTTGAAATTTTTGGAAATTGCCTCTAATATATTTCATGTAATTGAATGAAATTGCCCAACATTTAATGATGCCTACATATTCTATATGCTCACAAATAATATCTATTCAAAATAAATTTAAGAATGTTATATATTTCTCATTATTTTGCATAATTTAAAATAACATTATGTGTGACCGTGTCGGATTGATTAAGATAAATATATAAATATATGATGGGTGTAATGATATTGGATTTGTAGTTCATGTTTTACAAATGTTTAACCTATGAAATTATTATGGAATTGTATGATTACGTTTCTACGTAGTAACTAACTATTAATATTTCATTATGATTTATTTATTTCATTGAGGACATTAATTGATTATATTTGAAGTTATTATAAAGTTGGATTGTTATGTTTCTACGTAGTAGACTAACCATTAGAATTTTATAATGATCTTTGGATAGAAATTATATAATCAATTGTGTTTGGAATATTTGTGGAGTTGGATGACTATGTATTCACTTAGTGAACTAGTTGTTAAGATTCCATAATATTCCTTGGATTATCAATGATTAAGGTTTTGAACTGCATTAAGGTAAAACTATACATGTGTTGTGTTGATCATCTGCCTAAGAGAGTCATCACTTGTGTAAGTTTTGTGAGCATTGAAGAAAAAAAAGAGTGATACTCATCTCCCAAAGAAGTTAATCACTTGTAGAAAAGTTTTAACATGTGCGTTGTGGTCTTTGTCCAAAAGAAATATCATGATGTTGAGTTGGATTTCTATGTAGGTTAAATCATTATTTATAATGATTATGGAATCGGTGTGAGCATGAATAAACTGTTATTTAATTCATTTTAAACACTTCTACTAGTTTTAAATACATGTCATTAAGATATTGGTTGATGGACCTTTTTGGTGGATTAGATAAGACGCTCCAATTGGTTTTTACCTTAATGAGGATTAAATGATAAATAAAGTTTAGTGAACCCACTGTCGAAAGTTTGTTAAGGTCTAGTGCCTTATAAATAGATGGAGATTAATTTATTATGGAGTTATGTCTTTTGTTTATCATTTTGATAAAGGTGATAGGGTACAAACACCATATGAAGTAGTCTGAAAATTTTGACAATTCAACATAGCAAGTCATAGAAAATAAATACTGAGGACATAAATCAATTTGCTATCGTAAGAAAATGTACCCCTTAATTTATGTTTTGAATTATTTGATTAATTTTCAATTAAGCTCTTAGTGGGTTATTTCTTGTGATACATTTTATATTATAAATTCTTACAATGAACTCAGTATTTAATACGGGCCAATTGGTTAAGAGGTTTTATTTGAATTCATATGAATTCATGATAAAATTTAGATTATCTTTAATTTCTAAAAGTTTTATTGGATGATATTTCCGATTTTGGTCCTGTATAACAAAGTACAATTTTCATAATAAAACTGAGAATTTAAATTAATATCTTGAAGCTTATTCAAGATAATAGATTATTGCATATGATTTCACCTAGCGAGTTATATGGTGATTTCTGTAAATAATAATCTTTATGGGTCTTCGAACTCTTCTCGAATTTTAAATTCTACTTTTTGGTTTTAGAATAGATTGATTATTATTCTTGTAGTTTAGATATAATTCTTTTTAATTGCATGACTAAATGTAGAATTGAGATAATTAATTCGTAGGACATTTTGATTATTTTAAATTCTCAGTTTTAAGTCTTTTGATTAATTGAATTAAAAGTGATTTCATAAAATATAAGGATAAGACTGCAAAGATTATAAACTATTGGGAATAGTTCATAGAACTTGTCTTATTTTATTTATGAGAATAATTGTATCTAGACATTATACATTCTTAGGGGGAGAGAGTGATGTTGTTAAGAATGTATAATTTAAAAGATTTGCATTTAAGGAAGAAATCTTGTGCTTTGTTATATTTATATTGAATAAATGTCATATTTGTTGAATTACAATTTTGGATGTCATTGGAGTCGAGTATTAAGTTTGTGTACTTTAAAACTTCATTGACATAAAATAATCAAGTTTTCAGATGATGGTTTTTATTTTAATAATGTTATAACAATTTAAGACTTTGTTAAAAGTTTTATTTTGCCATTAGACATAACGGAGGGTCAATGAGAGTAAGTTTATTTTCTATGTGCTCTATGTTATCATTTGTGTGTGACATTAAGAATCTTTTATCTAGTATTTCGAGGTGAAAAATCTCGAACAAACATATTTTGATAATGCAATTGAGAAAATTATAAGTTTACTTGTTTGAGGTACCTCTTGGTAAAAGTGATAAACTTACATAAATTTTTTAATTCCTCAAGTAAATTGGAGCATTCTCATATGAAAAATGTCATGTATGTATCCGTAAATGATAGTTTGATGTAAACTTAATATATATATGTATTGATTATATTATTACATTAGTAGACTTTACGAATTTCAAACTAATTTGACATGTATCAATAGATAGTGATAAAAAAAAAAGTGGGAGGTTTCATAGTATTTGTAGAGGTTAATTGTTTCATGCTCACATGAGGCTTTATATATTGCAACTCTAAAGAATTTTGATTGTGAAATCATATTTTAAGGTAGATTGTGATAATTTCATTGTATTTATCTTCTTTGAATATGCTAAGAGATCTCGGAGGTTTAACCATATGAATATTATGATGAGAGAAGATTTAAGAGTTGCGAGTTTCTAATAGTATTATGTAAAATAACTCTTGATACACTAACCAGGATATTTGACTCCAAAAGTTTTGTGGAGCATGTTGTATCCTGCATTGGATTGAAATTTTTGATGTGTTTGGTTAGTGAGAGTTGTCTTTAATTAGATTAACTTCATTTATTCTATGCATGTTTGTTTCATATTCTCGAGAATGTATTGTATATGCATGTTAAGATGTTTGACATACTTGTTATTGTGTGCACACAGAGGGTTGGTTATGGCAAGAAATCTCAAGCTTTTAGTTTGAAGGGGCAATTCACTCATAACGTATAAAGTTTCCACCGATGAGTGAACATTACTTAAGACGTAAAGTTTTTGCCCGTTTTAAGGGAGGTTGAACTCATGGTCAAAGTTTTTGGTTAATGAGTGTAAAATGCTTAGGACATTAAGTTGCTCGTCTTAAGCTGCTTCGTATAATGTGAAGTTGGACCTATATGGAAATAGACATGATGATCACATCTGCATGTAATTTCCATACCACACATACATACCACTTTACCCGGGTAGGTAGAGCTAAGGGTATTTTGATTACATATGGTCTTATGTTGACTAAAGATGTAATGATCTATGTAGTTGGATACTTAAGGTTCTATTGGTCTAAGGGGAAGGAATATGTTACTCTCTTAAACATTCTTTGTGGCCACATATAATTGTTTGTCAGTTCGGAGAGTCGTTTTCTAAAATGAATTTTTAAAACTAAAATAATAATATCTATGTAGCTCAAGTGGGAGAATATAAGATTTTTATAAAATTGTGAACATATTACATTATATTTTGAGTTTGTAAAAAACCGAATTGATTGGAATGTTTAAGTAAGTGAGAGTTGACCGGATAAAGCCCGTTATTAATGTGATCAATATTTGTTGGGCTCGGTACACCTTAACTACATTAAATATATGTAGAAAATGGTATGGACTATTGTATATGTGTGGCATAGTATTCCTATTAGGACTAGTCATCCTATTAGGGTTTTAAGAATCCTTTATGGGTTAGGATTCTATGAAGTTATACTATATATAGGGGGTCCCTACTCTCACTCACAATGAACATATGACAGAATTGTCTCCCCATTAGACAATCTGAGGAAGGTTAAAAGAGAGTAGAAGACTCTCTATTGTTTTAATTGTTTTCCTTGTTTTATTTTCAAGTTATCATATTATTATGGATTCGGGATTAACACTCTACATATTGGATGTTTTTCGCTACGTTTCCAGGTATGCGTCTATTCATACTTAGGCATACAATACGAGATCGAATTATATTTCGTTATATAATACTTACAACAGTCCTTTCAAGCAGAGGAGAGAGGAAGTATGCTTCCGACCTCTCTAACAATCCTGAAAATTACAGATTTTCTAAATTTGGATTCCATTTCCTCCATCATTCTAAGCCTTACGGTAAAAACAATTTCCTTGAATTCTGGGCCAATTCTATTGAAAACATGAATGGTCTTAGGGTGTATCAACCAATGCTAGTTCATCAATGAGACCTTTGAGGGTTTGAAGATATTCAGCAACAGGTTTGGTATCACACGAGATTAAGGTGGGTCGCTCCTTAAGATGCATAATCTAGGACCGAGACCAGTTCGCATAGAGTTTTCTCAGTTTGCATGCATCACGAGATGTTTCGGAGTACACAATCAGATGCATGACTGCTTTAGATAGAGAGGAAAAAATTGCATGATGCAGAAGTTTGTCATTGCGTAGCTAGAGTAAATATTATGGGTTAATAACAGATTGATTATTTGGGTTGAGATTCTTAGGTGGACATGGCTTAGTTCCATCAAGAAATCCCAACAAATCATAGCCAAACAATAAGGAGTTGAATTGAGTTTTCCAAGAGAGATAATTGAAGGATGTGAGTTTCAATTAGACATGACCACGGTTCGGTTCGAACCGTGAAACCGTAACCTTAACCGTGTAAAATGAACCGTAACCGGAAGCGTGGGGATTCGGTTCGGTTCCGATTCATCTCCTAAAAAAACGGCAGTTCGGTTCCGGTTCTAGAACCGCCGGTCCCAATTTTTTATTTATTTTTTATTTATTTTTTAATTTTCTTAAGCAAAAATGTAAGGAAAAAAAAAGAACCGAACCACCGGAACCGTCGATCTACTGTTTTTATTCCGGTTCTGGCTCCGTCCGGAACCGAAACCGAAACCGGAACCGAAACCATGGGCATGTCTAGTTTCAATGGGAGTTGGGTAGTGATGTTAATGGAGACAAGCTTGGGCAGAACTTAAGTATTTGAACTGGGGTTGTAACAGTTACCGGAGATTGAGTGTTTGTGGTACTCTCAGACGACATCATGACTGTTCTCACAAATTGAATAATAATAAAAAAAAGGTTAATTGCGCTAAAATACCCTAAATT
The DNA here is from genome assembly GCA_032871835.1 of Dipteronia dyeriana. Lineage (NCBI taxonomy): Eukaryota > Viridiplantae > Streptophyta > Magnoliopsida > Sapindales > Sapindaceae > Dipteronia > Dipteronia dyeriana. The sequence goes on from CM065295.1 coordinate 1,200,519, forward strand.
TTTTCCTTAAGGTAAAATATCTATAACTTTAAAAAAATACAACACAAATATATCTTATTGTTACCCTCCTACCATATGTTGTTAATGTTAGAAGGGTAATTTAGTTTTTTATAATTAAAATGAATTAAATAAAATTATTATTTAAATAATTAAAATAAAGAAAATGGATGGAGGATATCTAATCTCCTCCTTCCATTGGACAGAGGAGATATCCTTCATCCTCGTTAATTTTTTTTATGGACCATCTCACCACCCTCTTTATTTAATATTAAAAAAAAACCGGTTGTGGGTAATTCTACTCAGGTTGTTATTAATAAGTTAAGGAGCTTGAAGAAGGCTTTCAAGAATTGAAATCTGGAGGTTTTTGGAGATCTTAACTCTGTCATTGCTTGGAAGTCTGTGGAGCTTCATTCTATTCAGCCGGATTTGTCTAATCGGGGTTATTCAGATGATCTTTTTATGGCCGATACGAGTGTTCATTCTGAGTTGGATGTGTTGTTACGCAGACATGAGTATTTTTTTCGAGATCAATCTAGAGTTAGGTGGCTTCATGATGGGGATCATAACACATCTTTCTTTCATGTCTTTATCAGATTGAGGCAGTATCGTAACACTATATCAGCCCTTTCGATTAATGGGGTTCTCTTGGAGGATTAACCTACCATCAGGGATCATATCATCAATAATTATCTTAACTTGTTTTCCTCTGATGTTTCTCGAGTTATGAGAGATTTATCTATATTTGATTATGTGATTCCTTCCTTGATGACTGCCTTAGAGAACGCTCTCTTGACTAGCGTTCCATTTGCGGATAATATTCATGATACAATATTTGTTATGGATGCTGCTTCTGCCAAGAGGCCAGATGGGTTTTCTGGTAGATTTTATCAGAGATGTTGGGATGTTGGGATGTTGTACGTAGTGACGTGGTCCTCGCTATTTAGGATTTTACATTACTGGAGTTATTTTCCCGGGTATCAATTCCACCTTAAATGTTCTTCTTCCAAAGCTAAAGGACTCGATTTTGATTGATCAGTTTCTGTTTAGTCCATTTTTATTCCCTCTTTTCGCTCAGCTTTGACCTAGTGTCTTATGTTGAGCAAACTTCATACTAAGGATCACTTTTACAGGTCTGGGTTCAAGTTGGCTTCTCATTGTAGTATTTTTAGGGTTAGTAGTGAATCTGTAGATCATATTTTCTTCATTGTCCCCGAGCAGTTGCACTTTGGGAGATTGTTTTCTCAGCTTTCCAACGACGTGTCCCTACCAAAACTTGGCAATCCTTTTTCTTGCAGGCCATGTAGGTTTCCTTTAGTGAGCAGATTAGTATTTTATTAAAGGGGGCTATCCATGTAGTGATTTGAGGGAGTATGGAATGTCCGTAATCAGTGGATATTTGAAATGAAGTCAATGGAATTTATATTCCTCCTTTCTCTGGTTTGGCATGCGGTTTCGTAGGCTTATTGACTGGAGATTGGTTGTATGCGTAATTGTATGGATGATTTTTGATTCTTCATTGATTTGGTCATCGGTAAAGCCCCGATGATCAAGAGTGTGGTTTGGTTGCCTCTGGCTCCTAGTTAGATTAAAGTGAATACATATGGTGTTGTTACGAGCTCTCTGAGGGTTGGTGGTTCTGGTTGTATCTTTCACAACTGTAGAGCTTTTGTGAATGATTGTTTCGCTATTCCTTTTGGTCAGGTGTTCGCGTTTGAGTCTGAGCTTCTAACGGTCTCGTTGGTCATTAATTTTTCTTGAAAGTATGGGTGGCATCGAATCTGGATTGAGAGCGATTCTTCTTATGTGGTTCATCTTCTTTCTTCTTGTTCTGAGATAGTTCCTTGGAGGGTTCGTCAGGCGTGACAGCTCTGCCTCTTCCAAAACTCGCATATGGATTTTCAGATTTCTCATTTCTTTCAGAGATGGGAGGTTGATGATGCACTTTCTAAGCATGATTTAGAGCTTAAAGTTGATTCGTGGTAGTTCTCTGTCCCGCCGTTCTGTTCTTCTTTAGTTGGCAATAACTACATTGGCCATGAGTCTTTTTTGTTTTTCTTAATGTTTTCTTTTTCTGTTTGGCGTGTCCTGCTATTTACTTTTCTTTTTATCTTATATATATATATATATATATATGGATATTGCCTTAAGATTTTTCAACATATGATCGCTTGTGATGCCTTTTCCATTTAGGCCAGTCCAATTTTATTGAAAAAAATTAAAAAAATGAAATGAAAAAGGTGACCAACGGATCTGCTCCACCGAAGATGGAGATCACTGAAACGCCTTCATCAACGGAGCTTGCTGGAGCGCCATCAACAACGAGCTTGCTTGATCACTTTTGACGACGGAGCTCGTTGGAGCGCTATGAGATTGCTTGAGCGCCATTGGCTGTGGAGCTCGAGTTCATCTTCGTATACGCTCTGCTTGTTCCAGTTGGTTTGTTGTGCTGAAGAAGAGGGGTGAATAGTGATAATTTTGAAGATGGAGATGATAGAAATGTGATGTTATTATTTATTTATTTATTTTGAAAGAGATAAATATGTGATTTTTTTTAGGAAAATAGATATGTGATGTTGAAGATGAAGTTTTTGATTTTTTTTCTTAATTTGTATTTAAAATTTGTAATTTAGTTTTGAAGATGAAGTTGAGATTTTTTTTTCGACGAAATGAAATTGGGAATTGGATGTGGAAGAATTTTTATTTCTATTTTTTAATAAATGAATATAAATATAATAATCCTTTCAAAAAAAATTAATATAAATAATAAATAAATATATGGTGGATAATGTAGGGGGTAAAATTGTCCTTTCATCATTAACTTCAACTGTTTGATTTTAACATCAGAGTCTAGGGGTGTGCAATTTCGGTTTGGTTTGGTTTGGTTTGGGTTGAAGCTCAATATCAAACCAAACCGATATGTATCGGTTTGACTATATTTCAACCCAAACCAAACCAATGTGATTTGCCAAACCGATTCAAACAAAACAAAAAAAAGTCGGGTTGGTTTGGGTTGATTTGACGGTTTAGGTTTGAACCTAAAAATCATTTTTTGTATTATTATAAAAAATTATTTAAATTTAAAAATATTAAGCAGGTGTTATTTAATTATTTTAAAAATTAAAAAAAATTATATAATTAACAAATTAACAATAAAAGGCACAATAGCAGTAAAATAAAAAATAAAACATAATAAAACTCATATTCTAAAATGTAATTGAAGGAATGAGTAACTGTATTTTATTTATTAAAAAAATATAATATATATATAAAAAATAGTACAATACAAAATAGTTGATGATAATGAATGAGAAGAAGAAAAACTTATTTATATAAAAAGCAAATAAGTACAAATAAAAGTTACAAAACCCTAGGAAATATTGATTGGATTTTATTAAATATATGGGTTGGTTTGGTTTGTATGAATTTTATTTTTAGCAATCCAATCCAAACCAAACTAATCTTTGAAATGACAAACCGATTAATAATTTTTTTATATGTGAAACCGAACCAACCCATAAAGTTTGGGTTGGGTTAGGCGGGTTGGTTCTGTTTGACGGTTTGTTACATACCCTACATCAGACTGTGTTGAATTTCATTTTTCTAAGAAAAGAAAATGTTTTTTTTTTTCAAAAAAAATAAAAAGGACATCAGGAAAACCTCGCACAAAACACTATAATATATATATACCATAGTATCATAATAAAGTATTGATATTAAACACCAATATGCACAGTGATTATGGTTCTTTTTTATTTTTAAAGCTATTTAAAATAAGCAATATATTAAAATATAGATTTCTATACCATATGTAATTTTGATGAAATTGGAAATATGTTATATATGGGGGGATAATATCAGAAGAAAAGATTTTATATTGCATTTAATGCAATTCAGTGATTTGTAAGTAAGTTAAAAGTCAAGATTTTTTACTTTTTATTTTAAGTTGTTTTTTATGATTTTTAAGTTGTTTGACCACTTAAAAAAACCAAACAAAACAACTTATAATTATGATTCAGTCCCATTAAGTTTTAATTGAAAAAAACAAACGACCCTTTAGTCATATTTCACCTTTGAGAAAAAACTTTAGGACACTTTAATGCAATTAACCCGAAAAAAAAACTTGCTTGCTGTTGGATCCTTTAGTGGTCTAATACCTTAAGAAGAATTGAGCAAAGTATTTGAGTTGTTTAGGCACACTTTTATTAATATGATATTCATGCATATATACAGAGAAGTCATGAATAAGTTTGGAAAGTTAAATTTGATAGTCTATTACGAAATTACATACAATGATTCAAATTAATTACACAGCAAAGTCAAAATATGTTGATTGAAGAGTGATCGGAGGCTAAGATTGATTGTCATTGACCGATTGATCTTCTTTCCCTATCAATGGAAGCTTGTTTGGTTGGAATTAATTGATTCGTTCGCGGTCTACACTCGCTTCACAATCCATGTTTTCTGCTCCTTGTCGCGCAGCTCATAACGTATAGTGTCAGTTATATTTCTATCTAATGAAGGCTTGAAACATTTAGATTTTGTTTGGTGTGATAGACCTCCAAGGTGTATTCTAAAGCAGCTTCTCTCGATTCTTGGAGAGTCTCTGTAATCTCAATTAAACATGTTATGCATATATGTATATTTTCAGATATGAAATATTTCTAATAATCTCTAAAAATATTTTATATGGTGGACACATCATTTTCAAAAGTTATTTTATAAATCTCATTAATTAAATTGAGATGTAAAAATAAGATGTTTAACTTTATTATTTCGTAAAAGAAAAAAACATGTGTAAAACGATTGAAGAATTAACCATTGCTGCGACAGGTTTTGACCTCCACAAAGGAATATTATTAATATTAATCAAAAGTACAATAGCTATTCGGATTCGGACTTGAAAAGAAAAAACAAAACAAAACCGCTCCACTAGGATCGGTTGTCCTAAATCGATTAAAACAAGATATTTCTCAAAATATACCATAAAAGGTAAATTTGAGTTATTGCAAAACCTAAAAAGAAATCTGAGCCAAACCGACAGAATCAAACCTTGCAGAAAATGGAAATTTCTACTTAAAGATATTTGAATCCGAAAATAGGGCCGTTTTTAGGATATATATATATTCATCTCAAAATTACCCCATTCCCTTGCGTGGGAGGCAAGGTATATTGGCATGGAAATTCCTAGCATTAAACTTGAAGCCATCATCGGTTGTAGATTCCTTGTCATTCATAGGTGGTACGATCTCAACGGTTCTCTTAAGTTTCTTCTTCAAATACTCAACCAATGCTTGGCTATCCATGGTGCCCATGACTATTACCTGTTGCTTCTGTTTGGCCATTGACGTCTCCTTCACCCCTGTAACGTTCGAAAAGCTGAGACGTTTATGAATGACTTGTTAGGAGGAATTGAAGCAATGAATTAATTGTCTCACCTTTAAATCCCCGGACCAACTTGTGAATCTTATCGATGCTATCCTGGGACCGGAGCCACACCATCAAAACCACTACCGTTGGTAATGGACATTGTTGTCCATTGTTGTCGGCGTCGCCCTCACCAACATCGTCGATGTTGATCTTAGTCTTCTGAAGAACGCACACGAAAAAAGATAAAACAAAACATGAATTAGTTAGCAGAAACAACAGAAGAAGTTTTTAAGGAAACAAATAAAGAAGAAAGAACCTTGAAAAGCTTTAACAACATTGTTGAGTTGAGTTGAGTTGGTGGTAACTGAGAAAGAAAGTGGAAGAGGAGGCCTATATATAGACTGGAAGAAGAAATATGGTGATGAATTGATGATGAACTGCTGATGATAACCTTTTTTTTTAATGTTTTAAAATCATGTGAACATGATCTAAACTTTCAAAGAAAATAAAAATTATATTAATAGAAAAATGTCTCCCTTGATTCAAGTGACTTGTACAAAAAATTGCAACATTGTTTTCCCCTTAATGAAATTCTCTCATCTTCTCTTCACTCTAATAATAAATAATAAAAGAAAACGAAGAAGATAAAATATAAATGAAAGGAAAAGAAGAAGAAACCGTGTACTACTCTTAACAAGTAACAACTATGTTTTCATATGTGCACTTCTCCTTTGATTAAGGGAACTAAGGATGGTTTAAGAATGCATTTAATATCCCGAGGAGATTACATATGCAGAGTTGACATTATCATAAATGGATAATTTCACAAGCAGCCCTCTGGTCTTACATATTAACATGAAATGGAACTTTTCGACGTATCGACAAAAATCCTACCCAATGTTTGATAAATGTTGCATTGATACCTCTTACCGTTAATTGGGATCCATTAACTTATAGCAATCAGTGGTTAAAGGTATAAAAAGTCTAAATACGCATATTTTTATTTTTAAGAAATAAAAAGTAATTAAATGATTAAATATAAAATGTATGCAAGAGACTCTCCACCAAAAAATCTTGAAATCTGAAAAAAAAAATCATATTATCTTCATCTCCATCAAATGAAATCTGAAAAACTAATTTACATCCGTCCAACTCATCATCTTGATCCTTATTCTCACAAAACTTTATTCCACAAATTCTAACAACACAAACACTGAATATTTCCAATAAAAATTAAGAATCTTTGTAGTTAATATTTCTAATCATCTACACTATTAACCACACTTGGTAAACCACATAATAAATACAACTTCATACAAGACCATGTCTTTGTTTAATAGTAACACGTTGATTAAAAAAAATCAATCTCATATATATATATATATATATATATATTAACAACAATCATTCATTAAGAAAGCCACAAAGGCAACATGAGAATAACAACAAGGGACAAACCCAGAACCAGAAGAACAGATCAAGCAGTCCACTGCAAACAAGAGAAGCAGGGGAACAACAAAAAGGGGCAAACCCAGAACCAGAAGAACAGAACAAACAACCCACATCAAAACAAGAGAAGAAAACACCAAGAGAAAAACAAGAGAAAAAACACCAACGACAGCCCTACCATGCCACAGAAATAAAAGGAACAGAATATCAAAACAAAAACAAATCAAATATCTCCCCAATCAACGAAATCCCCGCAGCTATTAGATCTCATCTTGGCTAAACTATCTGTAAAGGAGTTGTAAATCCTAGAATCAAAGATAACCTTTAGACCTTCAACGAAATTCAACAAGCTACGAATATCATATATGGTATTGGCATGTTCTAAGCTCCCAAAACCGCTTGAGTTCACCCAAGAAACAGCCACTTTGGAATCGCTCACAATCGAGATATCTCTGTTACTCAGATTCGGATTAGAAACACATAACTCTACTGCCTTCTTGATGGCCCAAACCTTTGCTGCATTAGAGTAAAAAAATTCTCAAAAAGAATGAGAAAAGACAGAGAACCTTCCCACTGGAGTCCCTCAAGAAGCCACCGATACCTGTAAGCCCTGGTTTGCCTCTTGAGGATCCATCTACGTTGAATTTGAGACTGTCCAAATAAGGCAGGATCCAATCAACAATCATCTTCCTATTCACCTTCTTATGATCAACATATAAATCCTTGATATTACGTAACAAATCCTCTACTGAAATCTTTGACCCCCTCCCAAGGTGTTTGAACCACCACACTAAGCGAAATTTAACTAAATCTGCAGCATGCTTTATACATGGCTCATTTCCTTCAAAAACCAACAGGTTTCTAGTCTCTCATATGGTCCACACCATTGCCACAAAAAGAGTACTCTTGGCTCTCTCTTGACTTCTGTTTGGGCAGAGCCCCATTCATCAATCCAACCATCCTTTAGAATTCTAACTGCAACAAATGTTGACATCCCACCAAGACATGCATTTAAACCATATAGAATTTGACCTCTAGCATTGGAGGAAGAGGTAATCAATAGATTCTTTAACCTTCTTACAAAAAGGGCAATCCAAGTCACTCAGATGGTTCATCCAATGGCGTTGCAAGACATCCTTGACCAGAAGTTTACCTTTCCACAACTGCCACAAGAAAGCCTCAATTTTATAAGGACACAAACCTTGCCATATGAACCTTGGAGCAATCCTATTGGCACTGACAGACTTCTCTTAAGCCTTTTTAAAGGATCCAACAGAGAACAAACCAGTAGGGTCAGTAGACCAAGCAATGCTATCAGAATTGTTCATTCGAACTTGAATGCAGTCCATGAAAGTGTTAAAGCATCTCCCTTGATCATTTTCCTAGTCAAAAAGGGGGCGTCTCGATTGAATGTTCCACACCCAGTTCGCACCAGACCATTTACAAAATCTCTAAATCACACCTGACTTCTTAGTAGCTAGCGCGAAGCATCTCGGAAAAGCTTCCTTCAATGGCTTCCCTTCCACATATATGTCAGACCATAAGTCTGCTCTCTCTCCATTACCTACTATCATCGTAAAGCCATCTTATATTAGTTTCTCTATCTGTGATCTAGCTTTCAGTAAACACCTAATAGATTTAACAAAAAAGGAATCAGAAATGTTAAACTGCCAGTTCCAATACAACGAACATTCATGGACTTTGAGTTTGGAACAACTGACCCTTCTCCACAACACATTCTCATCCTATCCAAATCTCCATATCCATTTTGCAAGCATAGCTTGATTCTTGTCTCTGATTTTCCCAATTTCGAGCCTACCATTTGCCTTACTTTTGCATACCTCATCACAATTAACCACATGAACCTTTCTTTTGGTAGTCCTATCTCCCCATAGAAAATTTCATTGTATCATCTCAATTCTTTTAGCCACTCCTACCGGCATTTTGAACACCGAAAGAAAATAGATAGGGATGTTGGATAACACTGGTTAATTAGAACTAGTCTCCCCCCTCTATAAAGTAATTTTCGCTTCCAATTGGCTAATCTCTTCTCAATTTTATCTACTAACAGATTCCATAAGCTTTTCATGTTCGGTCTACCTCCCAACGGAAAGCCTAGGTAGGGAATAAGGAGAGAAGCTTCCTTGCATCTGAAAATCGAAGCCCATTAAGTTGATTCCTAAGCTCTTCCAATTCCCACTCTAACCGCACAAGACTTGAAAAAATTAATTTTAAGATGTGAAGCCATCTCAAAACACAGAAGGAATCGCTTTGCGTTGAGAAGATAATCCTTCCTAGGCTTTCGAAAAAGAATTGTATCGTCCGTAAACTGGAGATGAGTGATATGGACCTTATTGTCGCTAGAACTTTCCCCACCAATCAAGTCTAACCGAAGAGCTTTTTTGAGCAAACAATTCAAACCTTCCACTACAAAATTGAAAAGGAAGAGAGATAATGGATCACCTTGCCCCTCTCCACGCCAAACTGAGGAGTGGGCTTACCATTAACAAGGATGGACAATAGCGGGGTGGAGATGCACTCTTTCATCCAACCTCTCCATTTTTGCCCAAAACCCATACTAATCATCATAGAATCCAAGAAACCATGGTCCACGCTGTCGTAGGCCTTTTTGAAGTCTAGCTTAATTAGTAAACCCCTTTCCACCT